>OY998247.1:33165340-33835211 GCA_963922005.1 Cornus suecica | reverse complement strand
CTTGAGAGATAGACGCAAACTCAACAAGGAATATCGAAAACAAATACGAAACACGGTCCGTGAAAATGGAGTTTGGACCAAGTCCTCCCTCATTTCTCTGTTTCTCAAAAGATTAGTTCCGCGGGAAGTGAGAAGCACCCCCTGGCCAGTTAATTGCGACGATCCGACACAAGTTAACTTACACATGGTTACACGACCCGCATAGACCAACAACCATGTATTCGACACTACATGGTGTACTCAATATGCATCAAGGATTTCAATAACAACCATGCTCAATCACAACACATGTTTTTATCATTATGCAATATATTATATTCAATTTAACATCATGCCCATAATTTCACACTTATAAGCAATAAATCTACAAACAAGCATTAATATCACACAATCATACTTTTAAAGGGTCTAGTTCATTGTCTAAGTTGTGAAGACTCAACTCACATATATATACGACATATATACACAGACGCACACATCCTCGTACAAAAATTAAAACAACTCGTTTTTCCCTACCTCAATCCAAGCAAGCTAATTTCAAGTGTTGCAAAGGAGGTCCAAGCAAGCCACCAATTTCAAGTGTTCAAGGGAAGGCTTCCAAGAGTGAGTTCGGTTTCACAATTCACCAAGACTCTAATCAAAATACCATTTAATGAAGGCAAGATTAATATGGTATCACATTAAGTATCAATATTCAAAAGTGGCTCCAACCACAAGAATCAAACTAAACCCTAATGATAACTAACTAGGGTTTCATGAAAGAAATAAACTCAAAAGAAAAGAATTTCAAACTTACCAATAGCTCCAACACAACATGAGTGAAAGGCCACCACACAACCAATGCTCAACCTTCCATAAATGAACAATGAAAGAGGAAAATCAAAACATGGAAGAAGAATGGTGAACTTTGAAAACTAGGTTTCTTGAAACCCTAGGAGAGAGGGAGCTTACCAAATGGAGTTCAAGGATACCACTTCAAGTGACCCAACACAAGAACCCTCACCAATCAAGCATGGAGAGCATGGTTGGAGCAAAACCATGGAGAGAGAAAAGTGTAGCCAAAATTCCATGTAGAGGGAGACAGTGTTTATTTGTTCTTGGTGTGGAAGAGAAGAAGAGTGGAAGATAATGATATGTGTGGTTAGATATTCATATGAGGGGATAATGATCCAAAGGTCTATAAGAGAGATGGGGAAAGTAGAATGACCCAATGACCACTAGTGTGACAACACTAAAGGTAGTGGTGAAATGCCCAAGTTACCAACCCCCTTATCACTTAATCACACCCCTTACCATTATGAATTCAATTTACTAGTTTGCCCAAGTCTTCTACACAACCACAATAGTGCTACTCAAACATCCTTCCAAATTTTAGTCAATTAATCTCTATAAAACCCCCAAACTCAATACATGTGAAAATATCAATTTACCCTTTGATCATTTATTTTTTCAAAACGTTTCCAATACTTTTCATTATTCACAAAATGAAAATATAACATGCAACTTACAAATTTAATTACGCATAATTCATGTAAGTCATGTTAAGCACATAAACAAATTAAGCACATAATCACATAAACACTTAATCATTAACAAAAATTTAAATTAAAATGTAAAATACCGGATGTTAAATAATTAACATATTACTAATTACTATAGAGTTTCATTATAGCAAAGCCAGTTTAACATATTCTTTGATTCCAAGCACTGCTTTCTCTTTTTCCAAAACAAAGTAATGTTGTTTTTCATGGTGTATTTTTATTAGGTGAGGGATTTTATTTTTGTATTCTAAACAGATTTGGGCTTTATTAGTTTGGATGTAATATTTTATAGTATTTTGGTATTTGATTGTACAAATATAAGAAAAGTAATTATTAGTAAAATATTTTTTCAGAACTATCAATTATTATAAAATATAAAAATATTATCCTAAATATAAAAAAAAAATTCGAACTACCAATTAAATTTTTTTTTTAAATATTCTTTTATATATTTTATCATAAACAAATTTATTTTTTGATTTATGCCAAAATAAAAAATTAATGTCTTGCACATGACCTAGTGGTCTAGTGCCCCCCCCCCCCCCCCAAAAAATTTGGGAGAGGTCTTGGGTTCTAGCCCCATTGGGCTCATGTTATGGGTGTGTGGTGTGTGAGTATCTTACCATTCAAAAAAAAATTTAATGCCTTGGATAATAAAATTTGAGAATAGTAAACATTGTTTCCAAACACCACATATCTCAATATTGAGGGTAGTTTAGGTATTAAGTATCATTAAGGGTATAAATGATGTGGGTTTGAAAAAATAAGAGATATAAATGAAAATTATAAAACCTGAAGGGGTCTGATTAAATAAAAACAAATCTCAGGAGGTATAAATGAAGTTAACCCTTTTCAAATTGACAAGTTCCATGACATAGATTCGCACTTCAATGCATTTTGTTGCCTTGGCCTTGGGTTTAGGACGGCACAAGCCTACATCCCAAGGAATTCAAAAAAATTTAAGTCATTAGACTGACAGGGTATCACAAACCAATAGAATCAAAAAATTTTGCATGTGTCATATAAGTTAACTTACCACATCAATAATATGATATATATGAAAAAATAATACTCCCTTCATCCCAAATTATAGGTCCACTTTTTCTCTTTATCTTGTCCCAAAATAAGTATCCACTTTTGAAAAATCAAAGCACTTTATTTGGTCAATTTTTCAATTTAACATTCAACCATTAAAGTTATAAAACATATACACTATAAACTATCACATCACTATGGTAGAACCATGAATAAAGTTGGTATTTCATTCACTAACACTACAATAAAAGTCATTATCTTAAAAAGTTGGATTCCCCAAAATGGACCTATAATTTGGGACGGATAGAGTAATTCTAAGATTCACATCTCTCTTGTAGAGAAGCTATGCAACTCTCCACTCGTGTCTCCTTAGTCCTTATCATATAGTTTATATATATATATATATAGCTTATAAATAATTCTGCAAAAAAAAATTCAATCCAACTTTGTTTCAATAAATAAATGAATATGAACTTTGTATATCATATCACCCTAATGATTTGGTATCACCGTTGTAACTAATAATTTCTCAATGTTTGATAGGTCACAAAAGAAAAGAAACTAATTTTAGTTGCAATGGGACTCAAATTAAATCTCCAAATTTTTTATTTTTTATTTTTTTTTAATAATAAAAAACTCACACACTACAATGCCTCCTAGGAGGTTCGAATCTCTCACCTCTTCAATTGTGGAGTGAGATTATACCATCGTACCAAGGGTCCCCGGTAAATCTCTAAAAAATTTCTTTGAACTTTTTTGCCAAAATAACTCTACTCCTCTACTGCGCCCACCTCTCTTCTTCCCTACATGGTCTTTGGGGATCCATATCAAATATTTGTATGCCATTGAAATATTATGCCATATTTATAAATATATATGTATGCCATTGAAATATATTTCTAAAATTCCGATGTACATATTTATAAAATATATATACACTATTGCCCCTTTATTTCCCTTCAGGGATAAAGGCGAAACATATGAAAACTGATGGCATAAGAGACAATCTTAAAAACCTTTTCTTTGATGATTATAAGAAAATTGTAATAGAATTATAGAACCAAGAAAACTCATAAACTTAAGAAGATCAATATGAGCAAAAATTAATACCACCACACATATATACGGAATAAAGTAGTAATTGACACATCTGGTTGGTTAATTGGGACAACAAACATCATCAATTTAACATAAAATAGGGAAGTAGGTTGGATAGGATTACATCTGTCAGTATGTATTACATAAATATAAAATAATAAAATAAAATTTGATTTATTTGGTTGTAACAGGAGGGGTAGCCGGAATATCGGCAACGTAGGCACCCATACAATCATAACAACGGACAACAAAGGAAGCGCCATACCGCACCTCCGCTCTTGACTTCCTTCCGCAAGCACACGTCACATCCCGGATCTGAAAAAAATCAACTATTAATTAGCATTCTTCACCATAATCATATGATTATATATAGAGAGAGAGATATTATATACAGATTAGATTAGATTTGTTTGTAGGCTCACCACCATATCAGGTTCGCTGGAAACAAGCACGATCGGGTCCTTGGCGGCGTAAAACGGCAGCTCTGGCTGTCCGAAAGGCGGCGGGGCCAGCTTTGCGGTGGCGGCGGAAGGGGGTATCATCTGATATCCGGCGGCGGAAGGGGAGAGGATTTGGTCTCCGGCAGAAGCGTTACGGGGTTGGATCTGGTCTACAGTGGCCAAAGCGGAAGGGGACTGTTTGGTTTTCTCCATCCTTTGTTTATGGTTAATGGAATCACTGGTCTTGAAGATTATATACGTACACACATATATATATATATACATAGCGTATTTTCCAATTTTTAGTACAATTCTTATTGGTCTATTTCAGAAAATCCCCTATAATTTTTAATTTAATCAAATACCCCTGCCATCTATAAAATTATAAAAATACCCTCAAAAACTCTAATTTAAATTTAAATTATATTATAATTCCTTCCATTTATCACAAACTCACTTTCAATATAAATTCTAATTTTAATCTAATTCAACTCTAATTCCTTCCATTTATCACAAATTTACTTTCAATTTAACCTATTTACTCCAAAAACTCTAATTTTTTTAATTTATCACAAATCCAATTTTAACCCAATTTCAATTTATAATTATATATATATATCTCCTTGTAACTATATATATAATCATATATACGTACTTATTGATACATATATATATGTATCATATATATGTATCAATAAGTACGTATATATGATTATATGTATAAATTTAAAGTGGGTTTGTGATAAATGAAAGGAATTATAGTTGAATTAAGTTAAAATTGGGATTTATATTGAAAGTGGGTTTGTTATAAATGGAATGAATTAGAGTTTTGGAGTAAATGGGTGAGAGAAAGTAGGTTTGTGATAAATGAAATGAATTAGAGTTTAATTGGGATAAATAAAAGGAATTAGAGTTTAATTAAAATTTAAATGAAATGAATTATAGTTTTTTAGGGTAATTTCGTAATCTTATAGAGGGCAGAAGGGTATTTGATTAAATTGAAAATCATATGGGGGTTTGAAATCATAGAACTTTTTTTGATTAATTTAAAAATTATAGGGAGATTTTCGGATAATACCCCATTCTTATTTGTATTCCTCTTTCTATTCAAATTCTAAGTGTCTCTTTGGAAAAAGGGTTTGGGCTGAAAAAAGTGGTTTTGGGCTGTGAATTGTAAACCAAATCATATTTGGTGGGTTGTAGTTTGGGTTAACAGTTCCAGACCATGATGTACCATTTGGGTGATTTTAGAAACCATCTCAAAAGGTGGTTCATATGTTTTGAAGACGAAACAATGATTGGCAATCAGAATAAAAGGTACTGCTGGTAGGGCTATAAATGAACCAAGCTGAGCCGAGCTTTACAATATTCAAGCACGGTTCATTTATTAAACGTGCCTAAAAATTGTGTTTAGGTTTGGTTTATTTGTTAAACGAATGAGCCATAATTTGCTCACGAACGGCTCGATACAGTTGCAACATATGCTACTCTTCCCAATAGTCGACTAAAGTGAGTTGTTGCATGTTTGTTTTTAAAATATTTGTATTTTCCTAATACCATGCTATATGATTCTTGTTTATTTCTTATTCTTTATATTATTTTTTCACTAGTACAATTTTTAAGTATTTTTACTAAATGATCACATTAGTACCTTGTTTTTCAACAACTCTCTCCATATTATTAATTTCTTACTCGCAATTATATGCATCTAGATATATATACATATATATATCAATTTCTTAAAACAACTTAGTAAAAAGAAGATTAAAATATATTCAATCACCATTATCAAAAAAAAAAAATATATATATATATATAGCCTTATCAATTTTCAAGCCATTTATATTATATAATAGTATGATATATTTATATATATATATATGTTCAAGGCAAAAGATAACCACGTTGGAGTCGGTCGCTTGTTGCTTTAACTGAGAATGTCCGTGTCGCATGTCGCTTGGAGTTGAAAAGACGTTAGTTTTTTCTTTTTTCTTTTTTTCTTTTGGAATCAATCCTGACAAGTGGCAGCCCTAATAATATATTGTGGGCTGAGTTTGGCTCAATAGAGTTATAAGAAAATGAGTTGGCCTATTGAATTTCAATTTGTTTGGACTTTTAAGTACAAATTATTTTGGACTCATACTACTTAAAGGAATTTATAAAAAATTATAAGAGATTGGGTCGACCTTTATAAAAAATTATAAGAAATTGAGTTGGCCTGTTATGTTTCATATTCTTTGGACTTTAAATACAAATTATTTTTTTGGGCCTAAATTATTTAAAGTAAAAATTTGGGGCCCCCCTTGGGCTTGGGGCCCTAGGCGGCCGCCTGGCCTGCCTACCCCCAGGGCGGGCCCTGAAACCACACTAAATCCAAACCAAACTAAAGCAAAATCAAAAACCAAACACCAAAACCACACTATTTCCCAAACAGACACTAAGGATTCAATTTGACCATTATACCCTTTATTACCTTACATCTTTATCCGATATGCATTTGGGTTCTTCTGCCTGCTTTCTCCCGATATGCATTTGGGCTCTTCTGCCTGCTTTCTCCTATATAGCTAGGAGCTTAGGACTCTGTAGTGCTCAAATTCGGCCCAGTCAGAGTATGGAACCAAAGCCCAAGTTAAAACCCAAAAAATTATAATTCTAGTTGAACTAAACTTTATAAATTTAGAATTTTTTTTTGTTTTTTTTTCCTTTTTTAGTACTTCACGCTAACCAGCCATACCCTTATACCTTTATCAACCAACCATACATAGGGCTACAAATGAACCGTTCGTGAGTAGGCTCGGGTTCGTTCGTTTACTAAACGAATCGAGCCCGAGCATAATTTTTAGGCACATTTACTAACCATGTCTCTTGTAATTTGCCCACAATTCCAATCTTTCTTCTGAGTACCATATCGTCAACCTGGAATTCTCTCCTTTTGACTTTTTGATTGAACCGTGCCCTGATTTGTTGCTGATAGGCAGCCAGTCTTATCCCGACAGCTTCCCTTCTTTCTTCTATGAGGTCCAGATCATGTGCTAGGTGTTGATTGTTCGGACCTTCCTTCCATGCTTGACTCCTTAAAGTAGGTACCCTCAATTTAGTCGGGATAACGGCCTCGGCCCCATAAGCCATAACGAAAGGTGTCTCTCCCATCGGCTGCCTTGGAGTAGTCCGATAGGACCACAACACCTCGGGCAATTTCTCCAACCATGCCCCTTTTGATTTTTCATGTTTTTTCCTCAGTGTATCAAAGATGGTTCTGTTTGTCCTTTCGGCTTGCCCATTTCCTTGCGGATAGCCGACAGAAGAAGTGTTCTGATTAATCCCGTGCTTTACCAGGAATGCTTGGATCCTCCTGTTATCAAGATTGGTGCCATTATCCATCATTATAGTTCGGGGTAAACCAAATCTACAAATGATATGGCTTCAGATGAACTTTATA
Organism: Cornus suecica; assembly: GCA_963922005.1. Lineage (NCBI taxonomy): Eukaryota > Viridiplantae > Streptophyta > Magnoliopsida > Cornales > Cornaceae > Cornus > Cornus suecica. Next base: position 33,827,658 of record OY998247.1, on the reverse strand, counting down.
ACATGGCTGCTTGTTATGGTGGGATATGCCTCGGCCTTCACCCATTTGGTAAACTAATCTGTAGCCAAAAGAACATGAGTGGTTGACCGTATAGCCTACGGAAGAGGACCCACAATATCCATACCCCATCGGGCAAAGGGGTGAAGGATAATTATGGGGTTCAATAATTCTGGCGGTGGGTGAATGGCATCTCCATGAAATTGGCACTTTTTGCAGTGTCGGGTGTAGACTTCAGCGTCCCTTGCCAGATAGGGCCAGAAGTATCCCTGGGAGAGAACTTTATGAGTTAAGGACCTTCCTCCGGAATGATTACCTCAGGCTCCTGCATGAATCTCTTCCATGACTGCCGAAGCTTCGGAGGGCGTAAGACATCTCAAATATGGCCCGAAGAAAGACTTGTGGTACAGTTGGCCGTTGTAGAGAGCATATCTGGTTGCCTTCATTCTTATCTTCCGGGCTTCTGATTTTGACTCAGGCAATGCACCAGTTCTTAAATAATTTCCTATAGGATCCATCCAACTCGGCTCCCATGGAATAACCATTACTTCTTCAGGGGGATCCAAGTTGGACCGGGCGATGAAGTCTATCGGTAGAGTGCGAGTCATGCCTTCTCCTGTCGTGGAGGCCTGGTTAGCCAGATGATCTGCTACGGAATTATCTCCTCTGGGAATCTGTTCGAAGGTTATTTGCTGGAACCCTTCGGCTTCTTTTAGAACCAAATTCCTGTACGCCTCCATTTTTGGCTCTCGGGGTTCATACTCCCCATTTAACTGGCGTACGACCAACTGGGAGTCACTTCGAATCTCTACTTTCTATACTTAAAGGCTTTGGGCCAACCGAATTCCTAAAAGAAGGGCTTCATATTCGGCTTCGTTGTTGGAGGCCGAAAACTCCAATCAAACGGACTGTTGGATTTTAGTACCATTTGGTGTTATGAGCTCAACACCGATCCCTGCTCCATTGATATTCGATGATCCGTCCACGAACACGACCCATAATCCAGTCTCACATTCTTCTATGGAGTCTGTAGTTTCTGTTTCCAAGAGGAAGTCAACTATTGCCTGTCCTTTGATAGCCATTCGGGGGACATAGGTTATGTCAAAGAATCCGAGCTCTATTGCCCATTTGGACACCCTTCCTGACAACTCAGGTTTTGCCATTATAGATCTGATCGGGGTGACAGTTGGCACTATGATCGGGTGTGCTTCAAAATAATTCCAAAGACGTCGATTTGCATTGATCAATGATAGCACCAGCTTCTCCTGTTTCGAATAACGGGTTTCTGCATCAGCGAGGGCTTTGCTGGTATAGAAGACTGGTGTCTGATACCCCTTGCCCTCTTTGACCAGAGCGGCGCTGGTTGATGCAGTTGATATGGCCAGATACAGGTGCAGTGGATCATCCGCATCTGGGTTGCCAATATCGGAGGCTTTGCCATGTAACTTTTGAGTTATTTCCTCTCGGTTAGCACCTGGATCTCCTTCTGGGTCTTTGGCTCTGCTGAATCTACGAGAGATTTGACTTGCGTTGGGCTAGCTTGTATTCCCGTCCGATCAACTGGCCTGAGGATACTCCGAAAGAACATTTGGACGGGTTGAGCTTCATGTTGTACTTCCTGAGAGTGTTGAACACCTGCTGCAGATCGATCAGGTGGTCTCTTTTCACCTTGCTTTTGACCACTGTGTCATCCATATAGGCCTCTATGGTAGATCCCATCATGCCCTGGAACATCTTTCTGACCAACCTTTGATAGGTAGCACCTGCATTCTTTAGTCCGAAAGGCATAACTATGTAACAAAATGTACCTGACTCAGTGATGAAGGCAGTCTTTTCCTCGTCCTCTGGGTTCATTCGTATCTGGTTATACCTAGAGTATGCATCCAGAAAACTCAGGTGTTCGAAACCTGCGATGGCATCTACCATTTGATCGATCTTCGGTAAAGGGAAACAGTCTTTCGGGCAGGCTTTATTCAGATCAGTGAAGTCTACACATACCCTCCATTTGCCGTTTTTCTTCTGGACCACCACAACGTTCGCCAACCAAGAAGGATACTGGACCTCCTTTATGAATCCTGCTTGAAGAAGTTGATCAACCTCTTCAGCTATGATCTGGTTTCGATGGGCCCCCATTCGCCTTTGTTTTTGTCTGACGGGCCTTGCGCTGGGATCCACATTGAGAGAATGTTGGGCTACCGATGGATCGATGCCGGTCATGTCCACATGGCTCCATGCAAATACATCAACATTGGATCAGAGAAGGGATTCCATTTCCTCTTTTTCTTGTGGACTGAGGCCTGAACCAATATAAGTAAACCTTTCGGGTCGATCGGGGCAAATTTGAACTTCCAGCAGAGGTTCAGCTGCTACTGGTGACCCCGAACCGTCCTCCTGTAATTGCTATTGATCATTGGGTACCACCTTGGGTCGTACCTCCCGCACCGGTTCTATCTTTTTCTTCAAGCCCTTCATGGTGACTGCATAGCATTCCTTAGCTGCCACCTGGTCCCCCTTTATGTCAATCACATCAACTCCGTTTGGTTCAATGCATCGCATGACCTGATGCATTGTTGTGGGAACCCATGCATCCGATGGATCCATCCCCTGCCCATGAGGAGATTGTATGAGGGTTTGACGTCCACCACCACAAAAGTTTCTCTGAGCGTGCGCCTCGCCGCTGTTACTGGTAGCTGGATCTCTCCCACTGGTTCCACCCTTTTGCCATCAAATCCTGCTATCGGGCTTCTGGAAGGGACTATTTCCTGAGGGTTGATTTCTAGTTTCTCGAAGGCCCACTTGGTGATAATGTTGGCGCTGCTTCCTGGGTCCACCATCACTCTCTTGATTAGGCAGTTTGAGACCATGAAAGAGATAACTAAGGGATCATCATGTGGAGATTGAATGCCCCGCATATCTGCGGAGGAGAAAGTTATACGGGCGTCTTCTTTCGGGCTTCGAAACCCGCTGACTTCCCCAACCCTTCGCAGCTTCTGGGCTTGTTGCATCTAAGATTTGCGGGCCTCTTCTAATTCTGACCGGCTTGGTCCTCCGTGAACCATATGAATGATTCATACAGGCTGTCCCATTGCCCCTTTGACAGGCGCATGGGGTGCCTGGTCTGATCGGGCTCCCTCCTTAGCCACGTACTCGGTCAATTCTCCTTTCGCAATCATGGCCTCCACTTGTCTCCTAAGGCTTTGGCACTCGTTGGCATGATGACCGAATTCGCCATGGAAAGCGTAGTGCCTCAACATATCTCTCTGGTTCATTGGTTGCCTGATGGGTGGGGGCGATCGGAAGATTCCTTTACCCTTAGTCTCCTGATATAATTTTGCTAGCGTAACTATAGTGGGGTAAACTTGTCCTCAAACCTTTGGCATTTTTCTGGTACTAGGGAAGGAGCAGGAGGAGCACCCGGGCGCTTCCGATCGGAGACCCGATCCTTAATCTTTGGTTCGGTCACTCTTGCTTCCACACTTGCAAAGGCGGTCCTCCTCTGTCGTATGGCCAACTCCTCTTCTATTTGGAGGTGCCCTTGTGCCCTGGAATTGAGCTCTCCAATGTCTGCTGGTGGCCTCTTGACCAGGGACTAATGGAACTTGGTCCTAGGGATCAGGGTCATTCTGAAGGCTTCGACAGTTGAATGTTGATCATAGTTGTCAATTGAAGACATCTCCACATTGAATCGTGAGACGAAACTTTTCAGGGATTCGCCTTTCTCCTGGATCATGGTGAACAAAATGGAGATAGTCTTCTTCTGCCTTTTGTTACCGAAGTACTGGGCAATAAATAACTCGCAGAGTCTGAGCTAACTTCCAATCAATCGGGGCGGTTGCTTTCTGAACCATAGGAGGGCTGCTTCGGTCAAGCTGGTGGGGAAGACTTTGCACAGTAAAGCCTCCTTTTTGTTGTAAACATTCATTTTGGTATGAACGTGGTAAATGTGGTCTGTTGGATCTTTTGTACCATCGAACAGGGTGAACTTTGGTAATCTGAACCTTTCCGGATAGGGCACCCTGGTGATCGAGATGGTGAACGGTGTCTGGACAGCGTCGATTGATGCCTCAGATGCCAGATCGATAGGGGTCTGTACCTTCAGATCCTTAAGCACTTCCCGCTGGAATCTGGACATGATTTCCTCCAGTTTTTTCATGGTGAGGACCTTCTCGGGGTTACGTGCCCCGAGAACCTGTAGAGATGACTCTGCGTGCTCTTCCCGATCATTGTGGGATCTAAGGGGGAGGTTGTCTTTGTCTGTCTGGCGGCCTATAAACCGTTCGTGCTAGTCGGACTGCTCATCGTTATGGACCTCCTGTGGGTTCTCCAATTTAGCCAATTTTGCCACTAGTTCAGCATTCTGCCTCTCCAACTCGGCAATCCTCTCCTCCAGGGCTCGTCTGATCAGATCTTCATGTTGTTGGTTTCCGTTTTGAGGTAAATCGGTCTGTTGTGAACGTGTGATCACCGCCATTGATGGTATGAATCTTAGCTTTTTGTAGAGAGTGGGAAGCTTATTGAAAAAGATTTCAATAATAAAGTTTCCCACAGACGGCGCCAATTGTGTAAATGCAGAAAAATTACACAATGATAATTGGGGTAAAAAAATTGGCTCCCTTTCATTCATCAAAGCCATGTATTTATACATAATTATGATAAATGGGTCAAGCCCATTTACTCAAGTTTATCAATCCCTTAAATCAAGGGATTTGATAAGCTTTACCCCTTTTTGGACTCTTTATTCCACAATTAGACTATTCCTTAACTTGTGGATCACTTATCTTCTAGAATTTTCCATAGGCCCATTACTTCTTTTAGCCCACTTGTTTCCAGCCCATCTGCCTTCGGCCCATCAGTCGTTGGCCCATCAGTCGTCGGCCCATCGGTTCTGTGGCCCATCTCAGTTGGGCCATGTATTATTTTAACTATTACACAACCCAAATCAACAAAATATTAAAAAGTCCAAATTGGACAACTATTGTGGAATGGAGGGAGTACATATATATAGATATAGATCAATAATACCCCCAAACCCTAAAGTCAGATCTGTATATACATGTTTATATATACATATATATATATAGATATAGATCAATAATACCCCCAAACCCTAAGTCAGTTTATATATACATATATATAGACTCTCGTTTGGAATTCAATAACACCGATACCCCCAAACCCAAGAAGGAATTAGCAAAATGCCCAGCGGTGGTCGATCGGAATGGGAAGGGTTCGCGCGCTTTAAAGGAGAAGAAGGTCGCCATTGGCGATGAGGAGGATGGGGCTATCGAAGAGAATAAGTCTATGAATAGATTGTGGAACGAAGATGATGAGATCGCGATTTTGATTTACTCTCATTAATCACAATATATAAATTTACATAATCAAACCCTAAGTCAGTTTGATTTTCATATTGATTTTCTCTCAATTTCAGGTTCTTTTTTTGATAAATTTGATTATGATAATCCCTTTTTAAGTAAATTTGATTATAATAAAATTAGAAACTTTATATATATATTTTTGGAAATTTTAATTATTGTAGAATTTTATTAATTTTGTTTTGGGTAAATTTGGTTATGGAAACTAAAAATATAAAAAAAAAAAATTCTTTTTTGTTTTGGTAAATTTGATTGTTGTAAATTAAAAATATATATATTTTTGGTAATTTTGTTTTTCATGAAAAATTATTAGCTTTTTATTATTTGAAGAAAATAAAAATACTACATTCATATAATCCTTGTTGATGAGCTTCAATGGAACAAACCCATATAACTACATTCTTATATATATATATATATATACACACACAAGGGCCTTTTCATCCACTAACGTTAGGGGCAATAAAGACTTTTCAGTAATTGAGGGTAATATAGTCATTTTCCCTTAAAAATTTTCTTTGACCGGTGTTGACTACGCCTGTGGAGGGGGGAAAGTGTTATCCAAAACCAAACTAGAAGGGTTAAACTGTAATTGTCCAAACAAGAAGGGGGGAAATGTAATATGTCCAAACAAGAGGGCGTGAAAGTATAATTTACATTACATTTGAGCTCCTGGGATATAAATGAGATATATTTATTTCAATGGGGGATTAAAATAAATTTTCAGTTAGGGCTTAGTTGTGAAGAAATTTAAATTTTGTAATATCTAAAGTAAAAAAAAAATTCCGACCCCCATGATCGTTGATTCACAGTTTGGAGTATTACTATTTGATACTCAAAACACTGTATACATGTATATACACACATATATATGATAACTTAGGGTTTTTATGCGTATATATGGACTCAATGAACTAACAAAATATGTGGGTAAAAACAATACTTTAACGACGCTAGGTTTTACCCTACGCAAGCACACGTATCGATTATAGAACAACAATGACTTGAGTAAGGAATATCGATCACACAAAGACTGAGATTGTTCACTTTAGCAATTCAAAAACACTGAATTATATTTTCTAAAAAATAGTTTGTTTTGGGTGGTCAAATACCAAATTATCTAAATTAACTAAAATTATCTAGAAAGTAAAGTAAATTGGTTGTGATTCATATGAGAAAGAAAACTAGGGTTTTCATCGCTCCACCACTAACCGCATAATATAATTCATCAATGCAACAATTGCAAGAGGACAATCCTAGGGTTTCAAGTTTCATTACCACCATTTTGTACAAAACCATAATTAACCATCTGAGTTCCTGCTCATATTGAATAATTATGGTTGTGTAAAATACTATATTCATTCCATCTAAGACAAGAATTTAGAACAAATATATAATTTTATATTGAAAATCAAAACGATCTCTTAACTACTACAATCATCACAGCATGGTCAACAATTTCCCCTCGTTACAATTGAAAACAATTAAAGACTACATTACTTGGCTAGGGTTTTGCTAAAAAATCCTAAATACCGAGTTAGTTGGCCATGGTGAAAGGTGATTGCATCGCTGATGTAGAACGCTCTTCATGGTCTTATTCTCTGGATCTCTAGGTCTGAATATGACTCTCCTTCTCAATAGCATCAATTTTGAATATGAACGTGAGAGACCTCAATGAACCAACCCACCAAACTCTGATATATGATTGTGTATATATAGCCAAGACGAGGGAAACCCTAATGGTTTCCCTTTTCAGTAATTTTACACCAAACCTAATACAAACCCTCAGTTTCAATATATATGTGTGTATATACATGTATACAAAGGTATGGAGTCACAGCCACGTCTTGGAATTGAACCGGGGGTAGAACAGACAAAATCCATCGAAAGTTACAGAACTCAGCCACAGGTATGCTTCAAGTGTAACATACCTACGCTTTAAGCATAGGTTCAAGCGTACCTTCAAGCGTAAAAATACACTTTCCAACAACTTTTTAATTATGAAAGTGTAGGTGTTTTCTTGAAAAGCACTTTTCTCTGTGAATGCACCTAAATGACTACCTTGAACCCACAAAACTTTTTGCTTTTGATGACGGCTTCTGAAAATGCCATTTTTGCCCTCCGGGAGCCATTTTTGTCTTGAACTGCCTCCTTGACTCTCCTCTTGGATAGAAAGAACATGTACTTTGGTTAATTCACCGAAGTTAGGTCTATTTCTTCGTTAAGCTCTTGAAACATACTTTAACACACAAACAACATAAAAATACCAAATAATGAAATGAAATGACATAACAATAGTGAGTTAAGGGATCAAAATGTCTAATATTTGACACCTATCACACCCCCAAACTTACATATTGCTAGTCCCTTAACAATGAACTCAAGGAACTTTCTTGTGATGATTTTTAATCTATCTACTCTAACTATTCTAACCTAATCTAACCTAATCCCTTACTTTCGTGAGGGTTGAAAATTACACTTATCACGTGTGACAAGCCTTTTAAACCCCTAGGTTACCCCTAGTGGATGAGTGAAGTCTCGTGAAGGGTTCTAGTGATGGTACCTACAAACATCTCAGTTCTATGTAATCACGCATTTATGAGTTCACACATGCATTAATTAAGTCATGATACAAGACAGAAGATAATACAGATATAAATACTCTCACTCAATCGAATAAATAACTATCTCAAGCTTTGTGTCATGAATGGTTCCCACTTAAGTAAATGACTTCGCTACTTTCTACTCCCTAATCCAGACAACCTTCCATATATTTAGTGAACATTCTACCATGGTATTTCAATATCTCTTTTCCTATTTCATTTATCAAACTTTGCCATTTTAAAAAAAACACATCTTTCCATCTTTCCACTTTACCATCCCTTTTTTGTCTTTCTAAGCTCCGAACTTTCAAGTGAGGATTTTTAGTCCCGACCAACTGGGCCCAAGCTTCTTCAATGAGATTTATGTTCATTAGTTTTCTCCCCTTTAAACGCGAACAATGATATTGGTGATATCAAAGCCTGGTTACTTAGATTGAAGAACTACTTTTTGCATTTTATTTTCTCAAAATAATTTTTTTTAATTTTCTCCATTCCATCTATATCAACTCCCCATCTCCCCTTTTATTGTGGCAAAATTATTTTTCAACTTACATAGTCCAAGATCAACTAATTTCCCATAGTGAATGTATGTATGTGCTTATATGTCAAGGTTGTCATTTTCGGTTTCAATTTTACAAATCACTCACCCATGTAAAACCACATCATTTCACTAAGCTCGATCTAATCATTACTCTCATGAATGGGATATCACAACATATACTACTCATGTATCATAAACACAACTCAATCAAATTATAATGCAAAACACTCATGCGTGAAAATAAAGAATTCCTCCAATTTTTTTAAAATTTTCAATTTTTTTCAAAAATTTTCATTCATTTCCTTTCAACTATATACCATCAACCCTAAACTTAAATGAGACTATGTCCCCAGGGTCAAAAATTAAGTATGAGAACAAATATAGTTGCCCTTGACGCTCAATTCTGGATTCAACATTGAAGCAATTGATCTCCTCCCCCAAACTTGATTTAGATCACCTGTAGATATGATCAACAAAGCACAAATACCCAATCATAACAAAGGAAAAGAAATTTTTATCATAAATATTCAGAAATCAACACATGTTTTCAAGGAACGAAAAATTCTCTTTTTTGATTGATTTTTTTTTTTATGATTTGACCTTAAGGGCCTACAATCCTATGAAAATAAAAATAAAAATAAAATAAAGACAAAGACAAAGACGTGACCTTAAGGGTCTACCGTCTCTAAAACAAACGAAAACCTAATCTTAAACTTAAACCCTAGTCTTACTCTAGATTCATCCTCTTCCTTTCTCACCACTCTTTAGCTTTTTTCAAATATATATGGAGATCTACAATTTTTTTCTTAACAAAGTCCTCCTCCGGTTATTGTATCTGGAATGTGCAACATACTGCATCCATCTTGTCTAGCCTTTCACCCAATTGCTGTGCAATGATCTTTAATATCAGAAATGGGTATGAAAGATAATACTCAAAAACATCTCCACCCGACATCCCTCTATGCACAATTGCTTGGAAAATTGACATCTCAACCATTATCACTGTTGGGATACACAACCAATACCCATGAGTTAGGGCATACAATGTTTTGAGAATCATGAGTTACGGGCTAGAGATGAATATGATAGAGGATCCAACAAAGCATTTGTCATAGAAGGAAGGCCGGATGAGGATGTTAGAAAGTCAGTGGCGATGATAGGGAAGTAATTACAAAGAATTGACAAGTTTCTTCAGCAAAGTCATTCTTCTCCGAGAGAGATGTTAAAAGTAGAAGCTGAGTATTCTTAAAATGTGAGTCAGGACATAATGGTGGCCGATGCCAATGCATCATGGAACTATTCAAATAATGCTCCTTTCACTGATTTATATACCTCAAATACTAGAAATCACCCACTGCCATCCTATAGATCTACAAATGTGGAGAACCCACAACCAAGGTTCCAACAGAGTCAACAATTATTCGAATCACAACCAACAATCATGGCTCAAAATCCTCAGTCAAATTACCAGTCCAGACAGCCATCCAATAATTCTCAGACTATCCATCCATTCAATAATTCTCAAGCTCTCCAGCCATTCAATAATAATCAAGCTGTCCAACCATATAACTACCAAACTCAGCCTCAAGGAAACCAAACCCAGGGATTCAATCCAAATCAAGCTTACCCTCCATATCCTCAAAACCATCTCCAACATCAAAATCCACCACCAAGACCACTTGGCTTTGAAGAAGAGGTGATGAGCGCCTTGAAGGAGTTAAAAAATCAAGTTTTTGGGGAGTTAAAAAATCAATCTAATCATTTTCAGGCAGCTATCCAATCGATGAACTCTCATTCCCAATCCATTACTCAGATAGAAACCCAAATAAGGCAACTAGCTAATGCGGTGAATAGGCTTGAAGAGGAAATATTGCCTAGGCAACCAGTGGTTAATCCAAAGAGTCAACAAGTAGTGGAGCGTGGTTCATTTGCTAAGCATAATTACGAGACAGTCCAAGCCATTACAACTCTGAGAAGTGGAAGGGAAGTGGAGAGTAGAGTTAAAGAGGAACATGGAGAGAGGTTGGAGAGCTCAGTCCTGCCTCAGTGGAGCTCCAATTTGCAGACATGTCAATCAAGCAAGTGAGTGGATTTCTGGAAGATGTAATCATTCAAGTGGACAAGTTTTACTTCCTGGTGGATTTCATAATTCTTGATACAGAACCGGTGAAGACTTGAAAGAATATATCCCAGTGATATTAGGAAGACCATTCTTGGCCACAGCCAATGCATATATCGATTGCAGGACGAGAATAATGGATCTCTCTTACGGGAATATGAATGTGAGGATGAATGTTTTTGATATAGGTTATCAAATCAATACACCGTTCGAGTGCCTTAATGTCGAAAAAGTCAATATGAGTTGTAAAAAACTAGTACCTCAGAGTCGAGCGATAAATAACCTGGAGGTTGTGATTGAAATTTTGAATGCAAAGTTTGACATGTGGGAGGATCAACATTGCTCTAATTTAGACGTGATCACTGCATTTGAAAAGAGCTATAGGTTTGCAACCAGGGGAGGAGCCAAGAGATTTGCCTGGATCTCCAATTGTGTCACTAGCAGCATTGGTGCCCAACAACTCACTTTATAAGATTGGGTTGTATGACGACACTGAAGATCGAGAGAAGAGCTTTGTGAGGAATAAGCAAGAAGTGGAGGCTGTTAGAGATGTTCAATTGTCATGAATTTTTAGAGAACCTACTAAAGATAACCACCCTCTTAAGGACACCTGTCTAGATGAACCAGTGTTAGGTATACATATGGTAGAAAAGCTATATGCCTGGGAGGATCCGCGATTGAGAGATAAATGTGAGGGGATATGGAGTTGTGCGTATAAGGATGCTTGGAGTTACATAGCTCGAAAAAAAGTACATCATGCTAAGCATGTTCGTTTTAAGTTCTTTGAGCTTAGCCGGAAACGGCAATGTAATCCAAAGCTGAAAGTGTCTCTAGGTAAACTCCGACAAAGATGGGACAAACCACACAGAGTTAGAGCGGTTTACCCCAGCAGAGAAGTAAGATTCGATAAAAGGTTATGGATACATGAGCAGATACTGAGATATTATGAGGAGATTGATCTAGGACTGGAATTGAAGGCATTGGTCGGATTGTCATATCGCGATAATGTGGGTTAAGAGACAGCAATGTCGAGCCAACGATGTTAAATATTAGTACTAGGTGATTAAGATTAGCTTTTGATCCTAGTTTGTACTTGTAAAAGGTAATTTAGTTCGGTTTTTGTATTTTTAGTTCATCGGATCAAGTCGTAAGATCGAGTCATAAAACCATCGTTATCCGAGTAGGAAGGGTAATTTAGTAAAAAAGGTATATATAGGGGTGTGTAGGAAGCATTATGATTGCGTGGATTGGGAAAAGATAGGAATCGAGATAATGTTTTTTTTGTTCTTTTGGAACCTACACTTAAAGCGTAGGCCAATCTACGCTTAAAGCGTAACAACGGATCTGTTATAAAATAGACCCGTACAGGCCATTCTTTCCATCAAAATTTCAAAATCCTCTTTCTCCCTCATTTCTCCACTGATTTACCCGAGGTTTATTTCTGCCGCTTACGCGTCCTATTTCTCATCGTTTCAAGGTGGTGGATCGTCAGATTAGTTGGTGATTTGTCTGGATTCTCATGAAAAACTCAAAAAGACTCCGAATCTTAATGATCGAAGCCAAATATTATATATTTAAGGCTCTTAATTATACATTATTATGTCTATGATGATTATTATATTGCTGCTTTTATACGATTTTAGTATTTTAAGATATTTCAGGCAATGCTATATAAAATGAGTTTAATCCGGTGAATTAACTGTATTTGTGACTCAAGATTGTTCGAGAGCCGAAATCATGAATAAAATACCTATAAAAGACCAAAAACAAGTCAAAGATACAAAATGACTGAAGAAGAATAAAACTGAGAAGAGAAATGGAGCAAAGAAGATGAAGTGCAAAATTCAAGGTGAAGAACTACCAAGTACTCAGTAGAACCTTCATCGAGTACTCGGTAGAGTGCGAGAGACTGCGCACTTGTGCGGAGGAAGGAAAAAATGCCCGAGAGTTTTAGCGCATTTGTGCTGGTTTTCACGAGACCTGGAGTCTACCAAGTACTCGGTAGAGGCTTCACTGAATACTCGGTAAACCTTGATGCGGCCAATAAATTCAACAATCTATATACACATCTATGGGAACCCATTTTAACCAACTCAACATGGAATGATCTCTAGGCTATTTTAGATGCAATATTGACCATATATGAAGAGATTATATATCATTTTTCAATATATATCAAAAGATACATTCCTGACTTAACCATGAAGCAATCATATTACCAAATAAAGACACATCTTTTACTATAAAAGAGAGGGGTCTCCCCTATAGCAGGGAAATGATTAATTGTAGTTTTGTCTTGGTGTTATATTGGGGTTTGGAGCAGAATATCAACCATGGAGGGCTCGTCTACATCAACAATGAAGACAACCACTACCATGAACAACTAAATCGGTATCTAAGGTTTTAACAAAACACTAGCCAAGTAATGTAGACTCTTTCTTATTTTTATTATATAAGCGGAAACTGAAGGACACGTATGTGTGATTGTGTAGATGAGTGATTGCGTTTGATTTTATATAAGATTCTATGTTTATTCTATGTCTTATCTTAGCTTGAATGAATGTTTTATCTTGCACAATCATGGTTATTTAATATGGGCTAGAACTCGGATGCTTAACTCATGATTTTCTACACAATAGTGGTTATTAACATGTAATCTTGATTTGACAGACCATGCTTGAAAGGGATAATTAATGATATGCTTTTAATTTATGTTAGTATGAGTAGTTTAGAATAGATGCATGTACTAGTTATGCTTGATTAGAGATGGCCTGTGCCAATGATGGATGAATTGTTCTTTTATTGGGATTAGAGTTTATCAATATTTGCGACCCTATATCTGATTTACATATGATGGACCGCCATTTACAATTAAATGATTTAGAGAATATATTAAATGGTTAGTGGTGGAGTTAGAAATACCCTAAATCTTTATCTCAATTGTTCACAACCAAAACCAATTATCTCTCATATTTATTTTATGTTTATTAGTTATAGAAAACAAAACAAAGAAACTATCCTTAATAATTTAGTTAAAAGTAATTATAAAAGAGTTGAAGAATCATTAGTCTCCGTGGATTCGATATACTCTATCTCATTGGTACTATACTATAATTGATTCGTGTATTTGCGATAGGGAAAACTAAATCAACTTTAAGGGTTATTTGCACACACTATTATTATCATTATTAACTATCATCCCTTCCTAGTAGGTCAAACCAATCGAAGTCTGACCACAGATCAAGTTTTTGGCACCATTGTCGGGGACTAAACGATTTCCTATACTCTTGTATAATTATTATAGCTAGATTATTTGATTTGATTTATTTTTATTTTCTTCTTTTAAAAGACAAAATGTTGTGATTTTTGACAGGTATAGTGAGATTAATAGAGGGAACCAGAAAAACGGTGACGATTGCTTAGATGAACTGTTTGTGAGTTTTATTGTGCTTTAAATTTTTGCACAAGTTTTATCTTTACTTTTCTTATTTAATTTCTCTTTTATTTTATTTATTTATTTAATTTGTTTTTAGCTAGTTTATTATTTTTACATAAAAAATTTATTTCATCGTTGTATGAGTGGTTTACGTTCCGTATCTAAAGAACTTACTTCTTTTGATCTTGAAGTTGATAGAACTTATCGTAAAAACTTAAGAACTAATAAACAAAGGATTGAAAAAGATACACTAAATTTTAACGATATGGGCGACCCTCAAATACTACCACTAGGTTCCTTGAAAGACTATTACACAACTTCTAATTTTGAATCACCAACGGACATTGTTATACCAGGAGAAACCACATCTCATTATGAAATTAAAGATAGTACTTTAAATATGTTGCCTAAATTCTATGGAAACGACATGAAGATCCTTACGAACACATTACGGAGTTTATAGAAATTAGTTCAACAACTAAAATGAATGGGATGCCTACCAATGCTTTATGTGTGAGACTATTTCCTTTTTCACTTGAAGAAATAGCTAAAAAATGGTACACTAGTTTAGACGAACGGGTGAAGACTGATTGGAAGAAGCTTAAAAAAGAATTCTTACATAAATTTTACCCAATGGGAAAAACACACGAAGCCCAAGCAGCTATAATGAATTTTTCCCAAATTCCTGGAGAACAATTCCATGAAATTTGGGAACAATTTAAAGAACTCTTGGATAAATGTTGTCATCATAAATTTACAAAGTATGACTTCGTGCGTAATTTTTATCATGGCCTAGGAGAAGTACAACAACATCGTATAGATGTCGTATGTGGAGGAACGTTTACATTAGAACCATTCAAAAGCGTTTGTAAAATATTTGAAAGACTGAGTGAAAATTCACAACAAAACGCGTCAGAATCTAGGGCTAGATCAATGTTTAATAACCCCAGAATGATGAAAACTACTAAAGAAATAGATAGAACTGACGACGTGACGGTTCAAGTAGCCGAGATAAGTATAAAATTAGAATTGTTTTTGAATAACACTCAAAATTCTCCTATAGGAGTTTGTTTGATTTGTTCTGATCCCTCTCACTTAGCTAGTGGATGTCTACTAATGTTTCAAGAAGGTCTAACGCCATATGATGTTAACGCAACCTTTACCAATAATAATCCATACTCAAATTCTTTCAACCAAGGCTAGTGTAATCACCATCTATTATCATATCGATCTCAAAACGTCGAGAGTCCTGTCCAAACTCAACATTTGAATCAAGTTTCAAGATAATTCAACAACAGTACTCAAAATTTCAATAAAGTTCCAAGACAATTCAATAATACTCAAAATTTCCAAAATAATAGACAGGATTTCGATCATTCCAATCGAATCAACCTCAATTTCAAAATTAATTACAAAACACTAATCCACCACCAAGATCAACTAGTTTTGAAGATAAAGTTTTAACAGCCCTTGGAAGTCTTAAAGCTAATACCCAATTGTTACATACACATTCTCAAGCGATTTCAAAATTAGAAACACAGATGGGTCAAATAACTAATATGTTTAACTAAAGAGAAGAGGGTAAATTGCCAAGTCAACTAGTGATCAATCCTAAAGGGCAGCATAAGATTGAGTTAGGAACTCTATAAGAACCAACTCATGAAACCGTGCAAACAATTACAACCTTAAAGAGTGCTAGGGTAGTGGATAACAAAGTGGAGGAAAAATTTAAGGAAAAATTAGAACGTGAAAAGTCTTGGAGAGCATTTCTAAAGAAACATTGCATTTAACAATAGAAGAACCAGTTAAGGAAACACCTGAGAAAACTACGGACAAGGATTATTAGCCAAAAACACCATTTCCTCAATGTCTCCATGGAGAAAACTATTATGGCAAACAAGGTGATAAAACAAATGAAATTTTAGAAGTATTTAAACAAGTAAAGATCAATTTACCTTTGTTAGATGCCATATCTCAAATACCACCTTATGCTAAATTTTTAAAATATTTATGTACGCAAAAATGTAGAAGTAGAGCTAAGGTGCCTAAGAAAATAGTGTTGACTGAACAAGTAAGTTCGTTATTGATAAACGATACACCACATAAGTATAAAGATCCAGGAGTGCCAACAATATCATATATAATTGGAGACCAAGAAGTAAGGTGAGCTCTCCTTGATCTAGTGCCAGTGTCAACTTATTACCTTATTCAGTTTACCAACAATTGGGATTATGAGAATTAAACTCCATGTCGATTGTACTTCAATTAGCTAATAGATCAAGCAAACGACCAAGAGGGATAATTGAGGATGTGATAGTTCAGGTAGACAAATTCTATTTTCCTATCGATTTAATAATCTTAGACATAGAACCTGTCCATAGTCCAAAGAAACATATATCCATAATCTTAGGATGACCATTCTTAGCGACAACTAATGCCTACATAAATTGTAGAATGGGGGTTATGGACATATCTTTTGGGAATATGGAACTAAGATTAAATGTATTCAACACTAATAGCCAACTTCCTGAAAAGACCGATTGTTTTAATTTAGATGAGATAGATGAATTAGTGGAAGAGGCAGCATAGGAAATATTATCAAAAGATAACTTGGAAATCATATTAGCTGAATTAAAGGATAGTGACATTAATGAAAATGAGCATTTACACTCCAATATAAATGACATCACAACCGTCAAAACTACACTATACGGTGAATCTTTGAAACAACCACATGAGTCATTACCTTTCATATTAAGTACTTACTGACCATAAAGAAACAATTAGGTCGAGCGTGGTTGATCTAAAAGGAATTGACCCCTCAATTTGTATGCATCGTATACATTTAGAGGAGAATACGAAACCATCTCGAGAAATGCAACGTAGATTAAATCCTAATATGAAAGAGGTGGTAAAGAAAAAAGTAGTTAAATTACTTGATGTAGGTATATTATATCCAATTTCAAACAGCTTATGGGTTAGTCCTACACAAGTGGTACCAAAGAAATCCGGTATCACAGTCGTACCAAACTTAAAAGGTGAGTTAATTCCACAATGGACAACAATGGGGTGGCGAGTGAGTATTGATTACAAAAAATTAAACTCACATACATGGAAATATCACTTTCCCTTACCATTCATTGATAAAATCTTAGAACGTTTAGCTAGGAAAAGCTATTATTGTTTTCTAGATGGATACTCTGGTTATAATCAAGTTGCAATTGATCTAGCTGACCAAGAAAAAACCACATTTACTTGTCCTTACGGTACGTTTGCTTATGGAAGAATGCCCTTTGGCTTATGTAATGCACCCGCGACATTTCAAAGATGCATGATGTCAATCTTTTCGGATATGGTAGAAAAGTTCCTTAAAGTCTTTATGGATGATTTTTCGGTGTTCGGAACTACATTTGAAGATTGTTTGAAATATCTAGCACTTGTACTTCAAAGATGTAAGGAAACAAATCTTATTTTAAGTTGGGAGAAGAGTCACTTTATGGTTCAAGAGGATATAGTACTAGGACATATAATTTCTAAGCGAGGGATAAAGATCGATAAAGCGAAAGTAAAGTTAATTTTGAATTTACCCCCTCCTATATCTGTCAACCAGATACGTTCGTTCCTAGGACATGCCGGATTTTATAGACGATTTATTAAAGATTTTAGTAAAATATCACGGCCATTATGTAACCTCTTAGCTAAAGACGTAACTTTCAACTTCAATAAACAATGTCTCGAATCTTTTGAGAAATTCCGTAATTTATTTTCAACTGCCCCAATAATGCAACCACCAGATTGGTCCTTACCATTTGAATTAATGTGTGACGCATCAGACTACGTCATATGAACAATTTTAGGATAAAGAAAAGATAAGCTACCACATGTAGTATATTACACTAGTAAAACACTTGCTAACGTTCAAATTAATTACACTACTACCGAAAAAGAATTGCTAGTCGTAGTATTCGCCTTGGATAAATTTAGATCATACTTATTAGGAACCAAGGTAGTTATTTCTCTGACCACGCAGCATTAAAATACTTATTAATAAAAACAGATTCCAAACCCAGACTTATTAGATGGATGTTATTGTTACAAGAATTTGATATAGAAATACACAATAAAAAGGGTACGAAAAATGTAGTGGTAGATCATTTATTAAGAATAGTGGTAGAAAACACTATGGATAACACTCCATTAATGGATTATTTTCCAGACGAGCAATTATTTAGCATTAATACATTAAAACTCCAAGGTCTGAGGAAAATAACGCGATATAAACAGAAATTGAAATGTTTCGTAAAAATTAATCATGAATTAAGAGATGTGGATTCTATCAATTTGATAGATCCCACTTATGATAACGATTAACAACAACTACGAACGTTGGGCCAACGACGTTAAAAGAGGCACCATTCGGGAGAGTTCGTGTTCTCTTGAATGGGTATGTAGTATTAGGATTATTATTTAAAATATTATGTTTATTTTTATAGCTATCTACCTTAAATTTATGACCAGAGATGGTACCACGAGAAGGCTTTTGAAAGACTTCAAAAATTTGGCAAAGAAGAACTACCGAGTACTCGGTGAAGAAGCAGTGATAAAAAATGGGATAGACTTCATTCTTCCCACTTTTCTTATTTCTTTCTCAACCCAAAAATCTCCTATTACACCACACTCGAATTCATGGATGGGGGAAATTGCTAAAAGCATGTTGCGATCTTTCTTTATCAGTCATCAACCTCTAGAATCATCATAACTAAAGGATAATCCCTACTCAATTACATTTTCAATACTTCCAAAACATCTTATTGCAACTTCTCTTCATTTTCTTTGAATAGTCTAAAGAAGAGAAGTAAAACATCTTCCAAGTTAAGGTTCTTGGTGAAGAATTGATTATTGGAATTTGAGAACCTTGTGAGGGTGATGTGTGGGTAATAGCACTCCAATAGAAGCTAAGTAACCATGACCTCTTTCGGCACCGCACCCTAAGTGTTTGATAAAATGTGTGAGTGAAGTCATGGCTCCGAAAAAGAAACCACGCACCACCACATCGTTAAGCAAGAGACAAGCGTTGCCTACTTCATCGTATTCGTCATCCGATAAGGCCAACAACGACGCACCAATTAAAGAACTTGTAAAGAAGGCCATTGACAAAGGGTTTAATGTCGAGCGAATTATCAAAATATCCGATTTTGAGAATTACGAAGTAGCATCTTGGGGGATAGGATGTATTAGAAGAAGGGGATTAGAATCACTATTACGCCCCGTGTCAACATCTATACATAAATCGTTACTATATGAATTTTGACTTAATATTATGGACGTGGGTGATGAAAGAGAAAGAATGATGGAAAGAAAAGTAAAAGAAAAGACTATTTCGATCACGCCGACATCGATTGGGAGAGTGTGGGATATTCCACATGTATGCCCCGACCACCTTAAAAATACATTTTCGGCGTCGTCCCAACCTTTCTCGGATACTAAGTTCATAGTCGATGAAGTCACTAACGAGAGGTTTGGGAATAAATACAAGACATGTACAACAAAGAAGCACTATGAGCCAAAGATGTGGATAATTGATACTATTTTGCGTTGGCAAGCACATCCACAAGGCTATAGTAGTGAGCGTCGTGGGATTTTCCAAGAAGCTTTATACGCCTTTACGAAGGACCATTGGATTTCGATTCCAATGGTTACTTGGACAAACATCTATGAAGCATCGATCGATATGAACGAATCTAGCAAAATTGATGCTCTATCATATGCAGTTTCATTCCAGACGTTAGCTATAAAATTAATGAAGGATAATAATGTGCCAATGGAGAGGGTAGGAAAGAACAAGTATAAACTTAAATATTTTGAGCTCTCGAGTTGGCACAACATGACATCTAAGCTACGCAAGAAGGATATGGAAGGAGAGAAAGTGTTGATGACTCAAGAACAATATTTGACACTGGTGGCAAATCAAGAAGGAATAATAAAGAAAATGGATAAGCAATTCGACGATATAACGACTCATGAAGAGCAGATAGAAAAAGAGCAGGCGAAGATCCAAGTCGAGATAACTCATGGCTTTCAGGCTATCATGGATCGACTAGGCACCGACTCTACTTCTCATCCACCACCACCATTGTCGTCTTAGATTAGGATCTTGAGATAGTACGATCACGAGCTGACATAAATTTTCTCTATATATTGCCTTAGGCCGAGCTGTGAATCGTTATTTTGTAGTATGCATTTTGATTTCATTTCTTTTTAATTTTATTTGTTTTTGTTTTAAATTCCATTTCCTTATGCTTTTTGAATTAATGAGAATGGATATTTTGTTAAAACGAGCAAATTATTTGACTTGTCTATTTTCATTATAGAAAATAAGTTTGGGGGAAAGGTATGACTTACATAAAAATCTATTTTTATGAAAACCTAGTATATTTAGTTATTTTCCAATAACATTATAAATATTTATGTATAATTTTATATCTAATATTTAAATATTTTTATTTAAAAAAATAAAAATCTATTTTGAAAATATATATTTTTATGTATGATGACTTATATATATATTATGTATATATTTTTTATTAAAAACTATTTTAAAATATAAAAGTAAATTTTTTAAAAATGATTTTAGTACAGGAACTACCGAGTACTCGGTAGTTTTCTCACCGAGCACTCGGTGACTCCTGGGAAAAATGAATTTTTCTAAAAATAAAAAATCAATTTCAATAATTATGAAATTTTGATTTTCCTTTCAAAATAGGATTTTGACTGACTTATATAATATAGTATATAATTTTAATAAAATATACTGAAGAAATTACAAGAGTTTTATGAAAACTTTCCATAAATATGAAATCCCTTTCAATTATGGACAAATTTACATCAACTCTTATTTCCTTTTCAAAAATTTCCATTCTTACAAATCCTATTCCAGATTTCTGCAGTAAATTGCATTAATCTTCTCCTAGAATGGACTTATATTTAATTCTATAAATACAGGATTCGTCATCTCTACTCTAATATACTTCATCACCTTATTGAGAAAGAACTAGTAGTAGGAATCCTTGTTTTCTTCAATCCATGGCAGTTCAAGGTAAAGATTCATTGAGTAATTGTATGATTGCATGTGAGTGTTCATTCTATATAGATGGTTATCTGGAGCCGGCCATAAAGAAAACAATGGGAAAGCTAGAAGAAAGAAGGTTGTCTCCATTAATCACTCGTTTCCCAATGTTGTGCGAGATATTTATTGGAATATGCGGTTTGAGAGTACAACTAATGGGGAAATTCTGACTACCACTGTGTGAGGAGGTACAAGAAGAATTGAGATCTCTTCAGAAGCAATCGCGATAGTATGGGGAATTCCACATGAGGAGCCTATAGAGCTTAAAGGACAATTCTGCCAATATCATACGCCATGTCCGTAACACCCCGTGTTATTTTCCTTTTTCTGAAAATCTTTTTGATTTAATTTCGGTTATGACGTCACTTGTTCATGGCGTCTTGTTTATTTTTTGTATTTCGCGTGTTAATTTTTCACATTTACATTTAAAGTCGACTGGACGAATTTACGAATTCTCCTTGATGACTTCGTGGACTGTATTTATTGTCGACTATGCGGGTTCATTTCGACGATTGCGTTTATTGCTTAAACTGGGTGGCGATATGTTTTATTGGATCGGAATTGTTAGGTGTTCCAACGATTGGATTTTATTCCCGGATTATTTATTGCAGATTATATTATTTAGTTGGCATCCCGTGGACTTACGGGTTCACGCGTTATTATTTGGAGGCTCCTAATATATTTTTGGGATTTATTGGAAATATATGTTATTAATGGGGAATTATATATATATGTGGGTGTTTATATATATATATATATTTATTTTTATATATTTATATATATATTTATGAAATATAGATATATAGATATATCTGTGTAGCAAGAGAAGACTAAATCGCAGCTTCTTCTCTATCCCTCTTTCTCATTCACGACCACAGCTCTGCATTTCCTTTTCCACAGACTCACCACCGGCAAGGGTGAGTGAGAGAAAGAGAGAGAAAGAAAGAGAGAAGGAGAGAGGTCGGCTGAGAGAGAAGAAGCTGGAGGTCGCGCGTAAAGGCGCGACCTCGTGGTGATGGGTCACCTGTCAGAGGTGACGCAGCGATGGCCCAGGGGTGGTGACGATGCCACGTGGGTTGCCGGGACTGGAGGCGAGGTGGTTCGCGCAGAGGCGTCGCGCATCGTAGCGGCGATAGGCCACTTCGGCCAAGAACTTTGTGGATTTTTTTGGTCGACTTCCCGTGCTTAGATTGAGCTGATTTTCGTTGGGTAGCTTCGTCTTGATGTCGGGTATGATGTATAAAAGTTTCGTATTTTTTCGTTGAACGGTTTGTTGGAAAATTGCATTTATAGGTTAGAATTTTTGTTTGGGTTATTTTAGATTTGCCCAAATTGATTAACCTATTGCTAATGAGCTTTTTATATATCGTATAGGTTGACGAGGCGGACGTTTTGGTATATTAGGAATTGTATTCGGATGACTTTGGTCGGCGGGCCCTATATTCGGGCGTTGGTACTGTTCACGGTAGCACTTCGTGCGTGCATTTGAGGTGGAAAAATTATTTTCACTTTTGTATAATTGATGTGGTTTGGGTGTGGAAACCTGTATTTATTTTAATTTAGATATATATTAAATTATGAATTTAAAATATCTATAATTGGGTTAGAAGCGAAACAGGACCTAGAAATTAATTTAAGAAATTAAATAAATTATTTTCCTGCTAAATTAGTAACCCCTTGGGAATTAAAATGGGTTATAAAAATTTGTAAAAGTTGGACGTGAACTTAGAACGCGATATTAGTTTCCCTTTCGATTGTATTTAACGAAATTAAAACATGTTAGGGGATATGTGGCAGTGAGGGACGTGAACTTAGACGTTATTCTAGTTCCCCTTATGATTTCTAGATGATTTCTTTAATGAAAATAAAAGCATGTTAAAAATAAATAAAAATGTTATCCTTGTGAATTAAAGGACAATTTGATGACTTGAAAGTATGATTATTTGATATAAATGCTTGTTGTTGTTTATTGCTTATAAATGTGAATTTTATGAGCATGTGGATAAATTTGGCATAATATATTGCATATGAGGAAAAACATGTATTATGATGGACCATGGTGATATGGTGTATAATATATTATAAAGAGAAAAACATATATTGTGATTGAAACCTGGATGCATATTGAGAACATCGTGTAGTGTCAAATAATGGTGTTGGTATATGCAGGTTATGTAATCATGTGTTGGTATCTTTGTGTCGGATCGTCGCAACAACTAGCCAGGAGGAGTTTACCCCTACGAAACTAATAAGCTGAAAAGTGAAATTGGTTTAAGAGTCATAAGAGAGGCTCGTATTCTTGATTGTGATAGTCTTGGCACACGGAGTTGCAAATTAGGCTCTCGTGCAACCGCCTTCCTTGTTGAAGTGGTAGAGAGAAAAATCACTTGGGAAGAGTCGATGTGGTACTCTACATTACTTGATGAGCTTGTATCATCTTAAGTAAGTGGATAAAGTATATATCCGTTAACCGATGATGGGTAAAGAGTGCACTATGAGGTGTGTGAGTCACATTGCATCTGTGTAGCATTTATATGATTCTATTTTACACGTTGATCATGATATTATTGCATGTGATGTTGGAGAAGGTTTATTATGTTATATTATTACTTGTGGATTTTGGAGCATGTTGATTATGAATATTGCGAAATAAATTCATATTTTATTAAAATGGTCAACTGAAAGTGGATAATGTGAAAAATATGATTACATGCAGTAACTATTAAAGTATAATGAAATGTAAATTCTTATACTTACGATTATGTATTTTTGTGCCCTTGGGGGGTTAAGTATATTGGTGTAGTGACCTCTGTGGATAGTTGATGTTAGTGATGGACTATAGAGTCGATTTTGAGTTTAGGCCTTCAAATGAGGCGGTCGATGGTTTTGTGATTGTGGTTGGTTGTGTGACCTCTTTAGAGAGTTGAGGTCAGGGATTGATTTTAGTATCAATTGTGATTTGGGGCCTTAAAGAAGGTGGGTGATGAGGTTGTAAACTTAGTTGATTGTGTAGTATCAACGGTGGGTTGAGGCCTTTGAGAAGGCGGGTAATAGTCTTATGGTCTTGGTTGGTTGTGTAGTATTGACCAAATAGATGTTTCTTTCACACTTAGAGGAATGTATCATTTATCTTACTTTTGAGGTTTCGAGTTTGGTTAGGCGAGGTTGTGATTGAACCTGTCTAGTTGGGTGGTAATAGTCTCTTGATACTGTTAGTAATCTAGAGAGTTGGTATCAACTGTGAATGTGAGATTTGAATGGATTAGAAGAAGTATTGATTGAAACTAGTTAGTTTCATGGTATCACGTGTCCATGTATTCTCCGTGTTTTGATTTGGTTAGCTTTCCTTATTCATAATGAGAGTGTTGGTAAATTACTGATCATATTGGAGATAGTATTATGAGATTCATATGGTGATATGATTGAGGTGATCCAGTCCTTGAGAGGTAGATTTCCTCTAGGAATGGGATGATGTTTCATATATATATATATATTGCGATTGTGTTAGTAAGTAAGGACGTGAGTGCTTTTCCTCTTGTGTTCTCGGGGAGTGGGATTTGAGCCTTCATTGGTACTAGTTGTGGATTTTGATTCCTGTGGATATTAGAGGTGAGTGTGATTCCCTCTATTTGGATTTTCTGGTTAGCGTTGTGAGCGTTTGATGATTTATTAGATAGGACTTGGGTGTCGTGTACCTAGTGTACGTTTGTGAGAGTAGTATAGACTACTGGTGTTGGTACTTGGAGTACAAGTCTTAGTCGTACCTTATGGAATCATGTTGTGTATTTATATACATATATATCTCTCCGATATATACTTATTTATGGTAGTATATGAGTACGTGCCTAGTGTTTTCGTGGCTGGGATTTGTTGGCCTATGTATCTTGCTGGATGGTTTAGCATTACCTAAACAGTCAGAGGATATAGTAGTTAAGATATCGTTTTAGGTAGACCTGTCAATGGATCGGATTTAATCTGAATCCGAATCCGATTAGCCGGATATGGATTGAAAATAAAATCCGATAATCCGATTATGATCCGAATCCAATAATCCGATTTCTTAACAAATTGGATTTGGATCTATACTAATCTGATCCGATATAAATATATGTCAATATAAATTTATTATTTTTATGGTATATATATATATTACAAGATCAAGTGTCACACTCTCTTTCTATGCATGAATATATATATATATATATATCTTTGTATATATCAAATTGATCTGAAGGTTGAAAATATTTTCTCTTTCCCTTCCAGATCCTCGAAGATCTCTAAACCCTAAGTCTTAATGTCAGTTCAATCTATTATCTATGTTGTTGCCTTCAAGATAAACTGATTTCACCTCCTCGAAGATCTCTCGAGACTCGATTGGAATTCGTCGTACTGAATTTTTCGACATCGAAAGGTACGTAATGATTTATTAAGGTGAAATTGTTCACTTAGCCTTTGTTCATTACCTCTTATAGTAATTTGATTATTGTAATTTATATGTATTTTAGGGTCATGATGTTGTTGTGGGGTGTTGCAATGAAGAAGAGGCGAAGAAGAAGATTTATTTTGTGGATTTGGTGCTTTGATTTTTGAAGTGTTTATCGGATTGGAGATCCGATAAAAAAGATAATCGGATATGGATTAGATATAGAAAGATCCGTCGGATTATCGGATCGGATTAGGTTGATTTTTAGCTTATCAGATTTGGATCGGATTGACCTGGATCCGGTCTGAATCCGACCCGTTTATAGGTCTACTCACAGGGGTATTTCATTGCCCCCTGGTATGTCCACGCCAGGTTGCAGGAAATGTTACTTTTTTTTTTTGTTTTCATTGTTACAGGTTTTGGAGTTGCGTTGGGTGATGCGGTTACGGGACGATAATTATCTTCTGTCAGTTTCTTTACGCATGTTTTGTGGGATTGTCATATAATTCTCTTGGGAGCCAGTCTGTTGGCATATCCCTTTTAGTGTATCTTTTATTTCCTGTATTTATTATTTCAGGATGTCATTATATCTATTCGGCATGCCATGTGCATTTCTGTATTCTTATTCGAGCATTTCTGGCTCTGTTGATTATAGAGGGTTGTGTAGGGGTTGGTGGTTTCTTTCCACTACCTCGGTCCTAGTGGGATTGATGAATATTGGGTTGTGGGCCATTGTTGTTATTGAATTGTTATTGGCAGGTTATTCTGTGGAGTTGTGTTTCTGGGATGTTCCATTTACAAACGGAACTCTACCGGATTTTTGTTAGATTCCACTATTGTGTTCTATCATTCTATTGGGTATGGAATATACCATTTTTATCATTATTTCATATGTTTTAATGGTTAATGATATCTTAGTTGGTCGCTCATTGTAAGTATCACACCCCGGAGTCCTTGGATGTCCCGGTTCGGGAGTCTTCTGATTTTAGGGGCGTGATAGTTTGGTATCAGAGCATTCTGTTGAGTTTCTATCATTCAGTTAGACATGGAATATATTATTTTATTTGTTATTCCATGTATTTCCTTGTTATTGCTGACTCTAGTGGCCACTTGACTGACGTCATCCCTTGGAAATTCGTTGATTCTCCGGATTGGAGTTTCGGGAATTTTAGGGGCGTGACAATGTCCTTCCTTTCAATAAATGATTCTCACAATTTGTGCTCATTATGAACCAAGTTCTTATGTTTGCAATATACCTAGGGCTGAGCTTGACCCTGAATTATGGTTTCTTCATACTTTATTGGCAAAACAAGTTACCCTTCAAATCTTAAAAATAAATGTGAGTATGAGGCAGTGGAGACTCTTTATTTGTTTCAAATAAGGCATTGGATATCTATTCCTTCGATTATATATAAACATATGGTGAATCATTGGAGATGGTTAGTTCCTTCTCCATGTGCATGGGCAAAAGATTGGAAGTTGCCTTTCCCTTTCTTAATTCAAGCTATAATCACTAATCAGTTGGGAGGTGATTTCAAACCACCTATGGGCTTAAGGATTGTGTTTTTCAAAGCTTATGATCATTATAAGTTCATGGATTTATTTACTCATAAAGAGAGGAGTTAGTGATGTAGTTATCAACAATACTTGCTGCAGGAGGAACGAGAAGAAATAGAAAGAGAAGATGCTAAAATCAATCAAAGTGGTTAAAGAGGGAATAAGAAAAATTCGTAGGAATAAGGGAATAGATGTAGAATTTTGGAATTTTATTATTTTGTTTTGTTTTTCCCACCAAATCCATTTATGATGTGATTTTATCGTTTGTTTTCTTTTTATTTTTCTGCAATTTTGAGAATTATAGGATTGTAGGCCCTTAAGGCCAAATCATGTGTGCTTTTATTAAATAAAATTTTATTCCCTTGAAAAAAATTACTTTATATTTTATTCTGATGTATTAATTATTATCTCTCTACTTGATATGATCTTGGGTATTGCATTGTGTTATATGTTTTAATAGATCATTCAAAACAAGTTTAGGGGAGATACGAGCACTATAATGCAAAGAATGGAATTACACTTCAAGGGCGGTAACAATTTCTTCCTTTATTTATTTGTTTTTAGACCATGAGGACATGGTTCGATTTAAATTGGGGGGGGGGGGGGGGGGGGGGGGGGGAGAAATTAGTTATTTGCTAAAGTTTTAAGGGAATTAGAAAAATAAAAATACTGAATTTTTTTTTTAAATCTTATTAAGTTCTTCATTCGAAATATGTGATTGATGTCAAGTATAAGTTAATTTGTGTACATGTTATGACTAGGAAGGTACTATGTATGCAACCACCCCACTCATGAGTATGTAATAGTTTGATTAAATTAAAATTTTAAAATATGATCCACATGAGTGAATAGATGAGTGAAATTAAAACCTAGAATGATAGTTTTGACCTATAAACACATGCACATATTCTCTATGGGACAAATATTGACCTTTGACTATTGAGTTGAAAAAATAGATTTGTTTCAATGATAAGGGGAGAAGGGGAGTAGTGAAGAATGAAAAATGAATTATATGGAGAAAAATAGAAAAAATTAGAAATGCAAAAAATAGTTTTTCGTTCTGATTAACCGGGCCTTGGAATCACCAATATCACTGTTCGCGTTGAAAGGGGAGAAATCTAATGAGCATAAATCTCATCGAAGAAGCTCGGGCCCAGTTGGTCGGGACTAAAAATCCTTGTTGGAAAGTCCGAAGACTTAGAAAGACAAAAAGGGATAAAAATGAAAAAAAGTACATTGAAGTTGTGTCATGACAAAGATTGATTAACGAAGTAGAAGAAGGGAGATTAGTCTACTATAGAGCATGTTTACAAAAACACGGAAGATTGTGGATCGGCTATAGAAATTAGCAAGTTTATTTCAATATTGTGGGGACCATTCTTTTAAGTTTAATTCATAAAAATTGTTACCTATAAGTGAGTGGGGATAACTTGTATGCATTTTACTCTGACAAAATTATAGCATTGCATAAATTAATGGTTATTTGATTTCATGAACATACAAGAATGAAGAATGGAAGAATTTGTGGGTAGTATATCTAACCCTCACGAGACTTCACTCGTCCACTCGGTAATACCGAGGGGTTTCAAAGGCTTGTTACACGTGCTAAGTGTAATCGTACACCTTCACCAAAGAAAATATTAGTTAGATAGTCAATTAGTTAGTTAATTAGATAGATTTTAAATTACAGTACTAAAAACACAATCATTACAAATTTTGATTTTTGAAGTGATTGCTAAAGGACTAGCAATATTGAAGTTTGGGAGCTTGATCAGAGGCAAATATCATATATTTAAGATTCCTAATTATACATTGTTATGTCTATGATTATCATTATATTTGTGATTTTATACGGTTTTCGT
Source organism: Cornus suecica (assembly GCA_963922005.1). Lineage (NCBI taxonomy): Eukaryota > Viridiplantae > Streptophyta > Magnoliopsida > Cornales > Cornaceae > Cornus > Cornus suecica. The sequence goes on along the minus strand of OY998247.1, from coordinate 33,798,619 downwards.
ATTTTAAGATATTTCAGGCAATGGTATATAAAACGAGTTTAATCCGGTGAATTAACTGGATCTGTGACTCAAGATTGTTCGAGAGCCGAAATCATGAATAAAAGACCTATAAAACACCAAAAATAAGTCAAGGATACAAAATGACTGAAGAAGAATGAAGCTGAGAAGAGAAATGGAGTAAAGAAGATGAAGTACAAAATTCAAGGTGAAGAACTACCGAGTACTCAGTTGAACCTTCACCAAGTACTCGGTAGAGTGCGAAAGACCGCGCACTTGCGCGGAGGAAGGAAAAAAGGCCTGAGAGTTTTAGCGCACTTGCGCTCGTTTTTGCGAGACTTGAATTCTACCCAATACTCGGTAGAGGCTTCACTGAGTACTCTATAAACCTTGATGCGGCCAATAAATTCAGCAATCTGTATACACACCTACGGGACCCGTTTCGACCCAACTCAACATGGAATGATCTCTAGGCTATTTTAGATACAATATTGACCATATATGAAGAGATTGACGTGTCTAGAAATGTGTTCCACGTTACAATACCCAAGTATAGGTAGTCAAGTTATAATATAGTCTTGGTGAGTCCAAGTGTCGAACCTCAGGGAGAGTCGGAAAGATGTATGAAAAATGAATTTTATTTTTGTCCTTGAATTGATTTGATTGATTGATTTTGGTTGTTTTCTTGAATTAAATTAAATACTAAGGCATTGGGAATTCCTTTACAATGTCGAAACCAAGTGTACCACATATCCAAATAAGTAATAAAAATTAACCAATACAATCATCATATGTTAATTATATTTGCATGGCAAGAAAGGGGTCGCTTGGTAGGATAATCCATACTAACAACGCAACTCTCCAAATCATGCCTATAAGCAATAAATAATTAACATACTAAATGAATTATATAAGTTAACTAATAGAATCATTATATATTCATTATAAATGCTATGGCAAGAAAGTGGTCGCTAATGAAGCAACTCTACAAATCATGCCTATATTAGCAATAATAATAAACATACTAATGATCTAGTAAATCCCATTAAATAAGTAGTATTATTAATTGTATATGAATCATAAGAATTGTGAACTATAAAGATGTAATTACATTCAAAGTATTCATTATACCTATGTAAGATCATAAGAAATCAAGAACGCCACATAAAGTGGGTTGAGCATTACTTATATCATTGTATGGCATAATGAATCTTAGATGTAATTACCTAAGTGTATTCATTGATTCAAAGAACTCAATATACATGGCATAAAGAGGCAAAGAATCATTGAATAAAAATTATTAGATTCATATATTATCAATAATACTAACCTTGAAGCATTAAATACTTGGATATGCAAACACTTGGTTCTTCATTTTAAATTCATTCCCTAGCCTTAGCTAGAGAATTACTCTTCCATTACAAATATATAAATCACTATGTTTCTCTTCACTCCTATTCCTCCTCTTACAAATGAAAGACTACCTCTATTTATAGGGAAAATATGGAATCAAATGACAACTAGAAAAGAGAAATTGGATTTCTTTTTGTTTGAATATTCATTACTTTCCACCCCATTGTCTTCTTTTCACATGTGCCTTTGTTTCTTCCATGTGCCTTTGTTTCTTGACATGGATCAGATTTACTCTTGTAAAATCATAATCCAATGAATGTGGTAAATCTTCAAGAAGATGTAAAATTCGCATCACCCTTTGGTAAACCCGAACCCGCATTGAATTCTGCACAATTCTGCAGTTTTGAACCTGACTTGCAACTGCCATAACGCCTTCATTTCAAATCGAAATAAGGTCATTCTTGTGCTCAAATTGAAGGTCTCTGAATTACCTTTCCAATGGTACCAATGCCATGTCCAGAATCAAAACACAGAATTATTTATAGGCATTTAACTAAAGTGTGGTCAGGATGAATATATTTCATGCATAGTTGATGACCCAATTTGCATGGAATTGATTGAATTCTTCATGAAGACCTAAAAAATAAGATAAACACAAAAATATCATAAAACTTGAATAAAAGATATCACTATAGAACTAAAAGATGTAAATTAAGGGGTTTAAATATATAATATTTGACACTTATCAACACCCCCAAACTTACATATTACTAGTCCCTAGTAATACCAACATAAATTAAAAAGAGTAAAATTAAAATTGATAAGTCTTTTAAACCCCTAGGCATCCCTAGTAGGACGAGTGAAGTCTCGTGAGGGTTTAACAGAAATGATACCCACAAACAACCTTTTTTTATTTTATTTTTTTATTTTTTTTTATTTTTTTTTATTATTATTTTTTATTCTTCATTCTTGTATGCTCATGAAATCAAATACACATTAATCATGTAATGTTATGATGTCGTAAGAATAGAATGCATACAAATTATCCCCACTCGCTCATAAATAACAGTTTTCATGAATTAAATTTAAAAGAATGATCCCCACAGTGGTGAAATAAACTTGCTAATTTCTACATCCGATCCACATAGTTTCTCGTGTTTTTGTGAACATTCTCTATAGTAGACTAATCTCCCTTGTTCTAATTCATTGATCAAGTTTTGCCATGACACAACTTCAAAATCACTTTTGCATTTTTATCCCTTTTTGTCTTTCTAAGTCTCCGGACTTTCCAGCGAGGATTTTTTAATCCCAACCAACTGGGCCCGAGCTTCTTCCATGGGATTTATGCTCATTAGTTTTCTCCCCTTTTTACGCGAACAATGATATTGGTGATACCAAGGGTCGGTTACTCAGATCGAAGAACTACTTTTTGCATTTTTATTTTTTTTTTTCCAGATTTTTCCCCTTATCATTGAAACAAAACTATTTTTTCAACTACATAGTCAAACATCAATTAATCGTCCCATAGAGAATATGTGCAAGTGCTTATAGGTCAAAACTATCTTTCTCGGTTTCAATTTCACTCATCTATTCACCCATGTGAACCACATCTTAAAAATCAATTTAATCAAACTATTACGTACTCATGAGTGGGGTAATTGTATACAACTATCTTCCTAGTCATAACATGTTCACAAATTAACTTATACTTGACCTAAATCACATATTTCGAATGAAGAACTTAATAAAATTTTCAAAATTTTTTTTATTTTATTTTATTTATTTATTTATTTTTTTTTAACACATCACAAATTGAAAAAAATTGAAAACAAAATAAAAACTAAATACAATCACCCAAAATAATAATACAAAATAAAAACAAAATATAATCACCTTACCCCCAAACTTGAAATGAACATTGTCCTCAATGTATAAAGAGATTGTAAGGTTGAAATCTTACCTATTCTGTGATGAGAAAAGAGGAAACAAATCTGCAAAACAAAACAATATATATACACACACTCTAAAGAACAACCAATGTTTTTACACATAGGTTGGGTCTTCTAAAGACATGGATTCTTTTAGAGTTGGAATTTCAAAAAATGACTTCAATCGTTGTCCATTAACTTTAAAAACAAAACCATTACTTGGATCCTCCACATCCACGGTGCCATATGGATACACATGTTTGATTAAAAAGGGACCTTTCCATTTTGATTTTAGTTTTCCGGGAAAAAGATGTAAACGAGAATCATATACAAGAACTTTTTGCCCAATTTGAAAATCTTTTCTCAAAATCTTTTTCTCATGAAATGCTTTCGCCCTTTCCTTATATATCTTGGCATTGTCATATGCATCCCTCCTTAATTCCTCCAGTTCGTCGAGTTGCAATTTTCGATTTTCACCTGCCTTAATAAAATCAAAGTTCATTATTTTAGCTGCCCAAAAAGATTTATGTTCTAATTCTACAAGCAAATGACAACTCTTACCATAAACTAGCCGATAGGGAGACATTCCAAGATTAGTTTTAAAAGCAGTACGGTAAGCCCAAAGTGCATCATTTAAACGTAATGACCAATCTTTACGATTTGGATTTACCGTTTTTTCTAAAATTTGTTTTATCTCCCTATTAGCCAATTCGGCTTGTCCATTTGTTTGAGGATGGTAGGCAGTCGAAACTTTGTGTGTAACACCATATTTTTGCATGAGTTTCTCAATTGTACGATTGCAAAAGTGCAACCCTCTATCACTAATGATTGCTTTAGGAATGCCAAACCTTGCAAGGATATTTTCTTTTAAGAATTTCACAACAGTTTTGTGAGTATTATCCTTGCAAGCTTTAGCTTCCACCCATTTTGAAACATAATCAACTGCAAGTAAAATATACAAATTACCAGATGAGGATGGGAATGGTCCCATGAAATCGATGCCCCAACAGTCAAATATCTCAAGGATTAAGATTGGGTTCAATGGCATCATGTTTCGTCTCGTAATTCCCCCTAGCATTTGACATCTTGGGCAAGCTTTGCAAAAGTTGTGGGTGTCTCTGAAAATGGAAGGCCAATAAAGTCCGCATTGAAGAATTTTTGCGGTTGTTTTCTTTGAAGAAAAATGACCTCCACAAGCCTCATTATGACAGAAAGACATCACACTTTCAATTTCTTCATCTGGGATGCATCGTCGAATGATTTGATCGGCGCCATACTTGTAAAGGTATGGTTCGTCCCAGTAGAACCTTTTAGCTTCTTGGACAAATCGCCTCCTATCTTGAGCACACCATGATATTGACATCTTACCTGAAACAAGATAATTCACAATATCAGCATACCAAGGTACAGATGAAATAGAAAATAAATTCTCATCTGGAAATGAATCTTTAATAGGACAGGGTTCTAAAGATTCATTAAAAGTAAGGCGGGACAAATGGTCTGCCACCACATTTTCTACTCCCTTTTTGTCTTTGATGTGGATGTTGAATTCTTGAAGTAGAAGGATCCATCTCAACAGTCTGGGCTTAGAATCTTTCTTTGTAAGAAGATACTTAAGTGCAGCATGATCGGTGAAAACAACAATTGGGGAACCAATTAGGTATGACCTGAATTTTTCAAGTGCAAATACTATAGCAAGAAGCTCTTTTTCTGTGGTGGTGTAGTTCATTTGAGCATCATTGAGCGTTCTACTTGCATAATATATAACACATGGTTTCTTTTCCTTTCTTTGGCCAAGTACCGCCCCCACAGCATAGTCACTAGCATCACACATTAGCTCAAATGGTAGGCTCCAATCCGGTGATTGCATAATGGGTGTAGTAGTGAGCATTTCTTTGAGTTTGACAAAGGCTTTATCACATTTTTCATTCCACTCAAATGGTGTATCTTTGGCTAGAAGGTTGCATAAGGGTTTTGCAATAAGACTAAAATCCTTAATAAACCTCCTATAGAAACCAGCATGCCCAAGAAATGATCGGATGTCTTTTACCGTTTTTGGAATTGGCAATTTGGTAATGACATCAATTTTGGCTTTGTCTACCTCAATTCCTTCTGATGATATAATATGACCCAACACAATTCCACGTGTCACCATGAAGTGACATTTCTCCCAATTGAGTACTAAATTCTTTTCCACGCACCTGCACAAGACTTTCTCAAGATTTGTAAGACATTTATCAAATGAGGATCCATAAACAGTAAAATCATCCATAAAAATTTCAAGATCACGTTCCACCATGTCACTAAAAATGCTAAGCATACACCTTTGAAAAGTGGCTGGTGCATTGCACAAACCAAAGGGCATTCTTCTATATGCAAATGTTCCAAAAGGACATGTGAAAGTGGTCTTTTCTTGATCCTCTAAATCAATTTCAATTTGATTATACCCCGAGTAGCCATCTAAGAAACAGTAAAAACTATGACCTGCTACCCTTTCAAGCATTTGATCTAGGAATGGCAAGGGAAAATGATCTTTCCGGGTCACAGAATTTAGTTTCCTATAGTCAATGCACATTCGCCACGCTGAAGTGACTCTTTGGGGTATAAGTTCATTATGCTCATTTCTTACTACAGTTAATCCAGATTTCTTGGGTACTACTTGTGTAGGACTTACCCATTTACTATCTGAGATTGGGTAGATGATTTTTGCATCAAGTAATTTTAAAACTTCATTTCTTACAACCTCTTGCAAATGTGCATTTAATCTTCTTTGAGGTTGCCTTGTTGCTTTAGCCTCTTCCTCAAGATAAATTTTGTGTGTACAAACCAAAGGGCTTATACCTTGGAGGTCGGCTAAAGTCCACCCAATTGCCTTTTTATATTTTTCAAGAATTTTAATCAATCTTACCTCTTGCTTACCATCGAGTTTGGATGAAATTACCACGGGGTAAGTATTATTGCTTCCCAAAAAGGCATACTTCAAGTCACTCGGTAATGGCTTGAGTTCCAAGTTTTGCTCTTCTCTTGTGATGACAATATCTTCATGTACCATGTGTATCCCCATTGCAATCTTCTGTTCCTGTGGATCATCAAGTAATGAGTCAATGTTGTGTAAATAAGTATTAGATTCATTTAAACATTTTTTTAATGGATCTAATACAAAAGACTTTTCAAAATATTCTTCCACAACTGTTTCAATGAAGTTAACCCCCTCGACTTCTTCCTCATTATACTCCTTATGTTGATTACTTAAGGAGAAAACATTAAGTTCAAGAGTCATATTCCCAAAAGTTAATTTCACAATTCCATTTTTGCAATTGATGACAGCATTTGAGGTTGCAAGAAATGGTCTTCCCAAAATCACTGGAATTTGACTCGAGGGGTTGGACACTGATTGGGTGTCGAGCACAATGAAATCCACAGGAAAATAAAATTTATCCACCTGAACAAGAACATCTTCCACAACTCCTCTAGGGACTTTCACTGAACGGTCAGCTAGTTGTAATGTCACATTAGTTGCCTTAAGTTCCCCCAAACCCAATTGTTCATATACCGAAAATGGAAGTAAGTTTACACTTGCTCCAAGATCAAGCAACGCTCTTTTTATATGACAATTCCCAATGATACAAGAGATTGTGGGACAACCAGGATCTTTGAATTTTAAAGGTCTCTTGTTTTGTAAAATGGAACTTACTTGTTCAGTCATAAAAGCCTTTTTTCTTACATTCATCTTCCTGTTCGTTGTGCACATGTCTTTTAAAAATTTCGCATATGAAGGGATTTGCTTGATAGCATCAAGCAATGGAATGTTGACTTTTACTTGCTTAAAGACTTCAAGAATTTCAGCATTGGAACTTGCCGACAAAGATTGATTTAATCTTTGTGGGAATGGAACAGTGACACTATTTTTGATTTTTTCAATTTCCTCATTTTCTTGCTCATTCTCGCTCTTTTTCTCAGCTTCCTTTGAAGGTTCCAATTCCTCGGGCTTTTGGGCCTTTGAAATAGTTTTATCAACCACCTTTCCACTTCTTAAGATAGAGATTGACTTGGCATGTTCCATGTTGACTTGGGAAGGTTCTCCACTTTGGACCATAAATTGGCCTTGTGGATTAGGAAGAGGTTGGGCAGGAAATTTACCTTTTTCTTGGGGTGAAAGCATGGGGGTTAATTTTGATATGTGAGACCTTATATCATCAATGGCTCGGTCAGTCTTTTGCATGTGTTGCATGAATTGGTTGGTACACTGCACAATTTGGTCAAACTTTTGATCATTTTTTTGAATGAATTGTGCAAGAATATCTTCCAAATCTCTTTTGGGAGGTGGAACATAAGGAGCTTGTGGCCTTGGTTGGGGTTGACTTTGTTGAAAATTAGAATTACTCCAACTAAAGTTGGGGTGATTCCGCCATTCTCTATTGTAAGTCTCAGAGTAAGGAGAATTCTGTGGTTTTTTGAAAGTATTGAAAGCATTGATTTCGACCGTAGCATTAAGGACTTCCTTAAATGCAGGGATTGTCGGACATTCATTTGTCAAATGTCCAAGTTCATCACAAATTCCACACACTACTTCTCCTATTGCATTAACCCCATTCACATTTTTGGATTCTAAGGCTTCCAATTTCTTAGTTAAATGCATTACTCTTGCTCCTAAATCATCATCACTTTTTAAATGATAAATTCCACCCCTTCCCGGAAGTTTAGTTCTTTCATCAAGATGAAAAGTGTCCCAAGTTTGGGCACTTTCGGCTATTTGGTCAAAAAACAAAAAGGCTTCCTCGGGATCTTTGTTTAAAAAGTCTCCATTACACATGGTTTCGACAAATTGGCGCATATGAGCCGGTAGAGATTCATAAAAGAAACTCACTATACTCCAATTCTCATACCCATGATGTGGACAAGCATTTAAAAGTTCTTTGAAACGCTCCCAACATTGATAAAAAGTTTCATTATTTTTGGGAGAAAAATTTGAAATTTGTCGTCTCAAAGCATTGGTTCTATGAACCGGAAAAAACTTTTTCAAAAATTCCGCTTGTAAGTCTTGCCATGATCTAATGGAGCGAGGCCTTTGTGCATTTAACCAAATTTTGCCTTTGTCTTTTAAAGAAAAGGGAAACAATTTAAGTCTTACAACTTCTTCAGTAGTCCCCCGATCTCGGAAAGTAGAACATACCTCTTCGAATTCTTTTAGATGAAGATAAGGGTTTTCAGATTCCATACCATGAAAGCTAGGTAATAATTGAATCATACCTGGCTTGAAGGAAAAAGTATTGGCATGAAGAGGAAGAATAATACATGATGGTGCAGTGCTTCGCGGTGGTTGGAGATAATCCCTCATAGTTCGGACATGAGGACCGGGAGGAACTTCCACTCCTCTTGGGATTTGATGTTCTTCATTATCTCCATGCACACTTTGATCGTCCTCCATTGAACACAATGATCCTGAATACAAAGGATTACAAAAAGATGTACCCACTACAAGATTTCTTTCAACACGTCCTACAGAATTTCGTGTCCAAACAATCATAAACAAAATGAAAAAAATAAAAGAAAATAAATTTATTACAAAACTGAAATTTCTTCTTTCGCCATCTCCCCGGCAACGGCGCCAAAAAACTTGACGTGTCTAGAAATGTGTTCCACGTTACAATACCCAAGTATAGGTAGTCAAGTTATAATATAGTCTTGGTGAGTCCAAGTGTCGAACCTCAGGGAGAGTCGGAAAGATGTATGAAAAATGAATTTTATTTTTGTCCTTGAATTGATTTGATTGATTGATTTTGGTTGTTTTCTTGAATTAAATTAAATACTAAGGCATTGGGAATTCCTTTACAATGTCGAAACCAAGTGTACCACATATCCAAATAAGTAATAAAAATTAACCAATACAATCATCATATGTTAATTATATTTGCATGGCAAGAAAGGGGTCGCTTGGTAGGATAATCCATACTAACAACGCAACTCTCCAAATCATGCCTATAAGCAATAAATAATTAACATACTAAATGAATTATATAAGTTAACTAATAGAATCATTATATATTCATTATAAATGCTATGGCAAGAAAGTGGTCGCTAATGAAGCAACTCTACAAATCATGCCTATATTAGCAATAATAATAAACATACTAATGATCTAGTAAATCCCATTAAATAAGTAGTATTATTAATTGTATATGAATCATAAGAATTGTGAACTATAAAGATGTAATTACATTCAAAGTATTCATTATACCTATGTAAGATCATAAGAAATCAAGAACGCCACATAAAGTGGGTTGAGCATTACTTATATCATTGTATGGCATAATGAATCTTAGATGTAATTACCTAAGTGTATTCATTGATTCAAAGAACTCAATATACATGGCATAAAGAGGCAAAGAATCATTGAATAAAAATTATTAGATTCATATATTATCAATAATACTAACCTTGAAGCATTAAATACTTGGATATGCAAACACTTGGTTCTTCATTTTAAATTCATTCCCTAGCCTTAGCTAGAGAATTACTCTTCCATTACAAATATATAAATCACTATGTTTCTCTTCACTCCTATTCCTCCTCTTACAAATGAAAGACTACCTCTATTTATAGGGAAAATATGGAATCAAATGACAACTAGAAAAGAGAAATTGGATTTCTTTTTGTTTGAATATTCATTACTTTCCACCCCATTGTCTTCTTTTCACATGTGCCTTTGTTTCTTCCATGTGCCTTTGTTTCTTGACATGGATCAGATTTACTCTTGTAAAATCATAATCCAATGAATGTGGTAAATCTTCAAGAAGATGTAAAATTCGCATCACCCTTTGGTAAACCCGAACCCGCATTGAATTCTGCACAATTCTGCAGTTTTGAACCTGACTTGCAACTGCCATAACGCCTTCATTTCAAATCGAAATAAGGTCATTCTTGTGCTCAAATTGAAGGTCTCTGAATTACCTTTCCAATGGTACCAATGCCATGTCCAGAATCAAAACACAGAATTATTTATAGGCATTTAACTAAAGTGTGGTCAGGATGAATATATTTCATGCATAGTTGATGACCCAATTTGCATGGAATTGATTGAATTCTTCATGAAGACCTAAAAAATAAGATAAACACAAAAATATCATAAAACTTGAATAAAAGATATCACTATAGAACTAAAAGATGTAAATTAAGGGGTTTAAATATATAATATTTGACACTTATCAGAGATTATATATCATTCTTCAATATATATCACAAGATAGATTCCTGACTTAACCGTGAAGCAATCAGATTACTAAATAAAGACGCCTCTTTTTCTATAAAAGAGAAGGGTTTCCCCTACAGCAGGGAGAGGATTAATTGGAGTTTTGTCTTGGTGTTATATTGGAGTTTGAAGCAGAATATCAATCATGGAGAGCTCGTCTACATCAACAATGAAGACAACCACTACCATGAACAACTAAACCGGTATCTAGGATTTTAACAAAACCCTAGCCAAGTAATGTAGACTCTTTCTTATTTTTATTGTATAAGGGAAAATTAAAGGACACGTATGTGATGATTGTGTAGATTATTGATTACGTTTGATTTTATATAAGATTCTATGTTTATTCTATGTCTTGTCTTAGCTTGAATGAATGTTTTATCTTGCACAATCATGGTTATTCAATATGGGCTAGAACTCGGATGCTTAACTCATGATTTTCTACACAATAGTGGTTATTAACATGTAATCTTGATTTAGACAGACCATGCTTGAAAGGGATAATTACTGACGTGCTTTTAATTTATGTTAGTAGGAGTAGTTTAGAATAGATGCATGTACTAGTTATGTTTGATTAGAGATAGCCTGTGCCAATGATGGATGAATTGTTCCTTTATTGGGATTAGGGTTTGCCAATGTTTGCGACCATATATCTGATTCACATATGATGGACTGCCCTTTACAATTAAATGATTTAGAGAATATATTAAATGGTTAGTGGTGGAGTTAGAAATACCCTAGATCTTTATCTCCACTATTCACAATCAAAACCAATTATCTCTCATATTTATTTTATGTTTATTAGTTATAGAAAAAAAAAATTATCCTTAATAATTTAGTTATAAGTAATTATAAAAGAGTTGAAGAATCATTAGTCTCTATGGATTCGATATACCCTATCTCATTGGTACTATACTATAATTGATTTGTACATTTGCGATAGGGAAAACTAGGTCAACTTTAAGGGTTATTTACACACATTATTATTTATCATCCATTCCTAGTAAGTCAAACCAATCGAGGTCTGACCACCGATAACTCAATTTTGAGAAAATTATCATTTTGCTCGATTCGGTGAGTTTTGTTCCATTATTTTGATTTCAAATGAATTATTTAACTATTCTAAACTAGTATTAACGAACGAGTCCGATCAAAATCATATTTTAATCTGTTTTTCAAAAGTTGAGTTTTCCGGCTTCGAATACTGATTGAATATTGAATTTTTAAAATGAAGGCTTGTTTAATCGTCATATTGGATATATTTAGATATAGTTTGAGTTTGATTTGGTTTCCAGAACACTATTGCTTAGTTTTCGAAAACTCCATATTGTAGGCATAGCTAGAGTTATGGGTATAGCGAGAAAAGTGGCTTAGGCCACTGTTCCAGCTGATCCACCAGAGAGACAGAGGTTGAGGTCACCTTCTCCCGGCCCTTCAACAAGTTTGTGTCGGAGCACTCGTGCCCCGAGGCGTCACTACATTGAGCCATCTTCCTCTCCAGAGGATGACAGGCCAGAGCAATCAACATAGGGTCGGGATCTTCACCTACCCAATGGTAGGCTTACAGTTGCTCTGGTTATTCCATGAGCACTGTCGCCGCCTCATGTGCCTGAGCCGCAAACTGAGTGGATTGATGAGGATACTGATAGTGATCATGGTGCTCAGGAGGAGGTGATAGATGATGATATACATGATGAGTCGACAATTCGGGAGGAGGAGCATATTAATGAGGCTGATAAGGGTGATGATGCCGGTCATCTAGATTAGAGGGTACTTGAGCCACTAGTGGAGGGTGAGCCAGGTGTTTTGACCACTTTTCTACCTGTACCTCCGACAACTTCAATTGGTGATTTGATAGAGTGAGTGATTCGGAAAAGGTATCAGCAGGAGCGCACCTATCTAGTAGCGGTGTTTGAGGGCATACAGCCAGTACCCAAGTGGACTATAGGCTAACTGAGGGCACGCTACTTATTGCCCATTCTTGCCCCGGTCACCCCATATATCTATGAGGATATGATCCGTGAGTTCTGGCTCAACATGCGACATTATAGCAGGGGGATGAGACTACAGACTGTGGTTAGAGGTACTGAGTTCTAGATCACGCCCCAATCCATTGTTGTTGCTTGGGGTATTCCGGATGAGTGTCCGTCTGAGTTGGCTATTGAGTTTCAGCCTATGCCAGAGGCACTCCCTTCTCTTGCGGACCATGTCACACTACAAACTGAGGGGGAGTGGACTGATGCACGGAGGAACTTCACGAAGAAGTCGAACTATTACCCAATGCTTTAGTTTTGGGATGTGATAGTTCGCTTATAGACTCTTCCTCACAGCCATGTTACTATGTGTTATACACCATTTCTAACCTTCCACTTTGCTTTTGAGTTTGAGAGGTGGATCTCAATTCCACATATCTTGTGGAGGGGTTTGTTTGTCCATTACATTCATTTGCGCAAAGAGACCAAGGTGAGGCAGCGTCTATTCAATATTTAATTTTTGTGCCTAGTGATGAAGTTGATGTTTGACGCCAGGATCGAGATGGTAGCGGGTGAGTTGAATAAGTTCAAGAATGTTACCCCATATTCAGTAAGGATGTGGTTAGGTGGCTGGAGCCAATTACATGGTGATGATATTTTAGTACAGAGACCGATGTTTGGTCCATTACCGGCTTAGGATGCCCATGCCGAGGCTGCAGAACAGGCTAATGTGGGTGAGGTTCCCCCACGGGATGGGGATGGACAGGTTGTAGAGGATGATGCTGAGATGCCACAGATGTCGGTCGCTGAGGAGGATGTTGTTATGCCATAGGCGCTTACGGATGGTACTGTTACACTATCTTAGGCACAGTTCGATGCCCTTATAGCACGGATACATGGGTTGTAGCAGAGGCTAGAGCAGAGATTTGATCAGGAGAGACAGGCTCGTCGGCAAGATCATAGACGTTATACCATAGGATTAATGGCATGAGGCAACACATGGGCGTACACCTTCCACCTACACCACCGACCTCAAATGATGAGGCATATTGTAGTTTTAGTTTAGATTTTTGTCCTATTTTTGTTTTATTTTTATTCATTAGAGATGAATTATCGGGTGGATAGACTTTGTGATATGATGCTTCTTGTGGCCGCTTTAACGATAATTCTCTAAATATTTTTGTTATTTTGATCTTTTATAAAATGATAGTTTTTGTGATCAATTTTATCGAGTTATATGTGTCCCAAGATTTTTACGTTTACATTGAGTGTGATGATATTTTGAGTTCTTTTGAGCTTTTAAATTACACTATGAGGACATGTGTGCGTATACGTTTGGGGGTATGCGTGTTAATAATAGGTACATGAATTGGTTGCGAAAGTGTTTCATTTTTAAAAAAATAATAATAAATAAATAAATATTTTCAGGCTAAGTATAGGCTACCTACGCTTAAAGTGTAGGATATTACGAGGCAAGTTTGTGAAATTTGACCATATGTCCTCCACACTCCAGTGTGGAGGACATATTACGTAACACTAGTGAGTTAAGGGGTCAAAATGACTAATATTTGACACTTATCATGTCTCTTCGAGATATGGAGCTAAGCTTTTGACACCGCAGACATGCTTTGCAAAATTTGACTGCATCCTTGAATATGGCGGCCAGTTAAATCCATTCTACAGCACCTTATGGGCTTTCTTTTGAGCTCCAAAATGCCCTCCACACTCCAGTGTGTGACAAAAGGTAAGTATGTTTTGCACCTCACTTTCAGGGACACATTTTCTGATAATCTGATCAGAGCAATACTTGTACAAACGCGGATTATCCCAGATATAGAATTTGACTTGGCTGAAGAATTGGTCTTTCTCATTCTTAGACCATCCTTTTAGGATTCGAACTGTGGCTTTATAATTGATAATGTCAGCATACCACAATATTTGTTCCACCATAGCTGCATTGAACAAATGTTCATCCAGGAAAGAATCCTTAAGATGAGTAATTTTCTTTGTGGACTCGACAATAATCCTTGACAAATGATCCGCAATAACATTTTCTGAACCCTTCTTATCTTTGATTTCTAGGTTGAATTCGTGCAACAACAGAATCCACCGAATCAGTCGGGGCTTAGAATCTTTCTTTATTAGCAAATGCCTCAGAATGGCATGATCCGAGTAAACGATAACCTTAGTGCCTAATAAATATGATCGGAATTTATCTAAGGCGAATATAACTGTCAGTAACTCCTTCTCGGTAGTTGTGTAGTTCATCTGAGCTTCATTTAGAGTCCTACTAGCATAACAAATAGCATATGGCAACTTTTCTTTTCTCTGACCCAACATAGCTCCTAAGGCGTAGCCAGATGCATCACACATGAGCTTAAATGGTAGAGACCAGTCTTGCGAATGAATAATCGGGGCTGATGATGGTTAAGCACGCAACTCCTCAAAGGCATGAAGGCACTTTTCGTCAAAAACGAAAGTAGCGTCCTTAGCCAATAAGTTGCATAGCGGTCGAGTGATTTTGTTGAAATCTTTGATAAACCTTCGGTAAAACCCGGGATGGCCCAGAAAATAGCGTATCTACTTAACAGATGTGGGAGGAGGTAGTTTTGAAATTAACTCCACTTTTGCTTTATCAACCTCTATCCCTCGCTTTGATATAATATGGCCCAGTACTATCCCTTCTTGAATCATGAAATGACTCTTTTCCCAACTTAGAATCAGATTCGTTTCCTTGCATCTCTTTAGTACCATTTCTAAATGTCTCAAACAATCTTCAAAAGTTTCCCCAAAAACTGAAACAATCATCCATAAACACTTCAAGAAATTTCTTTACCATGTCAGAGAATATAGACATCATACACTGTTGGAATGTTGTTGGCGCATTACATAAACCAAACAACATCCGTTTATAAGGAAACGTGCCATACAAACAAGTAAAGGTGGTTTTCTCCTGATCAACAGGGTCAATCACCACCTGATTGTAGCCGGAATACCCATCTAGAAAACAATAATAGCTCTGCCCGACTAATCTCTCCAGGATTTGATCAATGAATGGTAATGGAAAATGATTTTTCCTGGTATTCAGATAGAGCTTTCTATAATCAATACACACACGTTATCCCATGGTCGTGCGTTGTGGAATTAGCTCACCTGTTGAGTTTGGTACCACTGTGATGCCCGATTTCTTCGGCACCACCTGAATTGGACTTACCCATGTGCTGTTAGAGATGGGATAAATGATACCCGTATCTAACAATTTTACCACTTCTTTCATCACAACCTCTTTCATATTGGGATTCAGCCTCCGCTGCATCTCTCTTGATGGCTTTGCATCCTCTTCAAGGTGTATGCAATGCATGAAAATCGAAGGGTCTATGCCTTTTAAATCAGCAACACTCCATCCTATTCCTCTTTGTTCTCACTCAGAACCTTGACTAGACTCAATTCCTGTTTCTCTGTCAATTTTGAAGATATAATTACAGGAAGAGTCTCATCGGATCCCAAATAAACATACTTCAGTTTTTCAGGCAATTCCTTGAGTTCCAAGGCAGGAGAAGTAGTTAGAGATGGAATTGGTGGAATATTTAAAACTATTGGAAGTGATTCAACCGACTCCCGCCATAGTTGAGTGTATAATGCAGTCTCTATTGCATCCAGCTCTTCATGCTGCAGCTTCCAATATGCCTCCCAATCAGCAACTTCCTCATTTGGCCTTTCTCCAATCATAAATGACTCCAACTCGTCTCCCTCTAAGATTTGAGTTACAAAATCTGATATAATATCATCCAGTTCATCGCACCCATTAATCTGAAAACATTCCCCAGATTTAGGCAAGTGTTGACTTCATTCGAACACATTTATCCTAACCTTCATATTGCCAAATGTCAGATCCATGGCTCCAGTTCTATAATTGATGCATGCAATTGCCATAACTAAGAATGGTCTTCCCAATATTACTAGAATGTGCTTTTTCGCGTCAGGGACATGTTCTGTATCCAAGACTATAAATTCAACCAAAAAATAAAACTTGTCCACTTGCACAATGACATTCTCAAGTACTCCTCTTGACTGTTTGACTGATCGATCGGCGAATTGCAGTACAACCGATGTGGGACTGAGCTCACCCAACCCTAGCTGTTGGTAGACTGAATAAGGAAGTAAGTTAATACTTGCACCTAGATTAAGAAGAGCTCTACCAATTTCCTGGTCACCAATGACACATGGAGTAGTGGGAGCACCGAGATCTTTCCTCTTAGGTGGAGTATCACTTAAAAGCAAAGAACTCACTTGCTCAGTCAAGAGTATTTTCATTGGATTATTTCCTCTGTTTTTCCACTTCTGGGTGCAAAGATCCTTGAAAAAGCTTAGCATAAGGTGGTATTTGAGTGATTACATCTAAGAGAGGTAAATTGATCTTGATTTGTTGGAATGTATCTAACATATCAGATTCTTTCATCTTTCCGTACTTTGCCGGTTCTCTAAGACGTCGAGGAAATGGCGTTGCCTCCTCATAATGCGTTCTTTCTGGCTCTTCAAGTAATGTCTCATCAACATTGTCCTCCACTGATGGTTGGTCTTTCTGCGTTCTTTCAGCCTCTTTCCTTACAGCTTTCTTCCTCTTCTCTTGTTCTGCTTCCCTTCTTCTCTGCAACCTTTCTTCTTGCTCTGCCTCAACACGATTCTCCACTTCCTTCCCACTTCTCAGAGTCGTGATTGCTTGAACCGACTCATGAGGATTATTAGCAAAAGATCCAAGCTCCAATGCTTGTTGTGGCTTAGGGTTGACTATTGGCTGACTTGGCAGTTTTCCTGGCTCTCTCACATTCCTCTCATTAGCCATTTGTCCCATCTGCATGTGTAGTTGTGCTAAAGATTGAGTATGAATGCCTAACTTGTTATGAATGTCCATTATGACCTGCTCTACCCGACTAGTCTGGAAACTAGGTGGAAGAGTTTGGCTTCTTGGTGGCTGAGCTTGATAGTTATAGGGTTGTATAGCTTGATTGTTATTGAATGGATGAAGCTCTTGGGAATTATTGGAAGGCTGTAAGGCTTGGTTGTTATTGAATGGTTGGAGGGCTTGGAAATTATTAGATGTTCTTGGTTGGTAGTTGGACTGAGAATTTATAGTCATGATTGTTGGCTAAGAGTCAAATGATTCTTGACTCTGTTGAAACCTCGGTTGTTGGCCATATGATTGTTATCTTTCAGTATACCTCGGTTGTTGGTTGTATGACTGTTGATTATATGATTTCCCTTGTTGAAATTTTTATGGTGGATTCTCTACATTGGTAGATTTGTAAGACAAAAGTGGGTGATTTCTGGCATTGGAGGTGTATGAATTGGTGAAAGAAGCATTATTGGAATAGTTCCACGATGCATTGGCATCAGCAGCCATTATCTTCTGACACTCATGTTGGGAATACTCAGCTTTGACTTCAAACATCTCTCTAGGAGGGAAATGACTTCACTGTATAAAATTTTCAATTCTTTCTAATTTCTCTCCAAACAATGCCATGGTATTTCTCACATCATCATGCTTTACAACATACAATTTTTCAGATCTCCTATCCTGTTGTCCACCTCTAGACCTCAACTTAGATTGGTATTGGATTGTATTTTCACTGATATTATCAAATATATCCAAAAGTTCTTTAGCTGGCGTTAAAGTAAACTGACCCTGCGTGGCCGCCTCTACAAAGGTCTTATGATGGGGGCAATTATACAAAATTTCATTATATCTTTCCCAAGCATCATGAAAATGTTCGCCAAGCACTTGCCTAAAGCTTTTGATTGCATCTTATGCTTCTGAGGTTTTTCCTATTGAATAGTGCTCTTCAATGAATTCTTTCTTAAGGGCTTCCCAATCAATTTTTATTTATTTAGCTACTTTGATGTACCATATTTTGGCTCTCTCTTTTAATGACCAAGGGAATAATCTCACTCACAAGTCATTTTTGGACAGATTATCATACCTAACAGTGGATGCGACTTCTAAGAAATCGTTGATGTGCCGATATGGTCCTCTGTTCTAAGGCCTGAAAATTTTGGAAGCATATTGTTGATGCTTGTCTTGATCTCGAAGTGCTTTGCCCCATCTTCCTCTGGAAAATTTGCATAGGAGTCATACGCATCAGGTGCGTAATATCCCTTCAATGATGTCTCTAGTGCCCTCGGCGGAGCGGGTGTGTGTCGCCCATTGCTTCTTCTTGGTGACGATGATATTTTTCAATAGATTGACGTAAGTGATTGAGAGTCCTTTCGATCTCAGGATCAAAAATGACTAACGCATTATTTGGATTGGAACGAGTCAATCTATAAGTCATACACTAGACTAAAAACTATTTTTTTTAAAAAATAATTTGAAATAAAATCTAAACTAACTTAACTACTTCTAAATTACAGAAATTAAAGCAAGAATTAATATGCAAAAATCTAAGTAACTAAAACTCACAAAAGTTCTAGATACAACTTTAGAACTTCCGATCTTCCCTTTGACGCCTTTCAGAGTACCTGTCAATCACACAAAAATATCACTTTAGCTACAGTTACAATAATGCAATGCAAATAAATTACTAAAACTATTGAACAATTCTTAGTCCCCGACAATGACACCAAAAATTTGATGCGACATCAGGTGTATAAAAATATGTGGTTAAAAACAACACCTTAATGACTAGGTTTTACCCTATGCAAGCGCACGTATCAATTGTAGAATAGCAAACGGGTTTGAGTAAGGAATATCAATCCCACAGAGACTGAGATTGTTCACTTTAATAATTTAGAAACACCGAATTAAATTTTCTGAAAGCTTGTTTGTTTAGGTGGTCAAAGACCAAATTATCTATTTTAACTAAATTAACTAAAAAGCAAGTAAATTGGTTGTGATTCATATGAGAGAGAAAACTAGGGTTTTTATCACTCCACCAGTAACCACATAATATAGTTCATCACTGTTTCAACTATAAGAGAGCAATCCATAACTATGAATTAGGTCGGATCGCAAAAGCCTAAATACGACCCCAAAAAGGAGTACCATCAACCAGATCGCGATAACCCGTCTCATGACTGACCTAACTAGTTTATGCCAATTATATTACTCTAATCTACTCCTGATACATGAAAATAAACTAAAACATCTCTATATTACATCGCCAAGGCACGACCTGTGTCAACCTAGGGTTACAAGTTTCATTACAACCATTGTGTAGAAAACCATGATTAAACATCCGAGTTCCAGCCTATATTGAATAATCATAATTATGCAAAATAATATATTTATTCTATCTAAGACAAGAATTTAGAACAAACATATAATTTTATATTACAAATCAGTACGGTCTTTTAACTACTACAATCATCACAGTATGGTCACAGTTTCCCCTCGTTTGTGAAATTTAACCCGTTTACGGGGTGTTTTGGCCTGGTTTGTATCTATACTTGTATTAGGATTTGATTAAAGTATTTTTAGGAATTTTTGTAGTATTTTTGTAAAATTTTTAGAGTAATCATAGTCTGAGAAGGAAGTGGATTAGTAATACAAGTCAAAAATGGATTTTAAGTCCTTTCCACCTTCTAACTCTGTTTTTTAAATCATTTTCCTCATTACATGAGATTAATTCATCTATAAATACAGCCCTTGAGTCACATAATTTTCAGAACTTTCAAACTAGGGTTTGTGCAAGAAAGTCATAAAGATGTCTAGTTCATCATCATATTTTGTACCTTCATCTCTTTCTTCTATTCCTCTTGCAGGAGATCATTAAGAGATTGAGTAGGAGCCTGATTTTGACCCAGAGGAGTTGATCGAGGATGATGAGAAATCGACTATTGAAGATGATCGAGGAAGAGAGATGGAGAAAATTGAAGAAAACACATCTATGGAGGTCATGAGCCGAAAAGAAAAAGGAGCATGCCACGACCGTTCATGCTATGCCAACTGCAGTATGAGTTGGATTTAAGTCCAAGTGAGCTAATGAATCAATTAATGGTTTTTGGAGAGGAAATCTTATGTCAAAGAGGATTAAGCCGTTTACAATACCCAGCTAGACAGAAGGTGTATCCTAGGTTGGTTAGACTGTTCTATGAAGGATTGATAATTGATGAACCACCAGGATATGAGGTAGCAAAGGCTAAAGTATCAGAATGGAGTGAGCCGATGAAAGTGACTAGACAATTGATTGCGTAAGCGTGGGACATTCCATTAAGATATCCAGATCACCTAAAAGAAAAATTTATGCTACCTCCGAAAGAATGGCCATACACTAATGAGGAGATGATTAAGAAATTATGTGTTGTGTATGTGCCGAAGAAGGAAGACAAGAGTATCAATAATTTTCAGTTGAAACCAGATTTGTTGTATTTGGATGGTGTGATTGCTACACAAGCACGTCAGAATCACTAGACGAGTTGGCGAGGAAGGTTGATGATTAAGATACTTTTTGGTATGCTAAAGGGATACTGGGTGTCATTCCCTAATATAATATTTGATATCATGATTTTGATACACGAGATTGTGAGCGGAAAAGTAAAAGGGTGGAGAGATATGGAGTATTATCTTTCATACCCTTTTTATTATCCAAAATCATTGAGATGCAGTTAGGGGATCGCTTGGAGGAGATGAATGAAGAACGTGAGACGTTTATAATGAAGTATCCAAAAGAGGATTTTGATAGGCTGGAAATGACATCCCAATGCCATATTAATATGGGAAAGATGGTCGGTGAGTTGAAAGGAGAGAAGGAATGATCAGTCTAGGGTTTAGGTTTAGGATTAGATTTTTGTTTGTTTTAAAAATGGTAGACCCTTAAGGTCACGTCTTTGTCTTTGTCTTTGTTTTATTTTTATTTATTTATTTTCATAGGATTGTAGGCCCTTAAGGCCAAATCTTAAAAAAATCAATAAAAAAATAGAATTTTTAATTCCTTGAAAACATGTGTTGATTTCTGGATATTTATGATAAAAAAATTATTTTTCCTTGCTATGATTGGGTATTTGTGCTTTGTTGATCATATCTACAGGTGATCCAAATCAAGTTTGGGGGAGGAAATCAAGTGTTGCAATATTGAATCCAGAATTGAGCGTCAAGGGTAACTGTATTTGTTCTCATACTATATGTTTTACCATGGGGACATGGTCTCATTTAAGTTTGGGGGTGAGGGTATATAGTTGCAAGGAAAGGAATGAAAATTTTCAAAATTTGTTTGGAGCAGTTCTTTGTTTTCATGCATGAGTGTTTTTCATTACAATTTGATTGCATTGTGTTTATGATGCATGAGTAGTATATGTTATGATATTCCCATTTATGAGAGTAATGATTAGATCAAGCTGAGTGAAATGATGTGGTTTTACATAGGTGATTGATTAGTAAAATTGAAACCGAAAAGGACGACCTTGACCTATAAGCAAAAACACACATTCACTATGGGAAATAAGTTGATATTGGACTATGTAAGTTGAAAAATAATTTTGCCACAATAAAAGGGGAGATGGGGAGTTGATATAGATGGAATGGAGAAAATAAAATGCAAAAAGTAGTTCTTTGATCTGAGTAACCGGACATTGGTATCACCAATATCATTGTTCACGTTTAAAGGGGGGGAAATTAATGAGCATAAATTCCAGGGAAGAAGCTCGGGCCCAGTTGGTCGGGATTAAAAATCTTCGCTGGAAAGTCCGGAGCTTAGAAAGATAAAAAAAGGATGGTAAAGTGGAAAGATAGAAAGATGTGTTTTTTTTTAAATGGCAAAGTTTGATAAATGAAATAGGAAAAGAGATATTGAAATACCATGGTAGAATGATCACTAAATACACAGAAGGTTGTCTAGATTAGGGAGTAGAATGTAGCAAAGTCATTTATTTAAGTGGGAACCATTCATGACACAAAGCTCGAGATAGTTATTTATTCGGTAGTGAGTGGGAGTATTTACATATGTATTATATTTTTTATTATATCATGACTTAATTAATTTGTGTGTGAACTCATAAATGCGTGATTATAGAGAATAGAGATGTTTGTAGATACCATCACTGGAAACCTTCACAAGACTTCACTTGTCCACTAGGGGTAACCTATGGGTTTAAAAGGCTTGTTACACGTGCTAAGTGTAATCGTCGACCCTCACGAAAGCAAGGTATTAGGTTAGATTAGTTAGATTAAAATATCATCACAAGAAAGTTCCCTGAGTTCATTGCTAAGGGACTAGTAATATGTAAGTTTGGGGGTGTGATAGGTGTCAAATATTAGATATTTTAACCCCTTAACTAACTATTGTTACGTCCTTTCATTTTATTATTTGGTGTTGTATGGTGTTAAAGTATGTTTCAGGAGCTTTACGAAGAAATGGAGCTAACTTCGGTGAATTAACCAAAGTACATGTTCTTTCTAGACAGTCGAGACAAAAATGGCTCCCAGAGGGTAAAAATGGCATTTTCAGAAGCTATCATCTACAGCAAAAAGTATCGTGGGTTCAATGTGGTCATTTTAGTGCATTCACAAAGAAAAATGATTTTCAAGAAACTACCTACGCTTATGTTTACGCTTTCAGAATAAAAAAAATGGCTGGAAAGTGTATTTCTACGCTTGAACATAAGCTTAAAGCGTAGGTCAGCTACGCTTAAAGCATAGGTATGTTACACTTGAAGCGTAGCTGCGGCTGAGTTCTGCAACTTTCAATGGATTTTTCCTATTCTACCCCGGGTTCAATTCCAAGACTTGGCTGCGACTCCAGACCTCTGTATACATGTATATACACTCATATATATGAGAACTTAGGGCTTTTATGAGGTTTAGTGTGAAATTACTGGAAAGGAAAACTCTACACCCTTGGCTATATATACACGATCATATATCAGTGTCAAGGCTTGGTTGGTTGGTTCATTGAGTTCTCTCACGTTCATATTCAGAATTGCTGCTGTTGAGAATGACAACAATATTCAGACCTAAAGATCTGGAGAAGAAGACCATGGAGAGCGTTTCTACATCAGCGATACAGTCACCTTCCACCATGGCGAACTAACTCGGTATCTAGGATTTTCTAACAAAACCCTAGCCAAGTAATATAGTTTTTCATTATTTTCAGTTGTAATGAGGGAAAACTGTTAACCATACTGTGATGATTGTAGTAGTTAAGAGATCGTTTTGATTTTCAATATAAAATTCTATGTTTGTTCTAAATTTTTGTATTAGATGGAATGAATATAGTATTTTACACAATCATGATTATTCAATATGAGCAGAAACTCGGATGCTTAGTTATGGTTTTCTACACAATGGTGGTAATGAAACTTGAAACCCTAGGTTGACACAGGCCATGCGATGACAACTTAATATAGACATGCTTTAACTTAATTTCTTGCATTAGGAGTAGATTATAGTAATATAATTGGCATACACTCGTTAGGTCAGTCATGAGACGAGTTGTCGCAATTCGGTTGATGGTACTCCTTTTTGGGGCCGTATTTAACTATTTGCGGTACGACTTGATTCATAGTTTATGGATCGCCCTCTTACATTTGTTATATCGATAAACTATATTATGCGGTTAGTGGTGGAGCGATGAAAACCCTTGTTTTCTCTCTCATCAGAATCACAACCAATTTACTTTGCTTTCTAGATCATTTTAGTTAATTTAGATAATTTGGTCTTTGACCACCAAAACAAATCATTTTTCAGAAAATATAATTCAGTGTTTTTGAATTGCTAAAATGAATAATCTCAATCTTTGTGGGATCGATATCCCTTACTCAAGCCATTATTGTTCTATAATTGATACGTGCGCTTGCGTAGGGTAAAACCTTGCATCGTTAAGATGTTATTTTTAACCACATATTTTTTACACACCTGACATCACATCTCTATTCAGTGAAGCTTTTTATGTTCAAAAGAGATAGATTTTCATTTTTTTTCCTTTGCATTGACAGATTGAACAATTATTGAGATCAATAAAAAGTTGGAACAACCGGCCACCACCACACCCACCCCAGCCGCCACCACCATAGCCCCCCCACCCCCCAGTCACTACCACGCCGCCGCTACTCACCCCACCCTGTCACCGCCCCAACCACCGCCGCACCGCCCCTCTTCCCCCACCCCAACCAAAAATTAGGGTTTTATATATTTATTATATACATACGTATACACATACATATATATATATATATATTTATATGTATATTTATATACATTTATTTCAATATGTACAAGTAAACTATATATTTTTCACTTTTAAATTTTTATTTTTCAGTTGTAATTTCTTTTAATCTTTTATTTTGCATCTTTTAGTTCATTTAATCTTTTATTTTTCAGTTTTAATTTCTTTTATTTTTTTATTTTTAAGCTTTTATTTCATTTAATCTTTTATTTTTCAGTTTTAAAATGAGGGGGTCAAATTGATAAAAAAAAATCCATTCCTTGTATCCAAACACAACCTGAATAACATTGAGGGTAGTTTAGTTATTACAATAAAATTTCAGGTTGATGTCATGCTTGAGGGGTGTAAATAATGACACTTTCAAATCTCAGGGGTGTAAAGAAAGATTCTCAAATGTGGGGGGTCTGATTGAAATAAAAATATACCTCAAGGGTGTAAATGAAATTAACCCTTTAGTTTAAAGATATGACATATGTAACGCATGAATACATGCATGCTTGTAGAAAGTCGTACTGATCAAGTTCATAGAATATAATTTTGTTCTTTAATTTAAGGATTTGACACATTTGAGGTATGGATACAAACTCGTAAACAGCCGTATCTAATTCCATGTAAATTAATTCATAACATGAGTTTGTGGCTAAGTGATGGTTGGATGAGTGTTCTTCTTGCTCATGGTTGATACTAGTACTATTGTTGTAAAGCCTGTTATAGAGTCCGATCACGTTTAGTGCTTCTTTAAAAAAAATATTATAGCATATCGATAGAAGTTAATATAACCGTGAAAGTGATTTTCTCAAGTTTGTTTTTAGTAGGTAATCAAAATTTGTTAAGGTTCATTTGGTTGCGTGGATTTGGAATTGAATTGAAATTACATGATATTTTAATTTCCCAAATGCAATTCTAAATACATTG
Organism: Cornus suecica; assembly: GCA_963922005.1. Lineage (NCBI taxonomy): Eukaryota > Viridiplantae > Streptophyta > Magnoliopsida > Cornales > Cornaceae > Cornus > Cornus suecica. Next base: position 33,773,049 of record OY998247.1, on the reverse strand, counting down.
TTTGGATGTGTGTTGGAATTCAAACATAATTGAATTTCAATCACAAACCCAATTTGAATGTAAAATATCATAATTTTAAAATTAAACATAATATAGATAAATATATATCTACAAGTATAAGTATACAAGTATAAGTATGAATATATGTGTATGTGTATGTATGTGTGTGTATATACATGCATGTATGTGGATGTGTAGATATATGTGAGTTTAGAATCTAGATGTATCTGCTTATGTGTGTATATATTTGTGTGTGTGACTATATATTTGTGTGAATGTGTATTCATATTTATATATTGTAGATGCTAAAAAATGCGCAACACAAGAATAAAATGCTTTATTCAGATTTTTCTTTCCTTATATACATTCCCTTTTTGGGTCTTGAGCCCAATATGGCGACATTCTCTTACACGTCAATATTTTTATCTTTTTGCCACGCCACTAACTTGCTCTTCAAGTTTCTTCTAGAAAATATTGCTTTGATGGGCCTGAGATGGACTCCATGCTCTCGGGCTCAGATTGCTTCTAGTGGATTGGTGATCTTTGCGGGCTTAAATGCTTGATGGGCCTTATTATTTTCACACATACACAGGCCCCTTCTATCTGGGCCTTGTAAGTCCAACAGGCCCATGACTGAGAAAAACATGTGAGATACGTATACATCACCCTTGTCAGATGACGTGGCGGAGTCATTAAATGGATCCAGCTGTATCTTATTATTTGAATTCAAATTCGTGGCTCTCGTGTCTTAAATTATCGCGCGAGTGGCTGAAAGGGCGGCTCGGTGCTACGTTATTTGTGTAAAAGGTATTTAATTCTCATCTTTAAGCCCCTATAAATAGTTCCACTTTATACTTCCTGCAAGCTTCTCATTTTGTGATTTTTATTTTCTCAGTAAAAAGGGACTCTCTTCAAATATCATCGTTGGAAGCAGCACTTGCTTCTCAGAAAACTCAGGGATTCTCGTCGGAGACTCGTCAGAACCCTCTCTTTAGTGTAAATTCTTTCTTCTAACCTTTCTACCTTTCTTCCAGAGATGTCTGACAAAGATGACAGCTGATCGGGTTGATCGTCTTCCTTCCTCTGTTGACCTCGATGCCTCCCTCAACTCCCCATTAGCTGAAGTGGTTAGGACAGTTAGATCTAGTCCTCTTGAGGTTACCCATAACGTTGGTGCTAGTGGGGATCTAGCTAGGGGAAGCTCGGGAGAGCAGTTCTATGTAGATCCCCTCCCCCCCCCCCCCCCCCCCCATATAGGATAGATATAGTGTTAAAGAAATTGAGAAAAAATGCCAACGTCCCCGATGGGGTGATCATTAAGAATTATCCCAGAAAGTTGGACTTTAGGATAGGAGAGGAGGTTAGGGATGACCAGATTTTGGTATCGGCCTACTACCTTCAAGTCTTTCATTTTCCCATCCATCCTTTATTTTTCTACGTCGAGTCTACTTTAGGTCTGGCCCCACTTCAAGTAGGGCCAAATTTCTTCAGGATCCTAGCCATGGTCCTGATGATCAATCGGGAGTTGAGCCTTGATCTGGGTCTTGCTGAGCTCCTATTCTATTATAAGATATATGACCAGAAGGACTATAGGGGCCATTACAATCTTTTTCCTTTTAGTGGGAGAAAGATGTGTGATGGCAATGAGAAATCCAATAAGGGTTGGAAAGAGAGGATGATCCTAGTGAGCGGGAATTGGAGACATACCAACTCAGCCAGATTCGTAATCCCTAAAGTGTTCAACAAATATCTATTTCCTTTCTTTAAACCTTATCATAGAGGAGCATGCTTATGTGACCAGTGCAATGATAAGTTAGGCCATCATGTACTAGAGTTTCTGAGAGCGCCCGACCAATGCAAAACTACAACTTATATTGCATCCCGCTTTGATCTCCTTAAGTCCAAAATATGGGGAAAGCCCCTGAGGATGTGTGGCGATTACCTAACTGGTGTTAACTTGCAGGAACTGTCATCAGAAGGAGCCAACACCATGTTGAGGATCCTGCCACCAAGCCTCAAGGAAAAGAGCAAACAGGGATTGGGCACCCAAACCAACCCTTCAACATCTCAGGGTACCCCAACTCTTTCCCTCGGGATGGTTCCACCACCACCTTCGGGGGAACCTCCAGTAATTCCTCCTCCTCCTCCTCCTCCTCCTCCTCCTCCTCCTCCTCCCTCCGGGGAGGGTACGGCTAATTCGTCTTCCCTTCCCCCTTAGGGGGAGATTCTTGTCCCTGGATCCCGATCGATTGAGGAAGGGGCTACTCTAACGGGTATCCCCTATTCCCAGACTGATGAAGATGTCCCTGGCTGATCAGTTTGACCCCGCCTGACCACGGTGTCATCACCAAGTATATTGGTGGAGTCCGAAACTATACCTGGCAGAGAGCAACCCGTCCCTTGGGGCCCGAAGATAAAGCTTTCGGGCGGTGGATTCCTGGTTGCAGGGAACGAGACCATCAATAATGAAATTGCCCTCTGGGAGATGGGTCTCCAGATTTGGACTCCGGCAGATTGAAGAAAGCTGAAGGAACTGGATAGGGCAGAGATGGCCTTGACTGGCCCAGAGATCGCTATGAAGGTATATCTTTAATCGTGTTTTCCTTCGGGTCTGTTTTTTTCATTCTTGGATTTTACTTACTGATTGACTAACAAGAGCTGGCCTTGACTAGCCCAGAGATCGCTATGAAGGCATATCTTTGACCTTGTTTTCCTTCGGGTCACGTTTTTGTATTCTTGGATTTTACTTACTGATTGGCTAACACTTGTATTTTTTCCCCTGGCAGATGTTTTATTTGACTCAAGCCTATAACTCAAAGCTAAAGGAAGATAGCAGGATGCTCAAGCAATCTTTAGAGCTCTTAAGGCTAAAGGAAGAGGCAAAGAAGAAGGTGGCTTCCACGTTGGTGATTGCCAATGAGAAGTTAGAGGTTCAAACCAGGCAGGCAATCAGTACTGACCAACAACTCTAAGAGGCCCAGAAGAAGATCAAGGAGATGGAGGAATCTCATCGGGCCTTGGTTGCTGAGACCGAAGGCTTGAAGGCAGAGAATGAGGGCCTGAAGGTCTCCAAGGAGAAGCTTCTGGAGGAGAAGGTGGAGACGAAGAACCTTCTGGCTATGGTGAGGTCCACTGTGGAGAGGTGTCATTGGGGTGGCAACCAGATGTACAAGCGATTCTGTGACACTTCTCAATACCAGATTGGATTTGGCTGGAAGTCTTGCTTTCTAGACTTCTAAGAACCTGTTGAGGAGAGGGACTTTGCCTCAATGGAGGAATTGGACGAGTCCCTTGGCATTCCCCCGCCATATAACGATCTAGTTGAAGGTCCAGATGATCTTCTCTTTTGCAAGGTTCTGACCAAACCACTTCCGGGTTCCATTCCTGATCTCGATCCTTCAGCGCAGCCTACTCCTGATCAAGCTTCTAGCCTGGCAATTGCTTCAGTGAGCATAGAGGTTGGCTCCAATATAGTGGACAACCAGGGGTCCGATTTACGTTATCAAGGTCGTAAGACTTAAAGTCTTCTTGTACCTCTGCATTTTTGTAAGCCTTGGCCACCGGGGCCCAAATTTAATGGAAATCATGATTTTTTTCAAGTTAAAATGTTTATCTTCTTGAAACTTGTTGTGTGGTGTCACTTAGTTTATTTTCACAAAAACTCTGCAATCGAGTGTTATGTCTTTTGGGCTCTTTAGGCCATGCGAGAGATGTCACAACACTTAGTTTATTTTTATAAAATTTTGATTTCTCATGGATTAGTGTTGTGTCTATCGGGCTCTTGAGACCATGCGAGAGATTTGACAACACTTTGTTTATTTTTATAAATTTTGATCTCTTGTGGATCAGTGTTGTGTCTATCGGACTCTTGAGGCCATGTGAGAGACGCGACAACACTTGGTTTAAAATTTGATCTCTTGTGGATCAGTGTTGTGTCTTTCGGGCTCTTGAGGTCATTCGAGAGACATGACAACACTTTATTTAAAATTTTGATCTCTTATGGATCAGTGTTGTGCCTTTCGGGCTCTTGAGGTCATGCGAGAGACGTGATAGCACTTGGTTGAAACTTTTGATCTCTTGTGGATCAGTGTTGTGTCTTTCGGGCTCTTGAGGCCATGCGAGAGACGTGACAACACTTTGTTTATTTTTGTAAAATTTTGATCTCTTGTGGATCAGTGTTGTGCCTTTTGGGCTCTTGAGGCCATGCGAGAGATGTAACAACACTTGGTTTAAAATTTTGATATCTTATGGATCAGTGTTGTGCCTTTTGAGCTCTTGAGACCATGCGAGAGACGTGGAAACACTATGTTTATTTTTGTAAAATTTTGATCTCTTGTGGATCAGTGTTGTGCCTTTTGGGCTCTTGAGGCCATGTGAGACGCGACAACACTTGGTTTAAAATTTTGATCTCTTGTGGATCAGTGTTGTGTCATTCGGGCTCTTAAGGCTATGCGAGATACATGACAACACTTTATTTAAAATTTTAATCTCTTCCGAATCAGTGTTGTGTCTTTCGGACACTTCAGGCCATGCGAGAGACATGACAACACTTGGTTTAAAATTTTGATCTCTTGTGGATCAGTGTTATGTCTTTCGGGCTCTTGAGGCCATGCGAGAGACATGACAACACTTGGTTTATTTTTGTATCAGTTACCGTCTACAAGCTTTCTTTGCCAAGAAAAGATATTTTTACTGATGCCAATTTTGATTGGTCTAGCATTGTGGCCTTTTTACAAAACTGAACAAGGTAATATGAAATTAAATTGGCCCTTTACGAGTAGTACCTCTTCAAGAGAGAGGTGTTCTGGGAGTTTGGCTCCATTCTACTGTCTTCGTTTCTTCGGACGCGATATGCTCTGCGTCTGATAACTGGTGATAGTGGGCCCTCCCAAGGCTCCCTGAGCTTTCCTACGAGTCCAATTTTCTGCCTGAGGACCATGTCCCCGACCTGGAACTCTCTTTTTTTGATGTTTTGATTGAAATGGTTTTGGACACGTTGTTGGTAGACCGCTAGCCTGATCCCGGTTGCTTCCCTTCTTTCATCTAGCAGATCAAGGTCATAAGCGAGATGCTGGTTATTAAGGCCATCTTCCCAGGCCTGGCTCCCGAGGGTTGGAACTCTGAATTTTACAGGGATCAAAGCCTCAGCACCATATGTCATGGCAAAGGGTGTCTCCCCAGTGGGTTTCCTAGGGGTCGTTCTGTATGACTAGAGCACTTCAGGCAACTTTTCTAACCAGACCTCTTTTACCTCTTCAAGATTTTTGGCAAGAGAGTCAAATATGGTTCGATTTATCCTTTCGGCCTATCTATTCCCTTGCGGGTACCCAATAAAAGATGTGTTATGATTGATACCATGTTTGGCGAAGAATGCTCTCACCTCCCTGTTGTCCAAATTTTTTCCATTATCCATCATAATTGTTTATGGTAGCCCGAATCTGCATATTATGTGGCTCCAAATGAACTTGATGACGTGACTGCTCTTGATTATCAGATAGGCTTCTGCTTCTACCCATTTAGTGAAGTAGTCAGTGGCTAGGAGGACATAGGAGGTTGATCGTAATGCCTTTGGGAGAGGATCCACAATATCCATTCCCCACCGAGCGAACAGGTGAGGGACTATGGTCGGGTGTAGGAACTCGGGTGGTCGATGGATAGCATCCCCGTGCATCTGGCATGGCTTGCACCTCCGGACATAATCCTCGATGTCCCGTGATAGATACGGCCAGAAGTATCCCGAAGAGAGTATTTTATGGGCAAGGGATCTTCCTCCGGAGTGGTTCCCGCACGACCCATTGTGGATCTCCTGCATCACTGCTCTCACTTCTGAAGGTGTAACACACTTAAATACGGACATGAGAAGGATTTTTGATAGATTTGCCCCCCTATGATCGAGTATCGGGCTGAATTCCTTCTGATCTTATGAGCTTCAACTTTGTTCTCCGGGAGCATCCCATGTCTTAAGTAATTCACCAAGGGATCCATCCAACTGGTCTCCTATGGAATGAGCATCACCTGCTCGGGTTCCTGAATGCTTGGCCTGGATAGGAAATCCACCAACACAACCCGAGTCAGGTCCTCCCCAACTGAGGATGTTTTTCCGGTTAGGTGGTTAGCTAAAGTGTTTTCGTTTCTTGGGACCTGAGTGAAAATTATTTTTTGAAAGCTCTCTATTTCCTTCAACACAAGTGCCCGATAAGACTCCATTTTGGTATATTTTGTCGCGTACTCTCGTTTGATCTGTCGAATGAATAACTGGGAGTCACTATGCACTGCTAAGACCTTGATCTAGAGGCTTGTGGCTAATCTCAAACCAGATACGATTGTTTCATATTCAGCCTCATTGTTAGTGGCTAGGAACTACAGTTGCACTGACATATGGAGATGTGTTCCATCGGGCGTCTGGATGTCTAGGCCAACCCCTGACCCATTCGAACTAGCTGACCCATCCACGGAAAGCTTCCAGGTGTCTGACTCATGTTGTTGGTTGGGCTCCTAGTTTCATCCTCAAGTAAGAAATCTGCCACTGCCTGTCCTTTAAGGGAGACGGGGAGTATGTAAGTTATGTCATATATTCCCAATTTAATGGCCCATTTGGAGATTCTGTCCAAAAGGTCAAGTTTAGACATAATAACCCGGATAGGCGTAGAGGTCGGGACAATGATCGGATGAGCCTCAAAGTAATGCCTCAGTTGTTTTTTCACATTTACCAATGATAGCACTAGTTTTTCCAGTCTGCTGTATCGGGTTTCTACCTCAACCAAGGATTTACTGGTGTAGAAAAATGGAATCTGTAGGCTCCCATCTTCTTTGATGAGGGTTGCACTGGTTGAAATGGAGGATGTCGCCAGATAAAGATGCAAGACTTCATCGGGACCTGGTATGGCAAGGATCGGGGGCTTGGTCATGTACTCCTTTAACCTGGTCAGGGCCTCAGACTGCTCAGGACCCCAGGTTTCACCCTTCTTTGCCTTGATTGCTTGGAAGAATTGTTTGAATCGATCGGTAAGCCTTGAGATGAATCTGCTAAGGGCAACCACTCTTCCAGTCAGGACTTTAATATCTTTATGTGTCCGGGGTTCCTTCATTTCTATTAGGGCTTTGACTTATGTTGGGTTGGCCTAGATCCCAGTCCGGTCCACAATATGCCCTAGGAATTATCCAGATGACACATCGAAGGAGCATTTCTCTGGGTTGACCTTCATGTCATACCTCCTGAGGGGGTCAAATACTTGTTGCAGATGTCCCACATGATCTTCCTTTCTTCTACTCTTGACCACGGTGTCATTAATGTAAGCTTCAATCACAGTACCCATCATCCCCTTAAAAATCCTGTTGACCAATCTTTGGAAAGTGGCACCTACATTTTTTAGACTAAAAGGCATACCCTTAAAGTAGTAAGTACCCGTTTCAGTAATGAATGACGTCTTTTCCTCATTGGTCGGGTTCATTCTTATCTAGTTGTATCCCGAATAAGCATCAAGGAAAGTTCGACGCTCATACCCAGCAGTAGCATCTACCATATTATCGATCTTTGGTAATGGAAAGCTGTCTTTTGAGCATGCCCTATTCAGGTCAGTAAAATCAACACAAACCCTCCGCTTACCATTCTTTTTTTGGATGACTACAACGTTGGTGAGTCAATCAGGGTACTTAACTTCACTGATAAACCCAGCCTGGAGTAACCTGGACACTTCTTCCGCTATGATCTGGTTTTGGTGTGCCCCCATGTGCCTCTATTTTTGCCTGATGGGTCTTACGTTCGGGTCAATGTGTAGGGAGTACTAGGCAATAGTGAGGTCAATACCTGGCATGTCTGTATGTTCCCATGCGAAGACATCGGAGTTGTCCTGCAATAACTGGGTTAGTTCTTTCAATTCACATTCAGTAAGATTCGTACCTACAAAAGTAACTTTTTTCGGGTTGTCGGGTACTATGGAGATTGGTGGTAACGACTCAACCACAATCGGGGTACCCAGATCCCCCCCCCCCCCCCCATTTGATTGCTATTTGGGGTCTGGATTCTGATCCTTGGTGTGGGATACCTCTGGGCCTTTTCCCTTCCTGATCTCCTTTAGAGTGACCGTATAACATTCATTTGCAACTACCTGGTCCTATTTGATATCGATGACGTCCGACCCTGTTCAGGCCTATGCATCTCATCATTTGGTGAAAGGTTGAAGGCACCCCATGCATCCGGTGAATCCATCCCCTTCCCATGACCAAATTGTATGAAGGCTTCACATCTACTATGACAAATGTTTCCATCAGGGTCCTTTACGCAGCAGACACTGGCAGTTGGACTTCCCCGATCGGTTCAACTTGTTTTCCGTCGAATCCTGCAATAGGACTTCGGGAGGTTAGAACTTCGCTCGGGTAGATTTCAAGATTCTCAAAGGCCCATTTGGTGATGATGTTTTCACTGCTCCCGGGGTCAATCATGACTCAATTAATAAGGTAGTTGGCCACCATCAACATCACAACTAGAGGGTCATCATGTGGGGTCTGAATATTTTGAAGGTCTGCTGTAGAAAAAACAATATATGCTTCACCTTTCCTGTGGTGGACTTCACTATCCTCGTTAATTTTCCTCATCTTTCAGGCTCGGCGCAGCTGGCTACGGCTGGCTCCTTCCGTCTCCTTAGAGGCGGGGCCACCAAGAATTATGTTAATGATCCTGACAGGCTGTGCAGCTGCGAGATTCCATGGGCGCATTGGGCGCCTACTGATCGGCCCTCGGTCTATCCCATTGGATGTAATTCCAGAGCTCACCTCAAAGTATCATTGCTTCCACTTGTCGTCTGAGATTCTAGCACTCATTAGTAATGTGCCCAAAATTGTTGTGGAAGGCACAATGTTTTGATTTATCCCTTTCATCCAATGGCTACCTGATAGGTGGGGGTTGCTGGAAGATTCCTCTGGCCTTATTCTTCCGGTAGAGTTTGGCAAGGCTAACCCTCAGGGGGTCACTCTTTCTTCAGATCTGGGACGTTTGAATGGGTTCGGGGCTGAAGGACCTGAAGAGGCTGAAGTTCCCAATGAGGCTTGATAGGTGTCAAATATTAGTCATTTTAACCCCTTAACTCATTATTGTTACGTTCTTTCATTCCATTATTTAGTATTTTCATTGCGTTTGCGTGTTAAGGCATGTTTCAGGAGCTTGGTGAAGAAATGGAGTTAACTTCGGTGAATTAATTGAAGAGTGTGTTCTTTTTATCTAAGAAGAGAGTTAAAGAGGCAGTTCGAGACAAAAATGGCTCCCGGATGGCAAAAATGGCATTATCAGAAGCCGCCATCTTCAGCAAAAAGTATCGTGGGTTTGAGACGGATGTTTTGGCGCATTCACGGAGAAAAGTGATTTTCCATAAAAATTCTACGCTTGTGCCTACGCTTCCAGTACCAAAAAGTGGCTAGAATTGCAAAATCTATGCTTGGACCTACGCTTGAACCATAGCCTCCAAGCATAAGTGCGGCAAATTTGAGGATTTCTGTGTGATTTTTCCTATTTCACCCCGGGCTTAATTGGAAGACGTGCCCATGACTTCAGACCTCTATATACATGTATATACACTTATATTTATTGTTTTGATGAGTTTTGAGAGTGAAAAGACTGAAAAGGGCCTCTCTATTCCATTCCCTATATATACAAGACCATACATCATTCACGGGAAAGCATTATTTTATATAGTATATTTTTCTAGAGGTTCTGATAGATAGAGGTCTATTGAGTTGAAAAGTTTAGACATGAGTTTTTTAAGGTTGTTCATTCATTCAGATTTGTTGATGTTGAGAGCCATATTCAAACCTAGAGATCCGGAGAAGAAGACTATGGAGAACGTTTCTACATCAATGATTCAGTCACCTTCTACCATGGCCAACTAACTCAGTATCTAGGGTTTTCTACTAAAACCCTAGCCAAGTAATGTAGTTCTTTTATTGTTTTTAATTGTAAACGAGGGGAAACTGTGACCATACTATGATTATTGTAGTAGTTAAGAGACCATACTGATTTGCAATATAAAATTATATGTTTGTTCTAAATTTCTTGTCTTAGATGGAATAAATATATTATTTTACACAATTATGATTATTCAATATGGGCTGGAACTTAGATGCTTAATCATGGTTTTCTACACAATTGTGGTAATGAAACTTGAAACCCTAGGTTGACACAGGTCATGCCTTGGCGATGTAATATAGACATGCTTTAGTTTATTTTCATGCATTAGGAGTAGATTAGAGTAATATAATTGGCATGTACTAGTTAGGTCAGTCATGAGACGGGTTGTCACGATCTGGTTTATGGTACTCCTTTTTGGGGTCGTATTTAGCTATTTGTGATACGACCTGATTCACAATTATGGATCGCCCTCTTACAGTTGAAACAGTAATGAACTATATTATGCGATTAGTGGTGGAGTGATGAAAACCCTAGTTTTCTCTCTTATTTGAATCACAACCAATTTACTTGTTTTTTAGTTAATTTAGTTAAAATAGATAATTTGGTCTTTGACCACCCAAACAAACAAGCTTTCAGAAAATATAATTTGGTGTTTCTAAATTACTAAAGTGAGCACCTCAGTCTCTGTGGGATTGATATCCCTTACTTAAGCCGCTTTGTTATTTTACAATTGATACGTGCGCTTGCGTAGGGTAAAACCTAGAGTTGTTAAGGTGTTGTTTTTACCCACATATTTTTATACACCTGACGTCGCATCAAGGCTGGGCGCCTCTGATCGGTTTCCTGTTCCTTCGATCGGGCTTCAACACTGACCAAGGCAGCCCTCTTATGCCTGATGGTTTCTTCCTCTTCAATCCTCAAATACCCTTGGGCTTTGGAGTTTAACTCTCCAATACCCGATGGAGGGCATTTTACTAGAGACTGGTGGAACTTGGTTCTGGGAATTAGGGCAATCTAGAAGGCCTCAACAGCATAGTGTTGGTCACAGTTATCAATGGATGAAGACTCAATGTTGAATCATGATAGAAAGCTCTTCAAGGATTCTCCTTTCTCCTGGATCATTGTGAAGAGGCAGGATATGGTTTTCTTCTGTCTCTTTTTCTCGTAATACTGGGCAATGAAGAGTCTGGTCAACTGTTGCCAGCTACAGATGGATCCGAGTAGTTGCTTCCTGAACCATAAAGAGATGCATCGGCAAGACTTATGGAAAAAACCTTACAAAGCAAGGACTCATTCTCAGCATATATGGTCATCTTTTGATGAATTTGATAAATATGTTCTTCGGGATCCTTGGTGCCATCGTAGGGGTAAATCGAGGCATGATAAACTTCTTTGGGAAGGGCTCCCGAGTTATCTCGGGAGTGAAGGACGACTGTACCAACTCTGTGGAGGCCTGGACGGCCAGATCGTTAGTAGATCTGGTCCTCAAGTCTCTTATAACCTTTCTTTGGAACTCGGTCATCATCGCTTGGAGCTTCTGGGGGTTCATGGCCTTATCAGTGACGGGGGCCTTGCCTAGGCGCTGAGAGGATTCAGCATGTTCTTCTAGCTCGGCGCCACCCTTCTGGTTTTGAGAAAGGACGGGTGCCATTGCCAGAAGAGCGGGTGGAAGAGACATCCTCGCCATAAGCTCTGCGTTCCGCTTCTCAAGAGCTTGGCTCCGTTCCTCAGCGGCTATCAGGCGTTGCAAGATTTGTTCGATGGTTTGAGAATAGCCTGCATGGCTGTCCCCGGTGGTCGGAGCATCCGCTTGCGAGCGGGTTACATGCATGGTTGTCTGGAAAGTAGAAGAACAGTATGAACAAAGGTCTAGAGGATGGCGAAGAATAGAAACAATCTCAGCTATAAGGATGGAAAGACGAATACAGATCTGGGAAGTGAAGATACAATCATAGATCTGAAAATTGAATAGAAACAAGCTCAGCTAAAGAGATAGGAAGATGATTCCAAATCTGGAAAAATGAAGATGAATTACTGATCTAAAATCAAAAAATTTCCCACAAACGGTGCCAATGTGTAGATGCTAAAAAATACACAACACAAGAATAAAATGTTTTATTCAGATTTTTCTTTCCTTATATATATATTCCCTTTTTGGGCCTTGAGCCCATTAGGGCGACATTCTCTTACACATCAATATTTTTGTCTTTTTGCCACATCACTAACTTGCTCTTCAAGTTTCTGCTCGAAGATACTGGTTTGATGGGCCTGAGATGGGTTCCATGCTCTCGGGTTCAGATTGCTTCTAGTGGATCGGTAATCTTTGCGCACCTAGATGATTGATGGGCCTTATTATTTTCACACGTACATATGTATATGCCATCTATGAGTATATATATATGCATACGTATATATGTGTGTATATATATTCATATATATAGGTATGTATATATATAGGCATATGTATTTATGTATATATATATATATGTATGTATGTATATTTGTGTTTGTGAAAAATTTGTTGTTAGAGAGAGAGTATTTAGTGGGTCAAGGTTTGGAGAAGATGTGGAATTAGAAATCACATTTTCTCCTTGTGGAATTCAAGTTGTGGAATTGGTGTCTATGGAATTGCATTTCAATTCCAATTCCAAAGTATTTTGTTACATCCAAACAATAGATTTGGAATTGGAGCTCCCAATTCCATGTTCCCAAATGGCCCATAAATGTTTCGACTTCATGAGAATTTTAATTAGAACAACTAAATCCAATTTTTAAAATGTCTTAGAATGTGTATATAATTTTGTATAGTGTTGACTTGTTCATTTCATTTTATGTTTTTAATTTTATGTTAAGAACAATTGAAAAAGTTACAATCAAAACTCTTAAGCCATGTTTGGTAACACTGTGTTTTTTCTTTTTTTTTATGATTTTAATTCTCACAAAACGAAAGCTGTGATTTATTTTCCTGTCAGTTTAATAGAAAGTAAAACTTGTTTGATAAAAATCACGTGTTGTGGAATTTTTGAAAGTAAAAAACTGAAATGTGTTTGGTAACGAAAAAAATTAAAATTTAATAAATTATGAACTAATTTAAATATTTATTTATTTTTGTACAAATTTATTTAATATTTCAATATTCATTTAATTATATTTATTTAATTATTATTAATTATTTATTCATTTTATTTTAGTTTTTATTTATTTATTTTATTTTATTTATTATTTTTAATTCTTTATGATTAATTATTTATCAACTCTATTTTTTTTATTTATTATTTTAATAATTATTTATTTATTTATTATTAATAATTTACTTATTATTTTTTATTTATTTATTCTTTATTATTTATTACTTTTATTTATCTATTTATGTCTTTTTATTCAAATTTATTTAATATTTATTTATTATTAATTATATATTAATTATTATTTTTATTTTTTATTATTTATTATTTGTATTTATCTATTTATGTCTTTGTATTCAAATTTATTTAATATTTATTAATCATTTTGTTTATTATTTATTTTGTTATTTTATTTATTATTTTTAATTATTTATTACTAATTATTTTTTTAATTTATTTTTTTTTTATTTTTTTATTTCATTTTTTTTTATTTATTTACTATTTTTATTTTTTATTTGTTATCATTTATATTTATCATCATAATAAATTTCATTTCAAGCTTCAAGAAATACAAAGAAAAACACTTAAAGAAATCTTAAAATGGAAGCTTCATTTTAAAGCTTCCAAAACTACAAAGGAAAACTCAAAGTTTTGAAAACCAAATTTTGTTTTTTTCAAAATTTATGAAACCGAAACTAGTTACCAAACAACTTTTTCACTTTCATTTTATTATTTTGGAAATGAAAATAGAAAATCAAAATTGAAAATGTTACCAAACAGGGCCTTAATGAGTACTTAGCTTCATTTAACGAATACGTTTTAAAATTTTATATTATAAATATATTACTCTTGTCATATAATTTAGTTATTATCAATAATCGCCTAAGTTATTTCAGAATTATTCTTTTTTTAATATTGGCAAGGATCATTTAAGCTATTAGTCGAAATATGTTCTGAAGACAAAGCAATGATTAAAAGGTACTGCTGGTAGGGCTATAAATGAACCTAGCCGAGTCGAGCCGAGATTTACAATATTCAAGCTTGGTTCATTTATTAAACGTGCCTAAAAATTGTGTTCAGACTCGGTTCCTTTGTTAAACAAATGAGCTCGTGCCGAACGCTAGTTTTAGTGAGTCGAGCCCTAGTCTTCTCACAAAAACAAATGAGTTGATCTTAGCTACTACTTATATCATACTCTAAAGTAAAATGTGTTGAGAGATACAAAGTTATATGAAGTGATTTTTTTTATTTTTTGAAGGTGATGTAAAATATGTAAAAATGAGTTGTTTCCTGTAAAAAGTGGATACATAAATAGTATTGGGTGCTTCTAATGGATCAGATGAATTCTATAAGAGGTTTACACACTACCCACTTCATTTTACAAGATTAAACAATTAACTTAGTTGCTTCGTTTGGAAATGAGTGTTTTTGTATTTGTTCTTGTTTTTTTCTATTGTTCATGGAACAAATCCATGTTTGGCACCCAAATTGGTCAAAACGTTTTTGGTGAACAGTAGAAAAACAAGAACAAATAGTGGCCAATTTTTTAGAACACCTTTTTTGTGTTTTAACACTGTTTGTTCTTCCCTCTCCACCACAACCACCACCACCACCAGCTGCCATCCCCACCCGCCACCCCGCCACCACCGGCCACCACCACCACAGATCTACACACACATACACACCTATAGAAGCTCCATTTTGAAACCCTAAGGCCCTGTTTGGTAGAGCTGTGTTTGTGTTTGTGTTGAAATAAACAAAAAACTTGTTTTTTGTTTTTTTTTTATTCATCCAAAAACATAAGTATGTTTGGTGTTTGGTAGGGATGTTTTTTGGGTCAAAATTGAAAAATAAAAAATCAATAAACACATTTGGCAGAGCCCTATTTTTCATAACAGAAACAGAAAAACATGTTTGGCAGAGTCTGTTTATTCTGAATTTCAGAGAACAAAAACAGAAAAACACGTTTGGTGACTTCAAATGTATTTTTTTTGTTTTTTCAAAATACAAAAATTAATGATGGCAAATCTTTGGCAATTGAAAGGAACTTCTTTACCAAATATCTTCTATGACAAGTTGGTATTATTCATCATGAACACTTTTGAAAATGAAAAAATTTCGGCAGCACCTCCCTATAAAAATGACAAGTCCAAATTTTTTTTTTCCACCTAATAGCAAGAATTATCACAAGACATACTAAAAAATAATTATCACAAGACATCCAATATCACAAGACATATCCAAGACATTGTCCTCCAACATATCTCATTATGGAGATGAAAATTCAATAATATTTTACAATCATTCAGTATATACTCATATCTAAATATATTTATTACATGGCCGAATAGAAAAAGAGTAAATGAAATATCATTAGTTAATTACAATAACAATAACCACAAGAAGTACGATAAAACACATAAGAAGGAACAAACAGCTTAGACAAATACAACCACCATATATAATGTACTTCTGCCGATACTGTTCGTATTGAATAACGGCAACTACGTTGTCCAAATCATTGTCCTCCTGTTGTTCAACCTGCTGTCTAATTCCTTGAAATCCTGCGGGGACATCATCCAACCATATAAACCTATTACGGTGTTTCTACAATTTCAAAACATATAAAATAATTATAATTACTTCCAATCAACTATTTTGTTAATCCTTCTGTATTAGAAATCATACCTTTCATTTTGGACATCTATAAAAGTAGCGTACCTCATTTTGTGTTGTCCCAGCCCGATAAAGAATCATATGACCCATGCCACAACAACATGGAAGGTCGTGCCCCAAATCTTGATACATTTCTATTTTGAAATCACAAAAGTAGCAATAGTAAGTTAGAAAATAATAGAACTTGACATAAATATTAGCTATTACAGTTCCTTGTAAGCCAAGCCCAATCCATATCAATACCCATATATTTATTTGCAGTACAGGCCTGCAAGCAATGTCAATGAATCTAGCATGATGAGAACAACAAACACAACCTAATCAAATTCATATACAATAGTCAAGGATCTACTTTGTAACAACACAAATGAGTTAAGTGTTTTAGAACATACCTAATTAAAGAGAAAGAACACGCGGGACATAAAAGTATAGCTCAACAAAGCTCATGAAGTTAGAGAAATCTGATGCAATTGAAATCAATCCCCAATAGGTATGTTATGAGATGTTGTTTCCAGCCACTAACCTACACAAAATTTAACATAATAAATTGTTCAGCAGTCATATTCAGACACTAGGATTGAACTTTCATAGACGTGCACAAATTAAAGCCACTTCAAATATAATTCTCCATTTGGTGACCAAAATGACAGAAAAATATATGAAAATTGGATCTTCTTGGCAACCACTGATTACACTGCTTGATATTTTTAAACCTAAAGACTCCAACAGATGTTCAGCTTTTGTGCCTTCAAGAACTTTCATACACACACAAACATAGCCTCTACAACTCATCGTGTGTGGATTTTTCTGTAGGGCCCTCATTTGTATGAATATTTCACTTTTCGCCTAGAAAACATATAAGTTACCAACTACTGCTTAGTACTCGATAATTCAAGAAATAAACTGATTGCATCATTTTGTAACATCTACAAACACTTGAACATGTTTCACATGTATTTGAATTATATCAATTAAGTTGTAAGATTCCAACTACTGCTTAGTACTTGGGAACTCCATGGCAGAATGCTAGTAATATATTGGGATATATGTAGATACATACATGTCCTAGCTGCTCAATAATTTCCAGCAATATCCAAGCAAAAATTAACTATCACATGAGGACTTTAAAATGAAAATAGTTTCATTTACTTGACCAAGGTATTATCAAATTCCAAAGATTCCAAGATATCATTATATTATAGAGAATCTTTTAACTTGGACTCCTTATAACAACATTTTCTGAAAAATTCAGTCCATTCTTCCATTGATCTCACATTGTTCGGCTTCATATAAGTAGCAGCACGTGAATTTTTCCTCTGCCTTTGCCCTTTGGAATCCCACTAGTTTCTCTGATAAGTTGATACCCTTGGTACTTTTATTTCTCATTGCAGCTAAAATAGCAAGTCATTCTTTTTTCTCTCTCTTACTACCTTGCATAGAGGACTGCAAATATTCAAGCACAATAAACATTAATAGAGAAAATAATTTAAATAATTAGGATATTTCCTATAACACAAAACAAAGTCAATAAAGTCGGTACTTACTTCGCTAATGGAATACATGTTACTCTCAACACTTAAATTCCTCGTCACAGCTATAAACTGTATCTACAGATATAAAGTACAAAACATGTCAAGTCAAAATGATACACGATAGCTTAATAATATTCAAAGTAATACATACATTGAACTTAGGAAGTTCAGAACTTCCCATTCCCACAGATTAAAAGAATGTTTGGCCAACTTCAAAAATGGATTAGGCACATTGTCCAATGGTTTCTAATCTCTAATTCACTTGTAACAACTGTTAGTCACTAATTAACCCTAGAGGGGGGGGTGAATAGGGTGTTCAAAAATAAGTCTAACTCTTTTCGAAATTGGAACACACTATAATCAAAAATCAATTTCTCAATAAGCAAGTGGATGATTCAATTTAAACTTTTATAATAATTAATTTCAAGACAAATTAGCATACAAGATATTCAAGCAATTATAGCATGCAAATTAATCAAGTAAAGAGAAAGAGATAGAGAGATTGACACCGTGATTTTTTCGAGGTTCGGTAACTCCTACTCCTCAGCTCAAGAACCCCTTCTTGAGACTTTTCCCGATCCTTTCACTATGGCCCTTCCTTCACAGGTGGAATGGCAAACCTTTACAACACAAGCCTCTCGAGCTTGTCTCTCAATCAAGAGAACAACCCTCTCTTGAACAATCAGTGGACTTCACTTGTCCGAGATTACAAATTCGTATGTAATCAATAAAATCACTCAAGAACAAAAACACTCAAAACCCAAAGGTTTTTATGGAAGATAAATCAATATAAGCTCAAGTGTTTTTGGTGATTTTACAATAGCTCTAGAAATGTATTCTCAAAGGATATGATCAATGAATGATATTTGGAGAATAAGAAGAGATACTAGAGGTTTTGATTTTCAAAGAAACTTGGAGAAAATCAGATTTTCAAAGCTTGGTTTCAATGGCTTTTGTAGAGAAAAGTTCTGCAGAATTTTTGATAGCTTTCTTTCTCTTGTATTTCAATCTCTTAATCTTCAATATACACATCTCATTCTATATATAGCATTGCATTAGGGTTTTGAAGAATGATTATAGTATTTGAAAGACAAGAGCCGTTTGAACACCATTAAACACAATCCACAAAACATGGGAAATGTTTTCTGAAAAATCTGCAGGTATTGAGGAACTTCTAGTCGACTACTTCTCTGTTGTAGTCGACTACAATGGACCATCTAGTCGACTAGATTGAGTTCTAGTCGACTACATTGGACCATCTAGTCGACTAGATTGAGTTCTAGTCGACTACATTGGACCATCTAGTCGACTAGAATGAGTTCTAGTTGACTACATGAAGTAGTCTAGTCGACTCAAGCTTGTTTCAGTCGACTCTTTTGATGTGGATGAAAAACCTATAGCTACTGATTGTTTTAGTCGACTACTAGAAAATACACAGGTTTATTCTAGTCGACTACAACATGAAAAATATTTAATAAAAATATTTTTCTTTCCGTTTAAGTTCGGTAAAGCGTTTTTCATTCCATTTGAGTTCGGTTCATTTTATACTTGAGCTTATACGATAAAATTGACACATAAAATTACCTTGTTACAATGATCGCTCCCCGACCTATCTACCCCGAGTCTTGAGTCTTCGACTTTCGCTTTTGCCGTTTAATTGATTTTCCATTTGCGCTTCAATTTCTTTCACAGCTTTTCGCTTTAAATCAAGCTTTCTTTCCGAGCTTGTTTTTCGAGTAGTTTCCTTTTCGAGTTTGATTGATGAGTCGTTCACCTGTCTTTTGCTGAAAATATAAACTCGATAATTCATTAGTATCAAACACTCTTCAATGGTTTGTTATCATCAATTTTGGAATTGTTTGCCGAAAGTAAATTTCAAAGCCAACAACAACTAACAGTGAACAAATGGGACTTGTTCATCAATCAATACTTTTGTTTCATTTTCTATCCAAATTTTCATATAACAAAGGCATATATGTTTTTTAGTGCTCTCGTTCATATATTGCCATATGACAACAACTAAAATTAGCATGATAGTTGTGCATGAGAACATGTCATTGAAGATTATATAAAAAAACATCATGAAGCAAACAAACTGAGAGTGAGGAGCAATCAATTAAGCTAGAAGGTGATGCTCTCTTTCTTAGTAATGCACTAGTACACAGAAAAACCATGTTCATTGTGAAACATGAACAAAATGAAAACATGTAAACTAATCAAGTTGCAACTAAGGTAACATCTTTGTTCATCTCATCAGACTGAGTCTCTACCAAGATAGCAGTGGTCTTCTTTGTTCTGGATAAGTTGTCAATGTGTCCACCAATCCAGTGAGTGGTATTATAGGATATAAAATTAAAGGTAATAATCAGCATCAAGATAACAACAATAAACACCACAACCAAGAAAAAAACATGTATGATTATATGGAACTTACTTAACAGGCCCGGTTTCGTGTTTTCTCGTAGTTCCTCCTCAAACCACTCAATAGCCTTACCTAATAAGAATCAAATAAAAATAAAAACACAAAAGTGACGATAACATTTTGTTCAATACTTAAATTATGAATATATTCAGAAGCTGAAGAACATAAAAAAATATAAGCTAAAAGCATTAAAAAAACTCAAGTAAGTCTTTTCAGCCAAAACTCAAGTAGCTCTACAAATCAAATTTCACAGAAAATTTCCCAAATTTGAATCAGGATATTAAAAAAAATCAGGATATTCAAAAATCAGGATATGTGGTCCATGAAATTGAAAAAATATATGTCCATGAAACTGCCATAGTAAAATCTCGAATAACTTTCAGAAACATAAATTCCAATTAGCTTCATTTTTGCTGTATAGATGCGTATAGAAGATTTTGAAAAATAGAAATCAAAATTAGGGCAAAATTACATAATTTCATCTCAATTTACATACATATATGTAGATATATATATATATAGAGAGAGAGAGAGAGATAGACTGAACGAGATACAGGAGCTCAACTTCATATGATGAGAGGAAGACAGAAATAGCGATCCGATTTAGCTTCACTTTTGCACATATAGAAGATTTGGAAAACAACGATCAAAATTAGGGCAAAATTACACAATTTCACATCAATTTACATACATATATGTACATATATATAGAGAGAGTTTCTACCGATATACAAAGTTGAGATGATGAGAGGAAGATGATGATGAGTGAAGACGAGAGAGGTTATACCGAGAGTGAAGTGTTTTAGGGAGAGAGAGAGGTTGTATTGAGATGGAATGTGTAGTGTCTGTATATACCTGAGGTCATGTGAAGAATTGCGTAGGAGAGAAAAGGAAATGGACGAACCCTAGTCGTCACCTCTCTTCGTCGCGTAGGAGATAGGGGTGTTTGTGAAGTGATTTCTTTTCTGTTTTTTCTTTATTTCTTTGATGATTTTTTGAAAGGATTTTGGCCCTGTTTGGATACAAGTTTTTTTCTGTTTTTTGTTTTTTGGACCTGAAATGAAAAGAAAACATATTTGGTTAAGTTTTGAGCCCAAATTGTTTCCTTGCACAATGAATAGAACAACCCTCGAAATTGCCCCAATTTTTAAAACAAAAAAAGGCTATTTTTTTGTTTTTTTCATTGTTTATTCTCCTGCCTTTACAAGGTGAATTAAAACAAAAAAAGAAACTTTTTTGGTCCTCTTCCAAACAAGTTCGCGAACACTAGGGTTTGTGTTCTTTTTCAACCAACGAACACAAAACCATATATCCACATCCTAAAACAAGAACCAGACACCATCGTGTTGGTCGCTCTCTTTACAACCAACGAACACACTCGACCAACTCTCACAAACCCATTGGTTGTTCTTCTCGACCTTCTTCTCCGATTTCGTATGTTTTGGTTTTCTTCTGTGCTGGTCGCTCTCTCCACAAACCCACGAAGAACACTCTCACCTCTCATAGATCGGCTTGTTCTCTTTGAATCATTGTCTGATTTTGAAGTTTCTAGGGTTATTCATTTCTGTGTTGGTCGATTTTCGTCCATTTGGGGATTTTTGAAATTATTTCGACACAAATCCTTCTCAATCTACGAAATTTATGGTTTTTCGTGGTTGGATCTGGAAGAAAAAAGGCACAAGTAGCTCAGAAAAGTCGAGATCTGGTACATATATATATATACACATATATATACACAATTTATAGGGTTTTTCATTTCTCTGTAAATGCTTATATATAAGCTTGATTTTTGCATATGTAGTTGTGATTTTTTTTTGCGTATGTATATGTAGTTTTGATTTTTGCATATATATAAGCTTGATTTTTGCATATGCTATCAAACAGGACCTAATTCTATGAATTTCAGGTCCAATGCTCATTTGTCATACAAAAAAAACACAAAAATACACATAAATTGAGCAGATTTTTAGGCAAAATATTGTTAAATGCACAAATTTATGAAAATAACTTCCAAACTATTTACAATTCGAGGAAAAAATTCACTTGATATAAATTTCAAAAATAAATAATCGATATCTTCCTTGGCCTATTCCTCTTTCCTTTTTCAAAAAAATATTGCTTCTATATAAGAGTTTTTCTTTCTCAAGAATTATATTTTATAGCAACAATGGGGTATTTGGTAATCAATATTCTTATAGGCTCAGTAATGGTGGATAGTTGATTGTCACTCTAGGGGTGTGTTTGGTGTCCTTGTTCTCCAATATATGAAAGAGACTCTTATTTATTAGAAACTTTATTATTTTGCTTTTTGTGAAGTGATGTATAGCCTGTAATCAAATATGGAAAAATGTATCAACAATGTTTCATTGTGTATCAGTTAAAGTTTGGTGGGTGCACTTTTCTTATTATATTTGCAACCTGAGTGCTCCAAATTGAATTCTCATACTACTTGACTGAAGAGGTTTTTTTAGATTTTTAAAATACTCCATTCTTTATTCATTTTGTTTTTTTAGATTTCTAATGATGTATCTATCATTAGAAAATTCAGATAGATTATAGCAATCTTACTGATAGATTAGAAAATCATTAGGGTATCATTTTAGCTGACGAGATAGATTAGAAAATTCATGTTGTATGGTGGTTTTGTGACTTGTATCCAATTAGGGTCAGGTTTGAGCAATCTTACTGATTTATTAGAAGTTATGAATTGAATTGTGATATATTTTGAGACTGAATTGATTATTATAATACTGATTTATTAGAAGATATATGTTAGATAATACAAAAATTATACTTTTCACTTCTTCCCTAC
Organism: Cornus suecica; assembly: GCA_963922005.1. NCBI lineage: Eukaryota > Viridiplantae > Streptophyta > Magnoliopsida > Cornales > Cornaceae > Cornus > Cornus suecica. The sequence goes on along the minus strand of OY998247.1, from coordinate 33,750,581 downwards.
AAAACATGAGTGTTTGAAATGTTGAAAATCATGAGTGGAGGATGAAGTTATGACTGAACCGTATGAAAGTGGCATGAGTTTCAGAAATTATAAATGAGTGGCATGAGTGTTTGAACTGCAAAAATATAATTGAATGTAGCATGAGTGTCTGAACTGCAGAAAATGAAAGTGGCATGAGTTTGTAAGCGGTTTGTAGTGTGGTTATTTTTAGCTAATATTAGATGCACTTTGTTTAATTTTTTTTGTTCTTTCATTTCTTCCTTTCTTTGTTTCATCATAGTATTCTCTGAAGTTGGCTTTGTTTTCTAGTATTTTTAAAAATATTCCTCTTTAATTTCTTTACATGGAAATGTTTTTCTAATCCTTTCTTTTCCCGTTGTTACTTGTATTTTTTTTCTTACTTTACCCTGAAATTTCTTTCCTTGTCATACATATTAACAAAGTTATCAAATCAAAAATCAAAAATTATTCACAATTCATCGTCTTGGTTCAGTAGACTACACAAAGGGACTTAGTCGACTACATGGTGCCCTTTAGTCAACTAGATGAATACTTAGTCGACTACATGGTGGTCTTTAGTCGACTACTATGAGACCTTAGTTAACTAAGAGATGTGATGAAAATCCAGTTAATCTTTGGCATGATTTAGTCAACTACTTCAAAGGGTTTAGTCAACTAAATGGTGGTTTAGTCGACTACTTCAAAGGATTTAGTCGACTAGATGGTTTAGTTGACACAATATTGAAATTAAAAGAAGATTCTGTAAACTGGTTTAGGCTTTGAACTTATTTTATCCTCCAATACTTTAAACAACTTCTGTAAATGTTTTGGTTACATGAATTTGATTATATTAAACTGACTTGTGCATGAAACTGAGTTCTTTAACTTTGAACCAGTTTAGTGTTTTTCTCTCTAAAATTCAATGGAAAGTCACATGCTCTTATTAGATGATGATTTCTCTCTGAAATTCAATAGAAAGTCACATGCTCTGTTAATTGCTTATATGTGAAATGGGATTTTTGTTTTGTTTTCCAATCTATAGTAACTAAATCTGAAGCTGGGATTTCAATTCTATATAGATTTTTAATATACCCTGAATCTGGATTTTTTTTATAAGATTTTTATAAACTGTAGATGGATAGCAATGTGTCGCAAGGTACTCCGAGTGAAACTCTGACAGGGGGGTTAGATGACAGTAAACTTTGGGGTAAGCCACAATATGAGATGTTGATGAACGTAATGGAAGAGCAAGTAAACCTTGGTAATGCAAGTGGCAATGGAACATTTACGAAAATAGGTTGGAATAATATTGTCAATACGCTTCAAGCTGCTTTTGGAAAAGAATACACATTGGTCCGTATTAAAGGCAGATACAATAGGGATAGACCAAATTAGAGGAAGTTCAAAAGGCTTAAGGAACAAACAGGAATTGGTTTTGACCCTACTATTGGGTTGATGACCATGGAGCCTGAACTATGGGATAGGTTGGACAAGGTAATTAGTAATATTAAAATTTATGCAATTGAAATAGTTTATAATTGTGATTCACACTGAGTGTATAATTCAAATTATGATATTGTAGGTGATCATTGGTTGCAAAGCCAAATTCATGGGTAAGCCGTTCGTGTACCATAGGCAATGGAACGTTATAGACCAACACGGGGAAGCTACAGGTTCATATGCCCAACCTTCCACTTTAATACCGAAATCCATCCCAAAGTCCTCCACCCGCCCAGTTCCAGTAGTTTTAGGGGATGATGATATTGATATTGACAAGCTCGTGGAGACTCCCGGCCCAAAACGTAAGAGAAAAAAGGAAGAAACTTTCATTAAAGCCATGTATAATTTCATGAGCGCGATTGTGATTGAGAAAACAGCTGAAAAAGGAGATGAAAAAATTGAGATGTCAACCCAGAGTGTGGTATGTGCCTTTAACAACTCAGGATCAAAGTCAACTCCCTAAATGGAAACCCAGGAGAGTCGTAGTGATGAGGCCAACTCCCCCCTAATAAGAGGTACGATGAATTTCTACATTATATTGATATCTTAGAGGCCTTGGAGGGAGTAGATGGTGAGCATTATACAAAGGTCGTGATGGTGTTGGAGAAGTCTCAGGCACTCCGAAAATTCTTTCTTAGAATTTCAGATGATAGGAAAGTCACCTGGGCGATGAATCTATAGGTGTCGTGTCTTTCCAATTACCTCTTTCGTTTTTATTTAGATGACTGTATTGTTGAGTACTATGATTTGTTATTTGGATGACTGTATCATTGAATATCTTTGATATGTTTTTATTTGGATGATTGTTATTATCTTTGTTATTTGAATTGGAAGACGATTGTTATGTTTTTATTTGGATGACTATTTGAATATGTTATAGTGTTATTATAATGCTTGATATGGAATTTTTTCTATATATGTCATTAGTAGGTAAATCAAGTGCAGTATGAGTGCTGAAAGGCATTTCTTATTGAACTCGTATTGTGAAGTTTTACTACCTCAGTTTGTTGATAACAGCACTGAAGAACAAAGTATTCAAATGATGTGCACCACGTTGGACCAGTATAGGCAAGAGATGGGGATAGAGCGAAGGCCTTGTAGGAATTCGATTTTGAGGGGTTCTGCATATGTTATTGAGTTAATTCGAGGGCATCCAAGTAGATGTCATGAAAGCCTCCGGATGCAACCAAGGGCCTTTGAGAATTTATGTGACCGGTTAAAGGATTTCCGAGTTAACGGAATCTAGAGGCGTAACGGTAAAAGAACAAGTTGCGATTTTCTTATTAACTTTAAGCCACAGTGAAACGAATCGGGTAGTAGCTGAAAGATTTCAGCATTCAACTGAAACCATATTCCAGCACTTCCACAGGGTACTTCAAGTGGTTGGACTTCTTGCTTCTGAAATCATTGTCCCTCCTGACTTGAACCAAATTCCAGTACGAATTTTGAACAAAGGCCCAAGGTACTACCCGTTCAAAAATTGCATGGGTGCAATAGACGGCACCCACGTGCATGCCCATATAGATGTCGATAAGGTAATGCCATATAGAGGTAGGAAAGGCTATCCGACCCAGAATGTTATGGCCGTATGTTCATTCGACATGTTATTCACTTACGTCGTAGCAGGGTGGAAAGGGTCAGCTAATGATTCGTGAATCTTAAATGAATGTCTTGCGAGAGAGGATTAGAGGTTTCCCAGACCGCCAGAAGGTAAATTGTTTGGAAAAGTTTTCATGTTTTTTTAACTCCCCCCCCCCCCCCCCCAAAGTGAACAAGGGTCGGAAATGCATATTTTTTTAGGGGATAAAATGGTAATTTAGTTGAATTATTTGTTGATTTCATTTTATTGTGGATATGTTAGGCAAATATTATTTGGTGGATTTCGGTTATGCAAATCAATCGGAATTTCTAGCCCCCTACCGAGGACAAAGATATCATTTGCCCGAATTTCAAGCCGTTCAGAATAGAATTCGAGGGAAAGAAGAATTGTTCAATTACAGGCATTCCTCACTGCGGAATGTTGTTGAGAGGTGCTTTGGCATGCTTAAGCAGTCCAATACTTAAGCAAATGCGTCCCTATAAGTTCCCGACTCAAGTCAAAATTGTCATGGCTTGTTGTGCTATGCACAACTACATAAGGTTGTTTAGACAATTGGATGAAATATTTGATGGTAGAGAGGCCCAAAACGCGGGTGAAGGGAATGGGGCTGATGATGGAGATAATGATGATGATGTCGAGGTCTTACATGTTCATCATGATAACCAATTTATGAATCATTTTCGCAATACTTAGCTAACGAGGTTTGGGCTAATAGACATGCTTAATGTACCACTATATGTCCATAAGTAACTATTGTACTCTGTACATAATCAAATAAAAAAACATAAACTACAAATGCTTGAAAGGATGCTTTGTCAATTTCTCAGTACTGTTTAGTGACTACAAATGATACATTCATATCAATATTGATAATATATATTTTGGAAATCATCATCCTCATCTGAGTATTTTGAACATAAAATAAAATGCTTGAAATCGTGATATGTGTATGATGCATTCATAACTGCACATGTTTCTAATTTCAATATTGCGAAACTCTTTGGCGAAGGGGATTTTATGGCACAAACCATGACCTTGGCAACAAATGGCTATATGGCACCAGGTGATTTTCCATGCTCATTATATTAACTAATTTCCGGTTTTCATATATACAACACTTGTCTTGTCATTTCCTTTATATAATCTATTTTCATTATTGATTTTCTAAAAAAATGTTTGTTTGGTGCATAAAGTATGGAATGGAAGGAAGAGTATCAATACGAAGCGACGTATATAGTTACGGTATATTGTTGATGGAAATGTTTACAGGGAAGAGGCCTACCGATGAAATGTTTGTTGGAGAGAAGAGTGTTAGTCACTAATTAACCCTAGAGGGGGGTGAATAGGGTGTTCAAAAATCTATTTCAATCTTTTCGAATATTGAAACAAGCTATAACAAATTAACAATTACTTCACGAAACAAGTAATTATTTCAATGATAAATTCAATTTAAGAAGTCTAGTAAATAATCACAAGCTTTAGGGTTTTGAGAATGAATATCATATTTGAAAAGAGACAAGAGTCGTTTCAAAAGCATTAGACATTTTGCACAAATGAAGGAAAAAAGTTTCTGTCAAAACTGCAGAATAATTAGTCTTTTAGTCGACTACTTATAGTCTTTAGTCAACTACATGGACTCTCTTACTCGACTAGATGAGGTCTTAGTCGACTAGATTGGGAGACTTAGTCGACTAGTTGAGGACTTAGTTGACTAGATAGAGAGGTTTAGTCGACTACTTGAGGGCTTTACTCGACTCAATGAAGTGATGAAAATCTAGTTAACCTTCGGCATGGTTTAGTCGACTACTTCAAGTGCTCTAGTCGACTAGATGAAGGTTTAGTCGACTACTTGGTGCACTTAGTCAACTACTTTCGTCATGGTTCAGTCGACTACATGGAGTCTTCTAGTCAACTATGGCTTCAAAGAACACTTGTTTTAAATCATTTTTTATTTCATTTGAGTTTGGTTCATTTAATACTTGAGCTTATAAGATATTATCAACGCATAAAAATACCTTGTTACAATGATCACACCCCGACCTATCTACCCCGAGTCTTGAGTCTTCGACTTTCACATTTTCGTTGAATATTTGATTTTCCATTTCCGTAATTCAATTTCTTTCTTGCTTTTTCGCTTTTATGCAAGCTTTCTTTCCGAGCATGTTTTCCGAGTCATTCACCTGTCTTTTGCTGAAAACATGAACTTGATTTTTCATTAGTATCAAACACTCTTTAATGGTTTGTTATCATCAATTTTGGTATTGTTTGCCGAAAATAAATTTCAAAGCCAACAAAGAGTTTGAAAGGCTGGGTGAAGGAAGCATTAAATGGTTCGATAATGGAAATTGTGGACAACAATCTGATATGATTAGCAAATGGTTCGTTGAAGTGGAATGTCTTTTCTTGTTATTGTACTAAAATGAAGAGATCTTAGTCACTTTAATTCATGGTGGGGTTATAAAATATTATTGACACTAATGGAGTTGAATATATGTAAAATATGTTGGGTATGAAAATAATCGTGTCATTTATTTTTCTCTTTGATTTATTTATTGCTACTTATAAGGGAAAAAAAATTATTAGTCGTTTTTAGGGGAAGGTGCTGTCGGAATTTTCTCAATTCGAACACTTAAGCAAATTTTCAGTAAAAATTTTTAAAAACAATTCAACTCTCCAAACATGTTTTTCTATTTCTGTTCTCAGAAATATAGGGAACACAAACGCTGCCAAACATGTTTTTTTGTTTCTGTTATCAGAAAACAAGGTCTATCAAACGTGTTTTTTTGTTTTTTGTTCTTGAAAATTTTTGAGACAAAATTCCCAACCAAACATGTTTTTGTTTCCCGGTTACTCTTAGGACAAGAACAAGAATGTTTTTTGTTCTCAAGAGGACAAAAACAAAAACACTGGTTTCCAAACGGACCCTTTGTGTTTAAGTTGTACAGTACCCAAAACCAAAAAAACACCAATTCCGTGTTTCTTCAAATGGCCTAAGTTGGGTTTGGTGTTTTTTTACTGTATACCAACCATTTGGGCCCAAAACACTTCAGCCAAACAAATTTTTTCAACAAAAAAATAAAAACGCAAACAAAAACATGCCTACCAAACAGTCCCTAATTGATGTGCCACCCTCTAAATATGCATCACTATGTATTTCTATATGTATATATACGTATGAATGTAAGAGCAATAGAGGACATAAATTTGGGCCAAACAGAAAAGAGAAAGGAAAACCATAGAACAAATCCCTAAATAGACCAAATGAAAAAGAGAAATGACCTTGTTGTCCTCTGCTACCGCTAAGGTCTTCATCGACATCGTGTATTTCTCTGAAGAGGAGGAAAAAGGACTGCATATATACACACACGTATATATATACACACACCACCACCACCACCACCGCAACCCACCACCACCACCAAATTTGAAACTCTAACCCCCAATATATATATATGGGTAATTTGCATTGACACCCCCCTGAGGTATTGGTCAATTGCAGGTAGATATTGGTCAAAGCACTATTTGACATTGACACTCCCTAAATTTTGGAAAGTGTTGCAATGACACCCTTTGGAGGCATAAAATGACTTTAGTACCCTTGATTAATTTAATTTCAAGTAAAATCTCTAAGTTACCTCCATACCTAAACCCTACACTTTACCCATTACACCAACCACTCTTATTATTAAAAAATTTACAATAAATAAATAAGATATATAATATATATAATATTATTTAAATATAAAAATTTAAAAACATAAAAAATATTTTAAAAATTATATTTAAAGGTAAATTGCACCACTAAAAAAGTTTCATCAATAATAATACTAAGAAATTTCCATTATTTAATTATTGTTCTTAATTTTTAATATATTACTATATAAATATTTCTCACAAAAACTCTAATGGCTATATCTAATAACAATTATAGGTATTACATATCTAATAAAAAATATATAAATTTTTTATCTAATAAAAAATATATAAATTTTTATGTACAAATAGAAAAAAAATTATATATTTTTATACTATTGTCAATCAATAATTTTAATAAAAATTAATAATATAATGGTAGAATTTCCTAGATATATAATACCTATAATCAAATATCTTATTTAGATATGTAATACCAAAGAAAATCACATTCCATTATGAAATTTGGTGATATAATCGTAACATTTCTTAGATATGTAATACATACAATGGGTAAAGTGTAAGATATTTTTTAAATAAGATATTCTATTATATTACCAATTTTTATTTAAATTATTAATTGGCAATAGTATAAAAATATATAATTTTTTTTTCTATTCGTACATAAAAATTTATATATATTTTATTAGATATGTAATACCTATAATGTTTTTAGATATAATCCTTTAATGTTTTTTGAGAAATATTTATATAATAATATATTAAAAATTAAGAACAGTAATTAAATAATGAGATTTTTTTAGTATTATTATTGATAAAAACAATTAGTGATAGAATTTACCTTTAAATATATATTTCAAAATAATTTTGATATTTTTGAATTTTTATATTTAAAATAAAATTATATATATTGTATATCTTAGTAGTATTTATTTATTGTAGAGTTTTTAATAATAAGAGTGTGATGATAAGGGTAGTTGGTGTAATAGATAAAGTGTAGGGTTTAGGCATAGGGGTAACTTAGAGATTTCACATGAAAATTAAATTAATCAAGGGCACTAAAGTCATTTTATGTCTCCAAGGGGTGTCATTGCAATACTTTACAAACCTCTGGGGGTGTCAATGCAAAATAGTGCGTTGACCAACATCTAGCTGCAATTGACCAATACCTAAGGAGGTGTCAATGCAAATTACCCTATATATATATATATATATATATATATATATATATGTATGTATATGTGTGTGTATGTGTGTGTATATATGTAACACCCCGTGTTATTTTCCTATTTCCTGAAATTATTTATATTTAATTTCAGTAATGACGTCACTTGTTCATGACGTATTATTTATTCTTGGTATTTGATACCTGTAAATTTTTCGCGTTTAGTTTTAAAGTCGATTGGACGACACTACGTGAATTCTTATTCTCGACTACGCGATATCGTTCGACATTTAATAATTAGTGTTTCGACTAGACGACGACACATTTTAATTGGTCGGGCTTGCTTAAGTGTTCCGACATTTGGGTTTCTACCCCGATATAATTAATTGGACGTCCCGTTATTATTTCGGGCTTACGAAATTATGTTTGGGTGTTCCGGTAATTGTTGGGACTTATTATATATATATATATAATTAATTATATATATATATATTGAAGTGGGGTTATTTCGCAATTATTGACATGTAGAGAGTTGTTTTTGCAAATAGTACATATATATGTATATGTATATATACACAGATATTCTGTATAGCTTCTCCTACACGAATCTGCTCCTTCCTTTCTCCTTCTCTGCAGACGACCGCCATTCCTTCCTTCTCCATTCACCATGTTCGCCGGTCAGGCGAGAGAGAGAGAGAGAGAGAGTCGCCGGTCATGGCGAGGGAGAAAGAGCGGAGTCGGCTGAGGAATGACCGGCGGTTGCAGCTGGTCGGGAGCAGCGACGGCGAGGGGCTGCTGGGCTGTGGACGGCGGCGGCGCTGGTGGCGAGAGGCGGCGGCGCGAGCGGCGTGAGTCACCGGAACGGGAGGCGCACTGGTTCGCGTAGCAGCGCGTGGACAGGGGCGAGTCGGCTGAGCTTCGGCTAATTTTTCAGCGACCTTCCAGTGATCGGTTTGAGCCGATTTTCGGTGAGTAGTTTCGTACCTACGTAGTATTTGTCATATATTAATTTCGTGAATTTACGATGAACGATTTGCCCGGAAATCGCATTTATAGGTTATAGATTTCGTTTGGGTTATTTTAGATTTAGCCAAATTAATTAACCTATCATTAACGGGCTTCGTATATATCGTATAGGTTGTCGAGACGGACATTTGGATATATTCGAAATATTTTTCGAACGACTTTGGTCGGCGGACGTCATATTCGGGCGCCGGTACTGTTCACGGTGGACCCGAAACGGTTGTTCTGTAAGCGTATTTCAGGTGGGAAATTATATTTCTCACTCCGAATTATTGAAGTAGTTTAAGGGTGCAAAACCCTTATTTAATTTATTATAGATATATAAAATTACTAGTTTAAATATTTATAAATTGTTTAGGATCAGAATGGGGCTTAGGAATTAATTTAAGAAAATTTATTAAATTATTCCTATGTGATTAAATAATATTCTTATTTAAATTAAATAAGAATAGACGGCTTAGAAACCCTTACGAATTTAAATGGGGTAGTAGAGATTCGTAAAGCTTAGACGACATGCTAGGTTCCTTTTGGTATACGTGAAATAATTGTTTAAATTATTTTAAAAAGACATGTTACTTGAAATTGAAATATTTTCTAAGGAATTAAAGAAAATATATTTTGAAAACATGAAATGTATATGAAACTGTTTTCATATGATTTAATTGTTTTATTGTATTTTTAAAGCATGAAAAGAGATTTTGAGACATATATCACCATGTGAGTATTTTTATAAATATGATGTATTACATATTTATGATTGAGATATGATTTGATTGTACACCATATCGTGTGAGCACATGGGTGTTGGTGCATGTAGTGCACGGTTTCACCAGTGACAGAGAGAGTTCATTTGGTGTGGTCTACTCCCTCTATGCATGGGGCACGAGTAGACGTTTGTGTCGGATCATCACAACAACTGGCCAGGAGGTATCACGCCTACGGAACTAAAAAGCCGACAAATGTGAGTTAGGAGTTCAGGTAGAGGCTTATGTTCTTGACTTTATGGTAGTCATGGCGTACGGAGTTGCAAGCTGGGCTCTCGTACAACCGCCTTCCCTGTTGAAGTGATAGAGAGAAAAATCACTTGGGAAGGGTCGGTGTGGTAACTCTACACTACTTGATGAGCTTGTATCCTCATAAGTATGTGGACAGAGTCTGTATCCGTTACCCTTGGGAAGGGTGTGTTGTGTGTGAGTATCACGGGGAGTGTTGAGTCACATTACACTGCACACTGTTTATGTGATCTCATTTGACATGTATATGTGCTATATTACATGTGATGTTGGAGCATGCTATTTATGAATATTGTAAATTAAATTCATATTTTATAAATGCTCAATTGAAAGTAATTAATGTGGAAGAAAATGATAATATGCCATAATTAATAAGTATAATGAAACGTATATCCTTGTACTTGTTGTATACCTTAGTACCCTTGGGGGAGGTTATGCGTGTTGGCATAGTGATTCATGTGGCTAGCGGAGGCTAGTGGTGGACCGTAGGCTTGACTTGAGTTGAGGCCTTAGAGATTGTGGTTAGCAGCCTTGTGATTGTGGTTAGTAGCCTTGTGATTGTGATTAGTAGTTTGGTGATTGTGGTTAGTTGTGTGAACTCTTTTGGAGATTTGAGGTTAGGGATGATTTTTGTGTCAATTGATAATTGAGGCCTTAGAGAAGGCGAGTGATGAGTTGTGTGAGATTTTGATTGATGAGTAGGGGTTATGATTAGGGATTCATTAAGTACTCGAGGTACTGTAGTCTGACAGTCTTGATTCTTATGCTTAGTCTCTTCCCTTAAGCATTCCTGGTACTGTGTTTTGTACACTAGTACGTTGTCGTTGACTTGTATGTCATTCCTTGAGTTGTCGGTTACGGTGTGGTGCCGAACCTCTTCCATGTGTTGTCATTTGATTTGGTGGAGTTGGAAACGGATGGTTGTCTTCTGTGAGTCCAACGTGTTGTTCTTCCTTTACTGTCCTTTTGGGCATTATAGGAATCCGTGGAGTTGTTCATTCTTATGTGGCTGTCATTTCGAAAACGGTGTTTTCTAAACCTTGAAACAAACTCTTTATATTTAAAAGGAAAAACCCGTTTTCGCCTACCCCCGTAAAATGAAAAGTTTTAATACTTATAAACTGATCTTAGGATCTTCCTTGAAAAGATTTTCAACTTTTAAAAGCCGGTGATGGCAACTGACGGAGACTGGGGGCAAGACGGTCATTTTTACTATGTGGTTTCTTAAAAGAAAACTATTTTATTACTTTTCTTGGGATTCTGAGATTTCGGGACTTCTTTCTCAATATCTCATCCTGTAGAGTTTTGGAAGGTGTTCCATTGTTTCACCTTTGCTTCCTATCATTTCTAAGTCTCGGGTATGAGGCTTGGTGTTGTTCAGTGCACACATATAGTGTTGCCCTTCCTTTCTTCTTGGTTTTGACGTCACCACTTAGGTGATTCGAGTTGTTCCACATGTTATGGGCATGGATACCGAGTGGATTAGGTTCCTTGTCCAGGTGTTCTCCTTAAACACTTGTGGTGTTTTAACCTTGACATTGTTGTCTCGGTTATCTGTTGGTTTAGCATTGGGAAGTCTTTTCCTTTGCTTTGTTTCGGTGACCATTATGTGGTCGTTCTTGTGAGTTGAGTTCGTGTACTCCTAGTGATTTGATTGGGTTTTCCTCGCCTACAGTGAGAGCGTTAGTGATGTGATTGACCCTATCGATGATAATATTATGAGGTCGATATGATTTATGGTATGGTGATATGATTGAGGTGATCTAGTCTTTGAGAGGTAGATTTTCCTTAGGAATGGGATGAGGTTTGTATTATATATATATATTGTACATTTACAATATATATATGTTGGCTTTGAAATTTACTTTCGGCAAACAATTCCAAAATTGATGATAACAAACCATTGAAGAGTGTTTGATACTAATGAATTATCGAGTTTATATTTTCAGCAAAAGACAGGTGAACGACTCAGAAATCAAACTCGAAAAGGAAACTACTCGAAAAACAAGCTCGGAAAGAAAGCTCGATTTAAAGCAAAAAGCTGTGAAAGAAATTGAAGCGCAAATGGAAAATCAATTTATTCAACGGCATAAGCGAAAGTCGAAGACTCAAGACTCGGGGTAGATAGGTCGGGGAGCGATCACTGTAACAAGGTAATTTTATGTGTCGATTTTATCGTATAAGCTCAAGTATAAAATGAACCGAACTCAAATGGAATGGAAAACGCTTTACCAAACTTAAATGGAAAGAAAAATATTTTTATTAAATATTTTTCATGTTGTAGTCGACTAGAATAGACCTGTGTATTTTCTAGTAGTCGACTAGAACAATCAGTAGCTATTGGTTTTTCATCCACATCAAAAGAGTCGACTGAATGACCATTGAGTCGACTAGACTACAAGAAGTAGTCGACTAGAACTCATTCTAGTCGACTAGATTAACCATTGTAGTCGACTAGATGAAGCAATGTAGTCGACTCAAATGCAAAGGAGTCGACTAGTTCATCCTTAAAATCTGCAGATTTTTCAGAAAACATTTCCCCTGTTTTGTGGATTGTTTGTAATGGTGTTCAAACGGCTCTTGTCTTTCAATTACAATATTCACTCTTCAAAACCCTAATACAATGCTATATATAGAATGAGATGTGTATTGTGAAGACCAAGAGATTGAAATACAAAGAGAAAGAAAGCTAGCAAAAAATTCTGCAGAAATTTTCTCTACAAAAGCCATTGAAACCAAGCTTTGAAAATCTGATTTTCTTCAAGTTTCTTTGAAAATCAAAACCTCTAGTATCTCTTCTTATTCTCCAAATATCATTCATTGATTATATCCTTTGAGAATACATTTCTAGAGCTATTGTAAAATCAACAAAAACACTTGAGCTTATATTGATTTATCTTCCATAAAAACCTTTGGGTTTTGAGTGTTTTTGTTCTTGAGTGATTTTATTGATTACATACGAATTTGTAATCTCGGACAAGTGAAGTCCACCGATTGTTCAAGAGAGGGTTGTTCTCTTGATTGAGAGACAAGCTCGAGAGGCTTGTATTGTAAAGGTTTGCCATTCCACCTGTGAAGGAAGGGCCATAGTGAAAGGATTGGGAAAAGTCTCAAGAAGGGGTTCTTGAGCCGAGGAGTAGGAGTTACCGAACCTCGAAAAAATCACGGTGTCAATCTCTCTATCTCTTTCTCTTTACTTGAGTTATTTGCATGCTATAATTGCTTAAATATCTTGTATGTTATCTTGTCTTGAAATTAATAGTTAGAAAAGTTTAAATTGAATCATCCACTTGATTTTTGAGAAATTGATTTTTGTTTAAAGTGTATTCAAATTTCGAAAAGAATTAGAATTATTTTTGAACACCCTATTCACCCCCCCCCCCCCCCTTCTAGGGTTAATTAGTGACTAACAATTGGTATCAGAGCCTAATCTCTATTTATTTTAGACTTAACCGTCTTAGAGAACGATCATGTCATCAAATTTAATCACTCATGTTGAAGGACAATCGAATAATAGGCCCCCATGGTTTAATGGATCAAATTATAGCTATTGGAAAACTAGAATGATAGATTTTCTTCAAGCTATCGATTACCAAATTTGGCAAGTAGTTCTTAAAGGACCATTTGTATTGACCAAAATTGTTGATGGAAAAACCGTCCCCAAATTACCCAATGAATGGGATAATGATGACCGTAAACTCATGTCGTACAATGCTAAAGCCAAAGTAAATTTAAATTGCGCTTTAAGTCCAAATGAATTTAATCGTGTATCTACTTGTTCAACGGCAAAAGAAATATGGGATAAACTTGAGGTAACCTATGAAGGTACATCTCAAGTACGAGAATCTAAAATTGACATACTCATGCATGAATATGAATTATTTGCTATGAAAGATGATGAAAATGTGAATTCCATGATGTCTCGCTTTACAAATATTTTGAATGGACTAAAGCATCTTGGTAGAATTGTTCCTAGATCCGATGCGTCACGAAAAGTGCTTAGAAGTCTCCCGGCAAAGTGGGATGCAAAAGTAACGGCTATCAAAGAAGCTCATGACCTCAACACCATGAGTCTCGATGAAATCTTCGGCTCTCTACTCACTTGGGAAATAACATTAAAAGCTCGTGAAGACGACATCAAGCCAAGAAAGGGGATAGCTTTGCAAGCCTTCACCAAAAATGAAAATAATGAGCCGAGTGAAGAAGAAGAGGATGAGGACATTGCCTTTTTCACCCAAAAATTCAAGAGACATCTTCAAAGAAAGAAAACAAATGGTGGAAGATTCGTGAAGAGAATCGAACCAAGAGGCGAGCCTAGCAAAAGAGAACCCCCAACGTGTTTTAATTGCGGAAAGCCGGGACACTACAAAAGTGATTGCTTCAAGCTCAAAAAGGAAAACGAGAAAAGACCTAGCAAGATGGCAATGAATGTCACATGGGAGGACTATGACTCATGCGACTCGGATGAGGAGAAAAGTAGTGAGGAAACGGCCAACATTTGTCTCATGGAAAATGAAGAAGAGGTACATTTAAATTTAAATGATTTAGATAAACTATCATATGATGAACTTCTTCTTGATTACAATGAATTGCAAGATGTGTTTGAAGAATTACATGATGAATTCGAAAAATTAGCTAGAAAATATATCCTTCTTAAGAAAGCTAAACCTTCATGTAGTCTCACTAGTGCAAGCTTAGAAGTTTCTTGCAATGACAAAAGCATTGAGCTAGAAAAGGAAAATATTCGTTTGAAAAATACTATTGATGATCAAATAAATGTTTTAGCAAAATTTACAAAAGGAAAAGAGAACCTTAGTATCATGTTAGGAAGACAAAAAGGATCATTTGATAAATGCGGTCTAAGTGACAAAAATGCTCTCATTTTGAAAAAGAGAAAATCACTTAGCTCTACATTTACTAGAAAATCATCTCATGCTTCTTCAAATGATTATAAACATGTTACTTGCTACTATTGCAATAGAAAAGGACACAAAGCAAATGTATGCTTTCATAGAAAGAAGAAAATTATGTCAAAAATGGTTTGGGTTCCGAAAGGATCTATTGCATGCTCTCATAGAAAAGAAAATGTTGTAACAAAACAAATTTGGGTTCCAAAAGGAACTATTGCATATCTATCTAACCAAAATGGACCCAAAACAGATTGGGTACCAATAAAAGTTACTTGAACTTGTTTTGTAGGTATGCTTGAAGTCCGCATCAAAAGAAAAATGGTTTCTCGATAGCGGATGCTCAAGGCATATGACGGGAGATAAATCAAAGTTTATTTCACTAAAAACATATGAAGGAGGAAATGTAACTTTTGGAGACAACTCTAAAGGCAAAATTATAGGAATTGGCTCAATCGGACAAATGCATGCATAATCAAGAAAGATGGGAAGCAAATGTTCAATGCCAAAAGAAATGGAAACTTGTATACTTTGTTGCTATGTGAATTGCATGATCAAGATGTTAAATGTTTTGTCACATCTAGCGAAAATAGTTGGTTATGGCATAGACGTCTAGGACATGCTAGTATGGACCTCATTCATCGTTTATCCAAAAATGATTTAGTCAAAGGCCTCCCAAAGACTAAATTTTCGAAAGATAAAATATGTAGCGCATGTTAAGTAGGCAAGCAAGTTAAATCCTCTTTCAAGAGAAAGAAAGATATTACCACTTCTAGACCTCTAGAGTTACTTCACATGGATCTCTTTGGTCCGGAGAGAACGGCTAGCTTAGCCGGGAAACTCTATGTACTTGTTATAGTTGATGACTACTCTAGATATACTTGGGTTCACTTTCTTGCTCATAAAAATGAAACTCACTCCATTCTTGAAAGATTTTATAGAGTCATTCAAAATGAAAAAGATTTGAAGATCAAGAAAATAAGAAGTGATAGAGGTAGGGAGTTTGAAAATCAAGACTTAGAGAAATTATGTGATGACCTAGGTGTTTCTCATGATCTCTCGGCCCCTAGAACCCCTCAACAAAACGGTGTAGTTGAAAGAAAGAATCGATCTCTACAAGAGATGGCTCGAACCATGTTAAATGAGCACAACCTTCCCCGAAGCCTTTGGGCGGAAGCGGTAAACACCGCTTGCCATATAATTAATCGTGTTATTATTCGGATGAAGTTAGGGAAAACACCCTATGAGTTGTGGAATGGTCGAAAGCCCAATATTGGGTATTTCAAAGTTTTCGGGTGTAAATGTTTTGTGTTAAATGATAAAGATAACCTTGGAAAATTCGACTCCAAATCGGATGAAGCAATTTTCCTAGGATATTCTACAAGAAGTAAAGCATTTCGGGTTTATAACAAAAGGACTCTAACCATGGTTGAGTCTATTCATGTTGTCTTTGATGAATCACCCTCACCACCATCACCTAGAATTGACCTAGAAGAAGATGAGGTTGTTGGGATTGAGGATAATCTAAATACTCTCAATATCTCCAACTCATCATGTAGCCAAAAGGAAATGAGGGAAGTTGAGCATCAATCCAATGATGACTTGACCAACTCAATGCCTAAAGCATGGAGGATTGTTCACAATCATCCTCTTGATCAAGTCATAGGTAATCCTTCAAAAGGGGTTAGTACTAGATCTCAACTTAAAGATTTTTGCAACCACGTGGCCTTTGTATCGCAAATCGAACCCAAGAACTTCCACGAAGCTCAATGTGATGATTCTTGGATCGTAGCAATGCAAGAGGAACTAAATCAATTTGAACGCAATCAAGTTTGGCGTTTAGTTCCTAGACCCGAAAATCAAACTATAATTGGCACAAAATGGATTTTTCGAAACAAAAAGGATGAGAATGGAGTAATTATTCGAAATAAAGCAAGATTGGTAGCTCAAGGATATAATCAAGAGGAAGGCATTGACTACGATGAAACCTTTGCACCGGTAGCTAGATTAGAAGCAATTAGAATGCTTCTTGCATTTGCATCATATAGAAATTTCACTCTTTATCAAATGGATGTCAAAAGTGCTTTCTTAAATGGTGTCATAGAAGAAGAAGTTTTTGTGAAGCAACCACCCGGTTTTGAAAATAATCTTTTTCCAAATCATGTTTTCAAATTGGCTAAAGCTCTATATGGTTTAAAGCAAGCTCCTCGAGCTTGGTATGAGAGACTTAGCGGGTTTTTAACTCAAAATGGTTTTACAAGAGGGAAAATTGATAACACACTTTTTACAAAAACCATTAAGAATAATTTGTTGATTGTCCAAATTTATGTTGACGACATTATTTTCGGCTCAACAAATAATTCTTTATGTAGGGAATTTGCCACAAGTATGCAAAACGAATTTGAAATGAGCATGATGGGTGAATTGACTTTCTTCTTAGGGTTGCAAATCAAGCAAAGCTCGGATGGCTTATTCATTAGCCAATCCAAGTACACTAAAGATTTGCTAAAGCGATTTGGTATGGAGGCTACCAAACATGCCATAACTCCTATGAGTTCCTCTATTAAGATTGATAAAGATGAAAATGGTAAATGTGTTGATATTACTAATTATAGAGGCATGATCGGTAGTTTGCTTTATTTAACCGCTAGTAGACCGGATATAATGTTTAGTGTATGCTTATGTGCCCGGTTTCAATCATGTCCTAAGGAATCTCATTTGCTTGCGGTCAAACGCATTTTTCGCTACCTAAGTGGTACAATAAACTTAGGGCTTTGGTATCCACGTGGAACTTCAATTGATCTTATTAGTTATTCGGATGCCGATTTTGCGGGATGTAGAATTGATCGTAAAAGCACAAGCGGTACTTGTCATTTTCTAGGACACTCACTAGTATCTTGGTCAAGTAAAAAGCAAAATTTCGTTGCATTATCTACGGCCGAAGCCGAATATGTGGCAGCCGGTAGCAGTTGCGCTCAAACTCTTTATATCAAGCAACAACTACTTGATTTCGGTCTTACCTTCTCTCACGTGCCTATTAAATGCGATAATACGAGTGCGATTTGTATTTCAAATAATCCTATTCATCACTCACACACCAAGCATATAGAGATTAGGCATCATTTCTTACGTGATCATGTTGCTAAGGGTGACGTTGAATTGGTTTTTATCGACACTAAAAATCAATTGGCGGATATTTTTACAAAACCACTTGCGGACGAATCATTTTCTAAAATACGTCGAGAAATCGGAATGGCCATGGATTTTGATGTTTTATCTTAATTTCTGTCATAATATTTATTTTTCATATTTTTGCTATTTTTGTGTATTTATTTCCTAATTTTTATCTATTTTTATCATTTTTATTCTCCCTTTTCTCTTCTAGTCGACTCATCCTGTGTAGTATAAACCATTCTAGTCGACTACAATGATCAGTAGCTACACCATTTCATGGTCTTCACCTTCAAGTCGACTCAATCACCTTCTAGTCGACTCATTGCCCATTCTAGTCGACTCAAACACTATTGTAGTCGACTACTTTGCCTTCCTAACCGACTCAACCCTTGCCTAGTCGACTCAAACCCTCTACCTAACCGACTCAACCTAGCCCTAGTCGACTCAAGCCCTATAAAACCTAACCCCCTTTCATCTTCTCCATCCGCCTCCTTCAAACCCTCACCCACATTCAAACCCTCTCCTCTCAATCCCTCTCCTACTACCACTTATATCCTCAAATCTTCACCTATCTCTCATTAATTTCACATTTCCATCATCCTCCACCCATTTCCTTCTCCAAATTTCATCATTCTCACTCTCTCACACATCTATATATATACACCATCATATATCTATATATCTCTATATATTTGTGCATCATCTTCTACAATGCCACCGAAGACTCGAGGTCTATTTCGGAAACGTTCACGCATTGATGGAGGCCAAAGCTCCACCAATCCACACATTCCTACGGCTATTGATGAAGAGGAGTCAAATGAACCTCTTCTTCTTGAGGTACTTCTTCTTGATGATGATAATAGAAATAATTTCATCACTGTTTTTGATCACCGTGCTCCTACACCTTGCCGTATTGTCACACAAGATTTATGCACTGAAATTTGGGCTCGAATTTTCGAGTTGTTCCAAGCAATGGGTTGGGATTTTTTCGTTTCTCTTGACATTCCGGTATTTCCGCGAATCGTCAAAGCCTTCTACGCTTCTCTTGCAAATCACAAGGAGAAATTACTCCCTCATCTTCATTTTAATCTATGTGGTGAAGACGAGACCGTTGATGACAGCGAAATCAAGCGCATTTTCTTGCTTCCAAATGACGGCATCCGCCACTTCTCCAAGGATTGGTATAAGGCTGATGGTTTCGATTGTATTGAGGTTGTTCGGGCAATATGCATCGACAAGGAAATTTCGCAAAACGCCGGTATTACCTCTTCTATGCTACTACCCGAGGCTAGATTAATTCATAATGTTATTACTTGCTCTATTCTGCCTAAAACTGGTATTCATAGCAGTGTTTCTCGTATGGAGGCTTTTTTTTGGTTTATTGCGTTTTGACAGGAACCCGTGTTGATTTAGCTCATATTTTTCGTTCCGTCATCCTCACATGTCAGCGCAAGCCATCTGGCCCGCTTTTCTTTCCTGCACATATTACATATCTACTGCAGCGGAAAGGTTTTAATTTTCCGAATGAAGTGTCCGAGCATCACCCTATTTTTCTTAACGCCACTCATGTCAAGCATATGCATATTTCTTCTGATGCGGAAGGAAATTTCATTTATGAAATTGCACCTGCTCCTCGTTCGCGTACCGCTCCTAGCGGTTCTGCATCGCGCCAGGAAGCCTCTTCCTCGGTCCCTTCGTTGGACGGTGCTTCGGCTTCTCAGGCTGCTCTTCTCAACCAACTTCTTGGGGTTGTTCAAAGCAATACGGAGCTACTTAGGCAGCAGGAACAAATGCTTCAGCGCCTTGATACGACCGTGAACCAGAATACGGAAGCCATTCGTTTGATCAATGAGCGCCTTGTCCTTCATGATGAGGAAATGTCTACCCGTATTACAAATTTGGCCGGGTCACTTGATGAGCTCATTCTTGCACACAGGAACCCTCGCTCACGCACCCCTCGACACATCTATGATAAGTTGTTTATTCTTGCTATCTCAAATGTGCGCCTATTGTTATATATTGTATCAAAATGCCTATTAAACTGCAAATTTCATTTACTAAGGGGGAGCATTTGATCAAAATATTATGCACATGTTGAGGGGGAGCATCACTTGATGTTTCGCCAAATGCCAAGCAAACACAAAATGTTTTGTCATCATCAAGGGGGAGATTGTTGGCTTTGAAATTTACTTTCGGCAAACAATTCCAAAATTGATGATAACAAACCATTGAAGAGTGTTTGATACTAATGAATTATCGAGTTTATATTTTCAGCAAAAGACAGGTGAACGACTCAGAAATCAAACTCGAAAAGGAAACTACTCGAAAAACAAGCTCGGAAAGAAAGCTTGATTTAAAGCAAAAAGCTGTGAAAGAAATTGAAGCGCAAATGGAAAATCAATTTATTCAACGGCATAAGCGAAAGTCGAAGACTCAAGACTCGGGGTAGATAGGTCGGGGAGCGATCACTGTAACAAGGTAATTTTATGTGTCGATTTTATCGTATAAGCTCAAGTATAAAATGAACCGAACTCAAATGGAATGGAAAACGCTTTACCAAACTTAAATGGAAAGAAAAATATTTTTATTAAATATTTTTCATGTTGTAGTCGACTAGAATAGACCTGTGTATTTTCTAGTAGTCGACTAGAACAATCAGTAGCTATTGGTTTTTCATCCACATCAAAAGAGTCGACTGAATGACCATTGAGTCGACTAGACTACAAGAAGTAGTCGACTAGAACTCATTCTAGTCGACTAGATTAACCATTGTAGTCGACTAGATGAAGCAATGTAGTCGACTCAAATGCAAAGGAGTCGACTAGTTCATCCTTAAAATCTGCAGATTTTTCAGAAAACATTTCCCCTGTTTTGTGGATTGTTTGTAATGGTGTTCAAACGGCTCTTGTCTTTCAATTACAATATTCACTCTTCAAAACCCTAATACAATGCTATATATAGAATGAGATGTGTATTGTGAAGACCAAGAGATTGAAATACAAAGAGAAAGAAAGCTAGCAAAAAATTCTGCAGAAATTTTCTCTACAAAAGCCATTGAAACCAAGCTTTGAAAATCTGATTTTCTTCAAGTTTCTTTGAAAATCAAAACCTCTAGTATCTCTTCTTATTCTCCAAATATCATTCATTGATTATATCCTTTGAGAATACATTTCTAGAGCTATTGTAAAATCAACAAAAACACTTGAGCTTATATTGATTTATCTTCCATAAAAACCTTTGGGTTTTGAGTGTTTTTGTTCTTGAGTGATTTTATTGATTACATACGAATTTGTAATCTCGGACAAGTGAAGTCCACCGATTGTTCAAGAGAGGGTTGTTCTCTTGATTGAGAGACAAGCTCGAGAGGCTTGTATTGTAAAGGTTTGCCATTCCACCTGTGAAGGAAGGGCCATAGTGAAAGGATCGGGAAAAGTCTCAAGAAGGGGTTCTTGAGCCGAGGAGTAGGAGTTACCGAACCTCGAAAAAATCACGGTGTCAATCTCTCTATCTCTTTCTCTTTACTTGAGTTATTTGCATGCTATAATTGCTTAAATATCTTGTATGCTATCTTGTCTTGAAATTAATAGTTAGAAAAGTTTAAATTGAATCATCCACTTGATTTTTGAGAAATTGATTTTTGTTTAAAGTGTATTCAAATTTCGAAAAGAATTAGAATTATTTTTGAACACCCTATTCACCCCCCCCCCCCCCTCTAGGGTTAATTAGTGACTAACAATATATATAGACGATGATTGTGTTAGTATGCAAGGACGTGAGCATTTTTCCTCCTGTGTTCTCGGGGAGTGAGTTATGAGTATTCCTTGGTACTAGTGGTGGATTATGATCCTTGTGGATATTAGAGGTGAGTGTGTTTTCCCTCTGTTGGATTTTTTGAATTGTGTTGTGAGTAATTGAGGAATTGTTAGATTGGATCCTCGTATCGTGTACCTAGTGTACGTTGGTGAGAGTAGTGTAGACTACCGGTGTGGGCACGTACGAGTCTTAGTTGTATCTTATAGACTCATGTTGTGTATTTATACTTATGTATATATGTGTATATATATATCCCCGTTATATACTTATGTACGGTAGCATGTGAGCGTACCTTGGATTTTCGTGGCTGGATTATGTTGTGGGCTATGTATCTCACTTGGTGGTTTAGCATTACCTAAACTATTAGAGGATGTGGTAGTTAGAGTATCATTTCCCACTGAGCTTATTTGCTCACAGGGGTATTTCACTTGCCCCCTGGTATTCACACGCCAGGTTGCAGGAATTATACGGCTATGGGCAGGATGCAGTGCAACGGCAGTTTCCTTTTGTTCTTGTTACAGGTTTGGAGTGGTGCAAGATGATGCGGTTACGGTTGCAGCACGACTGGGTTTGGGGATGGTAGTATTCTTCTGTCAGCTTCTTTACCCATGTTTTGTGGGATTGTCATGTATTTCTTTTGGGAGTCAGTCTGTTGGCATATCCCTACTGATGTATCTTTCATTTTCCTGTATTTATTCTTTCAGAATGTTGTTGTATCTATTCTGTACAACTAGACACTTTTCTGTATTTTTATTCGAGCACTTGTGGCTCTGTTGATATTAGAGGGTTTGGAGGGGTTTTGGTTTCTTTCCACTACCTCGGCCCTATTAGGATTGATGAATGTGGGGCTTGGAAGCCATTGTGATTATTGAATTGTTATTGGCAGGTTCTTGTGTTGTGGTTGTTGTCCGGATGTTCCATTTACAAACGGAACTCTGCCGGATTTTCGTTAGATTCTGCTGCTTAGTTTTATTAGTCATTTGGGTATGGAATATACCATTTCTATCATTAACCCATGTGTTTTCTTGGTTAATGATGTCTTAGTTGGTCATTCGTATTAAAGATCACATCTTGGATTCCTTGGATGTCCCAGTTCGGGAGTCTTAGGGATTTAGGAGCGTGTCTGTTGGTATCTGAGGATACTCTTGTGTTTTTAGTATTCGTGTTGGCATGGAGTATATTCTTATTGTTATTCCATGTACTTCTTTGTTATTGTCGACTCTAGTAGTCGTTTGGTTTGCGTCACCCTTTAGGGGCGTGACAGCATAGTATCTGGGCATTCATTGCAACCCTTTGTGGGTGTTCGATGACTGAATGTCTTTTGGTTCTCGTTTCTTTTTACTTCCGCATTCACTCCCCTAGCTCTTAGGCTCGGGTTTCGGAGTCCTAGGAATTTGGGGCGTGACAATATATGTGTGAAAGAACCAAATACAAATTTTGTCCCAAACACATATTTATTTTTGTTTTTTTAGGAAAAAAGACAAAGATAAATACAAAAATAATTTTTATTCTTTCATTCAAAAAACAAATACAAAAATAAAGGTTTCCAAATGGACCCTATACAATTTTTGAAATAATAATTTCCTTCCTTTTCAGTATATCAAATTCTCTCAACTAAGCCTTTTCGACACTTCTCTCGAGCAAGTAAAGTTGATCACTATCAATCATAATTTGGATACATTACTAGTTCGAATTTTGTTTTTATTTGATGTTTTTTGTTTTTTTTGTTTGTTATTGTAGTTGTAACACTGAAATACTAAAATATTGAAATACTGAAATATTAAAACATTAAAATTCTTTACATTTTTAATAGTGGTATAGAAATATATTTAAATGCATATAATGTTTAGGTGAAAAATGAACAAGTATATGTAATATTTGGGTAGCAAATTTTTCTTCTTTTTTTTTGCCAAAAAACTTTTGTGGCAAAATATATTGTTAGTAGCCACAAAAACATTTGAGGCAAAATAGGTTATTACAAAAACATTTGTGGTAAAATAAGTTCTTATTAGCCATGAAAAGAATTACAACAAAATAAATGGTTATTTCGTAACAAAAAAAAATTATTGCAAAATTTATTGTCATTTGCCATAGAAATTTTGTGGCCAATAAAATTTTAGCATGACACTATTTTTGGTTCAAAAATACAATTCAATATGGACTTCTAGCCATGACCTTGCCACAAATTTTTTTATTTTTTTATTTTATTTTGTGCAAAATAATATTTTGCCAAAAATTGACCTTTTAGCCACAAAATATTTTATGGCAAAAGACAAGATTTATTTTAGATTTTCGCATGTATATTATGAACTAATTTAAGAAAACAACTACAACAAAATATCATCCGTCCCAATTTAAGTGTTCACATTCAGTATTCAATCCATTCCAAAATAAGTAAAATTAATATCACTTTATTTAGTCAATTTATCAATTTATCCTTCAATTATTCAAGTTATAAAATATCTAAATTACAAACATCGCATCACTTGGTGGGACCAAAGGTAAAATTGATTTTTGCAATCACTATCACACCAATAAAAATCATCATATCAAAAAATTGAATTTTCCAAAATAGATTTATAATTTGAGAGAGGGAGTATAAGTTAAGATCAAAATAATTGATATTTTTATAACATGGATAAAATGATTTCAATAATACTATAAATCATCACATCACTATGGTGGAATCATGGGTAAAGTTGGTATTTCATTCACTAACACTATAACAAAAATCATCTTCTCAAAAAATTGAATTCCCCAAAATAAACCTATAATTTGGAAAATATGGAATATTTATTTGTCAGTACTTTATTATATCGTATTTTTCAAATTGACAAGTCCCATGGCATAGATTCCTACACGTCAATGCATTATGTTGCCTTGGCCTTGGGTTTAGGGCGGCACAAGGCCCACATCCCAAGGAGTTCAAATTTTAAAATGAAGATTAAACTATCAACAAATTTCAACTAAGATGATACATCATGTTTGTGAGAAATTATTCGGTAAAACTAAGTCCATGTTTGGAAAGGGATTTGTCTGGTCTTGTCTTGTCTAGTTTTATCTGATTTTATTTTGTCTAGTCTTGTCTGATCTTGCCTGGTCTTGTCTTGAATCTAAAACTCTGTTTGGTAAGCGGTCTGGTCTTTTTGGTCTGATTTGAGAAAACAAAAACTTTATATATATATTAGTTTATATATTATTTTATGTATATAACTTTATATATTATTAAATATATATATTTATAATATATTATTAAATATATATAATATATTTAAAAATATTATATATATATTTAATAAAATTATTTTATATATATTATTATAAAATAATAATATATATTATTCTATATATTATTAATATATATTATTTTTTAATTTTATATATATTTATATATATATTATTTTTGAATTTATATATTATTATATATATCTTTAATATTATTTTATATATATTATTATAAAATAATAATATATATTATTTGTATATACATTATTTTTTAATTTATATATCTTTAATAATATTATTTTATATATATATTTAATAATATTATTTTATATATATTATTATAAAATAATAATATATATTATTCTATATATTATTAATATATATTATTTTTTAATTTTATATATTATTTTATATATATATTATTTTTGAATTTTATATATTATTTTATATATGTTATTTTTGAATATATATATTATTTTTATATATATTTAATATATATATATGTTTAATAATATTATTCTATATATATTATTACAAAATAAAAAATATATATTATTCTATATATATTAATATATATTATTTTTTAATTTATATATTATTTATATATATATTTAATAATATTATTTTATATATATATTATAAAATAAATATATATATTATTCTATATATTATTAATATATATTATTTTTTAATTTTATATATATATTATTTTTGAATTTATATATTATTTATATATATATTTAATAATATTATTTTTTATATATATTATTATAAAATAAAATATATATATTATTCTATATATATTAATATATATTATTTTTTAATTTTATATATTATTTTATATATATATATATATATATAGGAGAGAGAAAAAAAAAAAAAAAAAGTCAGAAATTGTGGGCTAAGACCAAGAAAGACCAACTTTTTTTTGTCTTGGTTTTACTTTATTTTGAACCAAATTCAAGACCAAAGTTTTAAGTGGTTTTGGTTTTGAATTTAAAAACAAAACCCACCAAACAAGTTTGGTCTTTGAAAATAAAAACAAATCAAGACAAAACCAGCAAAAACTGGTTACCAAACAGGGCCTAAGTCATTAGTCTGATATGTTTTCACAAACTAATAATTTTTTTGCACATGTGTTATATAAACTAACTTACCACATCAATAATATGATATATATGAAAAAATAATAATTCTAAGATTCACATCTCTCTTATAAAGAAGCTCTGCAACTCTCCACTCTTGTGTATCCTTAATCCTTATAATATAGTTTATATATATATATATATATAGCTTATATATAATTCTGCAAAAAAAAAAATTCAATCCAACTTTCTGTTTCAATACACAAATGAATATGAACTTTGTATATCATGTCACCCTAGGAAAGAAATCCTCTGAAGTTCGCCTCTCACCACAGAGGGTGTAGTTCGGATCCAAGGGTCCAGATTTGCCAAGATGTCATGTGGGTTCCAGATGGAGGAAAGTATGTGGTAAGTCAACAGCAGTAAAAAAAAAGTTACTCATGTCCTTCTATATTTATGTATAATACGTATATATATGTATTATACATAAGAGTATATGGTGGTGTACCAACACTGTTCCTATATACTGGCGATTTTGCTCTTACAATTATAATTGATTTCTCCCTCGTTTTTGACGAAGAAGCCTCTCACCATTCCACCATTTTTGAAGAAGAAACCTGTAGCGTCCGGTATTTTTACTTGCTAATTTAAAATTTTTATTTTTATTTATTATTAAACAATTAAATGCTTATGTGCTTATGTGTCTAACATGTTGACGTGATTATGTGAATTATGCAAAATTGAAAATTTGAGTTATATGTTATATGTTATATTTCATTTCGTGAATATTTGAAATTAATTGAAACGTTTGGAAAATAAATAAATGACAAAAGCGTAAACTAGAAATTTTTCATGTATTGAGTTAGTGGATTTTGTAGAGAATTATTGGCTAAGTGTTAGGGTGATGTTGAGTGGCAAGATTGTAGTTGTGTAGAAGACTTGGGCAAAATAGTAAATTGGGTCCATAATGGCAAGGGTTGTGATTAAGTGATAAGGGGGTGGGTAACATGGACATTTCACCACTACCTTTAATGTTGTCATCATTGTGACCCTTGGATCAAACCTATCTTGCCATCTTCATTTCTAGCCCTTGGATGAGATTCTCCACACACCAACTCTATCTCTATCATTGTCTTCTTCTTCTCTCAATTATCACCAAGAACACACACTATTTACACACACAATTCTCTACACCCAAATTTTCGGCCACCTTGTTCTCCTTGGTATTTTTGGCTTCAAGTCTTGTTCTCTCTTACTCTTCATGCTTGATGGATGGTGAGCACTTGGGGTGGTCTCTTGGTGTGGTGTTCTTGAGCTCATAGTGGTAAGCTTCCTCTCTTTTTCTAAGGTTTGGTTGTAAGAAATCCTAACTTCCAAATTCTAGAAATTCATGTGCTAGTATTGAATTTTTGCTCTTCTATTGTTCATTCTTGTGGAAGGTTATGAATTTTCTCCAACCATCAAGTGAATTGGCTTATGGTGATTCTAATTTCATTTTGGGGAGAACTTATTGGTGAGTTCACAAATTCCTACTCCTTGAATTATTTTTCATGAAACCTAGTTTAACCATTTTGGGGTTTTTAGCCTTACTTTGAATTCTTGATTTTTAATCGGTTGTTGCTACTAAAAACCACTAGTTAAGAATCCATATTTGTTTTAATGTTGCTTGAAGGCTTGGGAGACCTTTTACTCAAATTCCCGAAAATCACCTCCTTGAAGCTCTCTTGGAAATTCTTGACTCGGTTGTTGTTGGGTTCAATTGGACGGATTGTTTGCGCCCTATTGCTTATTAATTGCTTGGATTGAGGTAGGGGAAAAACGAGTTGTTTTAGTTTGTGTACGAGGGTGTGTGCGTCTATGTGTATATATGCCGTATATATATATATATATATATATATATGCGAGTGAGTCTTGACGACTTAGACGAAGAACTAGGCCCCTTGAAAAGCATGAGTATGTGATTTTTATGCTTATTGTGTTTATTGCTTAAAATTGTGAAATATGAGCATGATGTTAAATTGATTACAATATATTGCAAAAAGAAATAAGTATGTATTGTGATGGAAATTGTGAACCTTGATTCAGTTGAGTGTGCCACATAGTGTGAAAATGTGGGTATTGGTTCCTACATTTGTGTAAATTTTGTGGGAGTCGTCTTGAGTTTGGATCGTCGAAACAACTGGCCAGGGGGTGCTTCTTGCTCCCACGGAACTAAAAAGCCGAGAAACGCAGACGATAGGGGGAGGACATATCGTCCAAGGCCCTATGTGCGCGACTAAGACGTGGAGAACGTCTTCCTAGTAAAAATGTAAGTGTCAAAAGCACTTGGGAATGACGGTTCGATGAGTTTACTATTCCCTAGTGAGCCTGTATCCTCAGAGGAATGGTGGAGAATGATCTGTTCATCCTTGGGAAGGGTGTGTTTTTTTGTGCGTGTAATAGGGGTGTCGGTCACCTTCCATCTTAATTATTATACATATGTGATTGTGGTTTTAATAATGAAAGCATATTATAATTGTGATAAATTATGTTGTGAGCATGTTGGGGGACTTGTTTGTTGGGCTTGATGGGGTTCCGGATTGGCGTGAGAGCCATGTGGAACAAGAGACCGACTTAGGACTAGTTGCATGCACCTTGGGTGGGTTGTACCACTCGGACTACAGAGATTGAGGCAATGACGCTTCCTCTACTGGGCTAGTGAGCTCACCCCATGTTATATACATTTTTTTCAGGTGATGATTCCCATTTGGGAGGTCCGTAGTCTTCCGGTAGAGACTCGGTGTTGGTTCCGTCCTTTTTGCGTATATGGAGGCGGAGTACTTTTATAGAGCATTGATAGACGTTGTATACATGTGCTTATTTTGTTTAGTACTTCAATGAAGTTAAAACTATTTTATTTTAATCCGGCTAGCGTGTTAGCCGAGATGTTGGTATTAATGTACATCCCTTGGAGCGCTAGGCGCGGGGATTATATTCTTTTGGGGCACTTCGGTGCCGAATCATGAAAATATGTATTTTGAGCAAACTCTAGTATGTTTCGCCTTAGGGCGCTATAATGAAAATATGGAACTCTTTTATTTGGAATTTTGAATGTGAAATGAATTATTTGTCTTGAATGTGATTATTTGGTATTCGGCCGAAACGGCGTTTTTCTAAGTTTTCAAATCAATCCTTTCGTTTTGGATGGAAAAACCCGTTTTCGCCTACCCCCATAAAACCGATAAAAACTTGTGTTTTGAACTAATTTGAAGTTGTTTGAAAGAAATTGAGATTTTTGAGTCGGTGGTTTACTCAAACGGAAACCGGGGGCAAGACGGATGATTTTTACGAAAATTCAAGTAAAAGATTTCGAGGAAAATAATTGTTTCTTTCTAGTTCTTGAGTTTCGGAAATATTAGTAGCATCCTATTAATGTCAAGGCTATTTTCTTTATTCTATAAGTGTTTGGGATGATTTAGAGACCAATTTTCCCCTTCTGCAGACTTGTAGTTGAGTTGAGTTTTGAGGTAGCCGACTAAGTCTTCACCATTACATTTGTCTCTTAGCTTTGGCATGGTTTAGTCGACTTCTTTCTTGGTTTAGTTGACTAGAAACCTCCTTGTAGTCGACTAGGGTTCTGAGTAGTCGACTGAATCCTCAAACTCCCATTTTCGCAAGCTTCTGACTGATCTAGTCGACTATCTACTTGTTTTAGTCGACTAGATACTCTTTCTAGTCGACTAAGGGCTGTTTCAGTCGACTAGATGCTCCTTGTAGTCGACTAAAAGTTCTTTCAGTGTCGACTAAATGTTCTTTCAGTCGACTACAGCTCGCGCACTCTGCGCACACTGTTCAGTAATTCGGTCATATCTTGAGCTACGTTTGTCGGATGAATGTGTTCTTTAGCTTTTTAGAAAGCTGACTTCAATTTCTTGCGTTTAGGCTTTTGAATTGCCTCATTTGAGTCATTTGTGAGTGAGAAATGGTCGACTGAAGTTGATGGTAGATTTTCGGACCTTAAACGTGGAAATGTTGATTTCGAAATTTTGTAGTTTCCACCTCACACATTGGATTTTGTTTTTGTTTGTTCCTATGGCTTGTGCTAGGTCCAAAATTTGTGTTTGTAATTGGAACTTACCCTTTTACCCTCCTAATGACCATTTTACCCTTGGTTGAACATAGGGTGTTCCGACGTTTCTGTTAAGGTATCGATTGTATCGATTTATCTCCTTTTGATCTCGTGTGATCCTTTTAGCATCCTTGAGATGTTTTATTTCTATTTTACCCTTGTATGGGTATTTGGCGACTTGAGGGATTTTATTTCATTTTTATTTTCTTCCGCATTCACTCCCTTAACTCTTAGGTTCGTGTTTTGGAGTCCTAAGAAATTCGGGGCATGACAAAACCCATCTGCTCAAAGTTTTGAAATTTGCTCCACCGTTTTTTATGAAGAATTACTCCACCGCTTCCTGAAATCCACTCCACCGCTTCCTATTTTTTACGAAGAAACCCTAAACCCTAAAGCTTTCGTCATTTGAAATTGAAACTCAAACTCTAAGAAATCCTAAACCCTAATGCCCTAGCGTCATTTGAAATTCAGACTCAAACTCTAGCTGTCTCCATAAGATTTTCCCTGAGCTGAGGCAAAGCATATCAGCCAATCTAATTTTGGCGAAGGAAGCGAAACCCTATTTTTCATGAGCTAAGGCAAAGCGTAGATCCAAATCCTCCTTCTCGCTGCAAGGAGTGGTGGCATCAACTATCCCCACCTGACTTCCTCTCACCGGAGCCCATAAATAGGTCAGTGGCTTTTAATTTGTTAATGAAATTGCTTGCATGGTTATTGAAATCTTCTTCTTCTCGTTTATCATACTTAAAATCTATATTCATAAATTTGTAAAATGAAATACATATTGAATACATTTATTTGTCATGATATTGTAATTTTGGTGTATTTTGGGCATATCTTTTGTAGGTTTTATGTTATTATAAAATTCTCCCTGAACTATTTTGGTGTATTTTGGGCATGTCTTTTGTAGGTTTAATGTTTATTGAATTTGTATTTAATTAGTATGATTTGTGTCTCTAATGAAGATTGTGCATTATCTCTAATTATTTGCATAAATGCTTAGAAAGAATAATTGTGCATAAAGAGTTATGTTAATTCAGTTGAAGGATATATTACATATATCCCCATGAACTGTATCATAAGTGTTATGACCATTTGAAAGAGTTACATAATAAGTAATTCACAAAATAAAGAGCAACACACTAATTAGATAGAATATTAAATTTGTCATTTTGTTGAATATAATATTGAGCAACCCACTAATTAGATAGAATATTAAATTTGTCATTTTGTTAAATATAATATTGAGCAACCCACTAATTAGATAGAATATTAAATTTGTGATTTTGTTGAATATAATATAACAATATACAGCACATATGACATATTACCAAATTTCCCTTGTTAATTTAGATGGTTAGGTTAAGAACAGACTCCAAATCTGCTGGTGTGACAAAAAATGTGAAGGGTGGAAAGCAAACTGGGAAAGGGCCATCATCTTCCAATTCTGCTGGTGGGAAAAAAACTGGGAAAGGGCCATCATCTTCCAATTCTGCTGGTGGGAAAAAAATTGGGAAGGGCCCATCATCTTCCAATTCTACTGGTGGGAACCAAATTGGGAAGGGCCCATCATCTTCCAATTCTGATGGTAGGAACCAAACTGTGAAGGGCCCAACCGGATTATTCTTTTATTACAGGTAAAATTCCGGCTATCTACATAATTATGATATGTTTGTTTATATGTATTGGTTATATTTATTTTATTTGGGCAGT
Organism: Cornus suecica; assembly: GCA_963922005.1. NCBI lineage: Eukaryota > Viridiplantae > Streptophyta > Magnoliopsida > Cornales > Cornaceae > Cornus > Cornus suecica. Next base: position 33,718,601 of record OY998247.1, on the reverse strand, counting down.
ATATAAATTTAATGTGCGTGTTATACTTATTAATCTACAGGTCCCATTGTATTAACAAATTCCAAAAACAACATGGCCACTGTCGTGTGAGTAGGGACATATATAATGGTATAATAAAAAAGGCTGCAGCAGATTGGGAGAAAATGACTAATGCCCATAAGGCCCCATATAGATTCCTTAGACGAAATGCGAAGGAAGTGTATGATGATGAGAAGCATAAAGGAAATTTGGTTAAGAAAAAAGAGGTGATGTGTATGAATCGAATTCAATTTAAACATACAAGGTTTTTCTATTTTGTGTTTTAGTAGTTTGTGGTAGAAATGGTGAAGGTATTTGTTACCATATATTAATGTGTCGTTACTTTGTTACTATTGTTGAGTGGTAAACAGAAAAGAACCGCGGAAGGGAGAATAGGTGATGGTTTCAAGCACAAAACTATCTAGCATAGAGGGCATGTCGACATGTTTGTTGATGTTGTTGAGAAGCTTACTCCAGAGAAGCGAAAGATGGTCGAGGAGATGGGTTTCGGAGAGTTTCTCAAAATAAAATGTCGCGACATCTACCGTGACTTGTGTTTATTTTTAATTAGTAACTTTGAAATTCAGGATTGTGTATTTAGACTAAAAAAGGCTGGTGATTTGTATATGAGTGCACACGATGTGCAAGTTATTTTTTTGTTACCGGCAGGTGTACAAAAAGTGCCGACCAGCCGCCACTTCACCTCCAATGCTTCGTGGATAGCTGAGGGTAAGTTTGAAGGTAAAGATGGGCTGAAATGTGAACGAGTGTTGCAATTTCTGGACACAGTTGAGGGTGATATGTTCAAGCGCGTATTTATATTAGCCGCATGTTCAACTGTGCTTTCTCCAAATGGTCGTAATGAGACCCATTGGGGTTTGTTGGCTGCCGTTGACCAAGTTGATAGGATCCCCACTTATAACTAGTGTGAATATGTCATAAACTACTTGGTTAAGACAATGAAACAACCTGAAAGTTGTAGTGTCAAACAGTCGTATAGCGGGTGTATGATTTTCCTTCAGGTATGCAACATGAATTAAATGTTGTTGCGCTTTCCGTATGTGTATTCAAGCACTTTATGGTTGATTGTTTACAAAATTCCATTTCATGTATGCAGATGTTTTATCTCATGCGGGTATCAGTTGCGTGGAATGATTACCCTAGGGGTAATAAGTATCAGTTGGAATATTGGAGTACCGTTGTTGTGAGTCGACGGCTGGCATGGGAGCTCCGTATGGGAGGATTTGGTGATGGACAGGTGCAACATACTCAATCTGTTCTGATGGGAAAATTGTTTGTCTAATTTGTTGAACATTGAAAATACTATGTTGCTATATTTTTTATGAGGCAGATCATATGTCGAGGAAGCGGAAGACGGTCAACTTCCTCTGGCACCGGTGAGGAATGTAATTCTGACAATGAAAGAGAAATCTCTGTGGTAAGCATTCACACTCCCGTACATAAATGGATTTACCCTACAATATATCTATGAGTGATTTTTTATGATTTACAGGGCAAGCTAAAGAGGTTTAGAAGTGATATGCTGAAGGCTGAGGCATTCTTCGGGCGGATGAAGGATTTTGTATTTAATGTCGGGGAGGGAAGTACTAGTGAAGCAAAGAGACATAAATCAGTGCATGGTCAAAGAAATGATGTTAATGGTGGTGTAGAAAATGAGGATGAGGATGATGATGGAATGTGTGATGATAGGGAAGAAAACAATGGTGAAGGACATGATGACAGTAATGGTGAAGGACATGATGGGTTGGATGACAGTTCTGTTGATGGAGATACAGATGAATATTTTGCATCTGACCCTAAAAAGGAGCAAAAGTTGAGCAATGACAGTTTTGAAGTCGCTCCTATGGGTGAAATTGATACTGATGTGTGCACCGATATTACTCCTTTTGTTACTCCAGTAAGTATTGCAGGGCCTGGCGAGGGTATTCTTATCGAATCACTGTTGGATGAAGGAAGGGGGAAGAGGTAAACTGTTCCAAGTAGATATACATTCTCTCCTTGGACATACATTGGGAATAGAACAGTAGCACTGAGCCTGCATGAAAAAGAATTGCTTGAATTTGCAGCAGAAGATCGAGATGACAACTGGCAAGTGTTATTATTTTAAAAAATTGTGTAAAATTTTATGCGTTCGACTATATTGTTAGCTTTGAATTGCTTAAATTTGTACGATGCAGTGATTGCCTTGTGAGAATGTACCGGGACCATCTAGAGCGGCGTGACCTACACACGTTGTTTGTTGATCATTGCATTTCTAGTCCGGTGCGCATTGTTGAAAAATCCTTTAACATTACCTTCAAGTTATAAAACCATGAAAAATCCATTAACATGAATTTGTTGATAGGTTGTAAATTTTTTTGTCAACAAATTGAACCATGAAGATGATAATGGACACTACTACTTCACCACCCGGGTTATACAATTTATGGAGGATTTGCATCTACCAAGGAAGAGGAATCCGAACATAATATCAGGACTGGTTCAGAATGTTTACAATGATATAGCTACAAAGTTGCCATGTGCTATCAGGGAACGTTCGAAGAAAAAATCATTGGTTAGTTAATGTTGTTTAGGACATTGAAAACCTATTGACAGTCGTAATGTATTATAAATACTTGTTTCCACCTAAGGTTTTTTACTTGTCCCTCTGATAGGTATTCTTCCCGGTTAGTACTAGCAAGCATTGGATATTATTGGTTGTTAACCGTCCAAAGAAAAGGATAGATTACCTCTGCTCACTTGGAAATTCCCCTACATTAAGAAAATATGCATTTTTTGTGGTATGATCACTTCTTTAAACATGACATCACTTATTCATTATTTCATAGTCATAATTGTGTATATTTGTGGATGAACGCAGAAGGAATTCGTGGAAGTTTGGACTGGAGAAAAACTTGGAAAGTATGAGGTTGCCTGTCCTAAAGATCTGCCTATCCAACCCGATGTGTAAGATCTGTAACGAAATTAATTTAGCATTAATCCGCAATATTGCATGCCTGTATTCTATTTTCATCACCTGAGTTGGGTTGGTTCCAGGGTGAGTTGTAGAGTGTATTTGATCAAGTTCATGCAGTGTTGGACCGGGAATCAACTGTCCGCGGATTTTTATCATGTAAGTCAAACTCCATCGACTTACATTCTAATGTAATGAGATTAAAGATCACGATTGTAACATAAATCCATGCATACAACATCATACACCCGATTCGTTGCATTCCAGACTGTTGTTGGAGGTTCTTGACAACCCGAAGAATGAATTGAGGGATGTAATTGCAGAAACTGCTTTAGAAGCTGCAAAAAATAGGAGTCCGGGAATTTGAGATGTGTAATATTGTGTTCTACGTACATGTATGCAAGTTTTGGGAGTAATCTAACTGCTGGGAACATTTTGTGTATATTGTAATTATTTGTATGCAAGTTTTGGGCCTAACTGCTTGATATATTAAAAATAGCATATAAATATTACATGTAAAGTCCCCCCTGGAAAAAACTTGATCATAGTGATCTTACATGAAAATTACTTGAGCATTACATTGAATAAGATTATGATGTTGAGCACACATAAAATGGTGAGCATAATAACCATCACAAAAACAACCCTGAAGATGAGGTTGTGTAACCCATATATTTCAGCATTTCCAAATATATATGGTGATGCGTATCCCTCACCAAATGTTGGAGCAGTTGAGCGAGCAGCTGAGCTCTCTCCATGTTCAACTATTGTAACAGGCGATTGGTCTCCCGGTGGTGGAACATGTGATATCTCTCCAGGTGTTGGAACAGGTGACTGCCAGTCAAAATAATTGCATCCATTAACTGCGCATGTGTAGAACAACTTACCAGGATTTGCTTTTGTTATTGATCTACACAAAATTGGACGCAAACCACAAAGACATAATCTGGCCGATCGATTACGGCAACCATTATTGGGGTTGCGAGATGAGGACATTGTGCTGAAATTGAAAATGAAGAGATGAAATTTTTTGATACAAGTAATGAATACATACAGATAATTACTGAATATATATAGGCATTTCAAATATTTTTGGGAAACACACCACCAACGGCTAGTTTGTAAAAAATCCCAAATTTCATGCTCAACAGTCACCCTACAATAAAGTACAACATCCCATCAATGCATTGCACCTAATGCAAATAAATTGAATCTTGATTATGGAACAAGATTTTTGGAAGATGTTTGATCTATGTAAATAGTAATTTAGATAGATAGACGAACATATATATGTATTTTATTTAATATATACTGTATATATTTAAAATAATCAAAATATATATTGTTTTTGTTCCCTTTATAATTGAAGGAAACAGATTATAGCGTGTTACATACCTCACATCACTCTGTAACTTAGATGTAAATGGTTTAGAGTATGTTATGTACCAGTGTACTTGTAATATTTTTGGGGGTATAGTTTGCCATTTTATATTTCCATTGGGGTGCTATTGTTGCTACCCAAGATCCTTCCATCCCATTTCCCATCTCAGTTCAAGGTTTAAAAAAAATAAAAACTAAGGCATTAAAATACTCATATTTGAGGTAAACAGATTATAGCGTGTTACATATCTCACATCACTCTGTAACTTAGATGTAAATGGTTTAGAGTATGTTATGTACTAGTGTACTTGTAAATTTTTTTGGGGTATAGTTTGACATTTTATATTTCCATTGGGGTGCTATTGTTGCTACCCAGGATCCTTCCATCCCATTTCCCATCTCAGTTCAGGGTTTAAAAAAAATAAAAACTAAGGCATTAAAATACTCATATTTGAAGTAAACATATTATACCGTGTTACATACCTCACATCACTCTATAACTTAGATGTAAATGGTTTAGAGTTTGTTGTGTACTAGTGTACTTGTAATGTTTTTGGGGGTATAGTTTGCCATGTTATATTTCCATTGGGGTGCTATTGTTGCTACCCAGGATAGTTCCATCCCATTTCCCATCTCAGTTCAGGGTTTAAAAAAAATAAAAACTAAGGCATTAAAATACTCATATTTGAAGTAACCAGATTATAGCGTGATACATACCTCACATCACTCTCTAACTTAGATGTAAATGGTTTAGAGTATGTTATGTACTAGTGTACTTGTAATATTTTTTAGGTATAGTTTGCCATTTTATATTTCCATTGGGGTGCTATTGTTGTTACCCAAGATCCTTCCATCCCATTTCCCATCTCAATTCAGGGTTTAAAAAAAATAAAAACTAAGGCATTAATTGATGAAATCCCCAATTCAATGTACCAAAATTGGACGAATTCGGATGTAATTGATGAAATCCCCAATTCAATGTACCAAAATTGGACCAGTTCGGATGTAATTGTTGAAATCCCAAATTCAATGTACCTAAATTGGACGAATTCGCCTTCAATTGATGAAATCCCCAATTCAAAGTACCTAAATTGGACCAATTCGCCTTCAGTTGATGAAATCCCCAATTCAAAGTACCTAAATTGGACCAATTCGCCTAAAATTGATGAAATCCCGAATTCAAAGTACCAAAATTGGACCAATTCGGATGTAATTGATGAAATCCCCAATTCAATGTATCAAAATTGGACCAATTCGGATGTAATTGATGAAATCCCCAATTCAAAGTACCTCAATTGGACCAATTGGGATGTAAATGATGAAATCCCCAATTCAATGTAGCAAAATTGGACCAATTCGGATGTAATTGATGAAATCCCCAATTCAAAGTACCTAAATTGGACCAATTCGCCTTCAATTGATGAAATCCCCAATTCAATGTACCTCAATTGGACCAATTCGGATGTAATTTAGGAAATCCCCAATTCAATGTACCAAAATTGGACAAATTCGGATGTAATTGACGAAATCCCCAATTCAATGTACCAAAATTGGACCAATTCGGATGTAATTGATGAAATCCCCAATTCAATGTACCTAAATTGGACCAATTCACCTTCAATTGATGAAATCCCCAATTCAAATTATCTAAATTGGACCAATTCGCCTTCAATTGATGAAATCCCCAATTCAAAATACCTAAATTGGACCAATTACCCTTCAATTGTTGAAATCCCCAGTTCAAAGTACCAAAATTGGACCAATTCAGAAGTAATTGATGAAATCCATAATTCAATGTACCAAAATTGGACCAATTCGAATGTAATTAATGAAATCCTCAATTCAAAGTACCAAAATTGAATTAATTCTAATATAATTGATTAAATTCCCAATTCAAATTATCAAAATTGGACCAATTCGGATGTAATTGATGAAATCTCCAATTCAATGTACCAAAATTGGATCAATTCCCCTATAATTGATTAAATCGCCAATTCAAAGTACTAAAATTGGACCAATTCGCCTATAATTGATGTAATCATCAATTCAAATTACCAAAATTGTACCAATTCGCCTTTAATTGATGAAATCCCCAATTCAAAGTACCTAAATTGGACCAATTCGGATGTAATTGATGAAATCCCCAATTCAAAGTACCTCAATTGGACCAATTGGGATGTAATTGATGAAATCCCCAATTCAATGTAGCAAAATTGGACCAATTCGGATGTAATTGATGAAATCCCCAATTCAAAGTACCTAAATTGGACCAATTCACCTTCAATTGATGAAATCCCCAATTCAAAGTACCTCAATTGGACCAATTCGGATGTAATTGATGAAATCCCCAATTCAATGTACCAAAATTTGATCAATTCGGATGAAATTGATGAAATCCCCAATTCAATGTACCAAAATTGGATCAATTCGGATGTAATTGATGAAATCCCCAATTCAAAGTATCTAAATTGGACCAATTTGCCTTCAATTGATGAAATCTCCAATTCAAAATACCTAAATTGGACCAATTCGCCTATAATTGATGAAATCCCAAATTCAAAGTACCAAAATTAGACCAATTGGGATGTAATTGATGAAATCCCCAATTCAATGTACCAAATTTGGACCAATTCGGATGTAATTAATGAAATCATCAATTCAAAGTACCAAAATTGGATTAATTCTGATATAATTGATTAAATCCCGAATTCAAATTATCAAAATTGGCGAATTCGGATGTAATTGTTGAAATCTCCGATTCAATGTACCAAAATTGGATCAATTCCTCTATACTTGATTAAATCCCTAATTCAAAGTACGAAAATTGGACCAATTCGCCTATAATTGATGAAATCATCAATTCAAAGTAACAAAATTGTACAAATTCGCCTTTAATTGATGAAATCCCCAATTCAAAATACCTAAATTGGACCAATTCGCCTTCAATTGATGAAATCCCCAATTCAAAGTACCTAAATTGGACCAATTCGGATGTAATTGATGAAATCCCCATTTCAAAATACCTCAATAGGACCAATTGGAATGTAATTGATGAAATCCCCAATTCAATGTACCAAAATTGGACCAATTGGGATGTAATTGATGAAATCCCCAATTCAATGTACCAAAATTGGACAAATTCGGATATAATTGATGAAATCCCCAATTCAATGTACTAAAATTGGACCAGTTCGGATGTAATTGTTGAAATCCCCAATTCAATGTACCTAAATTGGACGAATTCACCTTCAATTGATGAAATCCCCAATTCAAAGTACCTAAATTGGAATAATTCGCCTATAATTGATGAAATCCCCAATTCAAAGTACCAAAATTGGACCAATTCGGATGTAATTGATGAAATCTCAAATTCAATATATCAAAATTAGACCAATTGGGATGTAATTGATGAAATCCCCAATTCAATGTAGCAAAATTGGACCAATTCGGATGTAATTGGTGAAATCCCTAATTCAAAATACCTAAATTGGACCAATTCGCCTTCAATTGATAAAATCCCTAATTCAAAGTACCTCAATTGGACCAATTCGGATGTAATTGATGAAATCCCCAATTCAATGTACCAAAATAGGACCAATTCGGATGAAATTGATGAAATTCCCAATTCAATGTACCAAAATCGGACCAATTCGGATGTAATTGATGAAATCCCCAATTCAAAGTATCAAAATTGGACCAATTCGCCTTCAATTGATGAAATCTCCAATTCAGAATACCTTAATTGGACCAATTCGCCTATAATTGATGAAATCCCAAATTCAAAGTACCAAAATTAGACCAATTGGGATGTAATTGATGAAATCCCCAATTCAATGTACCAAAATTGGACCAATTCGGATGTAATTGATGAAATCATCAATTCAAAGTACCAAAATTGTATTAATTCTGATATAATTGATTAAATTCCAAATTCAAATTATCAAAATTGGACGAATTCGGATGTAACTGTTGAAATCTCCAATTCAATGTACCAAAATTGGATCAATTCCTCTATAATTGATTAAATCCCTAATTCAAAGTATTAAAATTGGACCAATTCGTCTATAATTGATGAAATCATCAATTCAAAGAACCAAAATTGTACCAATTCGCCTTTAATTGATGAAATCCCCAATTCAAAGTACCTAAATTGGACCAATTCGGATGTAATTGATGAAATCCCCAATTCAAAGTATCTCAATTGGACCAATTGGGATGTAATTGATGAAATCCCCAATTCAATGTACCAAAATTGGACCAATTCGGATGTAATTGATGAAATATGAAATTCAATGTACCAAAATTGAACCAATTTGGATGTAATTGATGAAATGCCCAATTCAAAGTACCTAAATTGGACCAATTCGCCTTTAATTGATGAAATCCCCAATTCAAAGTACCTAAATTGGACCAATTCGGATGTAATTGATGAAATCCCCAATTCAATGTATAAAAATTGGACCAATTCGAATGTAATTAATGAAATCCCCAATTCAGATTACCTCAATTGGACCAATTGGGATGTAATTGATGAAATCCCCAATTCAATGTAGCAAAATTGGACCAATTCGGATGTAATTGATGAAATCCCCAGTTCAAAGTACCTAAATTGGACCAATTCGTCTTCAATTGATGAAATTCCCAATTCAAAGTACCTAAATTGGACCAATTCGCCTTGAATTGATGAAATTCCTAATTCAAAGTACCTAAATTGGACCAATTCGTCTATAATTGATGAAATCATCAATTCAAAGTACCAAAATTGGACCGATTCGCCTTTAATTGATGAAATTCTCAATTCAAAGTACCTAAATTGGACCAATTCGGATGTAATTGATGAAATCCCCAATTCACAGTACCTCAATTAGACCAATTCGGATTTAATTGTTGAAATCCCCAATTGAATGTACCAAAATTGGACCAATTCGGTACCAACATTGGACCAATTCAGATGTAATTGATGAAATCCCCAATTCAATATACGAAAATTGGACCAATTCGGATGTAATTGATGAAATCCTCACTTCAAAGTACCAAAATTGAATTAATTATGATATAATTGATTAAATTCCAAATTCAAATTATCAAAATTGGACGAATTCGGATGTAATTGATGAAATCTCCAATTCAATGTATCAAAATTGGATCAATTCCCCTATAATTGATTAAATCTCCAATTCAAAGTACTAAAATTCGACCAATTCGCCTATAATTGATGAAATCATAAATTCAAAGTACCAAAATTGTACCAATTCGCCTTTAATTGATGAAATCACCAATTCAAAGTACCAAAATTGTACCAATTCGCCTTTAATTGATGAAATCCCCAATTCAAAGTACCTAAATTGGACCAATTCGGATGTAATTGATGAAATCCCCAATTCAAAGTATCTCAATTGGACCAATTGAGATGTAATTGCTGAAATCCCAATTCAATGTACCAAAACTGGTCCAATTCGGATGTAATTGATGAAATCCCCATTTAAATGTACCAAAATTAGACCAATTCGGATGTAATTGAGAAATCCCAAATTCAATGTACCAAAATTGGACCATATCGAATGTAATTGAAGAAATGCCCAATTCAAAGTACCTAAATTGGACCAATTCGCCTTCAATTGATGAAATCCCCAATTCAAAGTACCTAAATTGGACCAATTCGGATGTAATTGATGAAATCCCCAATTCAATGTATAAAAATTGGACCAATTCGGATGTAATTGATGAAATCCCCAATTCAAAGTACCTCAATTGGACCAATTGGGATGTAATTGATGAAATCCCCAATTCAATGTAGCAAAATTGGACCAATTCGGATGTAATTGATGAAATCCCTAGTTCAAAGTACCTAAATTGGACCAATTCGTCTTCAATTGATGAAATTCTCAATTCAAAGTACCTAAATTGGACCAATTCGCCTTGAATTAATAAAATTCCCAATTCAAAGTACCTAAATTGGACCAATTCGTCTATAATTGATGAAATCATCAATTCAAAGTACCAAAATTGGACCGATTCGCCTTTAATTGATGAAATTCCCAATTCAAAGTACCTAAATTAGACCAATTCGGATGTAATTGATGAAATCCCCAATTCACAGTACCTCAATTAGACCAATTCGGATTTAATTGCTAAAATCCCCAATTGAATGTACCAAAGTTGGACCAAATCGGTACCAACATTGGACCAATTCAAATGTAATTGATGAAATCCCCAATTCAAAGTACCAAAATTGGAGCAATTGGGATGTAATTGATGAAATCCCCAATTCAATGTACGAAAATTGGACCAATTCGGATGTAATTGATGAAATCCTCACTTCAAAGTACCAAAATTGAATTAATTCTGATATAATTGATTAAATTCCCAATTCAAATTATCAAAATTGGACGAATTCGGATGTAATTGATGAAATCTCCAATTCAATGTACCGAAATTGGATCAATTTCCCTATAATTGATTAAATCCCCAATTCAAAGTACTAAAATTGGACCAATTCGCCTATAATTGATGAAATCATAAATTCAAAGTACCAAAATTGTACCAATTCGCCTTTAATCGATGAAATCCCCAATTCAAAGTACCTAAATTGGACCAATTCGGATGTAATTGATGAAATTCCCAATTCAAAGTACCTCAATTGGACCAATTGGGATGTAATTGATGAAATCCCAATTCAATGTACCAAAACTGGTCCAATTCGGATGTAATTGATGAAATCCCCATTTAAATGTACCAAAATTAGACCAATTCGGATGTAATTGATGAAATCCCAAATTCAATGTACCAAAATTGGACCAATTCGGATGTAATTGATGAAATGCCCAATTCAAAGTACCTAAATTGGACCAATTCGCCTTCAATTGATGAAATCCCCAATTCAAAGTACCTAAATTGGACCAATTCGCCTTCAATTGATGAAATCTTCTATTCAAAGTACCTAAATTGGACCAATTCACCTAACATTGATGAAATCCCCAATTCAAAGTACCAAAATTGGACCAATTCGGATGTAATTGATGAAATCTCCAATTCAATGTATCAAAATTGGACCAATTCGGATGTAATTGATGAAATCCCCAATTGAAAGTAACTCAATTGGACCAATTGGGATGTAATTGATGAAATCCCCAATTCAATGTAGCAAAATTGGACCAATTCGGATGTAATTGTCAATCACCAATTCAAAGTACCTAAATTTGACCAATTCGCCTTCAATTGATGAAATTCGCAATTCAAAGTACCTAAATTGGACCAATTCGCCTTCAATTGATGAAATTCCCAATTCAAAGTACCTAAATTGGACCAATTCGTCTATAATTGACGAAATCATCAATTCAAAGTACCAAAATTGGACCGATTCGCCTTTAATTGATGAAATTCCCAATTCAAAGTACCTAAATTGAACCAATTCGGATGTAATTGATGAAATCTCCAATTCAAAGTACCTCAATTGGAACAATTCGGATTTAATTTATGAAATGCCCAATTGAATGTACCAAAATTGGACCAATTCGGTACCAACATTGGACCAATTCAGATGTAATTGATGAAATCTCCAATTCAAAGTACCAAAACTGGACCAATTCGGATGTAATTGATGAAATCTCCAATTCAAAGTACCTAAACTGGACGAATTCGGATGTAATTGATGAAATCCCCAATTCAAAGTACCTAAACTGGTCCAATTCGGATGTAATTGATGAAATCCCCAATTCAAAGTACCTAAACTGGACCAATTCGTCTTCAATTGATGAAATCCCCAATTCAAAGTACCACAATTGGATCAATTCGAATGTAATTGATGAAAACTCCAATTCAAAGTACCTAAATTGGACTAATTTGCCTTTAATTGGATCAATTCGAATGTAATATTTTTATATATTATTTAATTTATTTTCTTTATTATTTAATTCATTTAATATATTAATTATTATTATGTATTATTTATTTCATTTTGTTTATTATTCATTTTTTTATAAATAATAATTCATTTAATTTATTTTTTATATATAACCTTATTTATTAATTAATTAATTTAATCTTTATTATTATTATATTGATTCATTTATTATTATTTTATATGTATTATTTAATTCATTTTGCTTATTATTTATTTATTTATTATTATTTTTATGTATTATTTAATTAATTTTTCTTATTATTTATTTATTTATTATTATTTTTATGTATTATTTAATTCATTTTTATTATTATTTATTTATTTATTCTAATTTTAATATATTATTTAATTCATTTCGTTTATTATATATTACTATTTATTCATTTATTTTTATTTGTTTCTAAATTTATTTTATTAATTATTATTATGTATTATTTATTTAATTTTGTTTATTATTCATTTTTTTATAAATAATAATTCATTTAATTTATTATTTTATATAGCCTTATTTATTAATTTATTTATTTAATTTTTATTATTATTATATTTATTCATTTATTATTATTTTTATGTATTATTTAATTCATTTTACTTATTATTTATTTATTTATTATTATGTTTATGTATTATTTAATTCATTTTTCTTATTATTTATTTATTTATTATTATTTTAATATATTATTTAATTCATTTTGTTTATTATATATTACTATTTATTTATTTATTTTTATTTGTCTCTAAATTTATTTTATTATTTATTATTATGTATTATTTATTTCATTTTGTTTATTATTCATTTTTTTATAAATAATAATTCATTTAATTTATTATTTATATTATTATTTATTCATTTAATTTATTTAATTTATCAATATATTTTATTCATTTATTATTTATATTGTTTTTAATTTTTTTTATTGTTATATTCAATCATTTATTATTATTATTTATGAATTATTTAATTCATTTTGCTTATTATTTATTTATTTATTGTTTTTTTATGTATTATTTAATTCATTTTGTTTATTATTAATTATTATTTTTTATTTATAAAAATGCTTTATTTTATTTATTATTTATATTATTAATTTATCATTTATTATTATGAATTATTCGATTATTCATTTATTTATATTAATTTTAAAATATAATTTATTTAATTTATCATGTAGATTATTATTTTATTCATAAATATATTTATTTTTATTTTTATTTATTCATTTATTTTTATTAATTTATTATTTATATTATTATTTTATTCATAAATATATTTTAGTTTTATTTATTCATTTATTTTTATTAATTTATAAATATATTTTATTATTTTATTATTTATTCATTATTATATTTATTTATTTATTTTTATTTTTATGTATGATTTAATTCATTTTATTTATTATTTACCATATTCAATTACAATTTCAGAGACAGTGAGTGAAAGGGAGGAAAGAGAAAGAAAATCCTTAGCAATACACTATCGACAAATTTTTAAGAGGGTTTCATGGTCTTCGGAGAATTTGGAGCCGGAACGCATGATATATTGTCTGTGCTGACCACTTTGCCTTTGGGTTAATTCCTTAACTTAACCCGAACTGCACGGAACTGCAGACAATAGAACTTCAGACGATGCGTCTCCTTCAGATGTAATTGATGAAATCCCCAATTCAAAGTACCAAAATTGGACCAATTCGGATGTAATTGATTTTGAATGCTTATTTAATTTGTCCATTTAATTTATTATATATTATACTGTATATATTTGCACTATGTATATTTAATCTCCAATACTGTATATTTTATTTGTAACTTCATTAATAAGTAGATATAACATAAATAATAATAAAAAAATTACAAAATGTATACACATATATCTGATCCGATATTTTTATATATATATATATATATATATATATATATATATATATATATATATATATATATATATATTGGACAAAAAAAATCTATATCTGATCCGATACTTGACTGGCGTGGTGTGGTATGGGGAATAGAAAAGTTCCAGAAAAATCAATGATGAAAAAATAGGAGTGAAGGGTCGTATCATTTCTTGTGAAGCCTAATACTAGACCTAATGATGTTTGGAGTGTAATACGCGGCTCTCTTGAAGAATCTGATACCGTTTCTTCTGAAGACGAATACGCGACTCTTTGCCTATATATATCCGTGTTCTCCTTTCAGATTCTTCCACACCATCTAATTATAAGTCTAGGGCTCTGTATTACAAGTATATATCTGTATTGAAGGAAGATGGATGTCCTTGGACCATGGATTGCTGAAGTTAACTTACGCGTTCAATCCATGTGTTTTCTTGACCACGATGACCATGTGCAATGGTATGTTAACCTCTCCACTATAAACAATTTTCATTATAATTTATAGGGTTTCTTCATAATTTATGGATTTATCAAATTCTTTCTCTGCAATGTAAATGAAAATTGGGGTTTGCTGGGCCAAGTCAAAAAAGATATATTTGTTTGTATTATAGATTAGTTTATGCTTTTTGAATTTTTTTTCAAGGATCACCGCAAATGAAGAAGCTGGCCCATGGAGCATTTCATGGCCGCGCTACAATCCCTGCATTCAAGTTCTGACAGAATCTCTGCCAGGAGATGCAATAGCAGCGTCCTCCACCTTCTTCCCAAATATTTTTGAGGCAGAGGGCGAAGAAACACAATTTATTCATGGAGTGGTAAATTTGAACTCCAACAATTTATTCAGTAATTTTAACGTTGTATAATTCTTCATCGTGTTAACAACCACTGTTGGTACTTGCAGGTTGATTGGGTGGTCTTTAATGAATTGAGAGCCTGTGCCAGGTTCGTTAATAATGGCACCCAATCGCTGTACCCGATGTGCATTGCTTTGCTCCACTCCACCAAAGCAAAAAAAGAAGCCGTAATTTCTCTTTTGAAGAAGTTAAGGTCCCATGCATTACTGAATCCATCAATGAAACGGGCAAGGAAAAAAATGTTGTCTCTATTCCCTGCTTTTGGTAGCAGATGCTGGAACAAAAGGTTTTTTGAGAACATTCCAAGATGTTGTAACCAAACCGGTCATGAAATTAACTGGGAAACATGGCTTTTGAATGAGGATGAACTGGAATGTGACCGATGTTGGTGTGACCTCAACATCATGATCTTGCAGGGCCATGTTCTGGAAAGCAGGGTGGTGGGCAATTTTTGATGGTGTCTTGCAGGGTCTTGTTTTGGAAAACAGGGGTGGTGGGCAGTTTTTGCTGGTGTTTTTTAGGGTGTGGTTTTCTAAGATGGTTTTATTTATAATGTTTTGGAATTTTTGTAATGTTATGATTATGATGGTGTTTTGGACTTTTTATAATGTTTTGAACTGGAATCATTAATGTAACCTATATGACCATTCCCTATTTCTGAATTTTGTTAAACATTTTTTCTTGTTACTGATAAGGTACAAAAGATAGTGTTGTTTGTTATATATAATGAAACAATTCAATTTCTATACATCCTGAAAAAATTACCAAGTAAAAAGAATGTACAATATTAATCATTGAATCCATACCTCAGTTTTCAAACAATATTCCTTCAGAATTTTGCTAAAATGTCAATCTTGTAACGACTATGTTACACACGAGAGTGATGTTTGTTATATATAAAATCAATGCACAAAACACGGAATCATAGATGCCTAAGGATAGGTTACAAAAAGGTGGGAGGGGATGGTCATGCAGCTACAAAACCTCACACTTTTCCAACTGATCCAAGCCTTATTCCTACTATGCCCTCCATGCAGCATGGCCTAGATGGGCAATGTTGAGAGAATAAACCTAGGATTAGTCATGAACTTCAACCAATGGACCAAACATTATGATCAGAAGCTCTGAATTTAACAACATCCAAAATCTCATTGTACAACATCCAAAATCTGGCTGAATCCACTAAAATACTCCCAAACGAGTGACATGCTTCTCAATTCTCAAGCTTCAATTTCTTTACTACGGATCTTTCTGGGTCATTGTTGTCTGCAGCAACAGTAGGATATATGGGTGTTGACGTTGAAGCGACAATTGTGAAGGGAGATTCCCGTGTATTCTGCGTGAAGATTATTGTTCTCTTAGTTTGATTAGATGTAAGGTTATAAGTTTCCTATCCAACAAGAATATTATAACATTGAATCCCTAAATACAAGAAGATGGTAGAAGGTATCTTACACTGGTAGTAGCATTATAGGAAGGTGGAGTTTCAAAGAGCCTTGAAGCAAAAGTATGAGGCTCGTTGTCAAAATCATTTACTTTAAAGTCTTGATACATTGCTCTTGGAAATTCAGGAACCTAACAGTTAAACCAAACAATGAAATATAATGAGCACACATTATTGTATAAGTTGGAAAACTTAGTACTGACAGAATCAACTTTATGTCCTACACTTGGTCCTGCTACAGGGTTGGTGCTTGCTTGGCGTTCTCTCGCATTTGCAACTTTTTCACTCCACTTCATGGAGCATTCCTTGAAAAAATCATTTTTTCATCATATTTTCGTACATCCATTTTGGAACCTTAACATCTTGACAGTTACACAAAAAAAATATAATGAATTTCTTAGATCACACATAACTGCATGACCTTTATATAATTGTACAAGTATGAAAACCTGATACTCACATTGTGACGGACATAATCAATTTTACCAACACTAAATGAGGTCCTATCATAATTGGATGTACTAGCTCCCAGATTTATTTTATTGCCCTGTGACTATTGAATTTTTCCAATACAAAAGTCAGTTGGTCTTAAAAACATTAATAGTAAGTAAATGGATAAAGAGTTATGTCTTATGCAGAATAGTAGATGCATACCTTTGCAATTTTGGCACACATCTTCTTCTTGCGAGCACATGCTTTCTCCAAAGCACCAATATGCTTGCGCCTTTGCCCTTTACAAGTGTCCTTTTTAGCGAAACCCTTGGCCGCGGGACCAGAAGGACTTAGAATATGTGTTTCATCGTCCGAGTCCAAATTAATAATTACTGGCACAGTACGAGGCAGAGGCGGTGGGCATGAAGAAGGAACGCTGAATTGTTCGGCTATTGCTTTTAGCTGGGCCAAAGTCTTCAAGAAGGTGTCCTTGTTATAGATTGCGACAGAAGAGATGAAATTCACGTAACGACATAGAGTCTTATGACGACGCTTTAGTTCAAGTCTAGGATCTGTCATTTGGGCAGCGTTGTTAAATTCAGGGATCCCATTGCTTGCCTGTGCAGTCCACCTTCTCACAATATATCTCTCCGGAATTAATTCGGCAGCCATCTCGTGAACCAAGACCTTCAAGATGTGACTGCACAATATACCCTCTCGCCCGAATTTCCCACATGAGCATATGAGATGATCATTAACTGACCTTCCGACAAATTGTTTAGTCCCCGTGATCCTCCCAATCCCATAAACTAGCCCTCCACAAAGGTTTGGTTCACTACGTGACAACACCTTCTCTTCCATGCACGCCCTTAGGAGCTCCTCTTGGAATGCCAAAAAAATCTTTGTGGTGTAAAGCTGTCCCACTTGTTGAAGTATCTTGGACGACGGATACTTATACCTTGGCAACCTCTGAATAAGAAGGTAAGCAGCTTTGGACTCCTTGTATCTCTTATCATGTAGTAGATTTTTGAAATGCCGGAAGAAGTCCGGTAGCTTGTATTGCCGTGCTAGGTACTGTTTGAGCCTTGCGTTAAAGCTTTCACTCAGTTGTGTACTACGCATGCCCGCTGTCCAGTTATCCTTCACATACGCGTATGCCCATACATGTTTCAAGGAATACAAATTTGCCACCCAATTATTCTCTTGCAAATTATAATTTGCTAGTATCTCCATCCAATGTGATTCAAACTCTTCAACCTTCTCCTCCCCATACATGAACTCATCAATTATACTCTTAATGCCCACATCTCCATGGCTCAAGTTTCCCAAATTCTTTGTAACATTCTGCATTAGGTGCCAGGTGCATAGGAGATGTTTCGTTTCCGGCACGACAGTCGCCAAGGCCTATGCCATTGCTGCATCCTGATCAGTCAATATGGTCCTCGACCGCTTGTTTTGCATCACCTTTAGTAGTGTCTTAAACAACCGCGTAAATGATTCTGTTGTTTCATCGTACATAAAGGCTGCACCGAAAATTGTTTTTTCCCGATGGTAGTTTAATCCAAGGAAACTAGCAAACGGATGGTTTCCATAAACTAGCTTGTACGTGGTGTCGAAGGTTACCATGTCTCCAAATTGATTGTAGTCATTCATCATTTTAGATTCAGCCCAAAAGACATTCGTAATTCTTTCCTCAGAGTCTAGTTGGACAGCATGTTGAAATAGAGGATCCTCGCATCCTTGGTTAGTGAAATAATTAGTTAACCAGGTAGCCTTTCCCATTTCCAGCTCATGCTGCCTTCTTGAGCGTAAATGATTTTGAACATCAACCTTCATGAAACCGATTGTAGCTCTACCGCCGGATGCACGGGAAGATAATTCAAACGCTTGACGCATTGGAATCCCAGCATCCGCAGCCAGCTCAATGTCAATTGCTTCATCACGATTGATCTGCCTCTGCGACTGAAGCATGTGAGACCACTCTTCCTTCACCAGAAAATGGTTGTGTTCCAAATTACATTTTGTAACAACATACTTATCCGTCATGGGATTTAAATTGATTTCCATGTACGCTTCACAACCGGTCCTGGTCTCAGCCCTTGGACTTCTCACCAAATGATCTCGTTTGTCCTTTCCTCGTATCCCCTCTTTCGAACACACAAACTTTCTGGAGGTTAGTCTATCATCGACCTTGCTTTTGTTACTCCAACCTCGACGAACACTAAATCCTATCCGGAAAGCATAGGAATTGTAGAAATAGTAAGCATGTGTTTCAGATCCAAACTCCATTCCAACAGACGGAATCCACTCCGCTTCCCCATCAGAAGAATTGTCTAAGTCGGTGTCCAAGGAATGAATGATAGGAGAAGAAGAAGTCATCTTTGAATACCACTAGATTAATCTACACAAAAGAGAAATACAAGATGTCTAAGAATCACATGAACACTACAGAAATAATTCTATAAACAAGCTTTCCTAAGTGTATACATTTTCTAAGTACTAGTGCCAACAAATATTTACTATTTCATAATTAAGCAACTGTACAAGTAGGTGCTGAAATAATAAATGCATGACTAACAGTACATAACTAACAGATTGTCCTGTTTCATTCAATTATATATTATATGTTACCAAAGTATATAACAATTGTTCATGACATAGCAACTCTGGGGCAAAAACATGCATGGTAGAGGTTTCTTAAATCATATCCCAACCAAACTGATTGGGCCTGGGCTGTTTATTTTTAGAAATATGCCAGAGATTAATAATACAGTGCCATGATAAGCACAGACATGTGTCCAAATACAAAATCAATTGGGTATGGCAACACCAATAATGAATGAATGTACAATGATAATGAAGCCAAAATAGGGCGTGAATGACATGCTAAGGCAGCAACAAGAATAACTACCTGAATAATTGCACAACATTCCATTGACACAAAAAAATGACATCTTATGAAACCAAATATTCTACCAATACATTGGAATTTGGTAAGGCATGATCAATATTCATGCATGACCTAAGTAATAGTATATCATTTCTATTTTAAAACATAACAGTGGCCTAGTACAGGGTTTGCTAAGGCATGATCAATATTCATGCATGACCTAAGTAATAGTATATCTACCTTAATAAATGCACAACATTCCACTCACACAATAACTGCCATGATATGAAACCTAATAGTTTTACCAAACTCTTGGAATTTGCTAAGGCAACAACAATATTCAACCAATAATCCTAGTACCACATTTCTATTCTCAAACAAAAAGTTTCCTGGGACAAGGGTTATTGTAAAGAGTTTATTGTTACATTTGTGAGGTGTATACTGGGCTGTTGTTTTATGATTGGTCATGTTTTATTCATTGTTTCCCATTAAGAAAACCCTAAACTAAATTTGTCCTGTTTCATTCAATTATATAGCATATGCTACCAAAGTATATAACAAACATTCAAGACAGAAAATGAAGGCCAAAATGTTGCATGACCAATCATGGATGACCTAATTGCAACACAAGTAAGATTGGCAGAATTTAAATCTGGATAATTTAACTACATATTTATATACCGGGCTGTTGTTTTATGATTGGTCATATTTTATTCATTGTTTCTGTAACACCCCGTGTTATTTTCCTTTTTCCTGAAATTATATCTAATTTAATTTCGGTAATGACATCACTTGTTCATGACGTATTATTTATTCTTGGTATTTGATATCTGTAAATTTTTCGCATTTACTTTTAAAGTCGACGGGACGACTTACGGTTTCTCTTTGACGACTACGCGAGTTCTTGTTATCGACTACGCGGTATCGTTTCAACGTTTAATGTTTAGTACTTCGACTGGGCGACTACACGTTGTAATTTATCGGGCTCGTTCGGTGTTCCGACGTTTGGGTTCCTAACCCGGTGTATTTATTTCAGACTATTTTAATTAATTGGTGTCCCGTGTAATTACCAGTTACGTAATCACACTTGGGGGTTGGTCCATAATAAATTTGGATTTATTGTATATATATATATATAATTATAAATATATATATATATATATATATATTGGAGTGGGGTTATTTCATGATTATGGATAACTGGAGGGTTGCTTTTGCAATTAGGTTATATATATGTATATGTATATACGCGTACAGATCTTCTCATTCTCTACACGAAACCACCTGCTACCTTTCTCCTCATGACAGATCCGTTCTTCTCCTCACACAACATCAAACTTGCTTCTCTTCCCTTATTCTCCATTTACGTAGGCGAGAGAGAGACGATCGCGTCTTGGAAGGGATACGGCTGGGGACTCTTGACCTGGTGCAGCTGCGGCGAGTGGCGGTCGGAGACGGCATGGCGGTGTCATGCAGGGGTCGTTGGTGGTGCAGGGTGGCGCCGGTGGTGGCGCAAGGAGCCGACAGCTACAACAGAGGTGACGCGCGTGAGCAGGGGCGATTTTGGCCGAGCTTCGACCATTTTTTCGGTAAACTTTCGGTGATCGGTTTGGGCCAATTTTTGGTGAGTAGCTTCGTATATACGTAGTATTCATCATAATTTAATTTCGTATTTTTACGTTGAACGGTTTACCCGGAAATCGCGTTTATAGGTTATAGTTTTCGTTTGGGTTATTTTAGATTTAACCAAATTAAATAACCTATTGCTAATGGGCTTCGTATATATCATATAGGTTGTCGATACGAACGTTTTGATATATTCGAAATAGTTTTCAGACGATTTTGGTCGGCGGGCTCCATATTCGGGCACCGATACTGTGCTGTTGCGGGCTGTTCGGTAAACGAAAATTAGGTGGGAAATTATATTTCTCACTCTGTATTATTGAAGTAGTTTAGGGGTGTAAACCCTTATTTAATTAAATATATATATATTAAATTGTTAATTTAAATATCTATAATTTGCTTAGAATCGAAATTGGACTTAGGGATTAATTTAAGAAAATTAATTAAATTATTTCCCATGTAATTAAATAATTTCCTATATAAATTGAATAGGAATAGGCGGCTTAGAAATTCCCTTGAGAATTAAATGAGCTAGAAAATTTGTACACGTTGGACGTGAGAAACTTAGACGCTATGCTAGGTTCCTCTCATTATACGTGGATTATCTGTTTAAATTATTTTAAAGGCTTGTTAAGGGAAAATTGAAAAATATTTTCTTAAAGAATTAAAGAAAATATGTTGTTTAAGCATGAATTGTAAATGAATCTATTTTCTCACGATTTAAATGTTTTATTATATTTTAAAAGCATGTAAAGGAGATTTTGAGATTCAGTTGGATATTTCATACATATGATGCATTACATATTTATGTTGAGGCCCGAGATGCATATTGAGAATATCGTGTAGTGTCAAATCACGATATTGATATATGTGGGTGGTATAATCTTGTGGGTGTCTTTGTGTCGGATCGTCACAACAACTGGCCAGGAGGTATCACGCCTACGGAACTAAAAAGATGGCAAATGTGAGTTAGGAGTCCAGGTAGAGGCTCATTTTCTTGACTTTTGTAGTCATGGCTCACGGAGTTGCAAGTGGGGCTCTCGTGCAACCGTTTTCCTTGTTGAAGTGATAGAGAGAAAAATCATTTGGGAAGAGTCGGTGTGGTACTCTACATTACTTAATGAGCTTGTATCCTCAAAAGTAATTGGACAGAGTATGTATCCGTTAACCTGTGATTGGGCAAAGGGTGGTATTGAGTCACATTGCATTGCATAGCATTTTGTTATTTCATTGATATGTATATATGATATGGGAGCATGTTAAAATTATGAATATTGTAAATTAAATTCATATTTTATAAAAATGCTCAGTTGAAAGTGATAAATGTGAAACGTGAATTAAAAGCAGTAATTGTTAAAGTATAAATGAAACGTATATCTTTATACTTGTGTTGTATACTTTTGTCCCCGTAGGGGAGGTTAAGTATATTGGCTTGGCGACTTCTGTGGTTAGTTGAAGTTAGAGATGGATTGTAGAATTGAGGTTGAGTTGAGGCCTTAGAGAATGTGGTTAATAGTTTTGTGATTGTGGCTAGTTGTGTGATCTTGTTGGAGATTTGAGATTATGGATTGATTTTGGTATCAATTGAGAATTGAGGCCTTAGAGAAGGCAGGTGATGAGATTGTGTGAGATTTTGATTGATGAGAAGAAGTTATGGTTAAGTGATTTCATTAAGTACTTGGAGTATTGTAAGTGTTGTGCCATTGTTTCTTATGCTTAGTTCATTCCCCTAAGCATTCCCTGTACTGTGTTTTGTACGCTAGTATGTAGTCGTTGACTTGTATGTCATTCCTTGAGTCATTGGTTAGGGCATGGTGCCGAACCTCTTCCAGGTGTTATCGTTTGATTTCATGAGGTTGGGAACGGATAGTTGTGTTCCGTGAACCCAATGTAGTACTCTTCCTTCCTTGTCCTCTCGGACATTATAGGAATCCGTAGAGTTGTGTTTTTTCTTATTTGGCTGTCATTTCGAAAATGGTGTTTTCTAAGTTTTGAAATAAACTCTTTATATTTAAAAGGGAAAAACCCGTTTTCGCCTACCCCCGTAACAATGAAAAGTTTTAGTACTTTATAAAATGATCTTAGGATCTTTTTTAAAAAGATTTTTAACTTTTAAAAGCCGGTGATGGCAATTGACGGAGACCGGGGGCAAGACGGTCATTTTTACTGTGTGATTTCCTAAAAGAAAACTATTTTATTACTTGTCTCGAGATTTTGAGATTTTGAGACTTCTTTCTCAAAATCTCAACCTGTAGTGTTTTGAAAGGTGGTTCCTTGTTTCACCTTTTCTTCGGTTCATTCTAAGTCTCGACTCTCGGGTATGAGGCTTGGTGTTGTTCAATGCACACATATAGTGTTGCCTCTCACTTATTCTTGGTTTTTGATGTCACCACCTAGGTGATTGGAGTTTTTCGTATGTTCATGGATGCCGAATGGATTGGTACGAGTTTTAAAAACATTTTTCTTAAAAACTATTTGAATCTCTGGGATTCATCTTTTAATAACTTTCACTCTCGGCCATTCGTTTTTGGTTTCCTTGTTCACTTGTGGTGTTCTTTCCTTGTTCAGGTGTTTTCTCTAAACACTTGTGGTGTTCTTAACCTTGACGTTGTTGTCTCGGTCATCTTTTGGTTTAGCATTGGGACTTCTTTTCCCTTGCTTGGGTTATTGACTCTTACGTGATTTTTCTTATCCTTAGTGAGAGTGTTGGTGATTTATTGACATTGTTGGAGATAGCATTTAAGGTTTTTATGGGGTGATATGATTGAGGTGACCTAGTCCTTGAGAGGTAGATTTTATCTAGGAATGGGATGAGGTTTGTTATATATATATTGTATATATATATATATACATTGATGATGATTGTGTTAGTACGCAAGGACGTGAGTACTTTTCCTCCTATGTTATTGGGGAGTGAGTTGTGAGTATTCCTTGGTACTAGTGGTGGATTTGATCCTTGTGGAGATTAGAGATGAGTGTGTTTTCCATCTGTTTAGATCTTCTGAATTGTGTCGTGGGTAATTGAGGATTGGTTAGATTGGACCTTAGTGTTGTGTACCTAGTATACGTTGGTGAGAGTAGTGTAGACTACCTGTGTTGGTACTTAGAGTACGAGTCTTAGTTCTACCTTATAGACTCTTGTTGTGTATTTATATATATATATATTCCCGATACATATATATATATATATATATATATATATATATATATATATATATACTCGTTTACAGTAGCTTATGAGTGCGTGCCTTGGGTTTGCGTGGATGGGATTTGTTGGGCTATATATATATATATCTTGCTAGATAGTTTAGCATTACCTAAACTGCCAGAGGATGTGGTAGTTAGAGTATCTTTTCCCACTGAGCTTATTTGCTCACGGAGGGAATTTCATTTGCCCCCCTGGTATTCTACGCCAGGTTGCAGGAAATATACGACTATGGGCAGGATGCAGTCCAACGGCAGTTCTCTTTTCCTTGTTACAGGTTTTGGAGTTGCGTTGGGTGATGCGGTTACGGTTGCAGTACGATTGGGTTTGGGGACGATAGTCATCTGCTATTAGTTTCTTTACCCATTTTGTTATGGGATTATCATGTATTTCTTTTGGGAGTCAGTCTGTTGGCATATTCCTATTGATGTATCTTTTATTTCTTGTATTTATTCTTTCAGTATGTCATTGTATCTATTCTACACAACTAGGTGTTTTTCTGGATTCTTATTCGAGCATTTGTGGCTCTGTTGATTATAGAGGGTTTGGAGGGGTTTTGGTTTCTTTCCACTACCTCAGCCTTAGTAGGATTGATGAATGTGGGGCTTGGAAGCCATTATTATTATCGAATTGCTATTGGCAGGTTAAATTGTTGTGGTGGTATGTCCGGATATTCCATTTACAAACGAAACTCTACCGGATTTTCGTTAGATTCCGCTGCTTTGTTTATTATTCATTTGGGTATGAAATATACCATTTTCTATCGTTATTCCATAAGTTTTTCATGGATAATGATATCTGAGTTGGTCATTTGACTTACGTCACCCTTTGGAGATTCGCTGATTCTCTAGATTAGAGTTTCGGAAATTCTACGGGCGTGATAGTAGGGTATCAGGGTGTGTCATTCTTACCCTTTTATGGCTGTTTGATGACTGAATGTTGTTGGTTCTCATTTGTTTTCACTTCCGTTCATTCCCTTAGCTCTTAGGCTCGGGTTTCTGAGTTCTAGGAATTTGGGGCGTGACAGTTTCCCATTAAGAAAACCCTAAACTAAATTTGTCCTGTTTCATTCAATTATATACCATATGCTACCAAAGTATATAACAAACATTCAAGACATAGAAAATGAAGACCAAAATATTGCATGACCAATCATGGATGACCTAATTCCAACACAAGTAGTATTGGCAGAATTTAAATCTCTAGATAATTTAACTACATATTTATGAATTGAAAGAGACAGATACGAATATCCAATAATTTCATAAATTGGCCCTGTTTCATTCAATTAGACCACAAATTGGCCCTCTGGTATGAGTAAATGCATCATCAAAAAGTCAGCACAGTTATGAACATAACAACAGTACATACATCACCATAACTGATAACTGTCAGCATACATGTGGGTAATAACAATACATAGAGAAACATATACGAATATCTAAACTTGTACATTAACAAAACTAAATGTATCATCATAAATGATTACTGTCAGCACAATGATTAGTGTATGCTTAGAGATAGATTTATTTAGAGACATATTTCAAATTCTATTTCAAAACTAACCCTAATATTTAGTGTTCAAGACCGATCTGCTGTTGTAAATGCAGAAAAATTACACAATAGTAATTGGAGTAAAAATTGGATCCTTTCTCATTCATCAGAGTCATGTATTTATACACAATTTTAGAAGATGGGTCAAGCCCATGTGCCCAAGTCCATCAACCCCTTAAATCAGGGGATTTGATAAACACTAACCTTTTTTGGACTCTTTATTCTATACTTAGACTACTCCTTGTCTTGAGGATTACTCAACTTCTAGAACTTTCTATAGGCCCATTTATTTTTAGCCCACTTGTTTGCAGCCCATCCGACTTCGGCCCATCAGTCCCTGGCCCATCAGTCGTCGGCCCATCAGTCCTACGGCCCATCTCTGTTGGGCCGTGAATTTTTTAACTATTACACAGGCCCTTGAGGTTATGGGCTTGATATCCTTTTTAAAGCTCATGACCTAATAAATGTTACATATGTATATATATACTAATAGCTTTTATGGGGAATGAAAATAATGAGTTGGCATGCCATCATTATCCATTTAATGGTATGTCAAAATGTGAGGCCATCATTCCCTCAAATCACGCACCATGACGGCTTTGGCGTGCCCTTCGGACTTCGTGCAACCTTTTGGCTTCCTTCTCTCTCTCTATAAAAACCTACACTTCTTCATTTCATATCTCATTTTATACTTTGCAATTCTCTGCTCTCGTCTCTCTCTTCTTTAGCTCTTCATCCCTGGGATTTATTTCTTTGCCATTGCCGCCGTCCTTTCCGTCGGTCATTTCAGATATGTTAGAAACCTACTGCTACTCAAAGCTTCTGTGACTCTTCTTTTACCAGCTAAGTAAGTCGATCAGTTTTTTTCTCTTCTTCTTTCTTTAATTTTCACCTCTACCTCCTTCTGTCTCTTCTACCTTTCTTAACATCATGTCCGACAGTGACGATACCCGATCAGTAGAGGAAGTAGTTTTGTCCTCTACTTTGGGCACTAATCCTACTAGTAGTGACAGTCCCAATTCCACCCGTAAAAGAACCAAAAACACAACTCCTCAAAGTACTGACCTACCGGGTTCATCGATACCCAAACCTGTGAATCCCAAGCCTTCTGAACCGTTTGTCGTGACCCTACTTAAGAGAGTCCGACCGGAAGTAGACGTTAAACATCTTCGGGCTGAAACCCAAGTTCCTGGGGATGTTGACGTATCCCCTATCCCGGTTATTTAGACTTTACCCAGAGTCAGGGACTAGCACCCGGTAGCATTCTGCTATCGGCATCTCATCTTAGGGTTTTAAGGTTTCCCCTACACCTCTTATTTCATTACGTGTTTTTTATGCTAGGGTTGTATCCTCTTCAACTGAACCCGAACAGCCTTAGGATCATGTCCATGCTCCTATTGTACAATAGGGATATGAACCTTAATCTAGGTTTAGCCGACCTTCTCCTCTGTTATTTCTTCCAAAATGCCAGAGCGAGTAAGGGTAGATACAATGTTTTTCCCTTCCAAGGCCGGAGCATATGCACGGATACTGAGAAATCTGATAAGGGATGGAAACAGAGAATGGTAGTTGTGAGTGGCAACTGGTCATACCCATTTTCTCGTATATTCCTGATCCCTAATAAGTTCGGTCCCATTCTTTTGCCCATCTTCCGCCCCCTTCATAAAGTTTCTTGCCTCTGCGAACACTGTGATCTCCATCGGGGGGACTATGCCTTCAAATTTCTGGGTTATGAGGATAAGGACATCCCCCTTACCTTCATAAAACAACGTATAGGCCTCCTGAAAACCCATATCTGGGGCAAAACCCGATCAACTACTGATATGCTGACTTTAGAAAATCTGGAGTCAATTTCTAATTTGGGCGCTGCTGTTGACAAGATGGACTTGCCAGACAAACCTCTTTCTGCCAGATTCCCTCAAGTTCCTGAAGGAGTTACCTTGGTTGATGCAGTACCCCTTTCGACAGCACCGCTGGCGGCTTCGGTACCTCCTACTGTTCAGAACCCGATAGTGCCCCCTGCACAGAAAATGACAACTCCACCCCCGCCTCCTGAAAATCCCTCAACTATCAGGACCCAGTCTAGCGCAGCGGGTGGGGTGACCAATAAAAGGGCCAGAACTCATGTTGAGACTGCTTCTTTAAGCAAGACCCCTATAGCTCCTCAATCATCCCAAACCTTGATTCCCTGGGAAACGAAGTTCCTTTTGCCAGACGGGACATCGGTCTGTGCCGACCAAATCACCCTTAATCAACCAGAAGCTCTTCGGGCCATGGCTAAGGGGGTCTGGACTCCTGCTGACAGGGCTGCCCAGAACAAAATCACTAGAACTGATCTGGCTAAGAAGACCTCAATAATGGTTATGGAGGTAAGCACTTTGTTTACTCTTTTTTGTACTTAATACATTTGTTGCTTGCCCTTTTCGTGTAATAATTGTTTCCTTACTGTGCAGCTTCTCTATGGCGTCCAGGCCTACAACAACCTCTTGGAGGTCAACGTCAAAGAAATTGCCGGCATGAAAGCCCAAATAAAGCAGAGTGACACCCATCGGGTTTCTCTAGTCAAGGAGGCAGATGGCCTTCACCAGACCATCTCCGAGCAGAAGACTCTTTTGGAAACCGGTGAGGCGGAGAAGCGGGCTTTGACTGCCGAAAAGCTGGTCCTGGCTGCTGAGCTGGAAAAAGCAAGGTCAGCTAATAGGAAGTTGGTAGTAAAAAAGGCGGAGTCAGAGAGACTCCTGACAGAATCATAAAAGCTGCTAGATCTTGAACGGGCCAAGGTGGAAGTGTGCCGTTTGGGGGGTCTTGACATGTACAACTGATATTGCGTCATCTGTGATCTCCGATCGGCCAGGGCTTGGCGAAGGAGGCGTGAAATGGAACACATTCCTCTGGAGGCTCGGGAGTTCAAGACCGCAGAGGAGTTTGATGCCCATATGGGAGTGGTGATGCCCTACGACAGCCCTTCTGCTCTGAAAACGAAAAGAAGTTTGCTGCCATTTTGAAGGGAGAAGAATATCATCCTCCCGAATAGTAGAATAGGTTTTAAGTTTATCTACATTTTGTCCCTTCTGAAATGGTACTTCTTGTATTTCAATTTATTTATTTAATGAGAAGAATTTTCCTCATCCTTAGCATTCATTCTGTTCTTATTACATCTGTAGTGTTTTGCACTTTATCGTTTTATGAAATAATTGAGCCTTCTGGTATCTGGCCTCTGAGGCTCTGCCATTGTCCTCTTGGCCAATTCAAATCATGTTTTGAAGTCAATACTTTAGGAAACATTTTCATAAACGTGAAGCCTTCGGTCATTTGGCCCTTGAGGCTTGATTTCATCCTCTAGTTAGTTCAAATCAGGTTTGAACTCAAACAGTTAGGAAAATTTTAATAAACATAAAGCCTTCGGGCATTTGGCTCCTGAGGCTTGATTTCATCCTCTGGTTAGTTCAAATCAGGTTTGAACTCAAACACTTAGGAAAATTTTAATAAACATGAAGCCTTCGGGCATTTGGCCCCCGAGGCTTGATTTCATCCTCTGGTTAGTTCAAATTAGGTTTGAACTCAAAC
This sequence comes from Cornus suecica, assembly GCA_963922005.1. Classification (NCBI taxonomy): domain Eukaryota; kingdom Viridiplantae; phylum Streptophyta; class Magnoliopsida; order Cornales; family Cornaceae; genus Cornus; species Cornus suecica. The sequence continues at coordinate 33,688,865 of OY998247.1, read as the reverse complement.
ACTTAGGAAAATTTTAATAAACATGAAGCCTTCGGGCATTTGGCCCCTGAGGCTTGATTTCATCCTCTGGTTAGTTTAAATCAGGTTTGAACTCAAACACTTAGGAAATTTTTAATAAACATGAAGCCTTCGGGCATTTGGCCCCTGAGGCTTGACTTCATCCTCTGGTTAGTTCAAATCAGGTTTGAACTCAAACACTTAGGAAAATTTTAATAAACATGAAGCCTTCGGGCATTTGGCCCCTGAGGCTTGATTTCATCCTCTGGTTAGTTTAAATCAGGTTTGAACTCAAACACTTAGGAAATTTTTAATAAACATGAAGCCTTCGTATAAAAGTAGAATCTATCTTTATTGAGATGAACTTGAAAATCATGAAGCAGAGGTGCCAGACATCGGGCACAGATGCTTTGCAAAAAATGGGTGCCATAGTAAGACACAACTTTATTTCTTAACAAGAAAAGTAACTATCTAAGGGTAATACCTCTTTAACCGATAAGCATTCTGAGAGTTGGCCTCGAGGCGGCCTGTCTCGTTCTTCTGAACCCGATAAGCACCGCGCCCGATAACCTCAACCACTGTGTAAGGTCCTTCCCATGTCTCTCACAATTTGCCCACAATTCCAATCTTCCTTCTGAGCACCATATCAACTACTTGGAACTCTCTTCTTTTGACTTTCTGATTGAAGCGTGCCCTGACTTGTTGCTGATAGGCGGCCAGTCTTATCCCGGCAGCTTCCCTTCTTTCTTCCAGGAGGTCCAGATCATGGGCTAGATGTTGATTGTTTGGTCCTTCTTCCCACGCTTGACTCTTTAAAGTGGGTACCCTTAGCTTGGTCGGTATAACTGCTTCAGCCCCATAAGCCATGGCAAAAGGGGTTTCTCCAGTAGGCTGCCTTGGAGTAGTCCGATAGGACCACAATACCTCAGGTATTTTTCCAACCATACCCCTTTTGCGTCTTCAAGTTTTTTCCTCAGTGTGTTAAAAATGGTTCTGTTTGTCCTTTCGGCTTGTCCATTCCCCTGTGGATAGCCGACAGAAGAAGTGTTTTGATTGATCCCATGCTTTGCTAGGAATGCTTGAACCTTTCTGTTATCCAGGTTGGTACCATTATCCATCATTATGGTTCGGGGTAGACTGAATCTACAGATGATGTGGCTCCAGATGAACTTTATAACATGGCTGCCAGTTATGGTGGGATATGCCTCGGCTTCCACCCATTTCGTAAAGTAATCGGTAGCCAAGAGAACATGCGTGGTACATCGTATTGCCTGCGGGAGAGGACCCACAATATCTATACCCCATCGGGCAAATGGGTGAAGAATAATTGTTGGGTTCAAGAGCTCCGGTGGTGGATGAATGGCATCTCCATGAAACTGACACTTTTTGCAATGTCGGGTGTAGATCTCAGCATCCCTTGCTAGGTAGGGCTAGAAGTACCCCTGGGTGAGAACTTTATGAGCCAGGGACCTTCCTCCGGAATGATTGCCACAAGCTCCTGCATGAATCTCCTCCATAACCGCCGAAGCCTCGGAGGGGGTGAGACATCTCAAGTACGGTCCGGAGAAAGACTTCCGGTATAGTTGGCCGTTGTAGAGGGCATATCTGGCTGCCTTCATTCTTATCTTCCGGGCTTCTGATTTTGACTCAGGCAATGTACCAAATCTCAAATAATCTACTATCGGATCCATCCAACTCGGTTCCCATGGGATAACGATTACTTCTTCGGGGGGTTCCAAGCTGGATCGGGCGATAAAGTCTATTGGTACAGAGCGAGTCATACTTTCTCCTGCCACGGAGGCTTGGTTAGCCAGATGATCTGCTACGGAATTATCCCCTCTGGGAATCTGTTCAAAGTTTATTTGCTGGAACCCCTCAGCCTCCCTTAGAACCAAATTCTTGTATGCTTCCATCTTCGGCTCTCGGGTTTCATACTCCCCTTTTAACTGTCGTACGAACAACTGGGAATCACTTCGAACCTCTGCTTTCTGCACTTGAAGGCTTCGGCCCAACCGAATTCCTGCAAGAAGGGCCTCGTACTCGGCTTCATTGTTAGAGGCTGGAAATTCCAGTCGAACGGATTGCTGGATTTTAGTGCCATCCGGTGTTACGAGTATTACTCCGATCCCTACTCCATTGATGTTTGATGATCCATCCACGAACATGAACAATAATCCAGGCTCACATTCTTCTATGGAGTCCGTCACTTCGGTTTCTAACAGGAAGTCAGCTACTGCCTGTCCTTTGATGGCCGTTCGGGGGACATAGGTTATATCAAAAATCCCGAGTTCAATCGCCCATTTTGATACTCTCCCTGATAACTCAGGCTTTGCCATTATAGATCTGATCAGAGTTAAAGTAGGCACTATGATCGGATGTGCTTCAAAATAATGCCGAAGGCGTCGTTTAGCATTGATCAGTGATAATACCAATTTTTCTTGCTTTGAGTAACGGGTCTTCGCATCGGCAAGGGCCTTGCTGGTGTAGAAGACTGGTGTCTGGCACCCTTTGCCCTCCTTGACTAGAGCGGCGCTGGTAGACGTTGCGGATATGGCCAGATACAGGTGTAGCGGCTCATCGGCCTCTGGGGTTGCCAATATCGGGGGCTTTGCCAAGTAACTTTTGAGTCGTTTTAGGGCCTTCGCTTGCTCTGGCCCCCAGACTTCTCCTTTTTCCGCCTTTATTGCTTGAAAGAATGGCTTACACCGATCGGTTAGCCGAGAGATGAAACGACTGAGGGCCGCTACTCTCCCGGTTAGTACCTGGATCTCCTTTTGGGATTTTGGCTCTGCCGACTCCACAAGAGCTTTGACTTGCGACGGGCTAGCTTGTATTCCCATCCGATCAACTATGTGCCCCAGAAACTGGCCTGATGACACTCCGAAAGAACACTTGGACGGGTTGAGCTTCATATTGTACTTCCTGAGGGTGTCGAACACCTGCTGCAGATCGGTCAAGTGGTCTCTTTTCACCTTGCTTTTCACCACCGTGTCATTGATGTAGGCTTCTATGATGGATCCCATCATTCCTTGGAACACCCTTCTGACCAACCTTTGATAGGTAGCACCTGCATTCTTTAGTCCGAAAGGCATAACTGTGTAACAAAATGTACCTGATTCAGTGATGAAGGCAGTCTTTTCCTGGTCCTCTGGGTTCATTCTGATATGGTTGTACCTAGAATATGCATCTAGAAAACTCAGGCGTTCGAAACCCGCGGTGGCATCTACTATCTGATCGATCTTTGGTAAAGGGAAATAGTCTTTCGGGCAGGCTTTATTCAGATCTGTGAAGTCTACCCATACCCTCCATTTTCCATTTTTCTTCTGGACCACCACAACGTTTGCCAACCAGGAAGGATACTGGACCTCCTTTATGAATCCTGCTTGAAGAAGTCGATCAACCTCTTCAGCTATGATCTGATTTCGATGGCCCCCCATTCGCCTTTGTTTCTGCTTGATAGGCTTTGCACTGGGATCCACATTGAGGGAATGTTGGGCTATTGATGGGTCGATACCGGTCATGTCCATATGGCTCCATGCGAATATGTCAGCATTAGAACGGAGAAGGGACTCCATTTCCTCTTTTTCTTGGGGACTAAGGCCTGAGCCAATATAAGTAAATCTTTCGGGACGATCGGGGCAAATTTGAACCTCCAGAAGGGGTTCAACTGCTACTGGTGACCCTGAACCGCTCTCCTATAATTGCTATTTGTCATCGGATGCCACCTTGGACTGTGATCCTCGTTCTGATTCCGCCTTTCTTTTTAGACTTTTCATGGTGACAACATAACACTCCTTTGCTGCTACCTGATCGCCCTTGATGTCGATCACGTCAACTCCGTTCGGGTCAATACACCGCATGACCTGATGCATGGTAGAAAGGACTCCGTGCATACGATGGATCCATCCCCTTCCCATGAGAAAATTATAGGAAGGTTTGACATCTACCACCACAAAAGTCTCTCGGAGCGTGCGCCTTACTGCTGTTACTGGTAGTTGGATTTCTCCCACTGGTTCCACTCTTCTGCCATCGAATCCTGCTATCGGGCTTCTGGAAGGGACTATTTCCTGGGGGCTGATTTCCAATTTCTCAAAGGCCCACTTGGTGATAATGTTGACATTACTTCATGGATCGACCATTACCCTCTTGATTAAGCAGTTGGAGACCATGAGGGAGATAACCAGAGGGTCGTCATGGGGTGTTTGAATGTTCCGCATATCTGCAGAGGTGAAAATAATCCCGGTATCCTCTTTCGGGCTTCGGAAGTCGGTGACTTCCCCAACCCTTCGCAACTTCTGGGCTTGCCGCATCTGTGATCTACGGGCTTTCTCCACTTCTGATCGACTGGGCCCTCCATGGACCATGTGAATGACCCGCACGGGTTGTCCCATAGCTCCCTTGGTAGGAGTGTGTGACGCTTGATCTGATCGGGTTCCTTCCTTGGCAACATACTCGGTCAGTTCTCCTTTTGATATCATGGCTTCCACCTGCCTCCTGAGGCTTCTACATTCGTTGGCGTGGTGCCCGTATTCGCCATGGAAGGCACAATGTCTTGACATATCTCTCTGATCCATCGGCTGTCTGATGGGTGGTGGTGACCGATAGATTCCCTTGCCCTTTGTCTCCTGGTACAGCTTTGCCAGTGTCACTTTCAGGGGTGTGACCTTCTCCTCAAACCTTGGGCGTTTCTCTGGGACCGGGGAAGGAGCAGGAGGAGCGCTCAGTCACTTCCGATCTTGTGCCCGATCCTTTACCCTGGAAGGTTAAGATGCCCTTGCCTCTACTGTTGCAAAGGCGGTCCTTCTCTATCATATGGCCAACTCTTCTTCTATTCGGAGGTGCCCTTCTGCCCTGGAATTGAGCTCTCCAATGTCTGCAGGTGGCCTTTTGACCAGAGACTGATGGAACTTGGTTCCCGGGATCAGGGCCATTCTGAAGGCTTCGACAGCTGAGTGCTGATCGCAATTGTCAATTGAGGACATCTTCACGTTGAATCGTGATACAAAACTTTTCAGGGATTCTCCCTTCTCTTGAATCATGGTGAACATACTGGAGATAGTTTTCTTCTGTCTTTTGTTACCGAAATACTGGGCAATAAACAACTCGCAGAGTCTGAGCCAACTTCCGATCGATCGGGGTGGTTGCTTTCTGAACCACATGAGGGCTGCTTCGGTCAGACTGGTGGGGAAGACTTTGCAAAGTAAGGCCTCATTCTCATTGTAAACATTCATCTTGGTATGAACGTGGTAGATGTGCTCGGTTGGATCTTTTGTACCATCGAACATGGTGAACTTCGGTAATCTGAACCTCTCCGGATAGGGCACACTGGTGATCGAGATGGTGAACGGTGTCTGAAAGACGTCTATGGATGCCTCGGATGCCAGATCGATTGGGGTCTATACCGCCAGATCCTTAATCACGTCCCGCTGGAATCTGGACATGATTTCCTCCAGCTTTTTCATGGTTAGGACCTCTTCGGGGTTACGTACCCCAAGATCCTCTAGAGATGACTCCGCGTGCTCTTCACGAACATTATGGGATCGAACGGGGAGATCGTCCTTATCTGTCTGGCGGCCTATAGATCGTTCATGCTGGCCGGATTGCTCGTCGTTATGAACCTCTGTGGGTTCTGCAGTTGAGCCAGTTTTGCCACTAGTTCAGCGTTCCGCCTCTCTAACTCGGCAGCCCTCTCCTCTAGGGCTCGTCTGATCGGATCTTCTGGATTCTGGCCTCTGTTTGGAGGTAAATCAGTCTGCTGAGAACGTGTGATCGCCATTGATAGTAAGAATCTTAGCTTTTTGTAAAGAGTGGGAAGCTTATTGAAAAAATATTTCAATAATCGAGGTTTCCCACAGACGGCGCCAATTGTGTAAATGCAGAAAAATTACACAATAGTAATTGGAGTAAAAATTGGATCCTTTCTCATTCATCAGAGTCATGTATTTATACACAATTTTGGAAGATGGGTCAAGCCCATGTGCCCAAGTCCATCAACCCCTTAAATCAGGGGATTTGATAAACACTAACCTTTTTTGGACTCTTTATTCTATACTTAGACTACTCCTTGTCTTGAGGATTACTCAACTTCTAGAACTTTCCATAGGCCCATTTGTTTTTAGCCCACTTGTTTGCAGCCCATCCGGCTTCGGCCCATCAGTCCCTGGCCCATCAGTCGTCGGCCCATCAGTTCTACGGCCCATCTCTGTTGGGCCATGAATTTTTTAACTATTACAGCTGTGAACTTCCTTTAACACCAATCTTCAAGCCTCTTCCTCTTGCTGGAGACAAGCTTTCTCTCTCTGATCTTCAAGCTTTCTCTGAAATTAGGGGGAAATTAGGGAAGGAGATCAGGTTTTGGAGGGAAAAACTCTTGAGAAGTACGATGGAATAGTATATAGTCATTTTATACAGCTCATCACACGTGTGGGTTATATAAATATCTGATGTTTATTACATATCTGATGTATAAACTATTGTATTGATATCTGTGATGGATATTATATATATATATTGCCTCTTGCCAAATTCTTGTTTTTCTGAGACAAGTTTGCCCTAATGTATTCAAGTATATGACCACCTTATCCTTTCAACTATGTATTTATCTTTAGGACAAGTTTGTCCCCATGTATTTCATATAACCAAAGAATTACCTCATGGTAATTCTCTCTTTTTACCTGGTGGGGCCCGAACTACATAGGATGTAGTGAGATGGGCAATGCAGAGGATGTGTGTCCGTCACCCTAATGACTTGGTATCACATTGTATCATCATTATAACCAATAATTTCTTCATGTTTGATAGGCCACAAAAAAAGGAAACTAATTTTAGTTGCTTTTGCCAAAATAACTCTACTCCTCTACTGCGCCCAGCTCTCTTCTTCCTTACATGGTCTTGAGGATCCATATCAAATATTTGTATGCCATTGAAATATTTTTCTAAAATTCCAATGTACATATTTATAAATGGGCGAATGACGCTAAACACCCCTATGATTTCCAAAACATGCAAAAAATTCCCCTATAGTTCACAAACCTTCTATACTATTCTGAATTTGTGCACTTTGCACCCCCATGACACTGTTCCGGCAACTTTTTCGACCAAAAAATAGTCACGTGAGTTCCACATAATATATATTTTCTTAAAATCCCAAAATGCCCTTACTCAATTACCTAACTACCCTTGTTACAAAAAATTGATTTGCATTTGAGTGAACTAAATTGGTAATTGAGTGCTAATCTTTAGCGGGTATGAATAATTTACCTATGCTGAACTTGATTACCACAACCACAGTGAGGATTGCCCAAATCGATTATTGACCCATATAGCTAAGCGGTTATTTGAAGAAGATGAGCACCGAAACAAGTGCGAGTGAGAGACCCATTTTGGCAGCGAATATGAGTTTGCGAGGATCAGAGCGACCCATTTCATATGCCTTGATTGCACTCCCTATCGATTAGTTCCAGAAATCGAAGAATTTGTCGCCGACGGATCGAAACCACCGGAATTTGACACCGTCATCATCGCAGTCATACGACCTTCCAAACCCTAATTCGGAGTAAACCCTTCTTGATAGTAACATTTCTTTACTCCTCTCCCCGAAAGTGTGTCTGAGTGATCCAATGCTCGCTGCCATTGGAATTAGGGCTCATCAATAACTGAACTTAACTACAATCATGTAAAGTTGTGATTAGTGTGAAGATATGACAGATGATGAATCTGAGAATCCGAAAGCCATTAGGTTTTACACAGATATTGTATTGGGTTTGTTGATTCTGTGATATTGTGCCCTTTGATTGGTTAAATATGATAAGGAAAAGTTGTTTAAGAGTTGTGATTAGTGTGAAGATATGATTGATGATGAATTTGAGAATTCGAAAGCCATTGTTGTTCGTGAATTTATTGATCTCTCTGATTAGGTTTTACACAGATATTGTATTGGGTTTGTTGATTCTGTGATATTATGCCCTTTTTTTTTTCTTTTCACAATTAATCTGTATTTCAATTAAATTGTATAAATAACATTTTAAGTGTATAAAAATAAATACACAACTCCGTCACTGGAAAATGGCTTCAAGGAGTCAAAGTGCACATTTTGCAAAATATAGGGTGTTTTAAAACCAGGAAGGGGTTCTGCGCATATTTTGGAAAGTATAGGGGGTTTTGCGCTATTCACCATTTATAAATATATATGTATGCCATCGAAATATTTTTCTAAAATTCCGATGTACATATTTATAAATATATATACACTATTGTGGCAAAACATATGAAAACTGATGGCAAAAGACAATCTTAAAAACCTTTTCTTTGATGGTTATAATAAATTGTAATAGAATTATAGAACCAATAAAACTCATAAACTTAAGAAGATCAATATGAGCAAAAATTATCACCACGACACATATATACGGAATAAAGTAGTAATTGACACATCTGGTTGGTTAATTGGGACAACAAACATCATCAATTTAACATAAAATAGGGAAGTAGGTTGGATAGTATTACATCATTATTTACATAAATATAAAATAATAAAATAAAATTTGATTTATTTGGTTGTAACAGGAGGGGTAGCCGGAATATCGGCAATGTAGGCACCCATACAATCATAACAACGGACAACAAAGGAAGCGCCATACCGCACCTCCGCTCTTGACTTCCTCCCGCAAGCACACGTCACATCCCGAATCTGAAAAACAACAACAATTAATTAGCATTCTTCACCATAATCATATGATTATATATATATAGAGAGATATTATATACGGATTAGATTAGATTTGTTTGTAGGCTCACCACTCTGGCTGGCGTTTTACAGCTCTGGTGGTAGATGTCAAACCTTCCTATAAAACTTTAATTTAAATCTCAATTAGACTCTAATTTTTTTCATTTATTACAAACTCACTTTCAATATAAATCCTAATTTTAACCCAATTATAATTATATATATGTATAAATAAGTACGTATATTTGATTATATATATAAATTTAAAGTGGATTTGTGATAAATGAAATGAATTAGAATTGAATTGAGTTAAAATTGAAATTTATATTGAAAGTGGGTTTGTTATAAATTAAATGAATTAGAGTTTTGGAGTAAATGAATAATAGAAAGTGAGTTTATGATAAATGAAAGGAATTAGAGTTTAATTGAGATAAATGGAAGGAATTATAGTTTAATTGGGATTTAAATGGAATGAATTAGAGTTTTTGAGGGTATTTTCGTAATCTTATAAAGGGCAGAGGGATATTTGATTAAATTGGTAATCATATGGGGGTTATGAAATAACAGGATTTTTTTTGAATAATTTGAAAATTGTAGGGGAGTTTTTTTGATAATATCCTATTCTTATTCGTATTCCTCTTTCTATTCAAACTCTAAGTGCCTGTTTTGGAAAGGGGTTTGGGCTGAAAAAAGTGGTTTTGGGCTGTGAATTGTAAACCAAATCATGTTTGGCAGGCTGTGGTTTGGGTTAACAGTTCCACACCATGGTGTACCATTTGGGTGATTTTAGAAACCATCTCAAGAGGTGGTTCATATGTTCTGAAGACGAAACAATGAGTGGCAATCAGATTAAAAGGCACTGCTGGTAGGGTTATAAATGAACCTAGCCGAGCCGAACTTTGCAATATTCAAGCACGGTTCATTTATTAAACGTGCCTAAAAATTATGTTTAGGCTAGGTTCATTTGTTAAACGAATGAGCCCAAGCCGAGCATTAGTTTTAGCAAGTCAAGCCCTAGTCTACTCACGAACGGCTCGATACAGTTACAACATATGTTACTCTTCCCAATAGTCGTCTAGAGTGAGTTGTTGTATGTTTGTTTTTAAAATATTTGTATTTTCCTAATACCATGCTATATGATTCTTGTTTATTTCTTATTCTTTATATTCTTTTTTCACTAGAATAATTTTTGAAGTATTTTTACGAAATGATCACATTAGTACCTTGATTTTATACAATTCTCTCCATATTTTTTTTTTAAATTCAACACCATCTCTTTGATATTATAAGATAATCTTATGATTTTACTTAGACGAGCATGTTCACGAGCTAGGCGTGCCGAGCTCGGCAATGTTCAAGCTTGATACATTTAATAAACGAGTCTAAAAAATGTGTTCAAGTTCGGTTCGTTTGCTATACGAACGAGCCCGAACCGATCTCTTAATGAGCCGAGCCTACCCATGAACAGGTCGGTTCATTTGCATCCCTAACTGTTGGTGATAGAGTGGACGTTAAACCATTTTCAAGAGCACATGTCATTAATTACAACGTCCAATATATCTTTTTACTTACAGATGTTTTATATAAGAGCATCCGGTATTCTACTGATGTGGCTAGCTGGGTGTCAGTTTGTTTAGGATTTGGGTTGGTATGGGGTTGCCCAAAGGTGAGTCGGGCTGCTTGACGAGCCACGTTTGGCCTGCCCTTTAGCTTGCCTTTTTGGGTTTATTAGCTGATTCAAATTGTCTTCTTTTGCATTTTGTTGTGTTGTTTTTTTTTTTTTTTCATTTTCCTTTTCTATATTTGATTCATTGTTTCTGTTAAAAAATAAAACTAGAATAAAAATTATCACAAATATAATGTATTACTTTTATTTGAGTACATGTGAAGAAATGTAATATTTTTAATAGTTATTTTTATTTAAATTCAAATAGTGCTACGAATAAAATTACACAAAACTTTTAAATCAATAATTAAATAAAATTTTTAATAATTTTTTTATAAAAATATTTAAAATAACTATAAATTAATAATTAAATAAATATATTTATAACTTACATATAAAAATAATTTTTGTTTAAAAAATTAAATAATTAGAATATACTAGCCCAATCAACACCATACCATGTTATTGGGCTAGTCAAATATGAGAAGTAGCTACATCAACAATTGTGCTGATTGATGTCTCCGTCAGGTGTGTAAAAATATGTGGTTAAAAACAACACCTTAACGACTCTAGGTTTTATCCTACGCAAGCGCACGTATCAATTATAGAATAGCAAACGGCTTGAGTAAGGGATATCGATCCCACAGAGACTGAGATTGTTCACTTTAGCAATTCAAAAACACTGAATTATATTTTCTGAAGAATGGTTTGTTTGGGTGGTCAAAGACCAAATTATCTATTTTAACCACGAATTATCTAGAAAGCAAAGTAAATTGGTTGTGATTTAGATGAGAGATAAAACTAGGGTTTTCGTCATTCCACCACTAACTGTATAATATAGTTCTTCACATTATCAACTGCAAGAGGGCGATCCATAACTATGAATTAGGTCGTACCGCAAATAGCAAAATACGACCCCAAAAAGGAGTACCATCAACCGAATTACGATAACCCGTCTCATGATTGACCTAACTAGTACATGCCAATTATATTACTCTAATCTATTTCTAATGCTTGAAAATAAACTAAAGCATGTCTATATTAAATCGTCAAGGCACGGCCTCTGTCAACCTAGGGTTTCAAGTTTCATTACCACCATTATGTAGAAAACCATGATTAAGTATCCAAGTTCCAGCCCATAGTGAATAATCATAATTGTGCAAAACTATATATTTATTCCATCTAAGACAAGAATTTAGAACAAACATACAATTTTATATTGCAAATCAGTACGGTCTCTTAACTACTACAATCATCACAGTATGGTCAACAGTTTCCCCTCGTTACAGTTAAAAATAATGAAAGAACTACATTACTTGGCTAGGGTTTTGCTAGAAAACCCTAGATATTGAGTTAGTTGGCCATGGTAGAAGGTGACAACATCGTTGATGTAGAAACGCTCTCCATAGTATTTTTCTTTGGATCTCTAGGTTTGAATATGGCTCTCAATAGCAACAAGTCTGAATGAATGAACCTCCTTGAATGAACGTGAACCTCCACAACTGTACTCTCAATGAACAACCCCTAACTCTGATATACAATCATATACATATAGGCAATGATATAAAGAGGTCCTTTTCAATCTTTTCACTTTAAACTTCATGCAAACCCTAACTTCTCATATATATAAGTGTATATACATGTATATAGAGGTCTGGAGTCGCAGACACGTCTTCCAATTGAGCCGGGGGTGAAATAGGAAAAATCTACTAACAATCTCCAAAAGTTGCCGCATCTACGCTTAGAGCTTACCTGGCCTACGCTTCAAGTGTACCAGGCCTACGCTTCAAGTATAGGTCCAAGCGTACCCTCTAAGCGTAGGTCCAAGCGTAGATTTGTGATTTTCAGCCACTTTTTAAAATTGGAAGCGTAGGCAAAAACGTAGGTATTTTATGGAAAATAATTTTTCTCTGTGAATGCACCAAAACGACTGTCTTGAACCCACGATACTTTTTACTGAAGATGACGGCTTCTAGAAATGCCGTTTTTGCCTTCCGGGAGTTATTTTTGTCTTGGACTGACTCTTTGACTCTTCTCTTGGATAGAAAGAACACACCTTTCAGCTAATTCACCAAAATTAGCTCCATTTCTTCATTAAGCTCCTGAAACATGCTTTAACACGCAAACAACATAAAAATACCAAATAATGGAATGGAAGAACATAACAATAGTGAGTTAAGGGGTCAAAATGACTAATATTTGCCCCCAAACTTACATATTGCTAGTCCCTTAGCAATAAACTCAGGAAACTTTTCTTGTGATGATCTTTTTAATCTAACTATTCTAACTAACCTAACCTAATCCCTTACTTTCGTGAGGGTCGACGATTACACTTAGCACATGTAACAAGCCTTTTAAACCCCTAGGTTACCCCGAGTGGACGAGTGAAGTCTCTTGAAGGTTTTCAGTGATGGTACCTACAAACATCTCAGTTCTCTGTAATCACGCAGTCATGAGTTCACACACAAATTCAATTAAGTCATGATACAATGCAAAATATAGTATGGATGCAAATACTCCCACTCACTACCGGATAACAATTATATCAAGTTTCGTATCATGAATGATTCCCACTTAAGTGAATGATTTTGCTACTTTCTACTCAAAATTCAGACAAACTTCCGTGATTTTGTGAGCACTCCACTACGATATTTCAGTTTCTCTTCTCCTACTTCGTTGATCAAACTTTACCATTTTTAATAAAAACGTAACTTTCCAACTTTCCACTTTTCATCCATTTTTGTCTTTATAAGTCTTCAGACTTTGCAGCGAGGATTTTTAGTCCCAACCAACTGGACCCGAACTTCTTCCATGGGATTTATGCTCATCAGTCTTCTCCCCTTTAAATGTGAACAGTGATATTGGTGATACCAAGGTCCGGTTACTCATATCAAAGAGCTACTTTTTGCATTTTATTTTCTCAATTTGTTTTTCAATTTTCTCTATTTCAACCAAAACAACTACCATCTCCCATTTTATTGTGGCAAAATTATTTTTCAACAACATAGTCAAAAATCAACCTATTTCTCATAGTGGATGTGTGCTTGTGCTTATAGGTCAAGGTCATCCTTCTTAATTTCAATTTCACTCATTCACTCACCCTTGTAAAATCACATCACTCTCATGAATGAGAATATCACATCACATACTACTCATGCATCATATACACAAACTTAATCAAACTGTAATGCAAAACAATCATGTGTGAAAACAAAAAAATGCTTCAATTATTTTTTAAAATTTCAAAATTTTTTGAAAATATTCATTCCTTGTAATACTATACCCTCACCCCAAACATAAATCAGACCATGTCCTCATGCTCAAAAATAATATAGGAAAACAGATATAGTTACCCTTGAAGCTCACAATCGCTCGAGCAATCGACATCTCGACCATGACCAATGTTGGAATACACACTTTATACCCATGAGTTAGGGCATACAAAGTTCTAAGCATAGTGTGATCCCTTGCACTAGTCCGATTATTGGGCCGAATTTGAACCGGAATGACACAATCCAAATAGAGCATATCCGACTTTAACCACCAATTATCACACGTCCTATCTCCTGGATCTGATACTGCACACAATTCCTGAACCATCTTCTCATCCGTATGTGGCCATACTTGAGGATGTTCCTTCAATATTCCTCGTAAGTTTACCGGAGTACCAATTGGTACATTCCACGCTTCAGCAATAGTTCTTCTTCCAACCACAATAGTATTACTCCACTGAGATACCTTAGCCGATATTACCTTAAATCCAGCTGGTCCCATAACCTTCATATTTTCATAAAATTTCTGGATTAAGCCTGGATACACATTCTCTCCTGCCGGGCGTTCCAAACCGTGCAATCCTTTTTCTCAAAGGATTTCCTTCCCGGGTGCAACTAAAATTTGGTCCATCCTACCCGGATGAAACACTTCTTCATATTGCAATCTGCACTGCATAAATGACCTTGGTGTGGTCCGGTTTCCTTTTTGATTTGTGGCTCTTCCATTTGAGCTCTCCACATCCACTTGCGGTTCTATATCTTCCATGAATTCCTCCGGATCAGAATAATCTTCAATAACAGTATCCATACTAACCCCTTCGAGATAGAAAGAATAGAAGAAGAATCTCTAACTTTAATGCTCAACTCTTTGAGAATTGTGAATTGTGAATTGTGTCTACTCTATGGGTGTATTTATAGATGAATGATGTAGAATCAAAGAGGAAAATGATTTAAAACCCTTGTTTGAATAGGAAAGTGGAAACAATGAATAATCCAACTCCAACTTGTATTTTCATTCCACTTCCTTATCGAACTAGGATTTTGAAAGAATTCAACTATCCACACATGTAAATTAATCATAAACATCCGAGGATACATCAAACGCAATATGATTGAACATAAAAATCATAATTTTATAAACTATGAAAATATAAAAAACATTTAGAAGATAATCGTTCAAACGGTCACATCAATCCCTATACAAAACTATTCGCTCGATAATTTATCTATAATGTAAAAAAAATGAAATAAAAATAAAACTAAAACAAAAACCTAACTAAAACTAGACTAAGCCTCATCATCAGAGGTCGGCGGTGTCGGTGGAATCTGCACACCCGCATGCTGACTCATACAGGCAATCTTGTGAAATAATTGCCTCTGATCTCTCCGACGACGCACTGTCTCCTGCTGCTGAGCCTGTCTTTCCTCCACCAATGTCCACTCTATCCCCTGCATCCATGCTATGAGATCATCAAATTGTGCTAGGGATAAAGTTACATTATCACCCGCAGGTGCCTCTGGCATCACTACCTCCTCAGCAGCAACCGACATCTGTGGCATCTTAGCATCATCAGAAGCCGAAGCCTCCTGAGCCATACCCACATCAGCCTGTCCCGCATCATTAGCATGCACCTGAGCCTGTGTATCTGGTGTTGGTAATACACCAAACCCTGGTCGGCGTCGCATAATTGCATCTTCCTGCAATCGGGTGCAGACACCAGTCCACATCCCTCTGGCATACGGAGTACCCTCTCTATATCTATTGCGCTCACCCGCATCCATCTCGATCCCAACATCCATCATAAGCTTCATCACCAAACACGGGAATCGAATATGAAATTGACGCTAGCTAACCTTGGTCTCCTTGCGCAGATGAATGTAATGCGTGTACAGGCCCTCCCACAAAATATGTGGAATAGAAATCCACCTCTCGAACTCAAATGCGTAGCGGAGGGCTGAAAATGGCGTATATCAACATACTGTGGCCTCCTGGCGCATGTGCTCTGCCGATGAATAGGTGATGGTGCAGGAGATGATGATCTCGACCTTTGTCGCACCGGTAGATCAGCCGCAACGGCGGCCTGAGCCACTCGCCTCGCCGATAACTTGGTCTGTGCCATGCCTACAATAGGGAGTTTTTGAAAAGTAAGCGATAATGAACCGAACATTGAATCAAACTCAAACCATATCTAAATATATCCAATACGATGATTAAACAAGCCATCATCCCAAAAATTCGGTATTTATTCCGATTTCGAAGTCGAAAAACTCAACTTTTAGAAAATGGATCAAAACACGATTTTGATCGGACTCGTTTGTCAATAATAGTTTAGAATAGTAAAATAAGTCATATGAAATCAAAATAATGAAACAAAGCTCACCGAATCAAGAGAAATGATGAATTTCCAAAAATGGAGTTTCGGAGACTTTTTGAGTTCTTCACGCTAATACGGACGAATCACCAACTAATCTGACGATCCGATGGCAACGAATGATGAGGAATCGGATGAATAAACGATAGAATCAAACCTCGTGAAGATTGGTGGAGAATTGAGAGAGAGAGAAGAGTTTGAATGGAGAATGGGGGGAAACCGATGACGGGTCCTGTTTATAATAGGTCCGCAGCTACGATTGACCTACGCTTGAAGCGTAGCTGGATCTACGCTTGAAGTGTAGGTCCCCATAGCCCAAAAACATTTTTTTTATTTTGTCATCTTCTCATCCCGTCTTCAACTCCATGCTTCATAGGCTTAATTTACACTCAAATGATGATGGCCTCGCGACTCGATTTTACGGACTCGATCTTAAATACCGAAATAACTAAATTACCATCTACAAGTGCAAACTAGGCTCAAAAGCTACTGTTCTTTACCTAGTACCAATATTTAACGTCGTTGGTACGACGTTGCCACTTCTCAATACTCTGGATCAAGCTTATCCAGCTCAGGTGGGGGTTTAGTTAGATCAATCATTTATACCACACTCTTAGCTGGTTGAACCTCTATGCAATGATTCAATCTCTTCCCATTCACGAAAAATGACTTTCCAGTGTCATGATCATCGAGCTCCACTGCTCCATGGGGGAAAACCTTCGTAATCTAATACGGCCCATCCTATCTTGACTAGAGCTTACCAGGAAACAACTTGAGTCTTGAATTAAACAGCCAAACCTTTTAACCGAGCTCAAAAAATTTCTTTCTGATGTGCTTATCATGAAATGCCTTTGTTCGAGCCTTATAAATCCGAGAATTTTCATATGCATCATTTCTCAACTCCTCAAGCTCTTGCAGTTGGAGTTTCCGCTGCGCACCAGTTTTCTTTATATCGAAATTCAATCTTTGAACAACCCAATATGCTAGGTGTTCCAGCTCCACAGGGAGATGAAATGCTTTACCATACACAAGACGATATGGCGACATACCAATTGGTGTCTAAAATGCAGTTCTGTATGCCCAAAATGTATCATTTAACCTTCGCGGCTAGTCCTTTAACTCCGGACACAACATTTTTTCTAAGATATTTTTAATCTCCCTATTAGAAACCTCCACTTATCCCTGTGATTGGGGGTGATATGGCGTACCAATTTTATGAGTGACACCATACTTCTCACACAGAGCGGAAAGAAACCGGTTGTCAAAATGGCTTCCACCATCACTGATCAGAACTCTTGGTATACCAAATTGTGAGAAAATGTTCAATTTTACAAATTGTTCCACCACGTTACGATCAACACGTTTGGTGGCTATCACTTCTACCCATTTTGAAACATAATCAACCCGCACAAGTATATACTCCTTCTTATCTGGTTTTGGAAATGGTCCCATGAAATCAATACCCCACACATCAAATAATTCTATGATCAGAATTGGGGTTAAAGGCATCATGTCTCGTCGAGATATGGAACCAAGCTTTTGACACCGCAGACATGCCTTGCAAAACTCGAAAGTATTATTGAATATGGAAGGCCAGTAAAATCCACTCCGCAACACCTTATAGGCTATTTTTTGAGCTCCAAAATGCCTTTCCACACTCTAGCGTGTGACAAAATATAAGTATGCTTTGCACCTTACTCTCGGGAACACATTTTCTGATAATCTGATCAGAGCAATACTTGTACAAATGCGGATTATCCCAGATATAGATGTTAGTCACTAATTTACCCTAGAGGGGGGGGGGGGGGGGGGGTGAATAGGGTATAAAAATAATTATCTAACTCTTTTTAATTCTTACTAGCAATTTCTACAATGTTCTATATTAATTTACAAAGTAAATATACAATGAATATCTTAATTTAATTTTAACAAACTATTTACCACAATATAAATTAAGCATGCAAGAACACAAAGTAAGGAGATAGAGATAGAGATATTGACACCGTGATTTTTACGAGGTTCGGTAACTCCTACTCATCGGCTCAAAGAATCCCCTTCCTTGAGACTTTCCCAATCCTCACACTATGACTCTCCCTTCAATAGGTGGAATAACAAACCTTTACAAAAAAGCTAACTAGCTCTTCACACAATCAAGAGAATAATCCTCCCTTGATACAATAGGCTTCACTCACCCAAGATCACAAATTTGTGTATGCAATCAATATATCACTCAAGAAACAAAAACACTCAAAACCCTAAGGTTTTTATGGAAGATGAATCAATATAAGCTCAAGTATTTTTAGGTGATATTTTATGAACTCAAGATATATATATATATATATATATATATATATATATATATTCTCAAAAGATATTTTCAAGAAAAGAATAAGCTAAGAGCTTGAGTTTAAATCTTTTTAAAATGATTGGAGTGAAAAACGAGATTTATATCTTTCTTGCTATTAAAAGATTTTTCAGAAAGTGCTTGAGAGAAAATAAGAGATGAATAATTTTTAGAAAAATTTCTCACACAAGAACCTTAGGTTTTCAATCCATATCTCTTTCTTTATATAGTGCATCACTAGGGTTAGGAGAGTGTATCTAACCCTAGATATTTTGGAGAGTAGGATCTGAAAAGTAACAAGCAATACCATTTGTTTTTGGGCCAAAATATTGTTTAGAAATACTTTTCCTGAAAATCCTGAAGCACCCAATCGACTGCCTACCGGCACCCAGTCGACTGCCTCCATGCTTAGATTTAAAATATTTTCCCCAACGGCTATGGTCAGTCGACTGCCTCAAGAAGGCTAGTCGACTGCCTCATGAGCCAGTCGACTGCCTTGGACAGGCCAGTCGACTGCCTCAGGCAATCATAAAAATGTTTAGCTCTCTGGTTCATCCAGTTGGCTGGGCCCTAGGCCAGTCGACTGGGTCACCAGCCAGTCGGTTGCCATTTCATGGCCAGTCGACTGGGTTACTCCAAGAAATATTTTCAAGGTCCATTTTTATCCGTTTTGAGTTCGTTTGTTTAATTACTTGAGCTTATAAGACCAATCAACGCATAAGATACCTTGTTACAATATTCTCACCCCGACCTATCTACCCCAGGTCTTGAGTCCAGCTTTTGTTCTTTCTTTGACCTTTTTATCCTTTTCCGAGTTTACGCTTGAGTTTCCTTCTCGCTTGTCGGTTTTTGGTATTAATGATCTTTTCGAATCATTTACCTGCACTTGCTGAGAGAGATGAGAGAGATGAGAACCAAGATGATTGAAAACATTTTGAAAAGAAAATAGAAGAAAATCGTGAATTAGAGAGAGAGGATGAAAACTGTGTAAATAGATATATATGTGTAAGTATATGTATGTAGATGGAGATGAAAGTGATGATAATGGAGGAGAGGATCATGAAGTAGTGGGGAAATGGTTTAAAGGTGATTAAATGGCGTGAAAGAAGGAAGAGATGGGAGAAAACGTGGAGAGAGTGGAGAGAAAAGAGATATAAAAATTGGTTTCGTGCAGAGGCAGTCGACTGGCCAGATGGAGACAGTCGACTGTCGACTGGCCTAAGGTAGGCCGTCTACTGGCTGAAGTTGATAAAAATCACAAAAGCTCTCTGGTTTATCCAGTTGACTGGTCGTTTATGAGGCAGTCGACTGGCCCCAAAAATTTTTTTTGAAAAAAATTTAAATTTTGAAAGCCGAGATCGTGGACGAGATTTTGTGAAAATTAACTGATTACTTCAAAATCCATGGCCATTCCTATTTCTCTACGAATTTTTGAAAACGGTTCGTCCGAGAGAGGTTTTGTAAAAATATCCGCCAATTGATTTTTAGTGTCAATAAAAACCAATTCAACGTCACCTTTAGCTACGTGATCCCGTAAGAAATGATGCCTAATCTCTATGTGCTTTGTGCGAGAGTGTTGAGTAGGATTCTTCGAGATACAAATAGCACTAGTGTTATCACATTTAATAGGTACGTGATTGAAAACAAATCCAAAATCAAGTAATTGTTGCTTAATGTAAAGAGTTTGAGCGCAACTACTACCGGCCGCAACGTATTCAGCTTCATCCGTAGACAAGGCAACCGAATTTTGCTTTTTACTTGACCATGAAACTAGAGAGTGACCTAGAAAATGACATGTACCACTTGTGTTTTTCCTATCCACCCTACAACCCCCAAAATCGACATCCGAATAACTAGTGAGATCAAGTGTAATGCCACGTGGATACCATAGTCCTAAGTTAATCGTCCCACTAAGATAGCGAAAAATTCGTTTTACGGCTAGTAAGTGAGATTCTTTAGGACAAAATTGAAAGCAAGCACATAAGCATACACTAAATATAATATCCGGTCTACTAGCAGTTAAATAAAGTAAACTTTCTATCATGCCTCTATATTTAGTAATATCAACACTTTTTCCATTTTCATCTTTGTCAAGTTTAATAGAGGTACTCATTGGAGTAATGGCATGTTTGGCTTCCTCTATACCAAATCGCTTGAGCAAATCTTTAGTGTACTTAGATTGGCTAACAAATAAGCCATCCAAGCTTTGCTTGATTTGCAACCCTAAGAAGAAGTTCAACTCACCCATCATACTCATTTCAAATTCATTTTGCATACTAGATGCGAAATCTTTGCAAAGGGAAATATTTGTTGATCCGAATATAATGTCATAAACATATATTTGGATAATCAACAAATCATTCTTGACAGTTTGTTTTAAATGACAAAGATAACTTGGGAAAATTCGACTCCAAATCGGAAGAAGCAATTATCTTAGGTTATTCCTAAAAAAGTAGAGCCTTTAAAGTCTTTAACAAAAGGACTTTAACCACGATAGAGTCTATCCATGTTGTTTTTGATGAATCACTACCTCTACCCTCACCTAAGGTTGACCTAGATGATGATGAAGTTGTAGGGATTGAGGATAGCTTCAATAACCTCAATATCTCCAACTCATCAAGTAGGCAAATGGATAAGAGTAAAGTTGGGAATCAATCTAATGATGACTTGACTAGCTCCATTCCTAAATCTTGGAGGATTGTACACAACCATCCTCTTGACCAAGTCATAGGTAACCCTTCACAAGGTGTTAGCACAAGATCTCAACTTAGAGACTTATGCAATCACATGGCTTTTGTATCTCAAATTGAACCCAAGAACTTCCACGAAGCTCAATGTGATGATTCTTGGATCATGGCTATGCAAGAGGAACTAAATCAATTTGAACGCAATCAAGTTTGGCATTTAGTCCCTCAACCCACACATCAAACTATAATAGGCACTAAATGGGTTTTTCGAAATAAAAATGATGAAAATGGAGTGATTATTCGAAATAAAGCAAGATTGGTAGCTCAAGGTTACAATCAAGAGGAAGGTATTGACTATGATGAAACCTTTGCAACCGTAGCTAGATTAGAAGCAATTAGAATGCTTCTTGCATTTGTATCATCTAGAAATTTCATTATTTATCAAATGGATGTCAAAAGTGCATTTCTAAACAGAACTATAGATGAAGAAGTGTTTGTAAAGCAACCACCCGACTTTGAAAATGAACTTTTTCCAAATCATGTTTACAAATTATCTAAAGCCTTGTACAGGTTAAAGCAAGCTCCTAGAGCTTGGTATGAACGGCTTAGTGATTTTTTACTTCAAAAAGGGTTTTCAAAAGGAAAAGTTGATAACACTCTTTTTACAAATTACAACCAAACACCTTGAAATACCCAATATTGGGTTTTCGACCATTCCACAACTCATACGGAGTTTTACCCAATTTCATTCGAATAATAACTCTATTTATGACATGACAAGCGGTATTTACCGCTTCCGTCCAAAGGCTTCGGGGAAGGTTGTGTTTATTTAACATAGTTCTAGCCATTTCTTGTAAAGATCTATTCTTCCTTTCAACCACCCCATTTTGTTGAGGAGATCTTGGAGCCGAGAGATCATGAAATACACCAAACTCATCACATAATTTCTCTAGATCTTGATTGTCAAATTCTCTACCCCTATTACTTCTAATTTTCTTGATTTTCAAATCTTTTTTATTTTGAATGACTCTATAAAATTTATCAAGAATGGAGTGAGTTTCATTTTTATGAGGAAGAAAATGAACCCAAGTAAATCTAGAGTAGTCATCGACTATAACAAGTACATAGAGTTTCCCGGCTAAGCTCGCCGTTCTCTCCGGACCAAAGAGGTCCATATGAAGTAGCTCTAAAGGTCTAGAAGTGGTGATATCTTTCTTTATTTTGAAAGAAGATTTCACTTGCTTACCTATTTGACATGCACTACATATTTTATCTTTTGAAAAATTAGTCTTCGGGAGGCCTTTGACTAATTCATTTTTTGATACACGTTGAATGATGTCCATACTAGCATATCCTAAGCGTCTATGCCATAACCAACTGTTTTCACTTGATGTGATAAAGCACTTAGCATCTTGTTGATTTAATTCACAAAGCAACATAGTATATAAATTTCCGTTTCTCTTTGTATTGAACAATTGCTTTCCATCTTTCTCAACTATGCATGCATTTGACCTAAATATAACATCATACCCTTTGTCACATAGTTGGCTAATTCTAAACAAGTTATGCTTCAAACCATCAACTAAAAGTACGTTATCTATAGATAGAGAAGAAGATATACTAATGGATCCAATTCCAACAATTTTGCCTTGTGAGTTGTCTCCAAAAGTAACGCTTCGTCCTTCATAATATTTTAAGGAAATGAATTTCGATTTGTCCCCCGTCATTTGCCTTGAACATCCGCTATCAAGGAACCATCTTTCTTTTGAGGTGGACTTCAAGCATACCTACAAAACAGCGTTACGTGACGTTTATTGGTACCCAATCTGTTTTGGGTCCATTATGGTTAGAGAGAGATGCAATAGTTCCTTTAAGAGCCCAAAATGATTTAGTTACCGAGTTTTCTTTTGCACGTAGAGATGTAATGGTTCCTTTTGGAACCCAAAACATTTTTGAGACAATTTTCTTCTTCTTCCTTAGATAACATGCATTTGCTTTGTGACCCTTTTTCTTGCAATAATAATATGTAACATGATTGTGATCAATTGAGGTTGAGAGAGAAGATTGTTTTGAAAAAGTATGCCTTAATGATTTTCTTTTCTTCAATAAGAGTGCATCTTTGTTGAATGCATCATATCCTAAGCCACATTTGTCAAAAGTGTTTCTTTGTCTTCCTAACATGATGCTCAAATTTTATTTCCCTTTTGTGAATTTTGCTAAGATGTTTATTTGATCATCAATAGTCTTTTTCAACAAAACATTTTCCTTTTCTATCCTAATACTTTTGTCATTCGTTACATTTGAATCAACTACAGTGAGGCAAGTAGAATTACATGAAGATTTAGATTTCTTAAGCAAACTATGTTTCTTAGCTAGTTTTTCAAACTCATCATACAAATCTTCAAATGCATCTTGTAATTCATTATGGGAAAATAAAAGCTCATCATATGACAAAATGGATTTATCTAATGCATGTAAATTTAAATGTACCTCATCTTCATTTGCCATGAGGCAAAGATTTACAATTTCCTCACCATTTTCTTCCTCATCCGAATCACAAGAGTCATAGTCATCCCATGTTGCATTCATGGCCATCTTGTTTGGCCTTTTCTCGTTCTCCTTTTTGGGCTTGAAACACTCATTTCTATAGTGTCCCGGTTTTCCACAATTGAAGCAAGTAATAGACTCCTTCTTGCTCGTTTCTCCTCTTGGTTCGTTGCTCTTTATGAACCTCCGACCTTTAGTCTTCTTTCGTTGAAGAAATCTCTTGAATTGTTGAGTGATCAAGGCAATGTCTTCATCTACCTCTTCTTCGATTTTCTCATTTGCTTCACTTTTAGTGGAAGCTTGCAAGGCTATACTTTTTCTAGGCTTGACGTCTTCTTCACGAGACTTTAAAGTGATTTACCATGTAAGGAGTGACCCAAAAATCTCATCGAGACTCGTTGTGCTAAGATCATGCGCTTCTTTAATAGTCGTCACTTTTGCATCCCATTTGACCGGAAGGCTTCTAAGGACTTTGCGTGCCGCATGGGATCTAGGAACGATTCTACCAAGATGCTTTAGTCCACTCAAAATATTAGTGAAATGAGACATCATAGAATTGATATTTTCATCTTCCTTCATGGTAAACAATTCATATTCATTTATAAGTATATCAATTTTAGATTATCTAACTTGAGTAATTCCTTCATAAGTAACTTCAAGTTTTTCCCATATTTCTTTGGCCGTGGAGCAAGTGGATACGCGATTAAATTCATTTGGACTTGAGGCACAATTTAGATTAACCTTAGCTTTAGCATTAAAAGACATAAGTCTACGCTCATCATTGTCCCATTCATTGGGCAATTTGGGGATAGTTTTTCCATCAACCATTTTTGTTATAGCGAAAGGTCCATCAACAATAACTAACCAAATTTGATAATCAATAGCTTGAAGAAAGTCTACCATTCTAGTCTTCCAATAACTATAATTTGAACCATCAAACCATGGGGGCCTATTGTTTGATTGTCCTTCTATATGAGTGACTACGTTTGAGGACATGATCGTTCTCTAAGATGATTAAGTCTAAAACAAATAGAGATTAGGCTCTGATACCAATTGTTAGTCACTAATTTACCCTAGGGGAGTGAATAGGGTATAAAAATAATTATCTAACTCTTTTTAATTCTTACTAGCAATTTCTACAATGTTCTATATTAATTTACAAAGTAAATATACAATGAATATCTTAATTTAATTTTAACAAACTATTTACCACAATATAAATTAAGCATGCAATAACACAAAGTAAGGAGATAGAGATAGAGATAGAGATATTGACACCGTGATTTTTATGAGGTTCGGTAACTCCTACTCCTCGGCTCAAAGAATCCCCTTTCTTGAGACTTTCCCAATCCTCACACTATGGCCCTTCCTTCAATAGGTGGAATAACAAACCTTTACAAAAGAGCTAACTAGCTCTTCACACAATCAAGAGAACAATCCTCCCTTGATACAATGGGCTTCACTCACCCAAGATCACAAATTTGTGTATGCAATCAATATATCACTCATGAAACAAAAACACTCAAAACCCTAAGGTTTTTATGGAAGATGGATCAATATAAGAATTCAAGATATATATATTCTCAAAAGATATTTTCAAGAAGAGAATAAGTTAAGAGCTTGAGTTTAAATATTTTTAAAATGATTGGAGTAAAAAATGAGATTTATATCTTTCTTGTTATCCAAATATTTTCCAAAAAGTGCTTGAGAGAAAATAAGAAATGAATAATTTTCAGAAACATTTCTCACACAAGAACCTTAGGTTTTCAATCTATATCTCTTTCTTTATATAGTGCATCACTAGGGTTAGGAGAGTATATCTGACCCTAGACATTTTGGAGAGTAGGATCTAAAAAGTAGCAAGCAATACCATTTGTTTTTGGGCCAAAATATTGTTTAGAAATACTTTTCCTGAAAATCCTGAAGCACCCAGTCGACTGCCTACCGGCACCCAGTTGACTGCCTCCATGCTTAGATTTAAAATATTTTCCCCAATGGCTATGGTCAGTCATCTGCCTCAAGAAGGCCAGTCGACTGCCTCATGAGCCAGTCGACTGCCTTGGATAGGCCAGTCGACTGCCTCAGGCAATCATAAAAATGTTTAGCTCTCTGGTTCATCCAGTTGGCTGGGCCCTAGGCTAGTCGACTTGGTCACTAGCCAGTCGGCTGCCATTTCATGGCCAGTCGACTGGGTGACTGCAAGAAATATTTTCAAGGTCCGTTTTTGATCCGTTTTGAGTTCGGTTTTTTAATTACTTGAGCTTATAAGACCAATCAACACATAAGATACATTGTTACAATATTCTCACCCCGACCTATCTACCCCAGGTCTTGAGTCCATCTTTTGTTCTTTCTTTGACCTTTTTGTCCTTTTCCGAGTTTACGCTTGAGTTTCCTTATCGCTTGTCACTTTTTGGTATTAATGATCTTTTCGAATCATTTACCCGCACTTGCTGAAACACTTAGCTTAAAGTCATATTAGTACCAAACACGGTTTTGAATGTTTTGTTAATATCAAAATAAGAGTTATTGTTTGAAATAGAATTTCAAGGCTAACAATAGAATTTGACTTGGCTGAAGAATCGGTCTTTCTCATTCTTAAACCATCATTTTGGGATTCGACCTGTAGCTTTATAATTGACAATGTCAGCATACCACGATATTTGTTCCACCATAGTCACACTAAACAGATGTTCATCCGGGAAAGAATAGTTAAGAGGAGTAATTTCCTTTGTGGAATCGACAATAATTCTTGACAAATGATCCGCGACAACATTCTCTGAACCCTTCTTATCTTTGATTTCCAGGTCAAATTCTTGTAACAACAGAATCCACTGAATCAGTCGGGGCTTAGAGTCTTATCAGTAAATGCCTCAGAGCGGCATGATCCGAGTAAACAACAACCTTGGTGCCTAATCAATATAATCAGAATTTATCCAAGGCGAAGACAATTGTCAGAAACTCCTTCTCGGTAGTTGTGTAGTTCATCTGAGCTTTATTCAGAGTTTTACTGGCATAGTAAATGGCATACGACGACTTGTCTTTTCTCTGACCCAACACAACTCTTATGACATAGTTAGAAGCATCACACATGAGCTCAAATGGTAGAGACCAATCCGGCGGATGAATAATCGGGGTTGATGAGAGTTGAGCACGCAACTCCTTGAAAGCATGAGGGCACTCTTCGTTAAAAATGAAAGTCGCGTCCTTAACCAATAAGTTGCATAGTGGCCAGGAAATTTTGCTAAAATCTTTAATAAACCTTCGGTAAAACCCGGCGTGGCCCAGAAAAGAGCGTATTTGCTTAATAGATGTGGGAGGAGGTACCTTTGAAATCAATTCAAATTTTGCTTTATCGACCTTTATCATTCGCTTTGATACAATATGGCCCAGTATTATCCCTTCTTGAACCATGAAATGACTCTTTTCCTAACTTAGGATTAGATTCGTCTTCTTGCATCTCTGAAGTACCAGTTCTAGATATTTTAAACAGTCTTCAAAGGTTTTCCCAAAAACTGTGAAATCATCCATGAACACCTTAAGAAATTTCTCTACCATGTTAGAAAAGATAAACATCATACACCGTTGGAATGTTGCTGGCGCATTACATAAACCAAACGACATCTGTCTATAAGCAAACGTGCCATACAGACAATTAAAGGTGGTTTTCTCTTGATCAACAAGATCAATTGTGACCTGATTGTAACTGGAATACCTATCCAGAAAGTAGTAATAGCTATGCCCGGCTAACCTCTCCAGGATTTGATCAATGAATGGTAACAGAAAATGATCCTTCCCGGTGTTCAGATTGAGCTTCCTATAATCAATACACACACGCCACCCTGTGGTCATGCGCTGTGGAATTATCTCACCTTTTGAGTTTGACACCACTATGATGCCTGACTTCTTCGGCACCACCTGAGTTGGACTTACCCATGTGCTATTAGAAATGGGGTAAATGATACCCGTATCTAGCAATTTCACCACTTCTTTCATCACCACCTCTTTCACATTTGGATTCAGTCTTCACTGCATATCTCTTGATGGCTTTACATCCTCCTCAAGATGTATGCGATGCATGCAAATCGAGGGGTCTATGCCTTTCAAATCAGCAACGCTTCATCCTATTGACTCTTTGTTCTCACTCAGAACCTTGACTAGACTCGATTCCTATTTTTCTGTCAATTTTGAAGATATAATCATAGGAAGAGTCTCGTTAGGTCCCAAGAAAATATATTTCATCTTTTCAGGTAGCTCCTTGAGTTCCAAGGTAGGAGGAGTAGTTAAGGATGGAATTGGTGGAGTATTTAAAACTATTGGAAGTGGTTCAACCGGATCCCGCCATGGTTGGGTGTAGAATGCAGTCTCCGTCGCATCCAGCTTCATTTGCAACTTCCAATATGTCTCCCAATCAACAGTTTCCTTAATTGACCATTCTATAGTCATAAATGACTCCAGCTCATCCTTCTCCAAGATTTGAGTTATAAAATTTGCTATGATATCATCCAGTTCATTGCACTCATTAATCTGAAAACATTCCCCAGATTTAGGCAATTGGTGGCTTCCTTCAAACATATTCTTCTTGACCTTTATATTGCCAAAGGTTAGCTCCATGGCTCCAGTTCTGCAATTGATGCATGCATTTGCTGTAGCTAAGAATGGTCTTCCCAGTATCCTTGAAATACGTTTTTTTGAGTTAGGGACAGGTTCTGTATCCAAGACTATAAAATCAACCAAAAAATAAAACTTACCCACTTGAACAATTACATCTTTAAGCACTCATCTTGCCTATTTGGCTGATCAATTTGCCAATTGTAGTACAACCGATGTGGGACTACGCTCACCCAACTATAGCTATTGGTAGACTGAATAAGGAAACAAGTTAATACTTGCACCAAGATCAAGAAGAACTCGACCAATTTCCTGGTCACCAATGACACATGGAATGGTGGGAGCACCGAAATCTTTCCTCTTAGGTGGAGTACCACTTAAAAACAATGAACTTACTTGCTCAGTGAAGAGAGGTAAATTGATCTTGATTTATCGGAATGTATCGAACATATTAGATTATTTCATCTTTCAGTACTTTACTGGCTCTCTAAAACGCCGAGGAAATGGCGTTACCTCCTCATAATGCGCTATTTCTGGCTCTTCAAGTAATGTCTGATCGACATTGTCCTCCACTGATGGTTGGTCTTTCTGCACTCTTTCATCCCCTTTCCTTGCAGCTTCTTTCCTTTGCTTTTCTTCAGCTTCTTTCCTCTGCTCTTATTCTGTCTCCTTTCTTCTTTGTAACCTTTTTTCATGCTCCGCCTCAACTTTACTCTCCACTTCCCTTCTACTTCTCAGAGTCGTAATTGCTTGAACCGACTCATGAGGATTATTAGCAAAAGATCTAAGCTCTAGTGCTTACTGTGGCTTAGGGTTGACTATTGGTTGACTTTGTAATTTTCCTGGCTCTCTCACATTTCTCTCATTAGCCATTTGGCCCATCTGCATGTGCAGTTGTGCTAAAGATTGAGTATGATTGCCTAGCTTGTTATGAATGTCCATTATGACCTGCTCTAGCTTACTAGTCTGGAAATCGAGTGAAGGAGTTTGGCTTCTTGGTGGCTAGGCCTGGTAGTTATAGGGTTGCACAGCCTGATTATTATTGAATGACTGAAGCTCTTGGGAATTATTGAATGGTTGAAGAGCGTGGGAATTATTGGAATGCTGTAGAACTTGGTTGTTATTGAATGGCTAGAGGGCTTAGGAATTATTGGATGTTCTTGGTTGGTAGTTGGACTGAGAATTTCTATCCATGATTGTTGGTTGTGAGTCAAATAATTGTTGACTCTGTTGAAACCTTGGTTGTTGGTTGTATGATTGCTGTCTTTCAGTAAACCTTGGCTGTTGGTTGTATGATTGTTGTCTATCTATGAACCTTGGCTGTTGATTGAATGATTGTCCTTGTTGGAATTTTGGTGGTGGATTCTCCACATTAGTAGATTTGTAAGACATGAGTGGGTAATTTTTAGCATTGGAGGTGTATGAATTGGTGAAAAGAGCATTATTGGAATATTTTTACGATGCGTTGGCATCAGCGGCCATTATCTCCTGACACTCATTTTGGGAATACTCAGCTTCGACTTTAAATGTCTCTCTAGGAGGGGAATTATTTCGCTGAAGGTATTTATCGATTCTCTCCAATCTCTCTTCAAACATCGCCATTGTATCTCTAACATCATCATGATTCACCTCATAAGATTTTTTAGATCTCCTATCCTGTTGTCCACCTCTAGACCTCAACTCAGATTGATATTGGATTGTATTTTCACTGATATTATCAAATATATCCAAAAGTTCTTTAGCTGGATTTAAGGTAAACTGACCCCGTGTGGCCACGTCTACCAAGGTCTTATGAGTCTCACCAAGTCCCATGTAGAAATTTTTAGTAATATCTTGATAAGAAAACCTATGATGGGGACATTTATACAAAATTTCATTATATCTTTCCCAAGCATCATGAAATGCTCACCAGACACTTGCTTAAAGCTTTTGATTGCATCTTGTGCTTCTGAGATTTTTCCTATTGGATAGTTCTTTTCAATGAATTCTTTCTTAAGGGCTTCCCAACCAATTTTGATTTCTTTTACTAATTTGATGTACCATATTTTAGCTCTCTCTTTTAATGATACAGGGAATAATCTCACTCGCAAGTCATTTTTGAATAGATTGTCATATCTAACAGTATATGGGACCTATAAGAAATCATTAATATGCTAGTATGGGTTATCTATTCTAAGGCCTGGAAATTTTAGAAGCATATTGATGATGCTTGTCTTGATCTTGAAATGTTTCGCTCCATCTTCCTCCGGAAAATCTGCATAGGAGTCATACGCATCGGGCGCGTAATATCCCTTCAATGATGTCTCTGGTGCCCTCGGCGGATTAGGTCTTCGGTCACCCATTGCTTCTTCTAGCTGACGATAACGCTCTTCAATAGATGGACGTAAGTGACGGAGAGTCCTTTCGATCTCAGGATCGTAAAAAACTAACGCAGTATTTGGATTAGAACGAGTCGATCTATCGGTCATACACTAAACTAAAAACTATATTTTTTATTTTTGAAATTTTATGAAATAAAGTCTAATCTAAATTAACTACTTCTAAATTACAAAAAATAAAGCAATAATTAATATGCAAAAATCTAGGTAACTAAAACTCACAAAAGTTCTAGACACAACTTTAGAAGTTCCGCTCTTCAAAGTACCTAACAATCACACAAAAAATCTGACTTTAGCTACAACTACAATAATGCAATGCAAATAAACTACTAAAGCTATTGAACAATTCTTAGTCCCCCACAACGGTGCCAAAAACATGATGTCTCTGTCAGGTGTATAAAAATATATGGTTAAAAACAACACCTCAATGACTCTAGGTTTTATCCTATGCAAGCGCACGTATCAATTATAGAATAGCAAACCGCTTGAGTAAGGGATATCGATCCCACAGAGACTGAGATTGTTCATTTTAGCAATTCAAAAATACTGAATTATATTTTTTGAAGAATGGTTTGTTTGGGTGGTCAATGACCAAATTATCTATTTTAACTACAAATTATCTAGAAAGCAAAGTAAATTGAGGCCCTGTTTGGTAGGTGGTCTGGTCTGGTCTTGCGTTTTATGGGACCAGACCGTGTTTGGTAGCATTGGTCCCAAATTTTTGGTTAGACCAAGTAAGACCAAATCATACCAAAATGGCCTCATTTCAGACAAAAAAAAGGTGGTTCTTGGTGGTCCGATATGGTCTTATTAATAAAATATATTTATAAATAATTAAAAATTAATAAATAATAATAATAATAAATTAAATAAAACATATTTTAAAAATAAAATATAAATAATAAATAATAAACAAAATGAAATAAATAATACCTAATAATAATAGATATAATAAAAAATAATAAATAGATATAATAATAAATAAATATAATAATAAATAATAAGTAAATATAATAATGAATAAATACTTCATAATAATAATATAAAATGAATATAATAATAATAAATTAATATTAAATTAATAAAATATATTTTTAAATAATTAAAAATGAATAAATAATTTATAAAAAAAATGAATTAAATAATGAAATAATAATAAATAAATAGAATATATTTATAAATTAATAAATAATAATTTAATAATATAAATAATAAAATAATAAAATATATTATAAAGTGAAGAAATAATAAATAAAGAAATAAATAATACATAAATAAATATTATAATAAATAATAAATAAATAGTAAGACCAGACCGCTTACCAAACAAACTTTTCCAGATCAGATTAGACCAGAACAGACCAGACCAGACCAGACCAGAAAGACCGCCTACCAAACATGCCCTGATTATGATTCAGATGAGAGAGAAAACTAGGGTTTTGGTCACTCCACCACTAACTGCATAATATAGTTCTTCACTGTATCAACTGCAAGAGGGCGATCCATAACTGTGAATCAAGTCGTATTTCAAATAGCTAAATATGACCCCTAAAAGGAGCACCATCAACTGGATTGTGACATCCCGTCTCATGACTGATCTAACTAGTACATGCTAATTATATTACTCTAATCTACTCCTAATGCATAAAAATAAACTAAAGCATGTCTATATTAAATAGCCAAAGCACGACCTGTGTCAACCTAGGATTTCATGTTTCATTACCACCATTGTGTAGAAAACCATTATTAAGCACCGAGTTCCAACCCATAGTGAATAATCATAATTATGCAAAACTATATATTTATTCCATATAAGACAAGAATTTAGAACAAACATATAATTTTATATTGCAAATCAGTACAGTCTCTTAACTATTACAATCATCATAGTATGGTCAACAGTTTCCCCTCGTTACAGTTAAAAACAATGAAAGAACTAAGTGGCTAGGGTTTGGCTAGAAAACCCTATATACCGAGTTAGTTGACCATGGTAGAAGGTGACTGCATCATTGATGTAGAAACGCTCTCTATAGTCTTCTTCTCCGGATCTCTAGGTTTGAATATGACTCTCAACAACAGCAAGTCTGATTGAATCAACCTCCTTAAATGAACATGAACCTCCACAACTGAACTCTCAATGAACAACCCCTAACTCTGATATACAATCATGTATATATAAGCAATGATATAAAGAGGCCCTTTTCAGTATTTTCACTCTAAACTTTATGCAAATCCTAACTTCTCATATATATAAGTGTATATATATGTATATAGAGGTCTGGAGTCATAGGCACATCTTCCAATTGAGTCGGGGGTGAAACAGGAAAAATCGACGAAAAACCACCAAAATTTGCCGCACCTACGCTTGGAGCTTACCTGGCCTACGCTTCAAGCATAGGTCCAAGCGTACCCTCTAAGTGTAAGTCCAAGCGTAGATTTGTGATTTTCAGCCACTTTTTGAAATTGGAAGCGTAGTCAAAAGCGTAGGTATTT
Source organism: Cornus suecica (assembly GCA_963922005.1). Taxonomy (NCBI): domain Eukaryota; kingdom Viridiplantae; phylum Streptophyta; class Magnoliopsida; order Cornales; family Cornaceae; genus Cornus; species Cornus suecica. The sequence continues at coordinate 33,655,773 of OY998247.1, read as the reverse complement.
TATGGAAAACCACTTTTCTCCGTGAATACACCAAAACGTCCGTCCTGAACCCACAATACTTTTTGTTGAAGATGACGGCTTCTGGAAATGCCATTTTTTCCTTTCGGGAGTCATTTTTGTCTTGGACTGCCTCTTTGACTCTCCTCTTGGATAGAAAGAACACACTCTTCAGTTAATTCACCGAACTTAGCTCCATTTCTTCATTAAACTCCTGAAACATACTTTAAGACGTAAACAACATAAAAATACCAAATAATGGAATGAAAGAACGTAACAATAGTGAGTTAAGGAGTCAAAATGACTATTATTTGACACCTATCACTGATGTGGCTACACACAATTTATAACACAGCCATCCGGTATTTAGTAGGGGTGGACAAAAATCCGCTGAATCCAAAAATACAATCCGACCAGTCCGGTCCGGACTTTTTGGATCGGTTTCATTATGGATTTGATTGGATGGATCCAAAAACACCAAATCCGGTATTTTAAGGATCGGTTATGGATTTCGTTTTAGATAATCCGGTTAATCCGGTCCAGTCCGGTATTGTTCACATATATTTTAATATATTTATATTAATAATATATCAAATAATATATTATTTTAAACTAAATTATACTATCTTATATCACTAATTATCTATTTATATCTATTTAAAGATCTATTCACTCAATTTCACTACTTCTGAAATTACCTAAACGATTAAGGACAATAGCCTAGATGAGAGCGGGGGGGGGGGGGGGGGGGGGGGGGGGAGTGAATAGGCTTTTCGTCAATTTTATGACCAATTAAAATTATCTAGCAGAAATTCAATTGTAATTAGTCACGAAACCCTAATTCTCTAATCAGATAAAATCAAGCAATCATGAATATAAGTGTAGAAAATAAATTATGAGAAGACACAAAGATTTTTATGTGGAAAACATTCCAAATAAAAATCACGGATACGCTCGGGTATTGACGCACTATGAATCAAGAAGTACACAGACTCTATAAAGTTTTAGACTTACAAATCACTTTTGATCTACCTTTCTCCACTCGACGTCTGATAGACTTGAATCACTCGCGCTCCATGAAGTTCTCGCTCCGATCTCCGTACTCTGATGGCTTCACTTCTCAACGGATCAATTTTCCACAAAGATTCTTGCTTCGATCTCTGTACTCAAATGGTTCCGCTTTTTAACGGATCGATGCAACCACATTGAACAAGATGGTGTGTAGATTTTTCAAAATCTAGGTCATCCAATTATGTATAAAGATTTTTGGTGTGGAAGCAGAATTGGAGAAACCCAAAACAATAGAGAACTAGAAGATATATGATCACTCAATAATTTTTTTTCTCTTTCTCCTTCTCTGCAGAAGTATATGAACTGTACAAGAATTGCAGAGATCTCACAAAAGCCACCCAAAATCTGTAGAGACTCCTCTTATTTATAAAGAGAGAAATCCTATATTGAGTAAATGCGTATCCTTTTTGGACTAGGATTCCTCCTTTATTTAATCCTCTTTGCAGAAGTATATGAATTGTACAATAATTGCAGATATCTCACAAAAGTCACCCAAAATCTGTAGAGGCTCCTCTTATTTATAAAGAGAGAAATCCTATATTGAGTAAACGTATATCCTTTTTGGACTATGATTCTTCCCTTATTTAATCCTCCTGTAATTGGGAGTGAATCTAGCCAACTTTGGTGTAAATATCTTTTATACACGTGCTAGGATATGTTGGAGTTGGATTCAAGTCAAAGAAGTCGAATTGGACTGGGATTTCGATTTGCAAGCTTCTCCTACGTTTAAGCGTAGCTTAGTCGTAGGCCAAAAATCATGAGTGTAACTTCAGCGTAGTTATTGATGTTTCTAGCTACTTTTAGTTACTGTAAGCGTAGTGAAATTCTTGGAAACCACTTTTCTTAATTATTACTCCGTTAGAACCCCCTCGACTCCATTGGTAAGTTTCCCGAAGTTTCGGCTCCAAAAAATATCATTTTTGCCCTCCGGAATGCATTTTTTGTTCAAACTTGTTTCTTATTTATTTTTATAAGCTTGATTTGAATTTGACAAAGCTTGTTCATGCATTTTCTTGACCACTATAATTTTTCTAAACCTACCTAACCTCGCAAGTTACTCAACATGGTTATTGTCGAGAACATGCCAATAATGAACAATTCTACAAATGTTCTTACAACTTTGAATTGAGATTTACTCAACTAAATTCAATTAAACTACATTGAATTGAGGATTTACTCAATTGAACTTAATTTTATTCAATTACATTACTTTAAATTGAGAATGTTGTCAATTTTACTCAATTTAACTCAATTAAACTACTTTGAATAGGGAATTTACTCAATTAAAGTCAATTTCACTAATTTAAATTGGGAATTTGATCAATTTCACTCAATTGAAGTCAATTTAACTACTTTGAGTTGGTGATTTACTCAATTTAACTCAATTGAAATCAATTTTACTATTTTGAATTGGAAATTTTATCAAATTAACTCAATTGAACTCAATTTCACCACTCTGAATTGGGGATTTTAGTAATTTCACTCAATTGAAGTCAATTTCACTACTTTAAATTAGGAATTTACTCAATTGAACTTAATTGAACTCATTTTCACTACTTTGAATTGACGATTTTATCAATTTCACTCAATTGAACTTAACTCAATCCGGTTCACCACAGCCTGGATTGGTTTGGATTCGTTAGACAAATGGATTGGATTGGTTCCAAAAATTAAAAATCCAATAATAGTGGATTGGATCCGAAATATCTTCAATTCGATCCGTATCCACCCCTAGTATTTAGCCATTGGCATACCGGATGCCCTCCACTGAAATGGGACATAAATTACACCTATAGGCAGTGTAATGTAACAACAACAAATAGTGAGAAGATAAAAGAATGAGTTGGTCATTTACTCCCCACACAATTTTGTTTTAAGAGCACCCACTCTAGAAGAGTGGAATTTCTAAAGTAGAAGGTCCATCCAAACTACAAAAGGTAGTCTACATTCCCTAATGTATGGAAAACATATTTTTATAAGCTTTCTTACTAGGGATGACAATAATACCCACCCCGATGGGGAACCGCCCCGCCATGTCCTGCCCCGTCCCGTTTAGCCCGGGTATGGGGACCCGATTACATAAATGGGGACGTGGATGTGGCAAAAAAAAAAATCCCCGTCGGGTTCGGGGGTACCCCTGCCCCGAACCCGCCCCGGTTATATATATTATATATATATATATTATAATATATATTACAATATTATAATATATATATATGTTTAAGATATAATTTTTTATATAAAAAGGTAAAAAATATATATATATACATTTTACATATATATTATTGTAATATATATTATAATATATGTATAATATATATTTTTTATATAAGAATTTAATATCGGGACATGGGGCAGGGTGGGGCGGGGGCGGGTTCGGGGATGGGGTTGGGGATCCCCGCCCCGACCCGCCCCATTGCCATTCCTATTTCTCACCTAGATAAGGATCCTAATATTAATTGTCAAGAATAATAGTCGACATGGTGTATGTCCCCATCAGAAGAAAATGACCCACTATGGAAAAGTTAGAACCTTAAATAAGCTAATTTAATTAGGTTCAAATAAAACACTGGAACAGAAACATAATCTTCTAGTAACAAATCTTAAGCTGACAAGATGTTCACATGAAAGAGATTTAGGCTTGGTTTGCTAGGATAGATTTGAAAGAATTTGAGAAAAAAAAGGAAGGATAGTGATATATGTGTTTCGGTTGACATCTTGAAGAGAGAAAAAAAGATTTGGAGGGATAAACCTATAACTACAAATTCCTTTGTTGTTATCCCTCAAAAAATGAGAAGATTTGGATAGAAAAGAAAGAATATCAACTTTAAGTATTAAAATGACAAAACTATCATTTCTATTTAAAAGAATAACTTTATTAACTAAAGGATATACTACTAATTTAATTATTATCATTTCTTTTATTTTCTCTCATTTGGCTTATCCAAACAAGTATAATATCATTTCATTTCTTTTCTTTTCTTTCATAATCTATCTAAACAAAAATTTAAAATGTTGTTATTATTTCTTTATATTTCCCTCATAACTAATGTTATCCTTTCTTTTCTTTTCCCTCATAACTGATGACTCTTCGCGTCATCTGAAAAGGCACTTGGTTGCCTATAAATACCCCACGGGTTATTTGCAAAAACTATTCCAAAAATAGTTTTCTTCTTTCCTTATCTTTTCTTTGCATACATAGTAGTAAGTGTAGGAGAGAATACTACACAAAGTTGGTTCGCTAGTTCTCCAATTTGTAGTGCTATTATTGGAGAAGGAAGATCGTTGTATCCTGGGAGACAGACGCTATAAAAACCGTGAGCATTGAAGCGGGACGAATTTGTCTTAAGGACATAGAATCCAATTCTAGACTCGACCTAACAAGTTATATTGTATTTTATTTTATATTCTGTTTAATATATATATATATATATACACATAATTTTATTATATAGTTTATATATATATATATATATATATATTTTAGCATATATATAGATATATATATATCTACTGTGACACATTAAATTATATTTAAATAATACTATAGTATTACACACATCGTTCATAACAATCTTAAGACATATTCATTTAATATTATAGTATTATTTGAATATTAAATTGTGGTCTGTATATTTATATAACAGACAAATGGCAAGTAGTAGTACTACAATTGTTCCTAATGTTCCCATCAGTCAGGAAAAAAAACCCGAAAAGTTTAATGGGGCAAGTGTGACTGAGGTTGGGAATAAAAAGAGGAAATACTTTGGCCAAGGTCCTAGCCAAGGACTGAACAAAAAGTTCAATGGGAAGTGCTTTGTCTGCGGTAAACAAGGATACTGTGCTAAAGACTATCAAAGTGTGAAATCCCAGAATCACTTCAAAAAGAAGACTACTGAGGTGCACATTACCAAGGATGAGAGGTTAGCAACTAATGTATCAGAGCTAAACCTTTCAGCGGTAGTGTTAGAAGTCAACCTTGTGAGCAACAATAGAGAATGGTGGGTGGACACATGAGCTACTCGCCATATCTGCTCAGAAAAGAGGATGCTCATGACCTTTGAAGAAATAAAAAATGGTGAACACTTATATATGGGAAACTCCTCTACTGCCAAGGTTGAAGGATAAGGCAAGATATAGTTGCTTATGACCTCAAGAAAAAAACAAACTTTGAATAATGTTTTGCATGTCCCAGACATTAGGAAGAACTTGATTTCTAGTTCTCTTTTAAGCAAGAATGGGTTCAAGCTAGTCTTTGTTTCTGATAAGTTTATACTTACTAAGAATGGGGTGTATGTGGGAAAAGGGTATTTAAGTGATGGATTGTTCAAATCAATGTAATGATAGTTGTACCTAAAATTAATAATAACACAGTTAATTCTGCTTACATGATTGAGTCATCTGAAGTATGTCACGGTAGGTTAGGACATGTTAATTATGATACTATTCGTAGATTAATTAACATGGATTCTATACCTAAAATTAAGTTTGATATAAATGAAAAATGTCAAACTTGTGTTGAAGCAAAATTAACTAGAACTTCGTTTCAGTCTATTGAGAAAAGCATTGAACCTCTAGCTTTAATTCACAATGATATTTGTGACTTTAAAGCCGTGCCAACCAGAGGTGGGAAAGATATTTCATCACGTTTATTGATGACTGTACAAGATACTATTATGTATACTTGTTAAGAAGCAAGGATGAAGCCTTGGACATGTTTAAACATTACAAAAATGAGGTTGAGAATCAACTTGGCAAAAAGATCAAGGTTTTAATAAGTGATAGAGGTGGTGAATATGAAGCACCATTTACTGAAATTTGTTCAGAACATGGTATTATTTACCAAACTACTGCTCCTTATTCACCTCAACAGAATGGTGTAGCTGAACGGAGAAACCATACACTAGAGGAAAGGATGAATGGCATGTTGATAAGTTCTGGCTTAACCCAGAATATGTGGGGGGAAGTTGTGCTTTCTGCGAACTACATTCTAAATAAGTTACCTCAAAATAAAAGTAATGTGACACCTTATGAATTATGGAAATGTCTAAAACCTTCCTATAAATTCTTAAAAGTGTGGGGGTATCTAGCAAATGTTAAGGTTCCTACTCCAAAAAATGTGAAGATAGGACCTAAAACCAATGATGGCATATTCATAGGCTATGCACATAACAATAGTGCATTTCAGTTTTTTGTGCATAAATCAGACATTCCTGATATTCATGTCAATTCTGTTGACCCAAGGTTTTTCACCATGGGTAAACATGACATTTTGATGATAACAAAACATTGAATGTGGTGAATTTAATATCTACTTGATTTGTGCTTAATAGGTTGTTGATTCAAGATAAACTCAAGAGAGTTAGTGGATCAATCAGAAGATCAAGTAAAGGTGCTTAAAGCTCAAAAGACATTGAAGATAAGGATGGAGACATCAACCCAAAAGCTTAAAGAAATTGAAGATCAAAGAAATGGGTAAAGTAGGCTTGGGTGAGTGCTAGACTTAATGTAAATTTATTTTTGAAATAACTTATTTGAAAGCTCAACTCTTGACCATATAGCTTATAGGACCATGCATATCATTCATGAGTCTTTGCTAAAATTGAGTTAGTTCAAGCTTTCATAAGCTATGGAAGAACTCAATAAATAGGGTGTCCTAGAACCATAAACTCAATTCATATCACTTGAAATGATTTCTAGATGCATGTTAAGGCTTTGAACGTAATTCATTTTAAGCATGAAAAGTCTTTGTCAAATATTGAGAATTTTATCTAAATTGGAAAATCATTTGATGATCTCAATATTGACTTTAGGTATGTTAAGGACCTTAATTAGTCTCTAAGACATCATAGGAGTGTGTCTAAGTCATTTCAAAAAAATCCCAAAAGATTTCACGAAAAACCGTCAAGTGGGTTAAATGTTCGAAATGAAGCGTCACATTCAAATGTCCATATCGCACTAAATAATGGATTAAATATAGTGATTAAAAATCCTAAAATGAAGATCTTGAAGTCCTTTTTCCAAAAAGCTGAAGAACGTCTCCATCCGAGTTACGAAACTCCAGTAATGATGAAAAGAGTGAACTGCGTCGAAATTAGGCTGAACAACCTAGTCGACTGGACCAAGAAGGCCAGTCGACTGGCTGAGTCAGTAGCCCAAAAATAAAGTTCAGAATGATTTTTTTGAGACCCAGTCGACTGTCTCATACTGGATTTGATGTCTAACGGCTAGTTTTGGGTTCAAACTTTTCCAAAACTTTCCAAAACACTCCCAAACGGCTATATTGTGTTTCTATACTATATATATGTCATATATGAGCCAAAAATTGGTTGGAGAAGAGAGGAATAGGAGTATGAAATAAATCTACCATTTGTGAATCATTCTTGAATTCATTTTTGGGTAGAAACTCTCCTATAGGAATCACACCAATTGTGCATCATTCACATCATCTTCTTGTGATTCATTATTCATACTTGAGTTGAGATTTTGATTTGAGTATTTAATTCATAACTCTAAGTATGTGAGGAAGTGAGCTTTGAATTTCTTCATCTATCTATTGAGAGATACTGTTTTACCACTTAATGTAAAATTCTTATTCTTTGTGAGTGAAAGACCAAGATGCTATCTTGGCTTGGGATGGGCTTGTTGAAGCTTTGTAAAGGTTTTTATTTACCTTAAAAAGAGAGGATTAGGTTGGATCTCCACCCACAAGAGTGAGAAAGGTTGGCTCTTCACCTGCAAGAAGGAGCATGTAAGGGTTTGCTATTCACCCAGAAAGAAGGAAGCATGTAAGGGTTTGCTCACAATAGTGGAATCCTTGAGAGGTTTTCTCAAGGCATGGACGTAGACCAAAGACTTGGTTGAACCATGTGAAAATCTCGATGTCCTTGGTTTGCATTTTCTCTAACCCTTATCTCTTTACTTTAAAAGCAATTGTCATTTAAAATCTCGAGCTTTATATATCAATGCTATGAAATTGCTTGTGTTTGTGTATTAATGAAGAGGTTAGGAAAATGCATAGTTGAGGGAAATTGAATTGTGATTTTGGTTAAATTTGGTGTAGATTATAATTTATATACTTCCTTATTTATCTATAATCTAAGTGCATACCAAGTGTTTGATAGAATTTATCTTCAACACACCATAGTATAAAATGTTCATATGCACCCCAAGTGTTTGACACAATGCACATTCAACACAACCTTTTCATGTCTAATAGCACTTTATACATTAAATCTATATATATATATAAGAAAAGTTTCACGCCCCAAATTTCCTAGAGCTCAGAAACCCAAGCCTAAGAGCTAAGGGGGTGAACGGAAGTAAAAATAAATGAGAACCAACAACATACAGTCATCAAACACCCATAAAAGGGTAAGAATGACACACCCTGATACCCTACTATCACGCCCCTAGAATTCCCGAAACTCTAATCTAGAGAATCAGCGAATCTCCAAAGGGTGACGTAAGTCAAATGACCAACTCAGATATCATTATCCATGAAAAACGTATGGAATAACGATATAAAATGGTATATTTCATACCCAAATGAATAATAAACAAAGCAGCGGAATCTAACGAAAATCCAGCAGAGTTCCGTTTGTAAATGGAACATCCGGATACACAATCACAACACAATAACCTGCCAATAGCAATTGATAATAATAATGGCTTCTAAGTCCCACATTCATCAATCCTACTAGGGCCGAGGTAGTGGAAAGAAACCAAAACCCCTCCAAACCCTCTATAATCAACAGAGCCATAATTGCTCGAATAAGAATACAGAAAAGCACCTAGCTTGCAGAATAGATACAATACCCTCCTGAAAGAATAAATACAGGAAATAAAAGATACATCAACAGGGATATGTGAACAGACTGGCTCCCAAAAGAAATACATGACAATCCCATAACAAATGGGTAAGGAAAACTAACAGAAAACAACTACCGTCCCCAAAACCAGTCGTGCTGCAATCGTAACCGCATCACCAAACGCAACTCCAAAACCTGTTACAAGAAACAAAAGGAAACTGCCGTTGTACTACATCCTGCCCATAGCCGTATATTTCCTGCAACCTGGCGTGGAATACTAAGGGGGCAAATGAAATTCCCTCCGTGAGCAAATAAGCTCAGTGGGAAAAGATACTCTAACTACCACATCCTCTGGCAGTTTAGGTAATGCTAAACTATCTAGCAAGATATATATAGCCCAACTAATCCTATCCGCGCAAAACCCAAGGCACGCTCTCATATAATACCGTACGTAAGTATATAACAGGGATATATATATATATATACAAGCATACATGTATAAGTATGCAACCTGAGTCTACAAGGTACAACTAAGGTTCATACTCCAAGTACCAACACCGGTAGTCTACACTACTCTCACCAACGTACACTATGCATCCGACACTAAGGTCAAATCTAACCAAGTCATAAAGTACTCACAACACAAATCAGAAAATCCAACAGAGGAGATCACACTCACCTCTAACCTCCACATGAAACAAATCCACAACTAGTACCAAGGAATACTCACAACTCACTCCTTGATGACACATGAGGAAAAGTACTCACGTCCTTGCGTACTAACACAACCATCATCAATATATATATAACAAACCTCATCCCATTTCTAGAGAAAATCTACCTCTCAGGGACTAGATCACCTCAATCACATCTCTCAATCAATACCATAATCACATCATCACATTGACCTCATAACACTATTATCAATAGGATTGATCGAATCCTTAACACTCTCACTATAGGCGAGGAAAACCACCCGATCAAATCACTAAGAGTACACAAACTCAACTCACAAGAACAACCACCTAAGGGTCACCAAAACAAAGCAAAGGAAAAAGAGTTCCAAATGCTAAGCCAACAGATAACCAAGACAACAACGTCAAGGTTAAGAATACCCGAACAAGGAAAGAACACCATAAGTGAACAAGGAAAGGACACCAAAAGTGAACAAGGAAACCAAAAGCGAATGGACGAGAGTGAAAGTTATAAAAAGATGAATCCCAAGGATTCAATAGTTTTTAAGAAAATGTTTTAAAAACTTGAACCAATCCATTCGGCATCCATGCCCCTAACGTACGAAAACTCAAGTCACCTAGGTGGTGACATCATCAACCAAGAAAAGTGAAAGGCAACACTATATGTGTGCACTGAACAACATAAAGCCTCATACCCGAGACTTAGAATGATCCGAAGAAAAAGTGAAACAAGAAATCACCTTTCAAAACGCTACAGGTCAAGATTTTGAGAAAGAAGTCTCAAAATCTCAGAATCACGAGAAAAGAAATAAAATAGTTTTCATTTAGGAAACCACACAGTAAAAATGACCGTCTTGCCCCCGGTCTCCGTCAGTCACCATCACCGGATTTTAGAGTTAAAAATCTTTTCAAAGAAGATCCTAAGATCAGTTTATAAGTATTAAAACTTTTCATTTCCACGGGGGTAGGCGAAAATGGGTTTTTCCTTTTAAATACAAAGAGTTTATTTTATAACTAAGAAAATACCGTTTTCGAAATGACAGCCAATAAGAATGAACATAACTCCACGAAATCCTATAATGCCCAAGAGGACAAGAATGAAGAGTACAACATTAGGTTCACGGAACATAACTATCCGTTTCCAACCCCGCGAAATCAAATGACAACACCTGGAAAAGGTTCGGCACCACGCCGTAACCGACAACTCAAGGAATGACATGTAAGTCAAAGACATGTACTAGTATACAAAGTACCGGAAGGGAAATGCTTAGGGGGATGAACTAAGCATGAGAAACAACACTACAGTACCCCAAGTACTTAATGAAATCCCTCAACCATAACCTCTTCTCACCCAATCAAAATCTCAAATACAATTTCATCACCTGCCTTCTCTAAGGCCTCAATTCTCAATTGATACTAAAATCAATCTCTAACCTCAAATCTTCAAAGAGGTCACAAAACTAACCACCAACACAAAACTATTAACCACAACCACAAGACAGTTAACCGCCTCCTCTAAGGCCTCAACCTTAAAGCTACCACTAATCTCAACCAACCACATAAGTCACAACGTCAATATGCCTCCCCTCCCCCTAAAGGCATAAAAACATATAATTACAAGTATAAGATTATAATTCATTATACTTTTTAAATTTCCACATTTACTTCGTGTTTCACATTATTCATTTCCAGTTGAGCATTTATAAAATAAGAATTTATTTTGCAATATTCATATTTTTAACATGCTTCAATATCATATATACATATCCATAAAATCTCATGATGATATGCAATGCAAGGTACTCACAGACCGCCTGTGGTACACACACACAAAACACACCCTTCCCAAGGGTACTGGATCATTCTCTACAATTCCCCTGAGGATACAAGCTCACTAAGGAATGTAGACTCATCGAACTATTTTTCCCAAGTGCTTTTGACACTTCACACTTTTAACCAAGGAAGACGTCCACCACGTCCCAGCCGCGAACATAGGGCCTTGGACGATATGTCCTCCCCCTATCATAAGTATCATGAGCCTCTCAGGAGCGTTTCTCGGCTTTTTAGTTCCGAAGGCGTGAGACCTCCTGGCCAGTTGTTTCGACGATCCAAACACAAACGTCTACTCGTGCACCACGCACAAATGAAATAGACCACACTAAATAAATTTCCCTGCAAATGGTGAAATCATGCACTACATGCACCAACACTCATGTCTCACAATACATGGTGTACGCAATAAAATCATGTCTCAACATAAATATGTCATGCACCATATTTATGAAAATACCCACATGGTAATATAAATCTCAAAATCTCCTTTTAACATGCTTTTAAAATACCATAAAGCATTTAAATCATATGAAAACAAATTCATATACAATTCATGTTTTCCAAAAATATATTTTCTTTAATTCTTTAGAAAATATTTCAATTTCCCTTATCATGCATTTAAAATAATTTAAACAAATAATCCACGTATAATGAGAGGATCCTAGCATAGTGTCTAAGTTTCTCACGTCCAACGTTTACAAAATTCTCTAGCCCATTTAATTATCAAGAGAATTTCTAAGCCATCTATTCCTATTCAATTCAGATAGGAAATGATTTAATTACATAGGAAATAATTTAATTAATTTTCTTAAATTAATCCCTAAGTCCAATTTCGATTCTAAGCAATTTATAGATATTTAAATTAACAATTTAATGTATCTATATTAAATTAAATAAGGGTTTGCACCCCTAAACTACTTCAATGATACGGAGTGAGAAATATAATTTCCCACATAATTTACGTTTACCGAACAGTCTGAAACAACACAGTGTCGGTGCCCGAATATGAAGCCCGCCGACCAAAATCGTCCGAAAACTATTTCGAATATATCGGAATGTCCGTCTCGACAACTTATATGATATATACGAAGCCTATTAGCAATAGGTTAATTAATTTGGGTAAATCTAAAATAACCCAAACGAAAACTATAACCTATAAATGCGATTTCCGGGCAAACCGTTCCATGGAAAATTACGAAATTAAAGTATGATGAATACCACGTAGATACGAAGCTACTCGGCGAAAATCGGCTCAAACCGATCACCGAAAGTTGTCCAAAAAAATAGCTAAAGCTCCGGCCGAACGTAGCCTGTCGAACGAACAATGCCACCTCTTTGCGCGACGAGCTCCGCCCTACGCCACCACCTGCGCAACACCACCAGACCACCACACCGTAGACTCCACGCCATCGCCTCCCAGGTGTCGCCACTCGCCGCTGTTGTAGCCGCCGCTACTAGTCGCTTGTACCAAGTGCGACTCTCTCTCCAGCCGACCCCTCTCTCTCTCTCTTTCCGGCGACCATGGAGAAGACGAAGGTGAGGAGATGCAGCTCTGGTCATTCATCACAGAGAAGGAAGAAGATGGAGCAGATACGCAGGTCTGTATATACATATACTTATATATAACCTAATTGCAAAAGCAACCCTCCAGTTATCCATAATTGAAAAATAACCCCACTTCAATATATATATATATATCATTAAATATATATATATATATAATAAATCCAGATTTATTACGGACCAACCCCCAAGTCTGATTACGCAAACTGATAATTACACGGGACACCAATTAATTTAAAATAGTCCGAAATAAATACACCGGGTTAGGAACCCAAACGTAGGAACACCTAACAGGCGTAGTCGATAACAAGAACTCGCGTAGTCGTTAAATATAAATCGTAAAGTCATCCAGTCGACTTTAAAAGTAAATGCGAAAAATTTACACGCGAATACCAAGGATAAATAATACATCATGAACAAGTGACGTCATTACCAAAATTAAATTAGAATTAATTTCAGGAAAAAGGAAAATAACACGGGTGTTACAAAAAGTGTTTTACATTGTTAGTTGAATAACATATTCACTTGGTTAATTGAATTATTTCACTTCTACTTGAATAAATAATGCATGTATTTAATTTAGTAAATTAATATTGCATGATTACAAGTATGAAATGTGAAAGTCACTTAAGAGATTATCTATATCACTAAGTGTTTGACAAGAGCCTAACGAAGTGTAATTTTGATAAAATAAAGTCAAACCGAAAAATTCTCAAAGTTTGTCATTGACCCTATTCACCCCCTCTAGGTGTCAATATGTGGCAAACAATTGGTATCAGAGCCTCGGCTCTATTCTTGCCTTAACTGACTTAGAGTTGATCCATGACAAACTTGGAAGGATTTTCCCTTACGTAAGGTTATTTGACCTTTTATTTTCCTATGAAGTTTTAAATTAGTTATATGCATTTAAAGGCTAGAGGAGAATGTGCTTTTAATTCATAGAAGGGAAAAGATTATAGATGATCTCTAGTGCCCAATGACCATTAAATATGTACATGCTATAAATGAAGAATTTTGATGATGATATGTAATGTTTGAGACATCCAAGTGAAATGTGATTCTTTATGCATAGTATTGACTTAATACTGATGGGGCGTAATGTGTATAAAAATATGTGGTTAAAAAACATACCTTAACGACTCTAGGTTTTACCCTACGCAAGCACACATATCAATTGTAGAATAACAAATGGCTTGAGTAAGGGATATCGATCCCATAGAGACTGAGATTGTTCACTTTAATAGTTCCAAAATACTTAATTATATTTTCTGAAAATGGTTTGTTTGGGTGGTCGAAGACCAAATTATCTATTTTTAACTAAAATTATCTAGAAGCAAATTAAATTGGTTGTGATTCAGATGAGAAGTAAAACTAGGATTTTCATCATTCCACCACTAATCGCATAATATAATTCTTCACCGTTTCAACTGTAAGAGGGCGATCCATAACTGTGAATCAGGTCGTATCGCAGAATGCTAAATACGACCCCAAAAAAGAGTACGATCAACTGGATCGCGACAACTTGTCTCATGACTGACCTAACTAGTACATGTCAATTATGCTACTCTAATCTACTCCTAATGGATTAAAATAAACTAAAGCATGTCTATATTAAATCGCCAAGGCACGACTTGCGTCAACCAAGGGTCTCAAGTTTTATTACCACCATTGTGTAGAGAACCATGATTAAGCATCCGAGTTCCAGCACATATTGAATAATCATAATTGTGCAAAATAATATATTCATTCCATCTAAGACAAAAATTTAGAACAAACATATAATTTTATATTACAAATCAGTACGGTCTCTTAACTACTACAATCATCATAGTATGGTCATAGTTTCCCCTCGTTATAGTTAAAAATAATGAAAGAACTACATTATTTGGCTAGGGTTTCGCTAGAAAACCCTACATACTGAGTTAGCTGGCCATGGTAGAAGGTGACTGCATCGTTGATGTAGAAACGTTCTCCATATTCCTCTTCTTCGGATCTCTAGGTTTGAATATGGCTCTCAATAATAGCAAGTCTGAATGAATGAACCTCTTGAATGAATGTCTCAGAACCAACCAGCCTCTATCTATCAGAACCTCCAGTATATCACGTCTGATGTATAGTCTTATATATATAGGCAAATGCATAAAGAGGTCCTTTTCTGTCTTTTCACTCTCAAAACTCATCAAAATATAAGTGTGTATACAAGTAAATATAAGTGTATATACATGTATATAGAGGTCTGGAGTCGCGGACATGTCTTCCAATTACGCCCAGGGTGAAACAAGAAAAATCACGCAAAAATCCTCAAAGTTGCTGCACTTATGCTTGGGGGATATGCTTCAAGCATAGCTGGCCTACGCTTAAAGTGTAGGACCAAATGTACCCTCCAAGCTTAGATTTTGCAATTCTAGCCACTTTTTGGTACTGAAAGCGTAAACACAAGCATAGGGCTTTTATGAAAAACCATTTTTCTTCGTGAATGGGCTAAAACGTGCATCTCGAACTCACAATACTTTTTGTTGAAGATGATGACTTCTGAAAATGCCATTTTTGCCCTCCGGGAGCCATTTTTATCTCGGACTGCCTCTTTGATTCTCCTTTTGGATAGAAAGAACACACTTTTCAGTTAATTTACCGAAGTTAGCTCCATTTCTTCATTAAGCTCCTGAAACATGCCTTAACACGCAAACGCAATAAAAATACCAAATAATGGAATGAAAGAATGTAACAATAGTGAGTTAAGAGGTCAAAAGGACTAATATTTGACACCTATCACACCCCCAAACTTACATATTGTTTGTCACTTAGGAGTAAACTCAGGGAACTTTTCTTGTGATGATCTTTTTATTACTCTAACTAATCTAACTACTCTAACCTAATCCTTTGCTTTCATGAGGGTCAACAATTACAATTAGCACGTGTAACAAACCTTTTAAACCCCTAAGTTACCCCTAGTGGGCGAGTGAAGTCTCGTGAAGGTTTCCAGTGATGGTACCTATAAACATCTCAGTTCTCTATAATCACGTAATCATGAGTTCACACATAAATTCAATTAAGTCATGATATAATGCAAAAGACAGTATGGATACAAATACTCCCACTCACTACTGAACAACAATCATATCATGCTTCGTGTCATAAATAGTTCCCACTAAAGTGAATGATTTCGCTACTTTCTACTTTAAATCTAGACAACCTTCCGTGATTTTGTGAACACTCGACTATGATATTTCAGTTTCTCTTCTCTTATTTCATTGATCAAACTTTGCCATTTTGTTTACTAAAAATGTATTTTACATTTTACCACTTTTCATCCCTTTTTGTCTTTCTAAGTCTCTGGACTTTCCAGCGAGGATTTTTAGTCCCGACCAACTAGGCCCGAGCTTCTTCCATGGGATTTATGCTCATCAGTCTTCTCCTCTTTAAATGTGAACAATGATATTGGTGGTACCAAGGCCCGGTTACTCAAATCAAAGAACTGCTTTTTGTATTTTATTTTCTCAAATTGTTTCAATTTTCTCCATGTCAACCAAAACATCTTCCCATCTCCCCTTTTATTGTTGCAAAATTATTTTTCAACTACATAGTAAAAAATCAACCTATTTCTCACAATGAATGTGTCCTTGTGCTTATAGGTCAAAGTTGTCTTTCTTAATTTCAATTTCACTCATTCACTTACCCATGTAAAACCACATCTCTTCATTAACTCAATCTAATCAATACTCTCATGAATGAGAATATTACATTACATACTACTCATGTATCATAAACACAAACTTAATGAAATTGTAATGCAAAACATTCATGCGTGAAAACAAAGAACTGTTCCAAAAATTTTAAATTTTCAAAATTTTCTGAAAATATTCATTCCTTGTAATACTATACCCTCACCCCCAAACTTAAATCAGACCATGTCATGGTCAAAAATAAAATGGGAGATAGATACAATTACCCTTGAAGCTCAATTCTGGATTCCAAAGCACAACACGCATCCCCTCCCCCAAACTTGATTTGGATCACCTGTAGATAGCATCAACAAAACACAAAATACCCAATCATAGCAAGGGAAAAGAAAGTTAAAAAATATACAGAAATTCACACAATTTTCAAGGAATAAAAAATTCTCTCTTTTTTTTTTTAAAAAAAGTAATAAAATAAAAAGAAAAATTGATTTGGCCTTAAGGGCCTACAATCCTAAAATAAAAAAACAAAGATGTGGCCTTAAGGGTCTACCATCCCTAAAAACAAAATAAACAAAAATCCTAATCCTAAACCTAAATCTAAACCCTAATCTTTCTCATCTTCTTCATCACTTGACACGACACTTTTCAATCATATCCGCCAGTCTGCAATCTTTTTCAACTTTTCAGAATCTTCCTCCGGACATATTTTCATAATTATCCACCGCATCTCATCCAACTCCTTCATCCTATCACCCAACTGCTCAGCAATGATCTTTGATAGCAAAAACGGGTATTGAAGATAATATTTAAATTTATTGGCACCCGCCCATTTTCTACTCACAATTGCTAGGGCAATTGACATCTCAACCATAATCAATGTTGGAACACACACTTCATACCCATGAGTTAGGGCATACAAAGTTCTAAGCATAACGTGATCCCTTACACTCGTTCGATTATTGGGCCGAAGTTGAGCCGTAATGACACAATCCAAATAAAGCAGATCCGACCTCAACCACCAATTATCACACGTCCTATCTCTCATATCTGATACTGCACACAATTCCTGAACCATCTCCTCATCCTTATATGGCCATACTATAGGATGTTCCTTCAATATTCCTTGTAAGTTTGCCGGAGTACCGATTGGTATATTCCATGCATCGGTAATACTTCTTTTTCCAATCACAATAGGAGCACTCCACTGAGTCACTTTAGCCTTCATCACCTTAAATCCTGGCGGTCCCGAAATTGTCATATTTTCATAGAATTTTTGGACCAAGCCCGGATACACCTTTTCACCCACCGGTTTTTCTAAACTATTCAATCCTTGTTCTCCAAGGATTTTCCTTCCGGGCGCAACTAATACTTGATTCATCCTCTCCGGACAAAATATCTCTTCAAATTGCAACCAACATTGCAAAAACAATTTTGGTGTGGTTCGGCTTCCATTCCGACTCGTAGCTCCTTCATTCGTACTCTTCATATCCACATATGGTTCCGTACCTTATATGAATTCCTCTGGGTCAGAATAATCTTCATTAGCGTTATCCATACTAACCCTCCTCGAAATAGAAAAAATAGAAGAAGAATACCTAATCTAATGATCACTCCTAGAGAATTGTGAATTATGAATTTTGTCTACCCTATGGATGTATTTATAGATGGATGTAGTAGAATTAGAAGAGAAAAAATATTTAAAACCCTTAACTGACCAGGAAAAGGGAAGCAATAACTAATCCAACTCCAACTTGTATTTGTATTCTATCTCCTTGTCAGATTAAGATTACTCTAAAAGGTCTAAAAAAATTTTACAACAAATCCTAAAATTACTTTAAATAAATCCTAATATAAGTACATATACAAACCAGGCCAAAACACCCCCGCAAACGTGTCGAATTTTTGCAATTTCAAACTCTTCCTCGCTGGACCCTACGCTTCAAGCGTAGGCTTAGGCCTGAATTATTATTATTATTTTTGAAATCACAGTTCTCCGATTAAACCACCGCAGATACACCCCCAAACTTAAACACACAAATGTCCGCATAGTGCGATAAAATATTTTGAAAGAATGCAAGCTATCCGCACATGTAGAATAAGCGTAAAATTCCGGGGATACATCAAATAATTTGATTGAATCATCAAAACTATAATTTTATAAACTATGAAAATATCAAAAATATTTAGAAGATACTCGTTCAAGTGGTCACATCAATCCCTATACGAAACTTATCCGCTCGATAATTTATTTCTAAAAAAAAATGAAATAAAAATAAAACAAAAACCTAACTCAAACTAAGGTGAGCCTCCTCATCACAGAGCGGTGGTGTAGGTAAAATCGGCACACCCACATGTTGAAATCTATGAAATAATCGCCTATGATCACGCCGTCGGGCCTATCTTTTCTCTACCAAACTCTGCTCTATCCCCTCATCCGTGCTATAATAACATCAAACTGAGCCTGGGACAGAGCAACAGTACCACCCGCAGGTGCCTCTGGCATCACGACATCCTTAGCAGTAGCTGACATCTGTGGCATCTCAGCCTCGTGAGCCATATCGGTATCAGCCTGGCCAGCAACATCAGCCTGAACCTGCGCCTGTGCATCTGTTGCCAGTAACACACTGAACACTGGTCGGCGTCGTATAATATCATCTGCATGCACCCGAGTCCAAACACTAGTCGACATCCCTTTGGCGTACGGAGTACCATCCCTATATCTATTACACTCAGCCGCATCTATCTCAATCCCGGAATAAATCATAATCTTCATCATTAGGCACAGGAATCGAATCTAAAATCGCCGCAACTTAACCTTAGAATTTTTGCGCAGATAAATGTAGTGCGCATATAGGCATCCCCACAAAATCTGTGGAATAAAAATCCGCCTCTCGAACTCAAATGCGTAGTGGAGAGCCGGGAATGGCGCATAACACATAGTAATGTGCTTGTGTGGCAGAATCTAAGATTGAACTATCACATCCCAGAACCATAACATAGAATGATAGTCCATCTTCTTCGTGCAGTTTTGATTATCATCGGCCCACTACTCGGTAGTCTGAAGTATAACTAGCTTAGAAATAGACGGAAGTGCCTTGGGCATAGGCGAGAACTCAATAGCCAAATCGGGCGGACACTCGTCTGGAATGCCCCACGCCTCAGTAATAGTTTGGGGGGTAATCTCTATCTCTATACCGCGGACCATAGTCAATAGTCTCATTCCCCTGTTGAAGTGGCGTATGTGCAGCCAAAACTCCTTAATCATATCCTCACATATGTGTGGGGTAGTCGGGGCTAGAGTAGGTAAAATACGTCGGACCCTCAATCGGCTGATCGTCCAGGTTGGCACTGGCTGTAAATCCTCTAATATCCTCAATAGGTATGTCCTCTCTTACTGATAGCCCTTCCAGAGAGCTCGGTCTAATAAACCTTCAACTGATGTGGTCAAAACTTCGGGATCACACTATACTAGTGGCTCGCACCCTCTCATTAGCCCTATCATCATCATTGCCCTCATCGGCGTCATCCCCTTGCTGAGCATGATCACCCTCTATATCCTCATCCATCTGCTCGTCCTGCTACTCCGGCATAGGTGACGGTGATGGTGCCCGTGGAGCAACTGACTGAACCACAAAGCAACTATGTGGTAATAAGATGTCGCATCCCTATGTGGAACTCTCTGGCACCTCTGCCTCAACAGACGAGGAAGACGAGGATGCCGAGTTGACATACTGTGGTCTTCTGGCGTGTGTACTCCAATGGTGGATAGATGATAGTGCAGGTGACGATGACCTCGACCTCTGTCGTAATGGTGGATCAGCCGCAACGGCAGCCTGAGCCACTCGTCTCGCCGATATCTTGGTTCGTGTCATGCCTACAATAGGGAATTTTAGAAAAGTAAGCAATAACAAACCGAACACCGAATCGAACTCAAACTATATCTAACTATATCCAATCCAATGATTAAACAAGCCATCATCCCAAAAATTCAATATTTAATCCGATTCCGATGTCGAAAAATGCAACTTTTAGAAAATGGATCAAAACACGATTTTAATCGGTCTCGTTCTTCAATACTAGTTTAGAATAGTTAAATAATTCATATGAAATCAAAATGATGGAACAAAACTCACAGAATCAAGAGAAATGATGGATTTCCAAAAATTGAGTTTCGGTGACTTTCCGAGTTCTTCACGTGAATCCGGTTAAATCACCAACTAATATGATGATCCGTTGGCAATGAATGATGAGGAATTGAATGAGTAAATAGTAGGATTAAACCTCTCAAAGAATGGTGGATAATTGAGTGAGAAAGTAGAGTTTGAATGGAGAATGAGAGGGAACACTGTCGCAAGGCTGTTATAAACAGGCTTCGTAGCTACGCTTAAAGCGTAGCTTGGCCTACTCTTGAAGCGTCGGTCCCTAGCCCAAAAATTAATTTTTTGCTCTTTTCTTCGTCGTCTCATCCCATCTTTAACTCCATAATTCTTAAATGATTCCTAGGCACCAGTTACACTCTCTTACTCTAACGATGATGGCCTCGCGACTCGATTTTTACGGACTCGATCTTAAATGCAGAAATAACTAAATAACTATCTACAGATACAAACTAGGCTTCAAAGCTACTCTTCTTTACCTAGTACCAATGTTTAACGTCGTTGGAACGAAGTTATCGCTTCTCAGTACTCTAGATCAAACTTATCCAGCTCATTAGTGGTGGTTCAGTTAGATTGATTGTTTCTACCACACACTCAACTGGCCGAACCTCTATATAATGCTTCAAACTCTGCCCATTCATAACAAACGTCTTAGGATCATCGAGCTCCACTGATCCATGGGGGAAAACCTTCGTAATCTTGTACGGCCCATCCCATTTTGATTGGAGCTTACTAGGAAACAGTTTGAGTCTCGAATTAAACAGCCAAACCATTTAGCTGGGCTCAAAATTTTTTTTTCTCATGTGCTTATCATGGAATGCTTTTGTTCGAGCCTTATAAATTCGAGAATTTTCATATACATTATTTCTCAACTCCTTAAGCTCTTGCAATTGAAGTTTCCCCTACGCACTGGCTCTCTTTATATCAAAATTTAATCTTTGAATAACCCAATATGCTCGGTGTTCTAGCTTTACAGGGGGATGACACGCTTTACTATACACAAGATGATATGGCGACATACCAATTGGTGTCTTAAATGTAGTTCTGTACGCCCAAAGTGCATCATTTAGCCTTCACGGTCAATCCTTCAAATCCGGACACACCGTTTTCTCCAAAATATTTTTAATCTCCCTATTAGAAACCTCCACTTATCCTTGTGATTAGGGGTGATATGGTGTACCAATTCTATGAGTGATACCGTACTTCTCACACAGAGCAGAAAGAAACTGGTTGTCAAAATGGCTTCCACCATCACTGATTAGAATTCTCGGCATACCAAATCTTGAGAAGATGTTCGATTTTACAAATTCTTCCACCATGTCATGATCAACATGTTTGGTGGTTATTGATTCTACCCACTTCAAAACATAATCAACCCCCACAAATATATACTCCTTATCTACTTTTGGAAATGGTCCCATGAAATCAATACCCCGCACATCAAATAATTCTACAATCAGAATCGGGGTTAAAGGTATCATGTCTCTTCGAGATATGGAGCCAAGCTTTTGACACTGTAGACATGTTTTACGAAATTCAACTGCATCCTTGAATATGGACGTCCAGTAAAATCCACTTTGCAACACCTTATGGGCTGTCTTTTGAGCTCTGAAATGCCCTCCACACTCCAGCGTGTCACAAAATGTATGTATGCTTTGCACCTCACTCTCGGGGACACATTTCTGATAATCTGATCAGAGCAATACTTGTACAAATGTGGATTATCCTAGATATAAAATTTGACTTGGCTGAAAAATTGGTCTTTCTCATTCATAGACCATCCTTTTGGGATTTGACCTGTGGCTTTATAATTGACGATGTTAGCATACCACGATATTTGTTCCACCATAGCCACACTGAATAGATGTTCATCCGGGAAGGAATCCTTAAGAGGAGAAATTTACTTGATGGATTCGACAATAATCCTTGACAAATGATTCGCAACAACATCCTCTGAACCCTTCTTATCTTTGATTTCCAGGTCAAATTCTTGTAACAATAGAATCCACCGAATCAGTCGGGGCTTAGAGTCTTTCTTTGTCAACAAATGTGTCAGAGCAGCATGATCTGAGTAAACGACAACCTTGGTGCCTAATAAATATGATCGGAATTTATCCAAGGCAAAGACAATTACCAGCAACTCCTTCTCGGTAGTTGTGTAGTTCATCTGAGCTTCATTTAGAGTCCTACTAGCATAGTAAATGGCATATGACAACTTATCTTTTCTCTAACCCAACACAGCTCCTATGGCATAGTCAGAAGCATCACACATGAGCTCAAATGGCAAAGTCTAGTCTGGCGAACGAATAATCGGGGTTGATGATAGTTGTTTACGCTGCTTCTCAAAGGCATGAAGGCACTATTCATTGAAGACGAATGTCGCATCTTTAGCGAATATGTTGCATAAGGACGGACGATTTTACTGAAATCTTTGATAAACCTTCGGTAAAACCCGGCATGGCCCAGAAAAGAACATATCTGCTTAACATATATTGGAGGAGGTAATTTTGAAATTAATTCAACTTTTGCTTTATCAACCTCTATCCCTCACTTAGATACAATATGACTCAGTACTATCCCCTCTTGAACCATAAAATGGCTCTTTTCATAAATTAGGATCAAATTTGTCTTTTTGCAGCTCTTAAGTACCAGTTCTAGATGTTTTAAACAGTCTTCAAAGGTTTCCCCAAAAACTGAAAAGTCATCCATGAATACTTCAAGAAATTTCTCTACCATGTCAGAGAATATAGACATCATACACCGTTGGAATGTTGCTGGCACATTACACAAACCAAATGACATTCGTCTATAAGCAAACGTGTCATACGGATAAGTAAAAGTGGTTTTATCCTAATCAACAAGATCAATCGCCACCTGATTATAGCCAGAATACCCATCCAGAAAGTAGTAATAGCTCTACTTGGCTAATCTTTCCAGGATTTGATCAATAAATGGTAATGGAAAATGATCCTTCCTGATGTTCTGGTTGACCTTTTTGTAATCAATACACACACGCCACCCTGTGGTCATGCGTTGTGGAATTAGCTCACCTGTTGAGTTTCGTACCACCGTGATGCTCGACTTCTTTGGCACCACCTGAGTTGGACTTACCCATGTGCTGTCAGATATGGGATAAATGATACCCACATCTAGCAATTTTACCACTTCTTTCATCACCACCTCTTTTATATTGAGATTCAGCCTCCGCTGCATCTCTCTTGATGGCTTTGCATCCTCCTCAAGATGTATTCGAGGGGTCTATGCCTTTTAAATCAGCAACGCTCCATCCTATTGCCTCTTTGTTCTCACTCGGAACCTTGACTAGACTCAATACCTATTTTTCTATCAATTTTGAAGATATAATTACAGGAAGAGTCTCATCGGGTCCCAAGAAAACATACTTCAACTTTTCAGGCAATTCCTTGAGTTCCAAGGTATGAGGAGTAGTTAAAGATGAAATTGGAGTATTTGAAACTATTGAAAGTGGGTCAACCGGCTCCCACCATGGTTGAGTGTATAATGCAGTCTCCATTGCATCCAGCTCTTCATTCTGCAAATATGTCTCCTCATCAACAACTTCTTCATTCGGCCATTCTTTAGTCATATTGGACTCCAGCTCATCCTCCTCTAAGATTTAAGTTGCAAAATCTGCTATGATATCATCGAGTTCACCACACTCATTAATCTGAAAAACATTCCTCAGATTCAGGCAATTGGTGGCTTTCTTCGAACACATTCATCCTGACCTTCATATTGCCAAATGTCAGATCCATAGCTCTTGTTCTGCAATTAATGCATGCATTTGTCGTAGCTAAGAATGTCTTCCCAGTATTACTGGAATGTGCTTTTTTGAGTCAGGGACAGGTTCTGTATCTAGGACTACAAAGTCAACCGGAAAATAAAACTTGCACACTTGAACAATGACATCTTCAAGCACTCCTCTTACCTGTTTGATTGATCGATTGACAAATTGAAGTACAACCTTAGTGGGATTGAGCTCACCCAACCCTAGCTGTTGGTAGACTTAATAAGGAAGCAAGTTAATACTCACACCTAGATCAAGAAAAGCTCTACCAATTTCCTGGTCACCAATGACACATGGAATAGTGGGAGCATTGGGATCTTTCCACTTAGGTGGAGTATTGCTTAAAAGCAATGAACTTACTTGCTTAGTCAAAAGTATTTTCGTTGGATTCTTTCCTCTGCTCTTCCGCTTCTGGGTGCAAAGATCCTTGAAAAAACTTTGCATAATGTGGTATTTGGGCGATTACATCTAAGAGAGGTAAATTTATCTTAATTTGTCAGAATGTATCCAACATATCAGATTCTTTCATTTTTTCGTACTTTGCCGGCTCTCTAAGATGCTGAGGAAATGGCACTGCCTCCTCATAATGTGCTCTTTTTGGCTCATCAAGTAATGTCTCATCGACATTGTCCTCCACCGATGGTTGGTCTTTTTGCACTCTTTCAGCCTCTTTCATTTCAATTTCTCTCCTCTGTACTTCTTCAGGTTTCTTCTTTTGTGCTTGTTCTGCCTCTCTTCTTCTTTGCAACCTTTCTTAACATTTTTCCTCATCTCTACTCTCCACTTCCTTTCCACTTCTCAGAGTCGTGATGTCCTGAACCGTTTCATTAGGTTCATTAACAAATTACCCGAGCTCCAATGCTTGTTATGGCCTTGGGTTAGTGACTGGCTGACTAGGTAATCTCCCTGGCTCTTTCACATTCCTCTCATTAGCCATTTGGCCAACCTACATGTGCAGTTGTGCTAAAGATTGAGTATGAATGCCTAGCTTGTTATGAATGTCCATGATGACCTGCTCTAGCCGACTAGTCTGGAAACTAGGTGAAGGAGTTTGGCTTCTTGGTGGCTAGGCTTAGTAATTATAGGTTGGCACAACTTGATTGTTATTGAATGATTGAAGCTCTTGGGAATTATTGAATGATTGTAGAGCTTGGGAATTATTGGAAGGCTGTAAATCTTGGTTGTTATTGAATGGCTAGAGGGCTTCGGAATTATTAGATGTTCTTGGTTGGTAATTAGACTGAGAATTTCTAGCCATGATTGTTGGTTGGGAGTCAAATGATTGCTGACTCTATTGAAACCTCGGTTGTTGGCCATATGATTGCTATCTTTCAGTATACCTCGGTTGTTGGTTGTATGACTGCTGTTTTTCTGTGAACCTTGGTTGTTGATTATATGATTGCCCTTGTTGGAATTTTGGTGGTGGATTTTCCACATTGGTAGATTTGTAAGACAGAAGTGGGTGCTTTCTGTTATTGGAGGTGTATGAATTGGTGAAAGGAGCATTATCGGACTAGTTCCACGATGCGTTGGCATCAGCAGCCATTATCTCCTGACACTCATGTTGGGAATACTCAGCTTCGACTTCAAACATCTTTCCAGGAGGGGAATGACTTCGCTGCATAAATTTTTCAATTCTTTCTAATTTCTCTCCAAACAATGCCATGGTATCTCTCACATCATCATGCTCTACGACGTACAATTTTTTAGATCTCCTATCCTATTGTCCAACTCTAGACCTCAACTCAGATTGATATTGAATTCTGTTTTCACTGATATTACTAAATATCTCCAAAAGTTCTTTAACTGGCTTTAAGATAAACTGACCTTGTGTGGCCGCATCTATCAAAGTCTTATGCGCCTCCCCAAGTCCCATGTAGAAATTTGGAGCAACATCTTGTTCAGAAAACCTATGGTGGGGACACTTCAACTGAATTTCATTATACTTTTCCCATATATCATGAAAATGCTCACCAGGTAACTGCCTAAAGCTTTTGATTGCATCTTGTGCTTCTGAGGTATTTCCTATGGGATAATAATTTTCAATGAATAGTCTCTTAAGGGCTTCCCAATCAATTTTAATTTATTTTGCTAATTTGATGTACCATCTTTTAGCTCTCTCTTTCAATGACCAAGGGAATAATCTCACTCGCAAGTCCTTTTTGGGTAAATTGTCAAACTTAATAGTAGAGGTTACCTCTAAGAAATCATTGATGTGCTGGTATGGGTCCTCTATCTTAAGGCCTGAAAATTTTGAAAGCATATTGATCATGCTTGTCTTAATCTCGAAGTGCTTTGATCCATCTTCCTCCAGAAAATTTGCATAGGAGTCATATGTATCGGGCACGTAGTATTCTTTTAGTGATGTCTCTAGTGCCCTTTGTTGGTAGGCTCTTTGGTCAGCCATTACTTATTCTTGCAAACGATGATGCTCTTCAATAGATTGACGTAAATGACGGAGAGTCTTTTCGATCTCAGGATCGTACTTGACTAACGCAGTGCATAAATTAGAACGGGTCGGTCTATCGGTCATACAATACTCAAACAACTATAGTAAAAAAATTTCGAATTTTTTTTTATATTTTTTATGAAATAATAATTAACTAATTCTAAATTACAAAAAATAAAGCAAGAATTAATATGCAAAAATCTAGGTAACTAAAACTCACAAAAGTTCCAGACGCAACTTTAGAAGCTCCGCTTTTCCCTTTTCTGCTTTTTAGAGTACTTGTCAATCACACAAAAATCTAACTTTAGCTACAGCTACAATAACACAATGCAAATAAACTACTAAAGTTATTGAACAATACTTAGTCCTCGACAACGGCGCCAAAAAATTGATGGGGCGTCAGGTGCATACAAATATGTAGTTAAAATCAACACCTTAACGACTCTAGGTTTTACCCTATGCAAGCGCACATATCAATTGTAGAATAGAAAATGGCTTGAGTAAGGGATATCGATCCCACAAAGACTGATATTGTTCACTTTAATAGTTCAAAAATATTGAATTATGTTTTCTGAAAAATGGTTTATTTGGGTGGTCAAAGACCAAATTTTCTATTTTTAACTGAAATTATCTAGAAAATAAATTAAATTGGTTATGATTCAGATGAGAGAAAAAACTAGGGTTTTCATCATTCCACCACTAACCGCATAATATAGTTCTTCACCGTTTCAACTGTAATAGGGAGATCCATAACTGTAAATCAGGTCGTATTGCAGATAGCTAAATACGACCCTAAAAAGGAGTACCATCAACCGGATCATGATAACTCATCTATGACTAACCTAACTAGTACATGTCAATTATGCTACTCTAATATAATTCTAATGCATGAAAATAAACAAAAGCATGTCTATATTAAATCGTCAAGGCACGGCCTGTGTCAACTTAGGGTCTCAAGTTTCATTACCACCATTGTATAGAAAACCATGATTAAGCATCTGAGTTCCAGCCCATATTGAATAATCATAATTGTGCAAAATAATATATTCATTCCATCTAAGATAAGAATTTAGAACAAACATATAATTTTATATTATAAATCAGTACGGTCTCTTAATTATTATAATCATCACAGTATGGTCACAGTTTTCCCTCATTACAGTTAAAAACAATGAAAGAACTACATTACTTGGCTAGGGTTTTGCTAGAAAACCCTAGATATCGAGTTAGTTGGCCATGGTATAAGGTGACTGCATCGTTGATGTAGAAACGCTCTTCATAGTCCTCTTCTTCGGATCTCTTGGTTTGAATATGGCTCTCAACAGTAGTAAGTCTGAATGAATGAACCTCTTAAATGAATGTCTCACAGAACCAAGCAGCCTCTATCTATTAGAATCTCCAACATATCACGTCTGATGTATGGTCTTGTATATATAGGTAATGGCATAGAGAGGCCTTTTTCAGTCTTTTCACTCTCAAAACTCATCAAAACCCTAAATATAAGTGTATATACATGTATCCAGAGGTTTGGAGTTGCGTGCACATCTTCCAATTAAGCCTGAAGTGAAACAGGAAAAATCACGCAGAAATCCTCAAAGTTACCGCACTTACGCTTGGGGGCTACGCTTCAAGCGTACCCTCCAAGCGTAGGTCCAACCGTAGATTTTGCAATTCTAGCCACTTTTTGGTACTGGAAGCGTAGGCCCAAGCGTAAGGTTTTTATGGAAAACTATTTTTCTCCATGAATGTGCCAAAACGTCTGTCTCAAACCCACGATACTTTTTGCTGAAGATGACAGCTTCTGAAAATGCCATTTTTGCCCTCCGGGAGCCATTTTTATCTCGGACTGCCTCTTTGACTCTCCTATTAGATAGAAAGAACACACTCTTCAGTTAATTCACCGAAGTTAGCTCCATTTCTTCATTGAGCTCCTGAAACATGCCTTAACACGCAAACACAATAAAAATACCAAATAATGGAATGAAAGAACATAACAATAGTGAGATAAGGTGTCAAAATGACTAATATTTGACACCTATCAAATACTTGTATTCATCGGTATATAAGTATATCTCATGAATGTATTCATTGATTGATGAATAATTATGTTCATACATCACATTCTTTTGAATATCTTAAAATTACATCAGAAGAGAGTGACACCTTGGTTTAGAGAGAAATTATTTTGAAAATATGACTTTTATGAAAACCTTTCATTAAGCTTTCAAATGCTCAATGAATTTTGAAATGAAATGAAATAAATCCTCCCATGTGCTAAAAATTTGACAAATTTTGAAAAAGGGCATGTAATATATTCTTGCCAATATAGGGAAGTTATTTTGATTTTCTTGTCAATTCTTGAAGTTGAATACAAATGATGCATATGGTTGTTTGTTGTGACCCATGTATGATCCATATATGAAATAGAGATTCACTCCTATTTCCAATTTCATAATGTTTCATTTATTTGTGAAATAACCATGAGCATATCTTACTATTTTAATTGACAAATGCATTTCATGAAAATGTTTTAAAATGATAAATTCAATTGGAGCATATTGCTTGTGGAGAAACAATCATTTTGTGTTAATGTGCTTATTGAGAATTATGCTCATGATTGTGCTAACACAAATGGACCCAATAGCAAAATGGGTACTAAAGAAAGCTACTTGAGTGTGTTGTAGGTGTGAATTGTTTCCTTACTCAGGAACTATTGGTTCCTCAATAGTAGAAGCTTTAACCCAAAAGGGGAGATGAAATCAAAGTCTCTCACAAGATGAGTGGAGGATACAAATCATCTACAAGCAACTCCAAGTAAAATGGGTAGAGGTAGCACCATGGTACACATTTTCTAACATCCATTTCTAATGTGCCTTCTTGGATGAGATTAAACATGACATACATATGCTTATTAAAGTTTGTTGAATCTTTA
Organism: Cornus suecica; assembly: GCA_963922005.1. Taxonomy (NCBI): domain Eukaryota; kingdom Viridiplantae; phylum Streptophyta; class Magnoliopsida; order Cornales; family Cornaceae; genus Cornus; species Cornus suecica. The sequence goes on along the minus strand of OY998247.1, from coordinate 33,625,780 downwards.
TTGATATGTCATGGAATAAGTTTGATGTTTGGTAATGAGGGTGATTGGCTACTTGGTGCATGCACTTGAATATGCTTATATAATAGATTTTTTATGATTGAAAGTAGCTTGCTTTGAAATGTGACTTGGATATATGATATCATGATATTAGTCTTTTGTCTTTTCAAATACATTTGATGCAATATTTTTCAAAGACTAGTTTTGTGAAAGAAAGTTTTGATCATGCATAAAATTTAAAGAATATTATCATGACAACCTCTAGACCATCAAAACTATTTTACTTGAATTTGGTTGATTTCTTGAGTAGTTATTTCTTGATATTTATCTATGCGCTTCCATGATTTTTGTGTTTTATCTCAATCTTCTTGATATCATATATTGCACATTGAATTGAGGTGTTTGAACTTGAAGTGAAATGAAGATGGGCTTGAAATAAATGAGTAATCAAATAAGTCCACACTAGTAAACCTCAAGATAGAGTAATTCTCTTTGAAAGAGCCAATTCATGAAAATGAGAATAAGAATTACCTATTGGGCTCCTAACACTTGTAGAATGTTGCACCACCATCCTTTTGGTAATTTATTTTTTTGGTGAACATTCTAAAGATGCTTGTATATGATCCTCTTAATGTCTTATCTATAATGTTTAGCATTTGTAGTTTCAAATTGAAATATTAATTGATGCTAAATTTTTCATGCTTGGATCTTTATGATGCAAAAGGGACTAAGAGTCCATCATTGAATGAAGCATGTTGATAAGAGGAAATATTGTGCTTATATGTGATTATCTTGATTGTTTGTTGATAAGTATGGATCATGAGTCTTATGTGCACATATCATGAAAGACATACATTTTTATTATTTTTGTATTATTATTATTTTCTCAATGATATATAATATTTTTAATCTTCTATATCTTATACTTTTATATCATTATCATACATGCATACTCTTGTATTTTTATATTGCATAATAATGTTGCAATCTAAGTCTAATAGTAGTGACCCAAGATTTTGACCATTATTATCCCAAGATCTTAACCAAGAAGGATATAAATTATTCTTTGCACATGTGAATGGAATTAAAGTACTAAGAATGCCACATGTCTCTTTGCATGAAATATTTTTATCTAATGCATTCTTATATGATTTTACAATGAAAAAAAAAATTTCATGTAGAGAATCACAATGCTTTGAAATGTATAAGTTTTAGACAATGAGTTTTAAAACTATCATAAGTCGTGCTTAACTTGAAATATGCTCCAAAAGGATGTTTTGAATGGCTTTAAGTTATTTTCTTATGGATGAATGTTATTTTAGAACCTATATTGATAAACATTTCGCTTGTTGTTTGTCATTTTTGACTTATCAAATTAGTTATAACATTTACATAGAAATATTGTGTTTACCAAATTTTGATATATTGTGCAAAGAAGTTTATCACAAGCATGCAAACTATTTCAAAATGAGCATGATAGATGAACTTATTTCCTTCTTGGGCAAATGCCATTTAAGTGTCATGAAAATAATTTCAAATGCTTTTTGACTCTTTAGTTTTGGGACTATATGGTTTTCTTTATTAACTACTCTTGGACTTATAGTAACACAAATGAAAATGCATAACATGTGTTAATTTTTGTATACATATATATACACATTCATTATCTTGTTCATCTCCTATTATTTTAGATAAGTATATTTACCATATATATAAGAGATATATTTTGTGTTAATTATCTTCTAGCACTTGAGAAGAATGCATACATTTCCATTAGATTACATTACAAAGACATGTATTTATGAGAAATATTGAGCTCACTTTCATGATTATAAATTTCTTCTTCAATATTCTCACCATTTTTCTCCAAGAGAACTTATTTTGTAGAATTCATAGAGAAATGGAAATGTCTTTGAATATTAATGTGTTAGCATATGCCTTGTGTATTTTTTCCACATGCTTATTTTAGGATATTCATCTTTTTTTTATCATTATGATTTTTACTTTATTCACATTACATTCCATGATTAGTTAATATATGTGTTTATTGTATTTCAAATGGTTGAGATGGAGGTGGTGTTGATTCATTCTTAAATGCTCATATGTGAAAAACTATTAAGTGAATCTTTATACATGATTATGTGATTTTAAATGATCTAGCGATTGAGTGTTCTTTGTTTGCATATAGTATGTTGAATACTTATGATTTGAGCCTTCATTCAAACACACACACTTGAACATTAAGTCATTCTCCATTTGAGTCATTCACTTGATACATGTACTTCATATATGTAAATCTATTTTGATCATGTATCATATTTGTCTATGAAAAGCAAGCAAATGATTTAGTCACCATTGATTACACATGCTAGAATGTCCTTGTTGCCATCATGAATGCAAAGTTATGTTTGTAAGTTGGTATCATCTTAAGCATATTCATGAAATGTATGGACAATATGAGATTATGTTACTTCAAATGATATATTCTATGATCACGAATCATATATGCAACTTGATGTGATGATCCTCTCCTTGTACTTTATTGTATCTATTCTTTTTAATGATGTCAAAGGGGGAGAAAGATTAGTTGATGTGTATATGTTGTATGCACATTCTTAGGGAGAGTTTTGCTCCTTGAAATGACACATGTTATATGTTTAAGTGTAAACATCATTTAAAACATGGCAATAGGGGAAGAAATTCCAAAGGTTATGCATATGCTTTATTGTAATATTCATTGATTGCATATTGATAGGGGGAACATTTATAAAATGCCCTCAATTCTTTATTGGCACACATCAATGTTTGTCATCATGAAAAAGGGGGAGATTGTTGACCCAAGGTTTTTCACCATGGGTAAACATAACATTTTGATGATAACAAACCATTGAATGTGGTGAATTTAATGTCTACTTAAGTTATGCTTAATAGGTTATTGATTCAAAATAAACTCAAGAGAGCTAGTGGATCCATGAGAAGATCAAGCAAAGGTGTTTAGAGCTCAAAATACATTGAAGACAAGGATGGAAACATCAACCCAAAAGCTTAAAGAAATTGAAGATCAAAGAAATGGGTAAAGTAGGCTTGGGTGAGTGCTAGACTTAATGTAAAGTTATTTTTGAAATAATTTATTTAAAAATTCAACTCTTGACCATATAGTTTATAAAACCATGCATATCATTCATGAGTCTTTGCTAAAATTGAGTTAGTTCAAACTTTCATAAGCTATGGAAGAACTCAATAAATAGGGTGTCATAGAACCATAAACTCAATTCATATCACTTGAAATGGTTTCTAGATGCATGTTAAGGCTTTGAACGTAATTCCTTTTAAGCATGAAAAGTCTTTGTCAAATATTGAGAATTTTATCTAAATTAGAAAATCATTTTATGATCTCAATATTAACTTTAGGAATGTTGAGGACCTTAATTAATCTCTAAGACATCCTAGGAGTATGTCTAAGTCATTTCAAAAAAATCCCAAAAGATTTCACGAAAAACCGTCAAGTGGGTTAAATATTCGAAATGAAGCGTCACATTCAAACGTCCATATAGCACTTAAAAATGGGTTAAATGGAGTGATTCAAGAGCTTGAAGTCTGATTTCCAAAAAGCTAAAGAACGTCTCCATCCGAGTTATGGAACTCCAGTTATGACCAAAAGAGTGAACTGCGTCGAAACTGGGCTGAACATCCCAGTCGATTGGGCCAAGAAGGCCAGTCGACTGGCTGAGTCAGTAGCCTAAAAATAAAGTTCGGAATGATTTTTTTCATACCCAGCCGATTGCCACAAAACACCCAGTCGACTGCCTCATCCTGGATTTGAATTCTAATGACTAGTTTTGGGTTCAAACTTTTCCACAACTTCCCAAAACACCCTTAAACGGCTATATTGTGTTCATATGCTATATATATGCCATATATGAGCCAAAAATGGGTTGGAGAAGAGAGGGATAGGAATATGAAAGAAATCTACCATTTGTGCATCATTCACATCATCTTCTTGTGATTCATTCTTCATTCTTGAGTTGAGCTTTTGATTTGAGTATTTCATTCATAACTTTAAGTATGTGAGGAAGTGAGCTTTGAATTTCTTCATCTATCTATTGAGAGATAATGTTGTACCACTCAATGTAAAATTATTATTCTTTGTGAGTGAAAGACCAAAAGGTTATCTTGGCAAGGGATGGGCTTGTTGAAGCTTTATAAAAGTTTTTCTCTACCTTAAAAATAGAGAATTAGGTTGGATCTCCACCCGTAAGAGTGAGCAAGTGTAACGTCCGGTATTTTTACGTGCTAATTTGAAATTTTATTTATTTATTTATTTTATTTATTTATTAAAAAATTATGTGCTTATGTGCTTATGTGCTTATGTGCCTAACATGTTTATATGCTTACGTGAAAAATTGAAAATATTGAAATGTTGGGGAAAATAAATAAATGACCAAAGGGAAAATTAGTAAATTCACATGTATTGAGTTAGTGGGTTTTGTAGAGATTTAATTACTAAGTGTTGGGAAGATGATGAGTTGCAATATTGTAGATGTGTAGAAGACTTGGACAAATTTGTAAATTTGGTTCATAATGGCTAGGGTTGTGAATAAGTGATAAAGGGGTGGGTAACTTGGGCATTTCACCACTACCTTTAATGTTGTCATCATTGTGGCCCTTGGATCAAATCTATCTTGCCATCTTCATTCCTAGCCATTGGATTGGATTCTCTACACACCAACCCTATCTCTAACTCTATCATTGTCTTCATCTTCTCTCATTTCTCACCAAGAACACACACTATTTTACACACACATTTCTCTACACCAAATTTTCGGCCACCATGTTCTCCTTGGAAATTTGGCTTCAAGTTTTGCTCTCTCCTACTCTTCATGCTTGATGGATGGTAAGCACTTGGGGTGGTCTCTTGGTGTGGTGTTCTTGAGCTCATAGTGGTAAGTTTTCTATCATTTTCTAAAGTTTTGTTGTAAGAAATCCTAACTTCCAAATTCTAGAAACTCATGTGCTAGTATTGAATTTTTGCTCTTCCATTGTTCATTCTTGTGGAAGGTTATGAATTGTCTCCAACCATCAAGTGAATTGGCTTGTGGTGAATTCAAATTTCGTTTTGGGAAGAACTCATTGGTGAGTTCACAAATTCCTACTCCTTTGAATTATTTTCCATAAAACCTAGTTTAACCACTTTTAGGTTTTTAGCCGTACTTTGAATTCTTGATTATAAATCGGTTGTTGCTACTAAAAACCATTAGTTAAAAATCCATGTTTGTTTTAATGTTTCTTGAAGGCTTGGGAGACCTTTGACTCAAATTCTTGAAATCACCTCCTTGAAGCTCTCTTGGTCATTCTTGGCTCGGTTGTTGTTGGCGTCATTTGGACGGATTGCTTGCACCCTTTTTGCTCATTAGCTTTACTTGGAATTGAGGTAGGGGAAAAACGAGTTGCTTTAGTTTTTGTACGAGGGTGTGTGCGTCTATGTATATATATGCCGTATATATATATGCGAGTTGGGTCTTGACAAATTAGATGATGAACTAGGCCCCTTGAAAAGCATGATTATGTGATTTTAATGCTTGTTGTGGTTTATTAATCATAAATGTCATATTATGAGCATGTGGATAGTTTTGACATGATATATTGCCTAAAGAGAAAAAGCATATATTATGTGAATATTGAGTACTCATGTAGTGTCAAAGTCATGGTGTCGGAATATGAGGGTGGTGTAGTCATGTGTGGTTAGTCGGGTTCGGATCAAAGCAACAACTGGCCAGGAGGTATCACGCCTACGGAACTAAAAAGCCGGCAAATGTGAGTTAAGAGTCCGGGAGGAGGCTTATTTTCTTGACTCATGTGTAGTCATGGCGTACGGAGTTGCAAGTTGGGCTCTCGTACAACCGACTTCCCTCTTGAAGTGATAGAGAGAAAAATCACTTGGGAAGGGTCGGTGGGGTATTCTACAATTACTTGTTGAGCTTGTATCCTCGAAAGTAATTGGACAGAGTATGTATCCGTTAACCTGAGGGGCGCCTTGTGTCTAGTGGGGTATGTTGAGTCATGGTGTGTTTAGACTATTATATATATATATATATGTGATTATGATGTTATTATGGAAGCATGTTATAATTGTAGAAAAATTGTGTTGTGAGCATGTTGGGGAGACTTATTTATGGGGTTCGATGGGGTTCCGGATTGGCGTGAGAGCCATGTGGAAGAAAAGACTGGCCTAGGAGTAGTTGCATGTACCATGGGTGGGTTGTACCACTCGGAATACCGAGATTGAGGCGATGACGCTTCCTCTACTGGGTTAGTGAGCTCACCCCACGATATATATATATTTTTTTCAGGTAATGATTCCCACTTGGGAGGCCCGTAGTCTTCCGGTAGAGACTCGGTGTTGGTTCCGTCCTTTTTGCGCATATGGAGGCAGAGTACTTTTGTAGAGCATTGATAGACATTGTATACATGTGCTTATTTTGTTTAGTGCTTCAATTAAGTTAGACCTATTCTTTTACCGGCTAGTATGTTAGTCGGGTAGCTTGAATTGATGTACACCCTTGGAGCGCTATGCGCGGGGACCTTATTCTTTTGGAGCACTCCGGTGCTAGAAGTGTAAAACTATGACTTGTTTCACCTTAGAGCACTTTAAATGTAATTATTGGATCCTTTTTAATGGAGTTGTGATTATGAAATTAATTATTTGCCATGAGTTGTGAGTATTAGGTGTTTGGTCGAAAACGGCATTTTTCTAAGTTTTCAATCTAACCCTTTTCGATTTGAATGGAAAAACCTGTTTTCGCCCACCCCCGTAGCCGACAAAATTTCCTTGTTTTAGAAATGATCTCAAACTCACTTTACAAAGATTTTTAGTCTAAGAAACCGGCGATATTTAAAACAGAGACCGGGGGCAAGACGAATAGCTTTAATAAACCACCTAGAAAGGTTTTTGTTTAAACATTTTCAATTGACGAGTATAATTTGGGGTATGGACCTAACTAAGGGTATATTTAAGCATAGGCATGTATCCTTAGTTGTTACGGTGGTTTTCAGATCATTTTGGGCATTTTCGGGTTCGTCGGTCGACTGACGCAACTCCGTCAGTCGACTGGCAAATAGCCGTAAAACTCTTTGGTGAGGTCAGTCAACTGATGGTTTTTGGTCGGTCGACTGATGGTCCCACCAGGCGACTGATTTCCCTTGTCAGTCGACTGATTTCCCTTATCAGTCGACTGATTTCCTGGTCAGTCGACTGACTTTTCCTCAGGGTGTTCTAGTTCGATCCTGTTTCGACACCCCTTCATTCTTTTCATCATATCTGGAGCTACAGATGTTGTATTGAGGTGATCTGTAGCTTTTTAGAAAGCTGATTTAAAGATATTGATGTTAGGCTTTTGAATTGCTTCATTTGAGTCCGTTTTGAGGTCGCAATGGTCGTTTTAAAGTGGTGGTACGTTTTAAGCCTCGACACCTCACGATGACCGATTCTTAAAAATGTTGTAGTTTCCGTTTCGTACCTTCAAATTCGGTTCCGTTTGTTCCTATAACTTCTTTTAGGTCCAAATATTATATTTATACTTTGAAATCACTATTTTATCCTTGTGATGACCATTTTGACCTTGGGTGGGCACGAGTGCTTAAACGGTCCGTTTAAAGTACCATTTGTGTTGTTTTGCTTCTATTTCGATCCCGAGAGGTCTTCTTGTCATATTGTAGGAGTGAAATGATATTTTTACCCTTTTGTGGGTGTTTGTTGACTGAAGATCATTTATTCTCATTTCTTTTATTTCCGCATTCACTCCCTTAGCTCTTAGGCTCGGGTTTCGGAGTCCTAGGAAATTTGGGGCGTGACAGCAAGGTTGGCTCTTCACCCCGTAAGAAGAAGCATGAAAAGGTTTGCTATTCACCCGGAAAGAAGGAAGCATGTAAGGGTTTGCTTTTTCCCGGAAAGAGAAGCACGATAGTGGAATCCTTGAGTGATTTTCTCAAGGCATGGACGTAGACTAAATATTTGGTTTAACCATGTAAAAATCTCGGTATCCTTGGTTTTCATTTTCTCTAACCCTTATCTCTTTACTTTAGAAGCAATTGTCATTTAAAATCTCGAGCTTTATATATCAATGCTTTCAAAATTGCTTGTATTTATGTATTAATGAAGAGGTTAGGAAAATGCATAGTTGAAGGAAATTGAATTTTGATTTTGGTTATGTAACACCCCGTGTTACTTTCTTTTTACTGAAATTAATTCTGATTTAATTTCGGTAATGACGTCACTTGTTCATGACGTTCATGTTATTCTTGGTATTTCACCTGTAAATTTTTCGTATTTAGTTTTAAAGTCGACTGGATGACTTTACGGTTTCTCTTTGACGACTACGCGAGTTCTTGTTATCGATTACGCGGTATCGTTTCGACATTTAACGTTTAGTACTTCGACTGGGCGACTACACGTTATAATTGATCGGGCCTGTTAGGTGTTCCGATGTTTGGGTTCCTACCCCGGTATATTTAATTGGGCATCCCGTTATTATTTCGGGTTGCGAGTTTATGTTTGGGTATTCCCGGTAATTATTGGGATTTACTGTATATATATATATTTAATTGTAATTATATATATATAGTTTTGAGAGTTAATTTTATAATTAGGAAAGACTTGAGAGTCACTCGTGTAAATAGAGAGAATTGGGGAGTCACTTTGGTAAATAGCATTTTTTATATATACATGTGGGTGTATCTGTTGGAGAACGGACCAGACCTTTCTTCTTCTTCTCCTTCAAGCAGCGATGACCTAGATGGGTGGGGTGGTCGCCGGTCATGGCATGGCGGTGGTTTCAGAGCCGCGCATCCTGAAGGGAGTCGAGCTAGGAGGAAGAAGCCGGGAGTGAGAGGGGTGATTTCAACTGGGGTCCTGCGATTTGGCTTGGTGTTCACTGGCTGAGGTAGGAGCAACGGCGACCATGGTGTACTGGTGGTTTGCGGCAGCGTGGGTCGCCGGACATGGTGTTGATCGGGAGTTATGGAGGTTGACCAGTCCCGTGTTCGGCCGGACTGAGTCGGGTTGACTCAGTGGCGAGTTGGGCTCGGTTCAGGCTGATTTTCGGAGGATAGCTCGGCCTATGTACCGTTTACGTTATATCCGAAATTGGTGCGAAACCGTTGAGCGGTTCTCCGGGAATTTCCGATTTTCGGTATGGTTTTCAGTTTACTTTTTTTGTAGATTTGTTCAAATTTAATTATCGATTGCTAACGAGTTTCAACTATATTGAATAGGACAGTAAGGCGGTCGTTTCGATATATTCGAAATAGTTTTCGGGCGATTTTGGTCGGCGGGCTCCATATTCGAGCGCCGGTATTGTTCACGACGGGCTGTTCTGTAAGCGTTACTAAGGTGGGAAATTTTATTTCTCACTCCGTATCATTGAAGTAGTTTGGGGTGTGCAAACCCTTATTTATTTTAATATAGATATATTAAATTGTTAATTTAAATATCTAGAATTGGCTTAGAAGCGATGTAGGACTTAGAAATTAATTTGCGAAATTAATCAAATTAATTCCTACGAAATTGAGAATTTCCTAATTGAATCAAATAGGAATAGTTGGCTTAGAAATTCCCTTGATGATTAAATGGGCTAGAGGATTTTGTAAACGTTGGACGTGAAGAGCTTAGACGTTATGCTAGGTTCCCCTTACGATACGTGAATTATTTGCTTTAATTGTTTTAAAAGCATGTTAAAAGGGAATGACTTGTATACTTGGAATTAAAGTATAAGTTGATGAATTGCAAGCATGCTTATGTGATATAATTGCTTGTCTTGATTTACTGCTTTATTGTTTTAAAAGCATGTGAAAGAGAGTATGAGATTCATGTGGTAGCATGTGGATATTGTTCATAAATATGATGCATTACATATTTATGTTGAGGCATGATTGTCATTTGGACCTCGATGCATATTGAGAATATCATGTAGTGTTAAATCATAGTATTGGTATATGTGGGTTGTGAAATCATGTGGGGTGTCTTTGTGTCGAATTGTCGCAATAACTGGCCAGGGGGTGTTCCCATCCTACGGAATAATGAGCCGTGAATGGGGTATAGGGTGAGTCGTCTCATTCTCGAAGTCGCGGGTCGTCTCGTGCATCCGTTATACGGATCTTTGGTCACGGGTGGTCTCGTGAAAATCGTCTTCCTTGTTGAAAGTGTAGTGTCAAAAACACTTGGGAAGAATCGGTGCGGTACTCTTTCTCCTTGTAAATAGGTGGAGTGCGTATTCGTTAACCACATGATGTGGGCAAAAGGTGGTGTATGAGTCACATTGTATATGCATGGCGTTTATGTGATTTCATTTGACATGTATACGTGATATTATTACATGTGATGTTGGAGCAGGTTTAATATGTGTTATTATTGCCTGTTGGATTTTGGAGCATGTTATGTATGAATATTGTGAAATTAAATTCATATTTTATAAATGCTCAACTGAAAGTGATGAATGTGAAAACATGAGTTTAATGAGAAAATTGTTAAAGTATAAATGAAAAGTGTATCTTTATACTTGTGATTATTTACCTTGTGCCCTTGGGGGAGGTTAGGTATATTGGCATAGTGACCTCTATGGTTAGTTATGTGTTATCTGTAGAGATTTGAGGTTAGGGATTGATTGAGTATCAATTGTGATTTGAGGCCTTAGAGAAGGCGGTGATAGTTTTGTGGTTTCGGTTGGTTGCATATTACTGACCCTGGATGTTTCTTTCCCACTTAGGGGGAGGTATCCTTTATCGTGCTTTTGAGGTTTTGAGTGCGGTTAGAAGTGGTTGTGATTGAACCTGTCTAGTTGAGTGGAAATGACTTCTTGATTCTGTTAATTATCAATTGTGAAATTAGAGTCATAATGAATTGGAAGAGGTATTGATTGAGACTAGTTATTCCCGTGGTATCGGCCACTACTTCTCCCTTTTCATGATATTAAGGGGTTAAAGTGATTTTATTAAGTACTCGAGGTACTGTAGCTTGGCAATCTTGTTTCTAGTGCTTAGTTCATTCCTCTAAGCATTTCTTTTATTGTACTCTGTATACTAGTACATGTCTATGACTTACACGTCATTCCTTGAGTTGTCGGTTACGGCGTGGTGCCGAACCTTTTCCAGGTGTTGTCATTTGATCTCGTGAGGTTGGGAAGAGATAGTTGTGTTCCGTGAATCCAATGTAGTACTCTTCCTTCCTTGTCCTCTTGGACATTATAGGAATTCGTGGAGTTGTGTTTACCCTTATTTGGCTGTCCTTCGGAAACGGTGTTTTCTAAACTCTTTGTATTTAAAAGGAAAAAACCCATTTTCGCCTACCCCCGTAGCAACTAAAAGTTTTAGTACTTTGTAAAATAATCTTGGGATCTTCTTTAAAAAGATTTTCAACTTTTAAAAGCCGGTGATGGCAACTAACGGAGACCGGGGGCAAGACGGTCATTTTTACTGTGTGGTTTCTTAAAAGAAAACTATTTTATTACTTTCTCGAGATTCCGAGATTCCGAGATTCTGAGACTTCTTTCTCAAGATCTCAACCTGTAGAGTTTTGAAAGGTGTTCCATTGTTTCACCTTTGCTTCCTATCATTTCTAAGTCTCAGGTATGAGGCTTAGTGTTGTTCAGTGCACACATATAGTGTTGCCCTTCCTTTCTTCTTGGTTTTTTATGTCACCACTTAGGTGATTCGAGTTGTTCCACATGCTAAGGGAATGGGTACAGAGTGGATTGGGTTCCTTGTCCAGGTGTTCTCCCTAAGCACTTGTGGTGTTTTAACCTTGACATTGTTGTCTCGGTTATCTGTTGGTTTAGCGTTGGGACTTCTTTCCCCTTGCTTTGGTTTCCCTTGTTCGGGTGTTTTCATTAAACACTTGCAGTGTTCTTTACCTTGATATTGTTGTCTTGGTAATCTATTTGTTTAGCATTGGAAAGTCTTTTCCTTCTCTTTGCTTTGGTGACCCTGAGGTGGTCGTTCTTGTGAGTTGAGTTCGTGTACTCTTAGTGATTTGATTGGGTGGTTTTCCTCGCCTACAGTGAGAGTGTTAGTGATGTGATTGACCCTATTGATGATAGCATTATGAGGTCGATTTGATTTATGGTATGGTGATATGATTGAGGTGATCTAGCCTTTGAGAGGTAGATTTTCCTTAGGAATGGGATGAGGTTTATTATATATATATAGACGATGATTGTGTTAGTACGCAAGGACGTGAGTGTTTTTCCTCATGTTTTCTAGGGGAGTGAGTTATGAGTATTCCTTGGTACTAGTGGTGGATTTCGATCCTTATGGATATTAGAGGTGAGTGTGATTCCCTTTGTTTGGAGTTTCTTGTTAGCGTTGTGAACGCTGAATGATTTGTTAGATTGGACCTTAGGGTCGTGTACTTAGTGTATTTTGGTGAGAGTAGTGTAGACTACTGGTGTTGGTACTTGGAGTACGAGTCTTAGTTGTATCTTATAGACTCTTATTGTGTACTTATATGTATATATATATACACACACATAAATATGTATATATATATCCCTTATATACTTATATATATTCATTACGGTAGCATGTGAGCACGTACCTTGGGTTTTCGTGGCTGGGTGTTGTGGGCTATGTATCTCACTGGGTGGTTTAGCATTACCTAAACTATTAGAGGATGTGGTAGTTAGAGTATCCTTTCCCACTGAGCTTATTTGCTCACAGGGGTATTTCATTTGCCCCCTGGCATTCCCACGCCAAGTTGCAGGAAATATACGGCTATGAGCAGGATGCAGTGCAACGGCAGTTTTCTTTAGTTTCTTGTTACAGGTTTTGGAGTTGCGTAGGGTGATGCGGTTACGGATGCAGCACGACTGGGTTTGGGGACGCTAGATCTCTGCTGTCAGTTTCCTTACCCATTGGTTATGGGATTGTTATATATTTCTTTTGGGAGCCAGCCTGTTGGCATATCTCTGTTGATGTATCTTTTATTTCCTGTATTTATTATTTCAGGATGTCGTTGTATTTATTCGGCACTGCTATGTGCGTTCTGTATTCTTATTCGAGCATTTGTGGCTCTGTTGATTTTAGAGGGTTTGGAGAGGTCTTGGTTTCTTTCCACTACCTCGGCCCTAGTAGGATTGATGAATGTGGGGCTTGGAAGCCATTGTTATTATCGAATTGCTATTGGCAGGTTATTGTGTTGTGATTGGTTGTCCGGATGTTCCATTTACAAACAGAATTCTGCCGGATTTTCGTTAGATTCCGCTGCTTTGTTTATTATTCATTTGGGTATGAAATATACCGTTCTATCATTATTCCATACGTTTTCATGGCTAATGATATCTTAGTTGGTTGCTCATCATAATGATCACATCCTGGATCCCTTGGAGGTCCCAGTTCGGGAGTCTTAGGAATTTAGGGACGTGTCAGCATGGTATTAGAGCATTTTTACCCTTTTGTGGGTGTTTGATGACAGAAGGTCATTTTTTTTCATTTCTTTTTACTCCCGTATTCACTCCCTTAGCTCTTAGGCTCGGGTTTTGGAGTCCTAAGAATTTGGGGCGTGACAGGTTAAATATGGTGTAAATTATAATTTATCTACTTCCTTATTTATCTATAATCTAAGTGCATACCATGTGTTTGATAGAATTTATCTTCAACACACCATAGTATAAAATGTTCATATACAGTGTTTGACACAATGCACATTCAACACAACCTTTTTATGTCTAATAACACTTTATACATTAAATCTATATATATAAGAAAAGTGCTTTACATTGTTAGTTGAATAACATATTCACTTTGTTAATTGAATTGTTTCACTTCTACTTTAATAAATGATGCATGTATTTAATTGTGTAAATTAATATTGCATTATTACAAGTATGAAATGTGAAAGTCACTTAAGAGATTATCTAAATCACTAAGTTTTTGACAAGAGCCTAATGAAGCGTGATTTTGATAAAATAAAGTCAAACCGAAAAAGTCTCAAAGTTTGTCATTGACCTTATTCACCCCCCTCTAGGTGTCAATATGTGGCCAACAAATACGATTATTGAATCAATGAATGCTTATTTCTTTGAGGAAATATTTCCTTGTAAAGACATAAAAGAGAATGAACCACAAAGCTTTAAGGAAACAATGTGTTCTCCAGAAGCTCCTTTGTGGAAATAAGCTATAGATAGTGAAGTTGAATCCATCATGCACAACCATACTTGGGAGCTGGTGGATCTTCCTCCTAGAACTAAACATTTAGGGTATAAGTGAATTTTTAAGAGGAAGATGAAGGCTGATAGTTTAATTAATAAATATAAAGCCAGGTTTGTTTCTAAGGGTTTCAAGCAAAAGGAAGGCTTAAATTATTTCGATACATATTCACCAATGACTAGAATAACATCCATTCGATTGTTACTAGCTATTGTAGCATTGCAAAATTTAGAAGTACATCAAATAGATGTTAAAACATCTTTCTTGAATGGTGAATTAGAAGAGGAAATATATATGGAACAACCTGTGGGTTTAATAGTTCCAGGGCAAGAAAAGAAAGTGTGCAAACTGGTAAAATCCTTATATGGATTAAAATAAACACCTAAACAATAGCATGAAAAGTTTAACAAAGTGATGTTGTGAAATGAATTTTGAATCAACGAGTGTGATAAATGTGTTTATGTGAAAAAAACTCAACATGGATATGTTATTGTATACCTATATGTGGATGATATGCTAATTATTGGTAGCAATAATGATATCATTAAAACTACCAAAAAGATGTTGCCAAAAACTTCGATATGAAAGATTTAGGTGTGGCTGATGTCATACTAGGAATCAAGATTCTAGGATATCAGGTAGTCCAATATTATCTCAATCTCATTATATTGAGAAAATACTAGAAAGATTTGACAAACAAAATAGTGGTCTTGTTAAGACTCCTGTAGATGTAAATCTTCATTTATCGAAAAATACTGGTCCTAGTATATCTTAACTAGAGTATTCTCGCATTATAGGCAGCTTAATGTATTTAATGACTTGCACACGACCAGACATAGCATACTCAGTTAATAAATTGAGTAGATATACAAGCAATCTAGGAAATCAACATTGGACTGCGATAAAGAGGGTCATGGGGTATTTAAGATATACCAAGGATTATGGATTGCATTATACCAATTATCCAGCAGTACTTGAAGGGTACAATGATACAAATTGGATATCTGATACAAAGGATTCAAAGTCCACAAGTGGCTATGTCTTCACGATTGGAGGTGGAGCCATATCTTGAAAATCTTCGAAACAAACGTGTATTTCCAGATCCACTATGGAATCTGAGTTTATTGCTTTAGATAAAGCTGGTGAAGAAGCTGAGTGGCTTCGTAATTTCTTAGAAGGTATTTTAAATTGGCCTCAACCTGAGCCGACAATATGTATACATTGTGATAGTCAATCGGCAATTGCAAGGGTACAAAGTAATATGTATAATGGTAAGTCTCGACATATACATCGAAGACATATCATCGTGAAACAGTTGCTCTCAAATGGAATAATCTCTATAGATTATATAAAGTAAAAGGAAAATTTAGCGGATCCGTTTACAAAAGGTTTGACTAGAGAGTAAGTGTATAGTTTATCGAGGGGAATGGGTTTAAAGCCGAAAGCTAATGAGTCATCTTAATGGAAACCCAACCTAATTGACTGGAGATCCCAAGATCTAGGTTCAAAGGGACAGCATAAATTCTGAATGACTCACCAGAGGAACTGGGAAGAAATAAATCTTCTACCCATTTCTATGATGAGACAATGCAATCTACAGTGAGGATCATGATAAGTTGTGCTTTTAAAGACTCTTATAGCTTGAAAATTCAAGTGGGATATGGTAGGATATTCTTAATAAGAAGTCACCTATATGAGTGTGAAGTGGGGCCGCTTCTATGAAACTTCCAAGGCTAAGTTGTCTAGAGCACTCATGAAGTACCAGGCGTTGTTCAGGGCCAAAATAAACACAACAGTGAGAACCAATTCTGTACGGAAGGAAACTATGTGTTTGTTATTGTCTTGGTTTATATCAACGGCTGAACAGTTCAAAACATCATGTTCACTTATTAGTTAGTAAATTTGATAGTAATACACTAAGGAAGGTTCAAGGCCAAAAACTACCTCTCCTGATATAGTAATTTTCCAATTGTATTCTTTCCAGTGTCTGTATTTTAATTTTTTTTTTTTGCATTTAACGTCAAAATCTCATTCATGTGGAGGATTGTTGGAAAATAAAAGAGAATGAGATAAAAACCAAGAATTATGTATGCAATGGAACGTTGCAGTGAAACGTTGTGTCTGCAAATTGTATATTGAAGTGAAGAATTGTGTCTGTACTTGTACACTCAACAGACACTGAACAAACACAACCTATTTGAACCAACGCAACTAGTGATGGTTCATGTTGAACCATCACATCTGATGACTCTTCACGTCATCTGAAAAGGAACTTGGTTGCCTATAAATACTCCACGGGTCATTTGCAAAAATCATTCTAAAAATCATTTTCTTATTTCCTTATCTTTTCTCTGCATACATAATAATAAGTGTAGGAAAGAGTACTACACAAAGCTGGTTCGCTAGTTCTCTAATTTGTAATACTGCTATTGGAGAAGGAAGGTCGTTGTATCCTAGGAGACAGACGCTATAAAGACCGTGAACACCGTAGCGGGGCGAATCTGTCTTAAGGACATAGAATCGAATTCTAGACTCGACCTAACAGGTTCTATTGTATTTTATTTTATATTCTTTTTAATATATATATAATTTTATTATATAGTTTATATATATATATAATTTTGTTATATAGTTTATATATATATATTTTAGCATATATATAGATATAGATATATATATATATATATATTGTGACACATTAAATTATATTTAAATAATATTATAGTATTACACACATTGTTCATAGGGTTAATTTCATTTACACCCCCTCATGTTTGTCTTTATTTCAATCACACCCCCTCATATTTGAGATTTTCATCATTTGCACCCCCTTAACGATGACATCATCCTAATTTTTTTTGTAAATACCTAAATTATCCTCAATGGGATAACCTAGTGTGTTTGGAAACAAGGATATATTATTTTATCTTGTTGCCCAATAAATGACTCTAGAGGGGGGTGAATAGAGTCTTAGCTTAAACAATGGAATTTAATTCGATTTTCTATTTGATAAATGTAATTGCAATGCTAGATGATTTAATATAAAAACACAAAGCAATATAAATCAAAATAAGAGTTGAGAGAGAAATATAAATACTTGGACAAACGATTTTAGTGAGGTTTATAATACCCTTGATTCCTACATCCTCGGCTCAAGGTTCTCTTGAGACTTCCCAAATCCACTATGGCTTCTCCTTACGGGTGGAGAGCAAACCTTTACAAGAAGCACACCACTTCTCCTTACTAAGAGAACACCCTCTCTTAGCTTTAATTTGGGTCACACCAACCCTTTGATTACAATGATCTTGTACAATAAAAATATCTCTCAAAGATTGATTTGTACAATTATAGCTCTCTTGCTCACAAGACTAAAGTAAGAATTTGAATCAAGATGGAAGTTCTAGACTTTGAAAATATATGAGTAATGATACAAATATGTGTATGAAAGTGTATTTTTTATATTGCAAGAGGTAGATTTTGTAGAAAGAGTTTAAGCCCTTTTTATAGCAAAGCTTGGATGTTCTTCTAACACTTTAGATCATGTAAAGTGCAATATAGCCGTTTGAAGGGAGACAAATCCGTTAGAAAAGAAACACAAAAGTTAAGAGCCGTTGGAAGCTCATTTTGTGTTGTTTTTAGGCAAGTTAGGCTATCTAACTTTGAGAGTTAGGCTATCTGACTATTTAAGTCAGGCCACTTGACTAATTAAGTTAGGCTACCTTACTTTCCTGAAGAAAGGATTTGAAACCTCTGTAAAATTTAGGCTATCTGACTTGTAGAGTCAAGTTACCTTACTATTCAAAAACATTTTAATTTAGCTTTAAAAATGGTTTTGTGAGGTGATGCATGTTTAAATCAATTTTCTAAAGCTTCAAAGATAATTCAAATAATTACTTTGACAATTAAATCTTAAGCACTCACCAACCTATCTATCCAATCTTCAAGTAGTGGTTGATCCTCTTTGAAATGATTAACTTTAAGCTTCAACATCTTTACTCTTGATCATCTTTGAATTTCAATCTCTTTGCATTTAATCTTTTGTTCGGTCGCTTTAAATGGTAACGTCATGATCTTTTTGACCGCATGATCCATATATGATTTTCCTGTTTTTACAAGCTTAGACAAATACTCATTGTAACCATTAGTACAAATACATCATTAATGATTTGTTATCATCAAAATTACGGAATTGCCCTTAGATTGAAATCTTAAGGCCAACATATCTATTTCACTACCTCCAATAATTTAATCATTTAATTTGTATTAACTTTTAAAAATATATATATAATTCAAAAATATATATATTTCAATTTGAAAAACATTATAATATTCAAAAATAAATATAAAATTAGAAAATATATATATAGTTTGAAAAAAATATATAAATTTCAAAAAATATATATAAAATTCAAAAAAATCATATAAAATTCAAAAAAATATATATTAAATTTCAAAAATAAATATAAAATTCGCAAAAAGATAAAAAAAAATTGAAACAAATATATAAAATTCAAAAAACATATAAAATTAAAAAATATATATTAAATTTCAAAAAAATCATAAAATTAAAAAATAAATATAAAATTCGATTAAACATATAAAATTTGAAACAAATATATAAAATTAAAAAACTAGTTTTTTGAATTTAGTTTTTGAATTAAAAAAAAATATTTAATATTTGATATAAATTTATGAAAAAAATAATTTCTTTTCTTAAAGTTCAAATTTATTTTTTTGAATTAAATTATTAGATCAAAATTTATTATATACAGAAATTATTTAATTGGAAGAAAAAGAATAGGACTGTTTGTATATAGGATTAACCCTATTCTAGAATTAAATTGATTTAAGAGGTGTTTGGATCAAGGGCATTTTAGACATTTCATACCATGAGGGGGTGTAAATGAAGATACTCAAACCTGAGGGAGTGTGATTGAAATAAAGACACACCTCAGGGGTGTAAATGAAATTAACCCTTGTTCATAACACTACACACTCTTATCTCTGCATAGGCTGTTTCCCATTTCGGACCTATGACCTCCCAGTCTAAATGGTGCAATCTTACCATTGCATCGAAGCACACCCTCGTCAAATAGTTTCCAGTGTTGAACAAAAGTATATAATGATTAGCTTTTGAATCAGAACTACCTGTAAGTTTCTGTATACAGGTTTTGTATACAGATGGTTAAATACCAAGAACATAACGATCAATCATTCTAGCAGAATTACAGGCAGGCCCAAGATCACCCCCTTCTAGAACATGTCACCGATCATCAATCAAATAAAACGAGATATGCAATTTTATAATCCTATACATCATAATACATGCTGGCAGATCAATGATCATTTTATCATTTTCTAACAGATGCACCATAAACATTAGCATAAACTTACTTAGATACTACCAAGTAATTAGCATAAACTACATGGAATAAACAAGTCAACTCCGTGGAGATTATATTCGGAAAGCGATAAGCACTGAATAAAATTATAGAAAACACTAAATTCGGAAAACATAATAAGCACATAAGAATATAATAGAAGTTCCTATTTTCTTAGGCTGACTTGAACCAGATAGTACAAAGATTAACATGCTGGCCTGTTTTCTCAGGATGACTTATTTAGTCTAATACTCATTAGTTGACGCCATATTATTATGACCCAAAACACGAATCATCAGCCCTTTAAACAACATCAAAATCATTCAACATTGAGTGCGAGGTGCAATAAGTTGAGTCCAGCTGAAAGCCAGAAATTACGAAACATATAGCACCACAAGGATAGAGTAGCTCAACCGCACAATGCAGGAAAGGAAAAATGATGGGGGAAAAGTGAAGGAACATGGAAAACAAACTTACGTATTTAGATACAGCTGCCATTGACTGAAAGAAAATAAGAGGTTGAGTTCAAAACTTTGAATTACCAATCTGGAACGTATAAACCATATGATAACCCCAAGTATATTGCAGACAATATGAAAGCAATGAACCTACATAAATAGTTGCAAATCAATTGTTAGCAATTTGAAAGACAAATAAACTAAAAAGGGAAAAATAAAAGAGATGAAATTGTGTTTTTTTCATTTGAATTCTACAAAGAACCAGTTAATTTAGCAGAAGTATATGAAGATGAAGTTACCGACTGAATAACCAAGAGTAAACTGATGGAAAGTAAGGAATCAACGTTATGTACCTAGATGGCACCCTTGAATAGAACAACTCCTCATAAAGTTTGAATGAAATTATCCCGTGTAAAGTATGAAATTTCAGGATCATCAAAATTATGTAAGAATTGCTCTTTAAAATGTTTGGAAGGCAATGCTCAAAACTGAATGCTTGACTTGCGCACAAACAGAGTGAAGAGTGCTAAATATCCAATTATATATGTCATTGTCAAGTCATGATTTGTTTTGGCGTATGGTGGCTCATTTCATGATTCAAATGTGTATTTTCTCCCTATCGAAATAAATAAAATAGAATAAATATAATGATCATCTTAAGGTTTTCATCTTATTCAATTTCAAGGTCAAAGATAGATAGTCCAAAAACCAGGTTATCGACCCAGGGAAGGAAAAGAAACAGAAAACGAGGGCTAGTAATTCTACTAATAACCCTCAAAATTGAAAATGGAAATCATCCATGTTGAAAAGAATTGTGATCACCAATATACAACAACATTGAAGTTTGTATCATGCAGCATACAGCCGAATATGCCCTTACGAGTGCCAAGAATAATTCCTGAAAGAACCTATTCCTTTCCATCTTTGACATGGAAGCCATATCTCGCACAAAGCCGCGACAATGTATCCAATTGACAATAAAATAGTTTGATAGTGATAGTAAAAAAGAAGTCCATATGAGCAGCTATTCTAAGTGGTACATAGAAACAACAAAGGTACTAAACACATGAGTTTACCCTCATAATTTCATTTTAGCTTGTGCTTTCAACCTCTGGTAGGGCTGCAACTTGGGCCGGCCCAACCCGAACCCGGCTGGGCCAAATCCGGGTTGAATTGGGTCGGGCCAGCCCTTAAGACATGCACGGGTTCGGGTTGAGCCCAACCCATTCTTTCATGGGTCGGGTCGGGTCGGGTCGAGCCTTTTTTATAGACAAAAAATTACATATACTGTGTATATATATTCCTGTATCTATATATACATATATATAGATTTTTTTCACTTTTACTTTGAAATCCTTATCCTGTTGACAAATTTCACTGAAAACAAATATATTTGATAATTGAAACAAATTCGTTTTTCAAGACAATTACCAAATTCACTAGCAACTTGGTGCAAAAATCAAATTAAACCAAATCACAGATTCACATCTATATAAATATAAAAAACAAAAACAAAAATGAGATAAAAACACCATTTCACTATCAATTTAATTATCGAAATGCTAAATTTGCAAACACCATTTTACCATCAATTTAATCATCGAAATGCTAAATTATGGAGAAAATGCACAGATGAAGGTTAAAATTTACCGATTTTTCTAAGTTTGTAAAAGAATCTACCCAGGACTTCCTTTAATAACACTTTATTGGCAAGCATCAAGAAATACAGTGCGCTGTGAGATGTCAGCCTGCATGCACTACATTGCCTGTGCTCCCAATGTTCATTTTACCACACAAGGAAAAGCAAAAATGGAAAATCACTACTGAATAATTTGATAATCAAGTGAGCCAAAAAAGAAGTCAAAGACATTATAGAACACATCACTCAAATGGCAATGTCAATTTCCCATCAATACATCAAACAAAATAAAATGCCAATAGGTGCAATAGCAAAAGCAAAAGTCAGAGGGTTGGCATTTAAAAACAGAGGTCCCAGCTCTTGTGTTAAAAACCTTGATTTGTGTCAATTCACAACAAAAAAAATATCATAGGCGTAATCGCTTAAAAGGGCTAGTAATTTCAATTTTGCGCTCCAACTTGTTACAAAATTAGATCATAGGCGTCTAAACTAGAAATACAATGTAATAGTCAAAATAAATGGCCCAACTAGGATGGGTCACAGGACTGATGGGCCGATGACTGATGGGCCAAAGATTGATGAGTCGAAGACGGATGGGCTAAATAAATATAATTAGCCCATAGAATTCTCTAGAAGATGAGTGATCCATAAGTCAGGGAGTTGTCCTACTTATGGAATAGAGAGTCCAAAAAGGATTAGAGTTTATCAAATCCCCTGATTTAAGGGATTGATAAACTTGGGTAAATGGGCTTGACCCATTTACCATGATTGTGTATAAATACAAGGCCAAAGATTGAATAAAGGATTCAATTTTTTACCCCAAATTATTATTCTGTATTTTTCTGCATCTACACAATTGATGTCGTCTGTGGGAAACACCATTATTGAAATCTTTTTCAATAAGCTTCATATTCTCTATGAAAAAGCTGAGATTCATACCATTAATGGTGGTAATCACCCGTTCACACCAAACTGACTTACCTCCGAATGGAGTCCAACAGGCAGAGGATTCGATTAGGCGAGCCCTAGAAGAGAGGACCGCCGAATTGGAGAGGCAGAACGCTGAGCTAGTTGCAAAATTGGCCCAACTTCAGAACCCTCAAGAGATCCAGAACGATGAGAAATCCAGCCAGCAGGAGCGGTCTATAGGCCACCAGTCAGAAAGGGACAATCACCAAGTAAAATCCAACAACGATTGGGAGGAACACGCGGAATCATCCCTACAGGTGCTTGGGGGGCGTAATCCCGAGGAGATTCTGACCATTAGGAAGATTGAGGAAATTATGACCAGATTCCAAAGGGAGGTGTTAAAGGATCTGAAGGTGCAGACCCCTATCGATCTGGCCTCCGAGGCATCCATCGATGTCGTGCAGACTCCGTTCACCATAGCGATCACTAGTGTGCCCTACCCGGAGAGGTTCAAACTACCGAAGTTTACCTTGTTCGACGGTACAAAAGATCCAACGGAGCACATCTACCACGTCCATACAAAGATGAATGTCTACAATGAAAACAAAGCCTTACTCTGCAAAGTCTTCCCCACCAGCCTAACCGAAGCAGCCCTACTCTGGTTCAGAGAGCAGCCACCCCGATCCATTGGAAGCTGGCTCAGACTCTGTGAATTATTCATTGCCCAGTACTTCGGCAATAAAAGGCAAAAGAAGCCCATCTCTAGCATATTCACCATGATCCAGGAGAAAGGCGAGTCCCTCAAAATTTTTGTATCGAGATTCAATGTCGAGATGTCTTCAATTGATAATTGTGACCAACATTCAGCTATCGAAGCCTTCAGAATGGCCCTGATCCCTGGAACCAAGTTCCATCAGTCCTTGGTCAAGAAGCCACCAACTAACATCAGAGACCTCAATTCTAGAGCAAAGGGCATCTCCGAATAGAAGAGGAATTGGCCATATGCCAAAGAAGAACAACCTTTGCAAGCGTGGAGGCAAAGGCATCCGAACCTTCCAGGGTAAAGGATCGAGCACCAGACAGGAAGCGATAGAGCGCTCCTCCTGCTCCCTCCCAAGTCCCGGAGAAACGCCAGAGGTTTGAGGACAAAGAAACCCCGTTGAAAGTTACTATGGCCAAACTGTATCAAGAGACCAAGGGTAAGGGAATCTTTCGATTACCACCACCCATTAGACAGCCAATGGACCAGAGGGACATGTCAAGACACTGCGCCTTCCATGGCGAGTACGGGTATCACGCCAAGGAGTGCAGAAGCCTTAGGAGACAGGTGGAAGCCATGACAGCAAAACGAGAGCTGACCAAGTACGTCGCCAAGGAGGGAACCCGATCAGATCAAACGTCACATACACCCGCCAAGGGGGCAATAGGACATCCCGTAAGGGTCATTCACATGGTTCATGCAGGAGCAAGCCGATCAGAAGTAGAAGAAGCCCGGAGGTCCCAAATGCGTCAAGCCTAGAAACTTCGAAGGGTTGGGGAAGTCAGCGAGTTTAGAAGCCCGAAAGAAAATGCCCGGATAACTTTCACTTCTGCGGATATGCGGAGCATTCAGACACCACATGACGACCCTCTCGTTATCTCCCTCATGGTTTCGAACTACTTAATCAAGAGGGTGATGGTTGACCCAGGGAGCAGCGCCAGCATTATCACCAAGTGGGCCTTGGAGAAGTTAAAAATCAATCCCCAGGAGATAGTACCTTACAGAAGCCCGATAGCCGGATTTGATGGCAGAAGAGTGGAACCAGTGGGAGAGATCCAATTCCAGTGACAGTAGCAAGGTGCACACTCAGAGAAACGTTTGTGGTGGTAGATGTCAAACCCTCCTATAATCTCCTTATGGGAAGGGGTTGGATCCATCGGATGCACGGAGTTCCTTCAACCATGCATCAAGTCATGCGGTGTATCGATCTGAATGGAGTTGATGTGATTGACATCAGAGGTGATCAGATAGCAGCCAAGGAATGTTATGCTGTCACCATGAAAGGACTGAGGAAAAGGGCTGAGCCGGAACGGGAATCACGACCCAAAGCGGTACCCGATGATCAATAGCAATTACAGGAAGAGGGTGCGGGGTCATCAATAGCAGCTGAACCTTTGCTTGAAGTTCATATTTACCCTGATCACCCTAAAAGGTTGACTTATATCGGTTCTGGCCTCAGCGCTCAGGAAAAGGAAGAAATGGAGGACCTATTGCGATCCAACGCCGACGTATTTGCATGGGGTCATATAGATATGACTGGCATCGATCTGTTAATAGCACAACATTCCCTCAACATAGATCCCAATGCAAAACCTGTCAGACAGAAGCAAAGGCGGATGGGGGCTCACATAAACCAGATCATAGCTGAGGAAGTTGATCGGGTCATTCAAATAGGATTCATTAAGGAGGTGCAATATCCTTCCTGGCTGGCTAATGTGGTCGTGGTTCAGAAGAAGAATGGGAAATGGAGGGTGTGCGTGGACTTCACCGACCTAAATAGAGCATGCCCGAAGGACTGTTTCCCCTTACCAAAGATCGATCAGATGGTAGATGCCACAGCTGGATTCGAACGATTGAGTTTTCTGGATGCGTACTCTGAGTATAACCAGATACGAATGAACCCAGATGATGAGGAAAAGACTACCTTCATCACTGAATCAGGTACATATTGTTACACAGTTATGCCTTTCGGACTAAAGAAAGCAGGTGCAACCTTTCAAAGGTTGGTCAACAAAGTCTTCTAGGGCATGATGGGATCTACCATAGAATCCTACATCAATGACACGGTGGTAAAAAGCAAAGTAAAAAGTGATCACCTCACCGATCTGCAGCAGGTGTTCGATACCCTCAAAAAGTACAAAATGAAGCTCAACCCATCCAAATGTTCCTTCGGGTGTCCTCGGGCCAGTTTTTGGGGCATATAGTTGATTGGACGGGAATACAGGCTAGCCCGGCACAAGTTAAAGCTCTCGTGGAGTCAGCAGAGCCAAGGTCCCAGAAGGAGATCGAGGTACTAACTGGAAGAATAGCGGCCCTCAGTCATTTCATCTCTCGGTTAACTGATCGGTGCAAGCCATTCTTTCAAGAAATAAAAGCGGCGAAAGGAGAGGTCTGGGGGCCAGAGCAAGCGGAAGCCCTGAAGAAACTCAAAAGCTACATGGCAAAGCCTCCTATACTAGCAACCCCAGAAGCCAATGAACCGCTACACCTGTATCTGGCCATATCTGCAACATCTACCAGCACCGCTCTGGTCAAGGAGGGCAAGGGGTACTAGACACCAATCTTCTACACCAGCAAAGGCCTTGCTGATGTAGAAACCCGTTATTCAAAGAAGGAGAAGTTGGTACTATCACTGATTAATGCAAAGTGACGTCTTCGGCATCCGATCGTAATGCCAACTGCAACCCCGATCAGATCCATAATGGCGAAGCCTGAGTTATCGGGGAGAGTATCCAAATGGGCAATTGAACTCAGGATTTTTGACATAACCTATGTCCCCCGAACAGCAATCAAGGCCAAGCAGTAGCTGACTTTTTGTTAGAAACAGAAACTACAAACTCTTTGGAAGAAAATTAACCTAGCTTATGGGTTGTGTTCGTAGACGGATCATCAAATGTCAACGGAGCAGGGATCGGTGTAGAACTTGTGACATTAGATGGCACTAAAATCCAGCAGTCCGTTCGACTCGAATTTCCTGCCTCCAACAACGAAGCCGAGTATGAGGCCCTTCTTTCAGGAATTCAGTTGGCCCGAAGCCTTCAAGTACAGAAAGCAGAGATTTGAAGTGATTCCCAGTTGGTCGTACGGCAGTTAAATGGGGAGTATGAGACCTGAGAGCAGAAAATGGAAGCGTACAAGAGTTTGGTGTTAAAAGAGGCCGAAAGGTTTCAGCAGTTAACCTTCGAGCAGATCCCCATAGGGGATAATTTCATAGCAGACTATCTGGCTAACCAGGCCTCCGCAGCAGGGGAAGG
Source organism: Cornus suecica (assembly GCA_963922005.1). Lineage (NCBI taxonomy): Eukaryota > Viridiplantae > Streptophyta > Magnoliopsida > Cornales > Cornaceae > Cornus > Cornus suecica. The sequence goes on along the minus strand of OY998247.1, from coordinate 33,599,186 downwards.
AATGACTCGTGTTATACCAATAGACTTCATCATCCTATCAAGCTTGGAGCCCCCCGAAAACGTGATGATCATTCCATGGGAGCCAAGATGGATGGACCCTATAGCAAACCATCTGGCTAACCAGGCCTCCGCAGCAGGGGAAAGAATGACTCGTGTTGTACCAATAGACTTCATCGTCCGATCAAGCTTGGAGCCCCCCAAAGACGTGATGATCATTCCATGGGAGCCAAGCTGGATGGACCCTATAGCAGACTATCTGAGGACCGGTGCATTACCTGAGTCGAAACCCGAGGCCCGAAAGATAAGAATGAAGGCAGCCAGATATGCTCTATACAATGGCCAACTATACCGCAAGTCTTTTTTCGAGCAATATTTGAGATGTCTCACGCCTTTCGAAGCTTCGGCGATCATGGAAGAGAATCATGCAGGAGCATGTGGCAATCATTCCAGAGGGAGGTCTTTAGCCAATAAAGTTCTCACCCAGGGATACTTCTGTCCCTATCTGTCAAGGGACGCTGAAGTTTATACCCGCCACTGTAAAAAGTGTCAATTTCATGGAGATGTCATTCATCCACCTCCGGAGTTACTGAACCCAACAATTATCCCTCACCCCTTTGCCCAATGGGGTATGGATATTGTGGGTCCTCTCCCGCAAGCGATACGATGTACCACTCATGTTCTCCTGGCTACAGACTACTTTACCAAATGGGTGGAAGCCGAGGCATACCCCACCATCATAGGTAGCCATGTTATAAAGTTCATCTAGAGCCACATCATTTGTAGATTTGGTCTACCCCAAACTATAATGATGGATAATGGCACCAATTTGGATAACAGGAAAGTTTAAGCATTCCTAGCAAAGCATGGGATCAATCAGAACACTTCTTCCATCGGCTATCCACAGGGAAATAGGCAGGCTAAAAGGACAAACAGAATCATTTTTGATACACTGAGGAAAAAGCTTGAAGATGCAAAAGGGGCATGATTGGAGAAATTGCCCGAGGTGTTATGGTCCTATCGGACTACTCCGAGGCAATCAACTGAATAGACTCCTTTCGCCATGGCTTATGGGGCCGAAGCAGTTATCCCGACTGAGTTGAGAGTACCTACTTTAAGAAGTCAAGCCTGGGAGGAAGGTCCAAACAATCAGCACCTGGTCCATGATTTGGACCTACTGGAGGAAAGAAGGGAAGTTGCAGGGATAAGGCTGGCTGCCTATCAGCAACAAGTCAGAGCACGGTTCAATCAAAATGTCAGGAGAATAGAATTCCAGGTAGGCGATATGGTACTTAGAAAAAAGATTGGGATTGTAGGAAAATTACGAGAGACATGGGAAGGACCTTACACAGTAGTTGAGGTCATCGGACGCGGAGCTTATCGATTACGAAAGAACAAAACAGGCCGCATCGAGTCTAACTCTCAGAACGCTTATCGGCTGAAGAGGTATTATCTTTAGGAAGTTTCTTTTTTGTTAAAACATTAAAGTTGTGTCTCTCTTATGACACCTTCTTCTGATTATAATAAAGAATCGATGTCCGATGTCGGCATCTCTACTTCATGTTTCTCAAGTTCATTTCAATAAAGATACATTCTATTTTATGCAAGTGCTCCAATTATAAATTAAAATATTCCTAAGTGTTAAGTTCAAACCTGATTCGAACTAACCAGATGACAAAGGCAAGCCTCAGGGGCCATATGCCCAAAGGCTCAGATTTGAAAGTAAAATTTTCCTAAGTGTAAAGTTCAAATCTGATTTGAACTAACCAGAGGACAAAGGCAAGCCTCAGGGGCCATATGCCCGAAGGCTTAGATTTGAAAGTAAAATGTTCCTAACTGTTAAGTTCAAACCTGATTTGAACTAACCAGAGGACAAAGGCAAGCCTCAAGGGCCATATGCCCGAAGACTCAGATTTGAAAGTAAATTTTTTCTAAGTGTTAAGTTCAAACCTGATTTGAACTAACCAAAGGACAAAGGCAAGCCTAAGGGGCCATATGCCCGAAGGCTCAATTTTATATTAAAATTTTCCTAAGTGTTAAAGTTCAAACTTGATTTGAACTAACCAGAGGACAAAGGCGAGCTTCAGGGGCCATATGCCCGAAGGCTCAAAATTTAAAATTCAAACTTTCCGAAGTGTTAAGTTCAAACATGATTTGAACTAACCAGAGGACAAAGACAAGCCTAAGGGGTCATATGCCCAAAGGCTCCATTATTAAATTAAAATTTCCTAAGTGCTGAATTTCAAACATAATATGAACTAACCAGAAGAAAAGTATCAGGGGCCATATGCCCGAAGACTGAATATTGCATGAAAACTAGAACAAAATAAACACTAAGGTGTGAAAAGTTCTTTTTCATTGATAAGGAAAGAAATTACAAAAATACCCTTTTGAAAAGGGGTAAGCACAAATAAACTTAAAAAACTATTCTACTGATCAGGGGGATGATATTCTTCTCCCTTCAAAATAGCGGCAAACCGCTTCTCATTTTCAAAGGCAGGAGGGTTTCTGTAGGGAAGGGACACTCCCATGTGGGCATCTAATTCCTCAGGGGTCTTGAACTCCCGAGCTTCCAAAGTGATATACTCCATTTCGTGCCTTTCTCGCCACGCTCGGACCGTTTGGATATCATAGATAGCGGAGTACCGGCTATACATATCCAGACCCCCCAGGCGGCACACCTCCACCTTAGCCCACTCAAGAGCCAAAAGATTATCTGACTCTGTTTTTTCAACATCCATCTTCTGGTAGGCAGCTTTCACCTCTTCAAGCTCAGCAGCCAAGGCTAGCTTTTCAGCAGTCAGAGCCCCCTTCTTTGCCTCAGCAGTCTCCAGAAGGTATTTCTGCTCTGAGACGTTCTGACGAAGACCATCGGCTTCTTTCACCAAAGCCATCCGATGCTCACTGTTTTGCTTGATCTGGGCCTTCATATTAGCCATTTCCTTTATATCAGACTCTACAATACTGTTGTAGGCCTGGATCCCATAAAGAAGCTACATAGAAAGAGGAAGAAAGAGGCATGTTATTACGTAAAGCAGTGAAAGATCATAAGCCAAATCACAAAAGAGAAACAAAAATTCGTACCTCCATGGCCAGGGTAGAGCTCTTCTTCAGAAGCTCAGTCCAGGAGATTTTTGACTGAGCGGCCCTGTCAGTCGGAGTCCAAATCCCTTTTGCCATAACCTGAAGAGCTTTCGGCTGAGTTAAGGTGAGCTGATTAGCGCAGACCAGAGTCCTATCGGATAGAAGGAACTTTGGCTCCCAGGGAATAGGATGATGAGAAGCCTTCTGAGCAAGGGGAGTTTCGCTCGTAGAGGCATCAGCAACTTGAGTCCTGGCCCTCTTATTGGCCACTCCACCGCCTGTATCGGATTAGGTCCTTGTGACTGGAGGAATTACCGGAGGAGGTTGAGGTAGGGGTACCGGACTCTGTATTGGAAGAGGTACTTGAGGCCCCAGATGTGCTATTGAGAAAGGTACGACATCAACCAAGTTGACCTCATCAGGAACTTGTGGGCGTCTGGCAGAAAGAGGTTTGTCGGGAAAGTCCATCATGTCAACAGCAGCGCCCAAGTTAGAAAACGACTCCAGGTTGTTCAAAGTTAGAAGGTCTGTAGCTGATTGGACATTGTTCCAGATTTTTGTTTTCAGGAGGGCTACATGTCCTTCTATTAGGGACAGGGGGATTTCTCTATCCTCATAACCCAAAAACCTATATGCATACTCCCCCCGATGTAGGTCACAGAGCCCGCAAAGACAAGAGGCCTTATGGAGGGGACGGTAGATGGGTAAATGAATGGCCCCGAACGTATTTGGGATCGGGAATATACGAGAGAACGGGTAGGACCAGTTACTACTCACAACTACCATTCTCTCTTTCCATCCCTTATCAGATTTTTCGATACCAGAGCATATACTCCGACCATGAAAAGGGAAGAGGTTGTATCTACCCTTACTTTCTCTGGCATTTTAAAAAAATAACAGAGAAGTAAGTCGGCTAAACCTAGTTTAAGGTCCAGATCCCTATTGTATAATAGGAGCATCGACAGAATCCTAAGGCTATTTGGGTTGAGTTGAATGGGGTGTAAGCCTAACATGAAGAACACATAGTGAAAGAATGGGTGAAGGGGAAACCTTAAAACCCTAAGGTGAACTGCCGATAGTAGAATGCTACCGGGTGTTAGTCCCTCACTCTTGGTAAAATCTAGGTAACATGGGTAAGGGTCTACATCAACATCCCCAGGAACATGGGTCTCTGCCCGAAGATGTTTGACATCTACTTCGAGACGGATTCTTTTAAGTGGGGCTACTACGAATGGTTCAAAGGACTTGGGGTCCACAAGTTCATTGGGACCCCTTAAAACGTGTGTTCCCGGATTCGTTGACAAACCTGGAAGGTCGGTGTTTTGGGGAGTTGTTCTTTGGGCTCCTTGACAGGTAGATTGGGGGTTGTCACTATTGGTGGGATCGGTGCCAATAGTAGAGGACAGAACGACCTCTTCTACCGACCGGGTGTCGTCGATGTCAAACATAGTGCCAAGAAAGGTAGAAGAGACAGAAGGGGGGCAGAGGTGAAAGTTAAAGAAAAGGAAGAGATTGTTCAACTTACTCAGTTGATAGTGAGGAGTCGGGGAAAAGCTTCGGGTGGAAGCAGACTTCTGTTCTGCTGGGAGATCTGAACTGACTGACGGAAAGGATTGCAGTGATAAGGAAGAAATAAGTTCCAGAGATGAAAGTTGAGGAAAAGAGAGGCGAGAGTAGAGAGTTGCAAATGAAGAATGAGGAATTTAAATGGAGTAAAGTGGGTTTTTATAGAAAGAGAAAGGCATGCCAAAGGATGCGCAAAATCCGAAGGTCACACGGCCCACGAGGAGCCGTCGTGGTGCGAGAATTGAGGGAGTAATGACCTTTTAATTTGAAATGCTATTAAATGTCTAATAAAGGCATGACAACTCATCCCCATCATTTCCCATAAAGTACATGTATATATATATGAATGTGTTAATTTTCAGTCACGAGTTTTAAAAAGAAAAATATAAGCCCATAACCTCAGGGGCCTGTGTAATAGTCAAAATAAATGGCCAAACTAGGATGGGCCACAAGACTGATGGGCCGAAGACTGATGGGCCGAAGACGGATGGGCTGAATAAATAAAATTAGCCCATATAATTCTCTAGAATATGAGTGATCCATAAGTCAGGGAGTTGTCCTACTTATGGAATAGAGAGTCCAAAAAAAGGATTAGAGTTTATCAAATCCTCTGATTTAAAGGATTGATAAACTTGGGTAAATAGGCTTGACCCATTTACCAGGATTGTGTATAAATACAAGGCCAAAGATTGAATAAAGGATCCAATTTTTTACCCCAAATTATTATTGTGTATTTTTCTGCATCTACATACAAACATCAAGAAAACTAGATAAGGGGAAGTAATATCTTTAGAATTCAAAGAAGAATATGTATTAAATTATTAATCGTGAATTCAAAGCTAGTTGAATTAACACAAATCGAAGGAATAGACCAAAGGAGAAGGAAAAAAAAAAAAAAATATATATATATATATATATATATACAATATTATCATATATTTTTTCAAATTATTCCTTTTCATTAACTTAAAAAAGATTGGACCCCACTAAAAACCACAATTATACTACATGATCAAGGACAAAATAAGAAAGAAAATAATATCAAAAAATTATTAACTTTTCAAACATGGACAACTAAAACTAGACCGATGGAGTATGTGCTTTTATTGTGTTATATGCTTGAGTCTTTATTTTGTATGAGATACCTCAATAATAGGACTAAAAGAAGAATGTATACATATAAGAGACAATTATTAGGGTTGGCCCTGGGGTAGGCGATCTAGGCGGTCGCCTAAGGCCCTAGTCCGGTGGGGCCTCAAAATTCTCAATAATAATTAATATAATTTTTTTTTTATAATAATAATAACCAACTCAATTTTTCAATATAAATAAAAGTTAAGCCCAATCTGATCTATTAGAAATTACACATACATGGTTCTATCAAATCTACGTGATTCTATCAAATCTATAGGAAAGCTAAGCCCAATTAGATTACTTAGAAATTACACAGGTTCCTAATTCTATCAACCAAATAAAATTTAAGTCCAATATGTCACATTAAAAATTACAAAGCCTATAACCTGGCGGTGGTGGGTTAATTAAGTTTTATATTTTACTTCTTTAATAAGTTATCCAACTAGAAAAATAACATTATTTCTCATAATTTTTTACCTTCTTTATATTTATAAATTTTCCATAATATTTCTTCTTCAATGGCCAAATATAATTATTTTTAACATGATTAATATTTAATTCTTAGTTTAAAAAAATATATATATAAAAATATAAATAAAATAACTAGGAGTTAGAAAAGAACTAAATAAAAAAGTGACATGTGAAATAAAAAATGGTGGAAACATTGGTTTTTAGTATATAAAAAAATACAATTACACTTACTTTGATATGATATTGGATTTTAGTTTTTGCGATAAGGACATCATATTTTTTTAGATTACATAAACAAAATTTTACTCTTTATAAAGCACCCGAACAGAGTTTAAATTTTGTGTTTTCAATACTAGTATGTTTTGCATTATTTTAATAAAAACATTCACTTTAATATTTTCTTAAGCATGTATGTAATAAAGGGCCTCATATTAATGTTTTGTATATGCACTAAAATATTTTAGGGTTAATTTCATTTACACCCCTTGATTTATGTTTTTATTTCAATCAAACCCCCTCACATTTGAGTATTTTTATTTACACCCCTTCGTGGTATGAAATGTCTAAAAAACCCTTAAACCAAACACACATTAAATAAATTTAATCCTATAATAATATTAATCCTATATCCAAACATTCCTAAACAGTCTATCTAAACACTCCCACCACCCGCCAGTCAGCCCACCATTCAGCCCCTTCCCTCCCTACTTTCTCTCTCTAAAAACCCTAATTCTCTCTCCACCACCACCACCACCACCCAACCCTCATCAGCTCCACCAAAATTTGCAATCCATTTCTCCCAAACTCCACAATCTTCAATTTCACTCTCAAATCTCACACTCCACTCAAAACCCACTAAGCAAACCTCTCTTCTTCCCTCATCACCACCCCTTCCACCGTCTTCCTACAAACCCCCCACAATCGCCGCCGTATGCCGTCACTCCACCTCCCCCAACCCCGCCCTTACCTGCCCAACCCCAACCCCCAACCCCTAGCCGCCACACCCACCCCCCAAAACAGGAAACTTGATTGATTTTTCTTTCTTTTTTTCAAGTTTCCTTTAGTTTAAATATATTTTTCTGAAAAACATTAGTTGAATATATATACAAACCAATATAGTATATTATTTTCAATAAATATCTCATAAATATATGTATATTTAAATTTGTTTTAAGAATTTTTTTTTCAAGGTTCCCATAATTTAAATATATTTTTTTGAAAAAACATTAGTTGAATATATATACACACCAATATAGTATATTAGTTCCAATAAATATCTCATAAATATATGTACATTTAAATTATTTATAACTATTTATCTTTGATTTTTATTTTTTTCATAACTTTTTTGTCATTGTATATTTGTTCACTTTTTTTCTATATCTAATAAATATATCATTATATATTTACTATTTTTAATTTTTAATTTTTCAATTTTCTTGTATTACTTCAATATATTTTTATTAGTTTTCCTATTTTTATTAATTTTTAGCCCTTGAATATATACACACCAAGATGGCCCTTGAATAATTTGTGCATATATACACACCAGTATATAGTATATTAGTTTTAATAAATATCTCCTAAATATAAGTACAAGTTTTGGTGAAAAGATATGACATGCCCAACAAACCCCCCAAAAAACGGAAACTTGAAACAAAAAATTGTTAAGAAATTTGCTAATTTTTCCAAGTTTCCTTTATTTTAAATATAATTTTTTTAAAAAAAACAAATTAGTTTATACATGCCAATAAAATATATTAGTTCCAATAAATATCTCATAAATATATGTACATTTAAATTATTTTTAAGTGTTTTTCTTGATTTTTTTTAACCTTTTCTTCATTGTATATTTGTTCACTTTTTTTCTATATCGAATAAATACATCATTATATATATATATATATATATATTTACTATTTTTTATTTTTTATTTTAAAGATCTCTTGTATTATTTTAATATATTTTTATTAGTTTTTATATATATTATTTGATAAAAATAAAAATAAAGAATATTTGGGTAAATTATATAATGAGGGGGTCAAATTGATAAAAAAAACTCAATCCTTATTTTCATACACAGCCTGGATAACATGAAGGGTAATTTAGGTATTAAAATAAAATTTCAGGCTGATGTCATGCTTCAGGGGTGTAAATGATGACACTTTCAAATTTCAGGGGGTGTAAATGAAGATGCTCAAATGTGTGGGGGGTGATTGAAATAAAGACATACCTCAGGGGTGTAAATGAAATTAATCCAATATTTTTCAGATCTTAGGACCGGCCCTGGCAGTTATCTGTAGTGGTAGACAAAAAATCGGCTAATCCGAAAATCCAATTTGATCAATCTGGTCCGGACATTTTGGATCGGTTTCATTATGGATTGGATTGGACATGGATCCAAAAACCCCAAATCAGGTATTTTACGGATCGGTTTTGGATACCATTTTTGATAATTTGTTCCAATCTGATACTGTTCACATATATTTATATTAATAATATATCACATAATATATTATTTTAAACTAAATGATAATATCTTATATTACTAATATACTATTTCAAACTAAATCATAATACCATATTTTACACTAAATAATTATCTATTTAAATCTATAATATTCCCATTAAAATATTTTATTAACAATGCATTATTTAAATATCTATATCTTCTTTTAAAATGGAATTTACTATTCACTACTTTGAATTGGGATTTACTCAATTGAACTCAATTTAACTACTTTGAATTGGATGTTTACTCAATTACACTACTTAAAATTGAGAATGTTGTCAATTTCACCCAATTGAACTCAATTAAACTATTTTGAATTGGGGGATTTACTCAATTTCACTCAATTAAAGTCAATTTCACTAATTTAGATTGGGAATTTTATCAATTTCACTCAATTGAAGTCAATTTACCTACTTTGAGTTGGGTATTTACTCAATTGAACTTAATTTGACTACTTTTAATTGAGGATTGTATCAATTCCACTCAATTAAACTACTTTGAATTGGGGTATTTACTCAATTTCACTCAATTAAAGTCAATTTCACTAATTTAAATTTGGGATTTTATCAATTTCACTCAATTGAAGTCAATTTAACTACTTTGAGTTGAAGATTTACTCAATTGAACTTAATTTAACTACTTTGAGTTGGGAATTTTATCAATTTCACTCAATTTAGTTCAATTAAACTACTTTGAATTGGGAGATTTACTCAATCGAAGTCAATTTCACTACTTTGAATTGGGGGTTTTATCAATTAAACTCAATTTCACTACTTTGAATTGAGGAATTTAGCAATTTCACTCAATTGAATTCAATTAAACTATTTTCAATTATCGGGTTTACTTAATTTCAGTCAATTGTAGTCAGTTTAACTACTAAGAATTGAGGGCTTTATTAATTGAACTCAATTTCACTACTTTGAATTGGGGATTTACTTAATTGAACTTAATTTCACTACTTTAAGTTCGGGATTTAATCAATTTCACTTTTAATTTATTATGTTTATAAAATATGTGTTTTAAAGTAATTCACTATAAAATATATGTGCCTACTGACTCTGTTTTACTACTTATGTTGCAGTTTGGTAGGTGTACTACTGCAGTCTCATTTCTTGAGTTATTTGGGCCACGGTTATCACAAAGAGCATTGTATCATAATGGGTGGTGCTACTACAGTTTCATTTGTTGTTGCATTTGTAATTTATTTATATTTTTTTTCAGTTGTTGAATTGACATTTCGAAGTGCTACTGCAGTTTCATTGTATTGTGTTACTGCAGTTTCATGGTTGTGTTTTTAAGTCGTTATGCTACTACAGTTTTATGGTTTCATGGTTGTGTTAAGTCCTTAAGCTACTGCTTATGTTGCAGCTTTGTAGTGTGCTACTTGAAATTACCTAGACGATAGTGAAAACAGCCTAGAGGGGGTGAATAGGCATTTTTCGATTTTATGATCAATTAAAATTATTTAGCGGAAACTCAATTTTAATTAGTCAGAAACCCTAATTATCAATTCAATTCTCAAAAACAGATCAATCAAGCAAATATGAATATAAGTGTAGAAAATAAATAGTGAGAAGACACAGAGATTTTTTCATGGAAAACCTTGGAAAGACTCCAAGTAAAAATCACGGATACGCTTGGCTATCGATGCACTATGAATCAGAGAATTTTTACAGACTCTATAAAAACAGAACTTACAATCGCTGTAATTTGTTGTTCTTCACTTGACATCTGAAAGTATAGGTTCACTCGTGCTCCACGAAGCTTTCGCTCCGATCTCCGTACTCTGACAACTCTATTTCTCAACATATCAAAATCACCACAAAGCCTCCTACTTCGATCTCCGCACCCAGACGACTTAGTTTCTCGAAACGGATCAACGCAACCTCGTTGCTATAGATGGTGTGTGAATTTTTCAGCAACTATACCATTCAATCATGCATAGTAATCGTCAATGTAGAAACATAATTGAAGACATCCAAAAACAAGAGAGAACTTGTGTATCTCTAATCACTCAATGATATTCTCTTACCATAAGTATATCTCTGTAGAAGAAGAAGATGAAGTTGTAGAAAACTTGCAGAGAATTCTTAAAGACGTGTCTCCTCTTGTTGTAGACTTCGGTATTTATAGACAATGATGATCCAAATCCTAAGTTTGCCCTTTCTCGTAATTTCGCATCCAAACCTTATATTCTGGTGAATATATTGTATATAGCACGCACTTTGATGTATATAAGTCATGGGCAAATCATAAAACCAACCCACGAATAATTTGAACATCGCAGTAAAAATCAGCTAAAAACTTACCGCAGCTACGCTTCAAATGTAGGTCCAAGCATACCTCCAAACGTAAAATGTGTTTTCTAGCCACTTTTTGGAACTGAAAGCGTAGGCTTAAGGCATTTTTGTTAAAACCACTTTTCTCCGTAATTGCTCCAAAATGACCCTCTTGAACTCACGATACTTTTTGCTTGAAGTGACGGCTTTGAAAAATGTTGTTTACGCCCTTAAGGAGACATTTTCCCTCAATATGCTCACTTTCGTGTTTCACTTGTATTCTTCATTACTTCAATGCTTGATTCTGCCTTTGACGAAGCTTATCAATGTCATTAAAACCTAATCAACCTATCTAACACTCAACATGGTTATTGTCTAAAACATGCCATAAATAAACAATACACAAAAATGTTCTTACAATCTCCCCCTTGGCATTTCTGAGACAAAACTGTGTTTTACAATATAGCCTAACAAATAACAACATAACATCTATACCTATGAACACACACCAACAAACATAGATATAAACTATCACTTTACTTTCATGACGAACTACCAAACCTGTAACCACAACACTAAACAAACCATTAAACGCAGGTGTGAAAAACAAATATAAACCAACACACATAATGATCGTCATTCTCCCCCTGAGAATAAACTCCCCCTTGCTAAATACTTTTCCCTTTTAATTAAATAATCTTAACCAAACAATCTATCCCCCTTACTTAATACTTATCTCCCTTTTTGTCACTGAAACGTTAAGCAAAGAGAGTATATGCTATAGCAACAATGTAGAGAGATGCAAGGAAGTACTCAAAGAAAAACATTAAGATACAGAACTCTATCAGATCATATCCAGATTCTTAGGGTAACAAAAATCTCTACCTTGCATGACCCTAATACTAATGCATGAATGCAAAATGTCATGAATAAAAATAAAACAAAATATTTTTGTTTTTAGAAATCTATAAGCAAGGTAGTAGAGACACAAAGCCAATCTTTAACACATCATATTCTCAGATTTAACTCATCCATTATACACACGGTATAGAAGAAAATCAGCACACATACCTTGTAAACTTAATAATGCACAAGTCAAGTTTTACAAATATATATATATATGAAAATTCTCATGTACAAGCACTAAGGTAAGATGAAAACAATACATACTAAAGCTGATAATCTCCCCACCAACCGTGATAATAATTCAATCCAAGATCCAAACTAGAAGGCAAAAAAGTAAAATATACTTTCTCTTTATCACACAACTTCCTCCTTTTCAACTTTTTCACAATATCCATTTTTGTCTTTCTAAGCTCCGGACTTTCTAGCGAGGATTTTTAGTCCCGACCAACTGGGCCCGAGCTTCTTCCATGGGATTTATGCTCATTAGTATTCTCCCTTTTTTACGCCAACACTCAATGCTTACTGAGGCAAGAGGCCCAGTTACTCAAATTGAAGAACTACTTTTTGCATTTTTTTTTTATATTTTAAACATCTCATTCTTTCCTTTTTTTCAACATCACCACAACATTCAACACATGCAAAAAATATTTCATGCATAGACCAATCTAGCATAGCTCATGAACCTTTATACCACTTCGGGTTAAATAAAAAAAATTAACAAATTCAGCAGGCATTATAAGCATCACCGAAGCAACTAGCACCTAAGATTAAAGTTTTGTAATATAAAATAATCATGTCAAGTGATCATCCAAAAATCTTAGGTCAGTCTGATACCCCTACTTCACATATGCTTAATGAGACAAGTAAATGTTAAAATAGAGTAAAATATGTCAACTTTTGTACTCGAGCCATGCTCAACATTCTCAAAAAATTTATTGTCATTTATTTAAAAAAAAATGCATTCATGAATAAAAATAATATAAATGCATGATTACCTATCAATTCTAGAAAAAAAATACAATGTGTTCCTAGAATAATACATAAGAAGATATCTATTATAAAGAAAACATACTAATAGATTTCCTAAGACTAACATGCTTTTGAAAATCTAATGATTTTGTAAAGATATCTGCCAACTGGGAATCTGTGGATATGAACTCTAGAGACATTATACCATTTTTAACAAGATCACGAATGAAATGATGTCAAATATCTATATGTTTTGTCCTAGAGTGTTGAACAGGATTTTTAAAAATATTTATCGCACTCTTGTTATCACAGAACACAGTCATTGTGCCTTGAGAAAAATCGTAATCCTGCAACATCCGATGCATTCAGAAAACCTAAGGACAACAACTACCAACTGCTATATACTCATCCTCAGCAGTGGAAAAGGAAACACAATTCTGGTTCTTGCTATACCAAGCAACCAAGCAATTACCAACATAGAAACACCCTCCACTAGTACTTTTTCTATCATCAACATTACCGGCCCAATCAGCATCAGAAAAGGATGCAATATCAGTATTAGTACCTAATGGATACCACAATCCATAATTCATTGTCCCTTTAACATACATGATAATCTTTTTCACAACAGTAATATGAGACTCCTTAGGACTTTCCTGGTAACGTGCACACAAACCAACACTAAAAGCTATGTCAGGTCGACTGGCAGTCAAGTACAAAAAACTTCCAATCATACTCCTATAAAGTGTAGGGTCAACATTTTTGCCTTTAGCATCTATGCTAAGCTTTACACTAGTACTCATAGGAGTGCGAGCATCCTTAGCCTTTTCCAACCAAACTTCTTTACTAATTCCAAGGCATAACGAGTTTAAGAAACGAAAATCACATCACTTAATTGCCTAACCTGAATCCCTAAAAATAAGTTCAATTCACCAATCATGCTCATCTCAAATTCATGTTTCTTTTGATCTCCAAAATAATGAGCAAGCTGATCAGAAGTGGAACCAAATACAATATCATGAACACAAATTTGAGCAATAACTGTATCACTCTCAATTTTTTGAATAAACAGTATTTTGTGCACTCCCCCTCGAGCAAAACCTGTTCCCAACAGGTAATCAGTCAACCTTTCATGCCAAGCTCTAGGACTTTGCTTTAGCCCTTTTTCAGCCTGTAAACATGACCCGGACAATAAGGATCCTCAAATCCTTTGGGTTGTTCCACATATACTTTCTCATGAAGAACACCATTAAAAAATACACTCTTCACATCCATTTGATACAACTTGAATCCAAGATGACAAACAATAGCAAACAAAATCTGAATAGATTTAAGTCTCGCCACTAGAGCAAACGTCTCATCAAAGTCTATACCCCCCAACTGAGTATAATATTGAGCAACAAGCCTAGCCTTATTCCTAACTACTGTACCATGTTCATCCTTTTTATTCTTGAATATCCACTTGGTATCAATCACATTTATCTCCTTCGGTCTAAGCACAAAATACCACACATCATTCTTAACAAACTGCTGAAGTTCTTCTTGCATAACATTAATCCAATCACTATCTTGAAGAGCTTCTTTGACATTTTTCGGTTCTAAGGAAGATGTATAACATGCATACGAAACCTCATTCCTAACCTTTCTTCGTGTCACCATCATCTGATCAACAGATCCTATAACATTATCCAAAAGATGGTACAACTTTACCCTTACAGATGGTTCTTTAAAAGGAGTAAGCTGAACATCACAAATTTGATCATGTGATTCTACAGGACTTGAAGTATTATCATTAACCACATTGTCCTCTTTCTCAACCTCAGAAGAATCATTATCCAATATAAAGAATGGCTCACCATCTTCCTCCTCAACAGACATTGGAGACTCATCAACACATGAGTCATCAACCACTACATTCATAGATTCCATCATAGTTTGAGTTATAAGGTTAAACACCCTATATGCTCGACTAGTCAATGAATAACCCAAAAATATTCCTTCATCACTCTTAGACTCAAACTTCCCAATAGATTCACGATCTCTAAGAATATAAAATTTTGCTCCAAAAAACTTAAAATATTTCACATTGGGTTTTTTGCCATTACACAGTTCATAAGGTGTTTTTAAGGTGTCAGACCTAAGATAAACTTTGTTTGAGGTGTAACACGCTGTGTTCACCGCCTCGGCCCAAAAATACCTAGGAACATTCCTACCCTGTAGTATAACATTGGCCATTTCCTGAATAACCCTTATCTTCCTCTCAACTACTCCATTTTGTTGAGGAGTTATAGGTGCTGAAAATTCATGTTTTATTCCTCTCTCTTCACAAAACACTTCAATTTATGAATTTTCAAACTCCCATCCATGATCACTCCTCACTCTAGAAATGGAACAATTCTTCTCAGTCTGAATTCTTAAACAAATCCTCTTAAAACTTTCAAAAGCTTCAAACCTTTCACTTAGAAATCCAACCCATGCAAACCTTGAGTAATCATCCACCATGACAAAAATATATTTCTTTCCTCATTTTCTCATGGTCCTAGTGGGATCCATTAAATCAATATGTAACAACTCAAAAGATCTAGAAGTAAAAATGACATTTATCTTTTTGTGTTGACATCTGACTTGTTTACCCTTCTGACATGATCCACACACAATCCCTTTTGCATAACCAAGCTTAGGGACTCCCTTTAAAATTTCACTCTTAGAAATTTTTGTTAATTCACGAAAATTAACATGTCACATCCGCTGATGCCAAATTTCAACTTCATCAAGTTTAACTCGATTGCATAACAATTAAGAACTAGGAACAATAGAATATCAATTATCATTTGAACGCATACCTTCCATCACACAAATCCCAGAAGAGTCAATGATCGAACACTTATCAAGAGAAAAAATTACCTTATGATTACTATCAAATATCTGACTTATGCTCAACAAATTTGCTTTAAGACCCTCTACATAAAGCACATCTTCTAGTTTAGGTAGACCAGGAATCACAACCATACCTTTTTCCTTTAACATTTGACTTCTTTCCATCACCAAACGTTACTATTGTTGGCTTTAAAATTAATTTCAAACAATAAATCTTATTTTGATGATAACAAATCATTTGAGAGTGTTTGGTACTAATAATTATTGAGTTATGTATTTCAGCTAGAACAGGAAAACCAGCTTTGGAAAAGAAAGTGTGAATACAAAAGCAAAAAGAGAAACTAGAATTGAAGTGCAAAATCGAGAAATGTCAAAATGTTCAACAAAAGACAACTTGAAGACTCAAGACTCGGGGTAGATAGGTCGGGGTGCGATCAATTGTAATGAGGTATTTTATGTGTTGATAAAATACTATAAGCTCAAGTGTTAACCGAACTTAAAATGAACCTTAATCAGTTTAGAAAAAAATTCATCTGTCTTGTTCGGAAGTCGACTCTCACACAAAAAGAAGTCGACTGCTTCAAGTCGAAGGTATTAAGCTTATGAACCATCCTTCGGAAGTCGACTCTCGAGGTAGGGAAGTCGACTCTCATGACAGGGAAGCCGACTCTCCATATGTTGGAAGTCGACTCCTTTAAGACGAAAGAAATCATGTTTTGAACCATCCTTCGGAAGTCGACTCTCGAGTTATGGAAGTCGACTCTCAAAGGCTGGGAAGCCGACTCTCCATATGTTGGAAGTCGACTTCTTCAAGTCGAAAGAAAACCTGTTTAAACACTCTTTGGGCAGCCGACTCTCAAAGTCTGGAAGCCTACTCTCGAGGTTGGGAAGTCGACTCTCCATGTGTTGGAAGTCGACTTCTTGAGGACGAAGGTTATCACATTCAAAACTCTTCTTAGGCAGTCGACTCTCGACAAATGGGAAGTCGACTCTTGATGCAATCAAACGGTTATGTCAGGCATATTCTTGCCCAAAACCTGATGTTTGATTCTTGTCTCAAAAGTTTTATTCTCTCATTCCTAAAACCCTAATATTTTCATATATATAGAATGAGATAATAGAGTGAAACATTAAGAAAGCCTAGTGTGAGAAAAGCCTAAAAATTCTCCATCTTCTTCTCTCTCTCAACTTTTCTTGAAAAACCATTGAAAGCAAGATTTGTAAAGCTTGATTTCCAACTCATATACTACAAGCTTTAAACTCTAGATTTGAGTGTGTGTTTATTCTATTGAGCATATTTATTGAAACCATTCATTAGAGAATATTCATCTAGAGTTTATTCTTCTTTGGTAAATCACTAAAAGAACACTTGAGCTTATATTGTTTCATCCTCCATAAAAAAACCTTAGGGTTTTTGAGTGCTTTGTTCTTGAGTGATTCCTTGTTTTATAAAAGGATTGTGATCATTGAGTAAGTGAAGCTCATTGATCTTCAAGAGGGGTTTGTCCTCTTAACTGTGTGACAAGCTCGTGAGGCTTGTGTTGTAAAGGTTTGCCATTCCACCTATGAAGGAAGGGCCATAGTGAAAGGATCGGGAAAAGTCTCAAGAAGGGGTTCTTGAGCCGAGGACTAGGAGTTACCGAACCTCGTAAAAATCACGGTGTCAATCTCTCTATCTCTATCTCTTTACTTCATTATTTTGCATGCTATAATTTACTTTAATATCTTGTATGCGATAATTAGTCTTGTGATAATTTATTAGGTAAACTGAATTGAATCTTTCACTTGACTATTGAAGTAATTGAATAATTATTATAGCTTGTTCTACTTTCGAAAAGAGTTAGAAATATTTTTGAACACCCTATTCACCCCCCCCCCCCCCCCCCCTCTAGGGCTAATTAGTGACTAACAACTATCTCACCATGACACTCCTCAAGAAATCCAAAAAATGACTTATCTTCTGTCATATGCCTCGAACATCCACTATCCAGATACCAAGAAGTAGATTTGCATGCTCTAAGAGCAGTATGAACTAAAAAACAGTGTAGCTCACCTTTGCGAATCCATGCCTTCTTCATCTTCGGAGCTTCATTCGCCAATCTTGACAAATTCTTCATTTCTTCATTCAGCATTCGAATTTGATCTTCAGCATGATCTCCATGTTGAACTATTTGTTCCTTCACTAACTTCAACACCTTCCCTTGTAGCTTAGAACACCTAGGTCGAATGTGATCTCTGACACCATACTAGTGACATACAGGAATAAACCTCTGAACTCTATTAGTTAACCTCCTATGATATCTAGCGGTAAGAAAAGGCTTGCTTTTAATAGGTCTTTTGACATAGGCTTGAACACCAGGATTCCAATTTGAATTTCATTGTGAAGAACTAGACGCTACATGGGTGGCCTTTACAAAAGTGGTTTTTGCAACAACATTCGAATTCGGCATTACTCCAACAAAACTCAAACCCTTTGTATTTTCTACTGATTTTCCCTTACTCAACATCTCATCAAGCTTAAGGGTTCCTTCAGACCATTTACAAAGAGTTAATTTAGTATCCTTCAACTCTTTTTCCAAATTCTCAATCTCAGTAGATTTCTCAACCAATTCCTTACTGAGATCATCTACCAAATTCAATACCTGAGTTCTTTCTAGTTCAAATTTCTTCAAATCCACAACCAACTAAGCCTTTTGAGTTTGTAGAAGATTTTGAGTTTTAGAACTATTGACTAATTCAGCTTTTAAAGAATTTAATTCTTTGTCCTTGTTAAGACTCTTAGTAACCAGTTTCATGTGATTTTTATGAAGTTGTGTGGTCTTATCAAGTAATTTGTCATAAGACTCTTGAAGCGTATCATCACAACCTTCATCACTCTCAGAACCTTCTTCTTCAAACATCGCCCAACTTGTACCTAATTATTTGACCTCCTTGCTATGTGCAACAAACACAGTGAAATTCTTAGAGTCATCACCTACTTTCGATTTTATCGCATCACTAGCTGATCCATTGTGAGAGTCATCATCCCAACTGAAAACTAATCCTTTGGATTTCTTCAAAGTGTTTGCACACTTTACAGCTATATGACCATATCCTCGACATTCAAAATATTTGGGTTTCTTCTTTTTAGGATCAGACTTTTCATTCCTAGTTTGAGTCTTATTTCTACTTCTAGACTCACTAAACTTATCCCCAAATTTTTTTCCTTGGCCATTTTGTTTAGCCCTAACAAAATTTTTCAACCTCTTAGCAAACAAGGCTATATCATTCAGACTCAACTCACTTTCTTCATCAGGTTCAACATGATCCTCCCTAGTGGTTTTGAAGCTATGCTCTTCTCTTTTGTGCCACTAGCCTTCTTAGGGTGATTTTTGAATATATCCATCTCATAAGATTTTAAATTTAAGACTTATGACCTCTGAGATGACAGTGACCTTAGATCGAAAACGTTCAGGGAAAGACCTAAGGATTTTATTTACTATGGTAGTCTCATGAATAGGCTTACCTAGGTTATGCCAACTTATTACAATATCAGTTAACCTAGCCTCAAAGTCGACGAAGACCTCATCCTCCTCCATCTTCAACTGTTCAAATTGAGAATTTAAAATTTGAAGCTTTGATTGTTTCACCTTCGATGTTCCTTCATGAGTGACTTGGAGAATGTCCCAAGCTTCCTTGGCAATTACGTACGTAGTAATCCTCTTAAAATCATTAGAAGTTACAGCATTGTATAATGCATTCAACGCCTTCGAGCTCCAATTCGCGTTATTCGTCTCAGAAGCAGTCCACTCGCTTGACGATTTTGGTGTTGATTCATTGGTCGTGTCATCTTTCATAGTAGGAGGTGAATATCCTACTTCAACAGCATTCCACGCTCTCGCATCTAAAGATTTTAAAAACGCTCTCATTCTCGCTTTCCAATATGTCTAATTTGACCCATCAAACAAAGGGGATCTAGATATGGAACCTCCTTCACGAGGCATCTCCATCGTCTAAGTTCAAGATCTAACCCTAGGTAGTTAACCTAAATCGGGGCAACCACGCTCTGATACCAATTTAAATTACCTAGATGATAGTGAAAATAGCCTAGAGGGGGGGTGAATACGCGTTTTGTCGATTTTATGATCAATTAAAATAATTTAGCATAAATTCAATTTTTATTAGTCATAAACCCTAATTATCAATTCAATTATCAAAAATAGATCAATTAAACAAATATCAATATAAGTGCAGAAAATAAATAGTGAGAAGACAAAGATATTTTTTCGTGAAAAACCTTGGAAAGACTCCAAGTAAAAACCACAGATACGCTCGGATATCGATGCACTATGAATTAGAGAATTTGTACAGACTCTATGAAAACATGACCTACAACCGCTATAATTTGATGTTATTCACTCGACGTCTGAAAGTCTAGATTCACTCATGTTCCATGAAGCTTTCTCTCCGATCTCCGTACTCTGACGAATCTGCTTCTCAACAAATTAAAATCACCATGAAGCCTTCTACTTCGATCTCCGCTACTAGACAACTCCGTTTCTCAAAACAGATCAACGTAACCTCGTTGCTATAGATGGTGTGTGAATTTTTCAGCAACTATACCATTCAATCGTGCATCGTAATCGTTGATGTAGAAGCACAATTGAAGACGTCCAAAAACAAGAGAGAACTTGTTTATCTCTAATCACTCAATGATATTCGCTCACCATATATATATCTCTGTAGAAGAAGAAGATGAAGCTGTAGAAAACTTGCAGAGAATTTTTAAAGACGTGTCTCCTCTTGTTGTAGACTTGGTTATTTCTAGACAATGATGATCCAAACTCTAAGTTTGCCCTTTCTCATAATTTCACATCCAAACTGTAACACCCCGTGTTATTTTCCTTTTTCCTGAAATTATATTTAATTTAATTTCGGTTATGACGTCACTTGTTCATGACGTTGATATTTTTCTTGGTATTTCGCGTGTAAATTTTTCGCGTTTATTTTTTAATTCGACTGGATGACTTTACGGTTTCTCTTTGACTACTACGCGAGTTCTTGTTATCAACTACGCAGTATCGTTTCGACATTTAATGTTTAGTGCTTCGACTGAATGACGACGCGTTGTAATTGATCGGGCTTGTTTAGTGTTCCGACATTTGGGTTCCTAACCCGGTGTATTTCTTTCGGACTAATTTGGTTATTTGGCGTCCTGCTGACTTACGGGTTGACGCGATATTATTTGGAGGCTTCTGGTAATTGTTGGGATTTATTATATATATATATATTTAATTATATATATGTATTGAAGTGGGGTCATTTCGTAATTATGGATAAGTCGAGGGTTGCTTTTGCAATTAGGGCATATATATATATATATATATATATATATATATATATATATATATATATATATCGGTATTGAGGGAGCAGATTCACGCACAATAACCCCCGCTCCTCTTCATCTTCTTCGTTCTCCACACACTACCGAAGAAGTAGCTCCTCTACCTCCATTATCATCATCTTCGGCTGAGAGAGAGAGAGAGAGAGCTTGGGCTGGTGATGAGCTGCACGCAGTGGCACTATTGCAGCGGCCCTGGTCTGGAGCTGCGACGATGACCAAAGAGCGACGGCGGTTCGTGGTGGTCGGCGACGGCAGGGCGGCGTCTTGCAGGGGTCGTTGGTGGCGCAGGGTGGTGCAGGGCGGAGCTGGTTCACGCTGGCGGCAATCAGCGCAGTGGCTACGCGAATAGGGGCTGGTTCGGCCGAGCTTTGGCCGACGATTCGGTCGACTTCCGGTGATCGGTTTGAGCCGATTTTTTGTGAGTAGCTTCGTCTCTACCATGTATTCGTAATACTTTAATTTCGTATTTTTACGTTGAACGGTTTGCCCGAAAATCGTGTTTATAGGTTATAGTTTTCGTTTGGGTTATTTTAGATTTACCAAAATTAATTAGCCTATTGCTAGGCTTCGTATATATCGTATAGGTTGTCGAGACGGACGTTTCGATATATTCGAAATATTTTTCGAACGACTTTGGTCGGCGGGGGTCATATTCGGGCGCCGGTACTGTTCACGGTGGGCCCGAAACGGCTGTTCTGTAAGCGTATCTTCAGGTGGGAAATTATATTTCTCACTCCGTATCGTTGAAGTATTTTAGGGGTGCAAACCCTTATTTAATTTAATATAGATATATTAAATCGTTAATTTAAATATCTATAATTTGCTTAGAATTGAAATGGGACTTAGGGATTAATTTAAGAAAATTAATTAAATTATTTCCTACGAGGTTAATTAAATTCCTATTTGAATTAAATAGGAATAGGCGGCTTAGAAATTCCCTTGAGAATTAAATGAGCTAGAGGATTTTGTAAACGTTGGACGTGATAAACTTAGACGCTATGCTAGGTTCCTCTCATTATACGTGGATTATCTGTTTAAATTATTTTAAAGGCATGTCAAGAGAAATTGAAATATTTTCTAAATAATTAAAGAAAATATATTTGTGAAAACATGAATTGTATATGAATTTGTTTTCATATGATTTAAATGTTTTATTGTATTTTAAAGCATGCAAAGAGATTTTGAGATTTATGTTGATATTACCATGTGGATATTTTCATAAATATGGTGCATGTTGAGGCATGATTATTATGGAGGCCCTGAATGCATATTGAGTTGATATATATGGGGTGTTTAATTATGTATGGAGGTCTTTGTGTCCAACCGTCGCAACAACTGGCCAGGTATAGGTGTCTCCCACCTCCGGACTAGTAATCTGGGAATTGGTGAAATATAGGGTTGGTTGTTGCCCCATCGTGGTGGTATGCGCCACTCTCGGGTCCTGAGTATATTGCAGGAAAAGGTGTCTCCCACCTACGGAATTGGGGATATAGGGTTGGTTGCTGCCCCATCGTGGTGGTATGCGCCACTCTCGGATCTTTGAAGCATGGGAGTTGCCAGTGGGGCTCTCATGCGACCGTCTTCCTTGTTGAAGTGAGAAGTTTCAAAATCACTTGGGAAGAATCAGTGCGGTACTCGTTACTCATAGTATGAGTGAGTGCGTGTTCGTTAACCTGTTTTGGGCAAAGAGTGTTTCATGGGGTTTCTGCCATGAGGTTTATAAGTCACATTGCCTTGTATAGCATTATGTGATTTCATTTGACATGTATATATGATATTGTTACATGTGATGTTGGAACAGGTTTATATGTGTTATTATTACCTGTGGATTGTGGAGCATGTTAATTATGTATTTTATTAAATGCTCAATTGATAGTGACTTATGTGAAAGAAAATGATTACACGCGGTAATGAATAAAGTATTATGAAATGTATATTTTTATATACGTGTGACTATATATTTTTGTACCCTTAGGGGAGGTTAAGTATAGTGGCATAGTGACCTCTGTGATTAGTCGAGGTTAGTGATGGACTACATAGTTGATTTTTGAGTTGATTCTTTAGAGAATGCGGGGTTAACAGTTTTGTGATGGTGATTAGTTGTGTGACCTCTTTGGATATTTGAGGTTATGGATTTATTTTAGTCACTCTTATCTGGCTGTCTGTCGGAAACGGATTTTTTCAAGTTTTGAAAACAAACTCATAGTATTTAAAAGGAAAAACCCGTTTTCGCCTACCCCGTAGTCAGGACAGGCAACAACGGAGACCGGGGGCAAGATGGTCATTTTTACTGTATGGTTTCTCAAGATCTCGACCTGTAGAATTTTGAAAGGTGTTCCATTATTTCACCTTTGTTTCCTAGCATTTCTAAGTCTCGGGTATGAGGCTTGATGTTGTTCAGGGCACACATATAGTGTTGCCATTTCCTTTCTTATTTTGATCCTTGTGGATATTAGAGGTGAATGTGATTCCCTCTGTTTGGAGTTTCTGGTTAGCGTTGTAGGCGCTTGATGATTTGTTAGAGGGTCGTGTACTTAGTGTACGTTGGTGAAAGTAGTGTAGACTACTGGTATTGGTACTTGGAGTACGAGTCTTAGTCATATCTTATAGACTCATGTTGTGTATATATATATATATATATCCCTTATATACTTATGTACACTCATTTACAGTAGCATGTGAGCGCGTGCCTTGGGTTTGCGTGGATGGGATTTGTTAGGCTATGTTTATCTTATTAGATAGTTTAGCATTACCTAAACTGCCAGAGGATGTGGTAGTTAGAGTATATTTTCCCACTGAGCTTATTTGCTCACGGAGGGAATTTCATTTGCCCCCATGGTATTCCACGCCAGGTTGCAGGAAACATACGGCTATGAGCAAGATACGCAATGGCAGTTTTCTTTAGTTTCTTGTTACAGGTTTTGGAGTTGCGTTGGGTGATGCGGTTACGGATGCAGCACGACTGGTTTTGGGGACGATAGTTTTCTTCTGTTAGCTTCCTTACCCATGTTTTGTGGGATTGTCATTTATTTCTTTTGGGAGCCAGTCTGTTGGCATATCCCTATCGGTGTATCATTTATTTCCTGTATTTATTCTTTCAGGATGTTATTGTATATATTCTGTACAACTAGACACTTTTCTGTATTCTTATTCGAACATTTGTGGCTCTGTTGATGTTAGAGGGTTTGGAGAGGTTTTGGTTTCTTTCCACTACCTCGGCCCTAGTAGGATTAATGAATGTGGGGCTTGGAAGCCATTGTTATTATCGAATTGCTATTGGCAGGTTATTGTGTTGTGGTTGGTTATCCGGATGTTCCATTTACAAACGGAACTCTGCCGGATTTTTGTTAGATTCCGCTACTTTGTTTACTATTCATTTGGGTATGAAATATACCGTTTTATCATTACTCCATACATTTTCATGGTTAATGATATCTTAGTTGGTTGCTCATCATAAGGATCACATCCTGGATCCCTTGGATGTCCCAGTTCGGGAGTCTTAGGAATTTAGGGACGTGTCAGCATGGTATTAGAGCATTTTTACCCTTTGTGGGTGTTCGATGACTGAAGGTCATTTGTTCTCGTTTCTTTTTACTTCCGCATTCACTCCCTTAGCTCTTAGGCTCGGGTTTCGGAGTCCTAGGAATTTGGGGCGTGACACAAACCTTATATTCTGGTGAATATATTGTATATAGCACAGACTTTGATGTATGTAAGTCGTGGACAAATCATAAAACCAACCCACGAACAATTTAGACATCGCAACAAAAATCAGCCAAAAACTTGCCGCAGTTATGCTTCAAGCGTAGCTGGGCCTATGCTTCATGTGTAGTGTTGACCCAAGGGTTTTCACCATGGGTAAACATGACATTTTTATGATGACAAACCATTGAATGTAGCGAATTTAATGTCTACTTAAGTTGTGCTTAATAGGTTGTTGATTCATGATAAACTCAAGAGAGCTAGTGGATCCATGAAAAGATTAAGTTAATGTGCTTACATCTCAAAAGACATTGAAGACAATGATGGAAACATCAACCCAAAGCTTAAAGAAATTGAAGATCGAAGAATTGGTTAAAGTAGGCTTGGGTGAGTGTTACACTTAATGTAAAGTTATTTTTGAAATAACTTATTTGAAAGCTCAACTCTTGACCATATAGTATATAGGACCATGCATATCATTCATGAGTCCTTGCATCATTAGCAATAGACTACGAACATCATTGAAGACACATTTATATGAATAGTCTTTGCTAAAGTTGAGTTAGTTCAAGATTTCATAAGCTATGGAAGAACTCAACAAATAAGTTGTCCTAGAACCATTAACTAAATTCATATAACTTGAAATGGATTCTAGATGCATATTAAAGCCTTGAACAAAATTGTTAAATCATGAAAAGTTTTATCTAATATTGAGAATTTGTTTAAATTGGAAAATTATTTTATGATCTCAATATTAAATTTAAGAATTTCAAGGACCTTAATAAATCTATAAGATATCCTAGGAGTGTCTCTAAGTCATTTCGGAAAAATCCCAAAAGATTTCATGAAAAACCATCAAGTGGGTTAAATGTTCGAAATGAAGCGTCACATTCAAACGACCATATCACACTGAATAATAGGTCAAATGGAGTGATTTAAAAACCTAAAATCAAGAGCTTGAAGTCCTCTTTCTAAAGAGTTAAAGAAAAAACTCCATCCGAGTTACAGAACTCTAGTTATGACCAAAAGAGTGAACTGCATCAAAACTGGGCTGAACAGTCCAGTCGATTGGGTAAACCACCCAGTCGACTGGGCCAAGAAGACCAGTTGACTGGCTGAGTCAGAGAGCTAAAAATAAATTTCGGAATGAATTTTTGAAGACCCAGTCGACTGCCCCAAAACACCCAGTCGACTGCCTCATCCTAGATTTGAATTCTAACAGCTAGTTTCGAATCTAAGTATTCCAAAACTTCCCAAAACACCCCCAAACGGCTATATTGTATTCATATGCTATATATATGTCATATATGAGTCAAAAATGGGTTGGAGAAGAGAGGGATAGGAGTGCAAAAGAATTCTACCATTTGTGCATCATTCTTGAATTCATTTTTGGGTAGAAAACTCTCCTATAGGAATCACCATGAGCATCATTCATATTTTCTTCTTGTGATTCATTCTTCATACTTGAGTTGAGCTTTTTAATTGAGTATTTCATTCATAACTCTAAGTATGTGAGGAAGTGAGCTTTGAATTTCTATACCTATCTATTGAGATATATTGTTGTACACTCAAATTTAATTCTTATTCATTTGAGAGTGAAAGTCCAAGAAGTTGTCTTGGCATGGGAATGGCTTGTTGAAGCTTTGTAAAGGTTTCTCTCAACCTTAAAAATAGAGGATTTGGTTGGCTCTCCACCGGCAAGAGTGAGCAAGGTTGACTCTTCACCCGGAAGAAGGAAACATGTAAGGGTTTGCTTATCCCCGAAAAGAGAAGCACGATAGTGGAATCAATGGGATGTTTTCTTAAGGCATGGACATAAACCAAATATTTGGTTGAACCATGTAAAATCTTGGTGTCTTGGTTTGCATTTTCTTTATCCCTTAAACTCTTTACTTTACAAGCAATTGTCATTTACAATCTTGAACTTCATATTGATGTCATGCTATGAAATGTTTTGTGGTTATAAATTTATAAGGAGTATGAGAAAATGTTAGTTGAAGTAGACGATTGGATTGTGAGCATGATATGATTATATCTTAGACTATCATCTCATTTATCTTGCTATAAATCTTGTTGCACAACATGTGTTTGATAAAATGCTTCTTCAACAAACCAAATTCTTGAATGTCTATATGAATCTCATGTGATTGACAAAATGCATATTCATCCTAACCTTTATCTTGAGAGTGTACATTCTTTTGTAAACTCCTCAAGAATGTTTTCTAGACAATAACACTTTATGTATAATATTTATAAATGATGAAAGTGTTATTACATGTTTTATTTGGTTAGGTAAATTACATTCTTGGTTATTGGAAGATACTTCATATTCTAATTGAATCAATGATGCAATGTTTAAATTATGCAAATCATTATTGCATAAGTACAAGTATGAAATGAGGTACTTACTTAAGGATCATCTATTCATTAAGTGTTTGACAAGAGCTTTATAAATATTATTTTTGATAAAACAAAGTCAAACAAAAAAAGTCCCCCACCCCCCCCCCCCCCAGGTGTCAATATGTGGCCAACACGTAGGTCCAAGCGTACCTCCAAGCAAAAAAATGTGTTTTCCAGCCACTTTTTGGAACTGAAAGCGTAGACATTTTTGTTAAAATCACTTTTCTCCGTAATTGCTCCAAAATGACCCTCTTGAACCCACGATACTTTTTGCTTGTAGTGACGGCTTTGGAAAATGTCGTTTTCACCCTTTAGAAGATATTTTTCCTCAATATGCTCACTTTCGTGCTTTACTTGTATTCTTCATTACTTCAATGTTTGATTCTACCTTTGACGAAACTTATCGATGTCATTGAAACCAAATCAACCTATCTAACACTCAACATGGTTATTGTCTAGAACATGCCATAAATAAACAATACACAAAAATGTTATTACACTACTGAAGTTCATGGTTTCATGGTTGTGTTAAGTCCTTATGCTACTGCTTATGCTGCAACTTTGTAGTGTGCTACTGAATTTTTAAGTCCTAATATACTACAGTGTATGAATTTATTATGGTCATCTTTTATTCTTGTCATCAGTTGTTTTAAACTTGTACTTGTGTTTCAAATAATATTATGCATTGTATAAATGCATTTCCTCATTTTAGCTAATATACGTTTATATTTCACTCTGCGAAACTGATCCGAACCAATTATGTTCACCGCAGTTCGGTTTGGATTGGTTTCGTTTGACAAATGGATTGGATTGGTTCCGGAAATTGAAAATCCTGTAATAATATATCGGATTCAAAATATCTTCAATCCAGTCAAATCCGATACGTGTCTACCCTAGTTATCTGTATAGGATATGGCTAGTGTGAATGACTTTTAGTGCGAACTTCAAAATATACTTAACAATCGCCAACTAGGGCAGTTTTAACATGCCTGAAGTCAAACAGATTGTCTTTGACTCTATAGAATGCGACTGGTTAAGGACCTTCAATTCAAATTGATGGTGCTCTAGAATCGATTAAAAGCCACCATAACTTGAAAGTACAGAAGATACACAAATGGTGGAATTTGTTTGATATATATAGAGAGAGAGAATACAATGAACATACAATTTTTACATAAAGAGAATTTTAGAACTAATTCTTAAATCAAATTCAAAGTTTGAATCCAAATCATGGACCGGTGATTTGATGACCTTGCCAAACTTAGTGAACCAATCTTAGAGAGAATAATTCACTGCCATACTTGGTGAGTCAATAATGGAAGAGACTAGAGAGGATAATTACTTAACAGAAAGACGTGCTGAAGAGCCAAAAAATTACGTCCAACAGTTGACCAAATAATATCGCTTCCTTTAAAAAAAATTCACCCAGAATTGTTTTAAAAACTACACATCATTTCGCAAATTTATTAAAAACTACACTTCATTTCGCTAATTTATTAAAAATTACACATATCATTTTGCTAAGGGTGAATAGCTTAAAGCCCCTCTCAAGTTTACTCTATTTTTCTATTATACCCTCTCAATAAAATTTAGCCCCCTAAACTTTCATTTTTTTGCACCATGGGTTTGCCCTCCAAACTTTTTACCCTTTTGCCATCCAAACTTTTTATATTTTCACCTTACATTTAACCCTCTTATAGGGTAAAGTGCAAAAAACCAATTTGCCACAATTCTATTATAAAAACTATCATATCCTTACTATTATATTTCTTAATTCTTTAAATTATAAAAATATTATTTCTTTTAATTAGAATATTAATTCTACAATTTCCCTTTAATGTATTAGTCTAAATATACTCTCAAATGCTAAAAAAAAAAATTTATAAGTTTTAATTATTTTATTTGTAAATCAATTAACTTGTTATTAAATTTTCTCATGTTATATATATATATATAGGGATGACAACGAGTGCGATTCTGGGCGGGTGTACCCTGCCCCGCCCCAACAACCGTTAAGAAATCTCCACCTTATCCCTGCCCAAAATCGGCTAAACGGGGTGGGAGGTCACCCCGTCCGCATCCTCGTTGGATTTTTTAAAACCGTTGGGTGCCTGTGGGTGCCCGTTAACAACTGATATTTTTGAATATTTCACTTTAAAATTAAACAATTCCACAAAATCATATACTTAAAACATGAAATTCAAGATTATAGAAACTAAATAAACATCAAATTGTCCAACAGTCCAAATTATAATACATTTTACGGAAAATAACAACAGCAAAGAAGTCTGTCCAATATTACGTTCACTTCAATCTAGACAACAACAAAAATAAAATTTAGGATTAGTGAGTTACACTTATTTTTTATTCTAATATGTCTAAACGGGACGGGGACACCTAAAACCGTCTTCGTCCCATTTATGTGAGGGTTTTTTTCCCAACTCCATCCTTACTCATATAGTATAAACGGGGCACCCAAAACTGTTATAAACGTGGCAGGGTGGGGCAGGGCAAATTGTCATCCCTATATATATAACATGAGAAAATAAGTATACTGAAGATTTCCACTCCAAAAGCACTTATCGGTAAGTCTCTTGTAATCTCTTATTCTTTGGTATTAGCTTTGACTTTTTGGGTTTTAGCTTCTATAGTTGTTTAAAGCAATTGTCTACCTAGGTTTTTCTTTTTCTTTTTTTTTGTCAAATTTAACTCTTACTAAGAAAGAAAGACCATCACTAAAACACCAAGCATTTTTCTAGGAAATGACTTCAGTGCCTTTTGTACACACATAAATAGACAATAAAATGGTGGTTGCAAAGATATTCTTTAAAGATTTAAATGTTTAATTGATATCAGTTTAGTCGATTTTCTATAATTTTTTGGGAAAAAAAACAAAATCAAGTGTTGTATAATTTGGAAGATGATAGACAGGGGATGTGAGAGGAACAAGATTTAGGTCCAATTACATGATATGATTTGCAGTACTTGGGGTTTCAGATTTGGATATTATCATTTTTTTAATGTCTCTGTCTTATTTCCGAGAATGAGTTTATTTGCTTCTTATTATTTGGGTGTTCATTATCTTGTGTTGAATGAAAACTTTGTAGGTTCTTTGGTTAAATATACAATTAGGGCATTTGAGTGCATGTCCATTCATTTGATAGGTTCTATGAAATTTTCAAATTTCATATGCAATGATGATCGGTTTAGCATGTAGAGTACATGCTAAACCGAACTATATATATATATATATATAACATGAGAAAATTAACAAATGAACTATCTATATATATATATAACATGAGAAAATTAACAAATGAACTATTTATATATATATATATATAACATGAAAAAATTAACAGGTGTTTATTATTAAGTAATTTGTGATTTATTTATGAATATATTTTTATGAAAAGAAAGTTTCATTTGACATAAAAAAAAATAATAATTAGGATAATAAGTTTTATGATTTAAATCAAACTAAAATTTAATAACAAGTTAATTGATTTACAAATAAAATAATTAGAAATTATATATATATATATATATATATATATATATATTTAGCATTTGAGAGTATATTTAGTCTAATACATTAAAGATAAATGGTATAATTACTATTCTGTAGGGGTTCGCAAGATTTAGGTGATGTGAAGATAGTTTCGGCACAAGTTCGTCAGCCAAAATAACAGTATTGATGTTTTTATTACTTTTGACTTGTTTTACAGAGAAAAATGAAAGAGAAATGGAGGAAAGAATAACAAGTACAAGTAATTGAGAAGTACTTTCTCTCTCTAGGATTTTCTCTCTCCTGGTCTCCCTCCCCCCAAAAAGTCCTCCTTAAGTGAGCTATTGCACCTCTATTTATAGACGTGAGTGCTCAGTAATCCTCGCGATTTGTATTGCCACGTCAGCACTTGTCTCGCGACATGGTTTCTTCGTCCTCGCGGATTCTATTGCCACGTCAGCACCTGTCTTGCGACATGGTCCCTACGTACTTAATCCGTGATATAAATACCTTGCACAGTATTATTTCACGCCCTTGTCCACACGAAACGGATTCGCGTATCTTATGCGCAGATATTACTGCGCGCCATAAATACCTTGCATAATATCATCCGCGAAACGAATTCGCGGATCATAATGTGCGTCATGCCTTGTGATCCGCGCCTATTGCATCGCGGATCTGATTTTATCCTTAGCCAAGGATGCCGTTATAGCTTTGCTGGGTTATGACCAATCATGCATGTCTTGGTCATGTCCCTGAATACTAGCGGCCTCTCTAAGGTACTTTTACTTAGGACGGTGTAAATAAGGTCGCGACCCACTATTTACTCATCCCAAGCATTTCCCTTAGATTCCGCGTAGTACTCGCTACGCAAGCAGCATATAGGGTTATGAGTTACTGATGCGAGCTATAAAATACATCAGTCCCTCATACTTCCCTCTGTGTAATGCAAGCTCTCGCGTAAAAACCATATTTGGGCTAATTCCCCAAGTAATCAATTATTTGGGTCAATCTCCCAAATAATCTTTTACTTGGGCCGGTTTCCCCAAATATACCAATCCTGGGCCATATCCCAGACAATTAAAGCTTGGGCCATATCCTAGATAATTTAATCTTTGGGTTATTATCCCAACGAGTCATTTTTCTCGTTTATGCTATTTTGCGAATCATCCCTCTTTACATTTTTCCCCGTTGCACTTTTGATACTTGACCAAGTATTAAAGTGCAATAACCTGTAGCTTCGCGAATTAAATCCTTGTTTCAATGCTGCTTTTCCCCATGCCACTTTGGCCCTTTTCTTGCGGATGAAATTCGTTTCCCATGTTTCGTGTCTATTGATCCGCGAACAATCCTTCTTGGTTTTTCTGTTTTTCCATGAATTTTGTGCATGTCCTTATTTTGTTTTTCCCCATATCTTTCTTATTTTTCACAAACTATTTTTATCCTTTGATCCGCGACTTTCAAATTTGCGGCAACCTTGGCGTCGGTTTGGCTTCCACGGTCATTAATGACACCCCCTAGGTTTCCGGGCCCCTTCCCTATATAAGTTTCCCTTGTCCATTTCATTTCACTTTTTCCTCTTTCTTCTGTTTTTTTGCTCTACTGCTTCCTAACCTCCTTTGTGTTATTCTTATCTTTACCATTTTATTTTCAAACCCCTATTTCCTTCGCGGTTCTAATCTTTAAACCCCTTACTCCCCTATTTTCAATGGCCAAGTCCTCAACCTCCAAACTCTTAGTCCCTCCATCTGGGAGTGTCCCATCTATTCCTCAACCAACGGAATGGAGAAAGGCTCCCTTTTTTGAGGTTTCCCATGATCATTTCTGGAGTTCCATTGAGAACCTTCCTCCTGCGGGAGATATTACAAATGAACCCATGCTCATTCATTCTGACGGAGAAGCCCCCTTAGCCAATATCCCACCTTCCTCACTCCTTCGCCTCCTCATTGAAAGAGGTGATGTCCCATATTCCTTTATAGAATATGAAGGGCACGTGTCACCCATTACCCATTGGAGGATGTGGTCCAGCCACATACTCAGTCAGGATAGGCACCGCGAGACTCTTAGATAGGCAGGTCTACTGGACTCCATAGAACTATTTTCAGACTTGTCTGTTCGTCGAGACGCGGATGCTCTCAATCTTTTGGTGTCGCAATGGAGCTTTTTCTCGCATACTTTTGTCACCTCTTGGGGAGAATTTACCCCAACCTTAGAAGATGTGAACATGCTGTTCCAACTCCCGGTTTTTGACTCGCGACCCCTTGATGCCCCAGCTTTCAGTGAGGTAGACCAGGTGATTCATTCTCACCTCCAGTCTAGCGCAGCTTATGCCGCGAAAAGAGGTAGCCGCTTTAAGGATGGTGTCATACTTGACGAGGCACCTTTTATAAAAAGTGCTAAGTTAAAGTACTCAAGCTGGTGTCATCACTTCTTCAGGGAGTATGAACCAAAACTGCCTCTCCTCCGCGGTCAAGATCACGAATCGGTGCCCGGCCCTAAATTCAACGATGACTTTGAACTGGCAGGTTTTTTAGCTTATTGGTTGGACCGCTATATCTTTCAGGGACGTCCTGAAGATGGGCCCAATAAACTGGTGTTTTTTATGGCTTCTATGGCCTCGCGGGGTATCAGGCTTCCCCTAACCCCTCTCTTCCTGGGCACCCTTTATTCACAGTTAGATACCTTATCCAACGATTTCCTAAGGTCAGTTGGTAGATATGACATAAGCACCCACGTTCCTTGTCTTTTCCTTATGCTCTTCATTTTTGAAAGATTCCCAAAATATGCCCCCAAACCCCTAAGCTTTTCATCCTCAAATATTGACACCCATAGTCCCAGATCGCGAGCTGCTCGTTGGTCAGGCCTTCTTTCTACCAAGCGACTTGAAGATTTTATTGACTTCAGTCGCAATTTCTCCTGGAGACCTTACACAATGCCTTTAGATGGTATTTATTTCCCTTCTTTCTATCCTATGGAGGAGCAGACTACCTATGGTTACCAAGACCATGAAGAACTTGTCTTTGCTGCTTTTTCCTTCGACTGCTGCTTGCCTATTTTTTATGACTCTTTCTCGCAAACTATTCCTTACAATCCTTCGCGAGTGGCTCGTCAGCTGGGTTTTGAGCAGACAGTTCCAGTTTATGTTGCTCCTCCCTCGGGCGATTCCCCCGACAACTATGATGCGGCCCTGGTGAGGTACCGCGAGGAATATGAGAAAAAACACCAAGATTTCACCTTTACCATTTTTATTCCCGCGAGATCTCGAGAAGGTGGCCGAACCGCGGCCTATGTGGATTTTTGGCTTCAAGTCACAACTGACTTCCAAACATTCATGATGGGTACTCCTAGACCGATTCCTCCTGTAAAAATATTCGTGGGAGACTCATCTTTGAAATTACACAAGCCCCATGGCTCCCATGGATTTTATAGCAAGCTCTCCCTTCCAGTTGTTGATGATCATGAGGGCCCAAGCACTTCAAATCTGGTTACTAAGAAACCAAAAATTTTGAAAGAGAGAAAAGGTAAATCCAAAGTACCTCCCGCGCCAAAACGAAAGCGTTCCGAGCGTGTCGAAGTAACAAACTCTATCCCGGTTCGCGAGGAACCTATTTCTAAACGTTTGGTAATGAAGTTATAACTTTATACTTTTTTCTTACTCTCAGTTACTGTTATCAATTGTTTTTTAACCATTTTGTTTGTATTTCAGAGATCCGCGAGATCGGCTGTCACATCACCATCGCGACCTTTTTCATCAATAGATCCCTCAATAGCAGTTAACTCTACGGGTGACTCCCTATACTATATTCCTTTGTCTCAGCGGAGAAGAGAGCATAGAGCCCAGATTTTAGAAGTTGCTGCTACTCATACTTCAGAAGATGAGGTAGATACTATCCCCTTTATTCGAAGAAGGTCGAATCCTTCTGCTTTGATCTCCTCTCCTGACAGATTTGGAGTTGAACATCTTGTTTTTCAGTCACATCAAGCTGAGAATGAAACTGCATCTTTTACTCAAGGTGAGGCTGAATCATCCCCTCCGCGAATGGAAGAGTTACCTCATTTGGAAACATCCTCTCCGCGAGTTGGAGAATCTTCTCCGCGAACAAAAGCTAACTCTTTGCTTGATACGGTTGCAAAGGCTATGGAGGATATTCAAGCTTCAGATCCTTTATTCTCATGTACTGACTTGTTAAATTCTTTTTTTTCCTTTTATCTTCTTTTTTTTTTTTTTTTTTTTGCGCTTTCGTTATACTTTAGTGTTTATTTATCACTTTCAGCTGGCGAGACTGAAACGGATGTAAATCAGGAAGTTAAGCATTTTGTTGATGATTCTGATCGCGAGGTAGCTGATATACTCTTAGACTTCCCTGATCAAGGAAAAGAGAAGGCACCGCCAATATCTAAAGTCGCGAGGAAGATTCTGCTCTCCGATTCAGATGATGGGGATGATCTTCCCATTTCTTCCATTATCCGTAAGGATGCTCATCCATCCAAGGCGAATTCATCCCCCCTTGACAAATCCAAATCTGCGGTCCTAACAAATCTTGATATCGCGGATCAAAATAAAACTGCGAATATTCCGAAAATACCTGAAGCACATGATACCATTCCTGTCTCAGAAGTAGATGTTGCAGTAGTGACTGACCCAGAAGCCTCCAGTTCTGATACAGATGCTCGGCATATGGAACCTATTATTTGTGATATTGCTGTTGAGCTTGCTGCCACTTTGCAGGATGGGTCCCAAATTCAAAGATCACTTTTTGGGGGTCCTGAAGCTGATATGGAGACTATTACTGAATCTTCCCTTGGCGCGAATCAAATCGAGACCGCGAATGATGGTAATTTTTATACAATTTTCATCCGCGAACACAACTCTCCATGTAATATTGATTTATTGATAATTCCATCTTTTTCTGCAGGTAAGTCAAATAAGAGTCCTGAATCCTTATTTCCCGATTCTGCATTTGAGGATCCTGAAGCTCTTCTCAATGAATTCCCCTCACCCCAAAACACTTTACAAAACCTGACCTTTCCTAAATCTGATTCCTTTTTCCTTCCTATTCACCCTCAGCAAACACATAACCAGCCTTCCTCATCCGTTCAACAAATCCAACCTCATCCTTCACAAACACATACATCCATTCCTACTACCTCATCCGTGCCACAAATCCAACCTCATCCTTCACAAACACATATATCCATTCCTACTACCTTATCCGTGCCACAAACCCAACCTCCTCAACCCCCTCCCCAAGCCATTCCCGCGCCTTTAGCTCTAAACCCTCAGCAGGATCAAGTCTACTGGCGCAACTTTTTATGTTATTCAGGTGATATGGCCATTCTGGATCGTGTCTACAGTAGCCATCCAGAGACATTTGCTACCATGGAGCTCTACGATCCCCTTCTCCATCCTACATTTCTGCATATTATTGCAGATACTTTCGCTTCCCTAACAACTACTTGCATCCGCGACCTTACCTCTACTACTTTGCCACTTTGTCGCGCCCGTATCAAGGATTGGAAGAATATGAAAATGAATGTTGCTTGGTGGGAGGTTCATCTTGAGAAGGTTGAGCGCTTATATGCAAAACACTGTGCTGAGGTCAAAGCTCTTACTGAGTATCAAACCAGTATGTCAAGAGTGGAAGAAGCCCGTGCTTTATTAGCAGTTGCAAAGCAAGATGCCCTTAGGCTTAAGGATTCCGCGGAACATTCCATGCGTTCTCGCGAGTTACAAGAAGAACATGAAAATCTCCACATCTCTTCTCCTGTTAGCCGCGATTTGTACTAGTATCGATTTTGTACAAGTAATGATATATATATATATATATTATTATTTTTTTTATGTACTCTATACACTTTCATATATGCAATTTTGTATACATTGTGCTGATGTTATATATTTGTTTTTTATCATCATTCGCCTCTTCTATTTAAGATTGGTACAACTTGATCCATTTTACATTAAGAGGTCCAGTACTCTCGCGGGTGATTTCATGCTCCATTCTGTAGTACCCACTGCTTCCTTCATTTGTAATCACATACGAACCTTCCCATTTGGCTTCAAATTTTCTCACCCTTTGTCCTCTCATAATTGCTGGCACTACTTTCAACACTCTGTCTCCCACCTTAAACCATCTGTACCTTACCTTTTTGTTGTAACTCTTTGCTTGTTTCTTATTGTACTATTTCTGATTTGTAAAGGCTTCGGCCCTTGTTTCATCCAATCCTTCTATCTCCAATAGCCTGTCTTCCAAACTACTTTTGCATGTCAACCTTTTAGCAGCCATTTCTATCTCCATCGATAGCATAGCCTCTGCTCCATAGACCAATGCATAAGGGGTCATGCCTATAGCATTCCGATATTCGATTCGATGTGCCCACAGCGCTATTGGGAGCTCTTCCACCCACTTCTTCTGGTTATCATGTACCAACCTAGACAAGATTCGAATTAACGCTTTATTAAAGGCTTCAGCCTGTCCATTTCCTTTTGGATAGTAAGGCATGGACTTGTGATGAATGACTGAGTATCTCCCCAACAAATCCGCGACCTTACTATTGACAAAAGGAGTCCCGTTATCCGATAGTATCACCTTTGGTATTCCAAATCGGCAAATGATATTTTCTTTTATGAATCGAACCACATTATCTGCTGTCGTCCGTCGTAGCGGGATAGCTTCTACCCATTTTGTGAATAATTTTGTTGCCACTAAAATCCATGCATGTCCCTGAGCTTGTGGCGTGATTGGTCCAACTATGTCCAGTGCCCAAGTATGGAAAGGCCAAGGTGTAGCTAAAATGTGCAATTCAGCTCCCTGAGCGTGGATAAGATCTCCGTGTACCTGGCACACATGACATTTTCTCACAAAATCGCTGCAGTCCTTCTCCATTGTTGGCCAATAATACTCGGATGACAACAACTGTTGAAACATTTTTCTAGGGCCCTGGTGACCAAACACATGAACCTGTTTCAATACTTCCCCTATTTCTTCTTTGCTTACACACTTCATCAATTTTCCTTCGAAGCTTTTGCAGAACAATTTTCCCTCTTGTAAGACGAACCGCGAGGCCAATTTTCTGAACCGCGGTTGATCTTTTTCTGGAAAAATTCCATATTTTAAATAGTGCACATATTTGTCCCGCCAGTCTATCAAGTATGCTATATTACCTTCGCTTGCGGATGGATATGCATTACAGTTTTGATAGCTACTTTGTAACTTTACTGCCTCATCCTTCATACTTGGCCAAAAGAAACCTTCTCGCTGCAAAACTCGGTAGAGACTGACATCCGTTTGACCACATATTTTCTTATGAGCTTTCTATAGCAGTTCTTTTATCTCGTTTATTGCTACGCATCTAGTTAGGATTCCTCGGGCTACCCTGTAATATAACACACCTTTTATGAGCTGGTACTCCCATCTCAAGGCATTGTTATCGTTCCGTATTAGAGCATGTATTATCTGTGTTCTCCAATCATGTCCTTCATACACCTCAGATTCTTTTGCGTTACTAACCACTGAGTCAGTTCTTCGTACTACTTGTATAGAAGACTCCAATCCTTGGAAATGTAGTCGCGAACCCAATGTCGCCAGTGCATCGGATCGTCGGTTGCCCTCTCGCGGTTCGTGCATAAAACTCACGGTCTCAAAGCCTTCTATTATCTGATGGATGAGGGTTCTGTAAGACACCAGATGAGGTTCCTTGACAGCATATTCCCCTTTCACCTGTTTGATGACCAATTTGGAATCTCCTCTTACATGAAGTACTCTTGCTTTCAACCGTTGAGCCATCATTAATCCCAGTGCTAACCCTTCGTACTCAGCAATATTGTTGGTACAAGGAAAGTCAAATTTGTAGGCCATGACTAATTCTTCTTGTGTCTCCTTATTCCTCAGTACGAAACCAACTCCTCCTCCTTTTTCCGTGGATGATCCATCGAATTCCAAAGTGAATTCCACACCTTGTTCCGCACTTGCCGCCCCTACTTCTTCCACCTTGGGCTCAGCTCCTCCAGGAAACAAAGCTAATAGATCTGACAAGGCTTGACTTTTTACAACTTTGGGTCTAGAGCATGTGATCTCATATTCAGACAGTGCTAGTAACCATCGAGCAGTTCTTCCACTGAGTATGGGCTTCGTGAGTAGATACCATATGGGGTCGCTTTTGGTGATGAGTTCTAATGGATGGGCCAGTAAATAATGTCTGAATTTCTGGGCTGCGAATACTAAAGCAAGACAGTGTTTTTCCAGTGATGTGTATCGCGACTCTGGTCCTTTGAGCACCCGACTGATATAGTAAACAGGCTTTTCTTCCCCTTCATGTTCCTGGGCCAACAGAGCTCCCACGGATTTATTGGTGGAAGTGAGATACATTATCAATGATTTTCCTGACTCGGGCGCTATCATTGTTTTTGGTGATGCCAAAATCCTTTTGATTTTCTCAAAAGCCTCTTGCTGCTCTTCTCCCCAGCTATATACAGATTTTTCCTTCAACAACGGCATGAGTGGGTGAGTTACCTCTGCCAGTGCCGGGATAAACCTCCTCAGATAAGATATATTTCCCATAAAAGTTTTCAATATTTTGCGAGTTGCAGGTGGAGCCATTTCTAATACTGCCTTAGCCTTTGTCGGGTCCATATCAATGCCATGCCGATGTACAACACACCCCAAGAACATTCCTTCTAGTACTCCAAAGGCACATTTGAGGGGATTCATCTTCAAATTATAATCGCGACATCATTGCAGTACCTTTCGCAAATCACCCACATGATCTTGTACGGCTCTGGATTTTACCACCAAATTGTCGACATAGTCCTCCACAGTTTTATGCATTAGGTCATGGAATATGCCTGTCATGGCGCGTTGATACGTGGCCCCGACATTTTTAAGCCCGAATGGCATGACCGTATTGTGAAAATTCCCCATTTGGGTGCGAAAAGCAATTTTCTCAGCATCCTCCGGCGCCATCTTAATCTGATTCTACCCACTGAATCCATCCATTAATGAGAAAATCTCATGTCCTGAGGTTGCATCCACCATGGTGTCAATGTTAGGAAGAGGGAAATCATCTTTTGGGCAAGCCTTATTGAGATCGCGATAATCTACACATACGCGTATCTGCCAAGTCTTCTTCTTTATAGGCACAATGTTCGCGAGCCATGTTGGATGCTGGGTTGGCTTGATGAACCCTGCTTTCAGTAGTTTCTCCACTTCTGCCTTAATTTGTACCTCTAAATCGGGATGAAATACTCGTTGATTTTGCTTCTTTGGTTCTGATGCGGGATTCACATGAAGATGGTGGCTTACCAATCCAACATTGAGTCCCGGCATTTGATTATAGTCCCAAGCAAAGACATCTCGAAACTCTTTGAGCAATTCTATCAGAGCATTCTTAGTATCTTTAAGCAGCATATTGCTTATGAAGGTGGGTCGCGGATCCGTGTCGTCGCCTATGTCCACTTCGCACAACCCATGCTATGTTCGCGGATCCACTTTCAGTACCTCAGGGTCAGCTTCAAGTTTTCTTTGTATAGTCTTATCTGTCCCGGGGTCAGTGCCAACTGCGCAAACTTCTGACCCCCAATCCCGTCATAATTTATACACTACTCGTCCATCGGGCATTTTGACCCGTGACCAGCTCACCTCTTTGAGCTTCCGTTTAACTGAACTACCATTTTCCAGTTCATTCCATTCTGGTAACGGTGTGGAAAAAATACCGGGCCCATTTTCCTCACTTTATTTTGAGAAATAGACTGCATCCACAAAATGGGCCTCTGATGCGCAGAAAGGACTTTTAAATGCCTTTACAGTCATTATTCCTTCTCCCCAATTGGCCTTCATTACTTGATGATAGGATGACGGTACCACGCCATATGCATGCAACCACGGTCTGCCCAGCAACAATTGATATGAGGGTTCTCCTTTGATGACATGAAATTTGGTGGGCCCCCTGATCTTCCCAATTTTGAGGTCCAATGTCGCGAATCCCATAGTTGCCTGTTGATCTCCATTAAAATTAGTAACTGCAATAGTATGATTCACGATCTTGCTTTCGGGAAAATTGATCATTCGCAAAGTGACCAGTGGGATCAAATTTACTGACGCTCCCCCATCCAAGAAAGCTCGTTTCATCTCTCGACCATTTACAATGGCTGGTACATACAGAGGCCGATTATGGAGAAAAGGTACTTGTCTGTCTGCTTCAGAAAATGTGATCTTACTGGAGGCCTTCTCATGCTGCGGAATCACAATGGTATGATTGAGTGCGGCAACTGTTTGTTCTTTCAAGAATTCCTTCACGTGTTCCTGTATTGGGAGTTCATTGAAGAAGACGTCTATCTTAGCATTCTCCTTGGCTTCTCGTACTGGAGGGCAATCATATTTGGCGGCATTGACCATGTCCTCAGTACTGTCCCTGGCGGTCACCACAGCCACATGTGCAGGGAAAGGCTCATGAACTACATTCTTTGCCACTTCCAAGTCTCCCGATGCTATTTTTCGATGCACTAAACCTCGAAACGCCCAACAGCCCATCAACGAATGCCGAATACTCCTGTGGTAGGGACAGTAGTTGCTCTTCATCCCTTCCTCTCTCGGTGGCACCCTTTACACTGGAGGTAGCGTTATGACATGATCTGCGACCCATTGATTTAGCAAAGCAATTGCCTCTTTTTCACTGAAAGGTAAAGGGGGTGGTTCAGATCTCCCGGCGCGCACTTCCCTGGGTTTTTCGTTTTGCGTAGCTGCAACCATCGGTATCCGCCTAGTACTGATATTTGGTCATGTTGGGGGAACCAAAACCTCTCCCAGTCTTCGAGCATTATCAACAAGTGCAGAAAAAGTTTTGACTTCATGATTGACCAGATGCACTCTGTATTCCCGCAGCATTCCTTCTATACAAATTTTGATCAATTGTAGTTTGGAAATTGGTTCATGACATTGCAAAGCAGTCTCGCGAAATCTCCGGACATAAGCTGCCGCTTCTTCCCCAAAGCGTTGTCTTTCCTTGTGAGTGAAATCATTGAGACCTCCTCATCAGCTTGGAAGAATTTGGTGTAGAATCTGAGCACCATATCCGTCCAACTGGTCACTGAAGCCGGAGCGAGGCCAGTGTACCAAGTATATGCTGTTCCAGTTAAAGACTTGGAGAATTCTCAAAGCTTTAAATATTCATTGTTTCTGTGAGGTCCCAGAGCATCCACGAATCTGGCTATGTGCTCTTTCGCATTTCCCTTTTTTCCATCAAATTGATGAAAGCTCGGTGTTCCATAATTTTCCGGATATGGCAAGGCCATAATGCTAGGATGGTATGGCGGGGCAATTTCCACCTCTTCTGTTTCAGATTTTTCGTTCAGGATAGCCCGCAGTTGTTCCTTGGTGATGTAAGACTCTTTCTCCAGGGGCTCAGTTCTTACTGACTCGCTAAAAAGCTCTTGTGTTGAATCCTTTGGAAAAGTCTGATTGACCATCCTTGGTGATTCAATATTTGGTGGTGGAATGCACGAGGCCTCCATGAAGTGAAGTATGGCCTTTTGCGTTTCCTGGATGTTGAGAAGAGTTTGCAGTAGAATTGTTGGCAATTCTGCTGAATTCTGTACTGGTTCTGCCATCGGAGAGGCTTCTGCCTGATCCGTACCAATATTTACGCGACGACGTTGTCTTCGTGCTGGTTGGACAGGTTCCCCTCCTTGTGATTGTGCTGCTGTTTCCTCTTCCACTTGTTCAGTACGCCGGGTCGGTGGACGACCTCTCCACCGAGGCTGACGAGGCTCCACTTATGCAGAAGACATCTTCTCCCCAGTGAAGTCGCCTTTAATGTAGGGGTTCGCAAGATTTAGGTGATGTGAAGATAGTTTTGGCACAAGTTCGTGTGCCAAAATAACAGTATTGATGTTTTTATTACTTTTGACTTGTTTTACAGAGAAAAAGGAAAGAGAAATGGAGGAAAGGATAGCAAGTACAAGTAATTGAGAAGTACTTTCTCTCTCTAGGATTTTCTCTCTCCTGGTCTCCCTCCCCCCAAAAAGTCCTCCTTAAGTGAGCTATTGCACCTCTATTTATAGACGTGAGTGCTCAGTAATCCTCGCGATTTGTATTGCCACGTCAGCACTTGTCTCGCGACATGGTTTCTTCGTCCTCGCGGATTCTATTGCCACGTCAGCACCTGTCTCGCGACATGGTCCCTGCGTACTTAATCCGTGATATAAATACCTTGCACAGTATTATTTTACGCCCTTGTCCACATAAAATGGATT
Organism: Cornus suecica; assembly: GCA_963922005.1. Classification (NCBI taxonomy): domain Eukaryota; kingdom Viridiplantae; phylum Streptophyta; class Magnoliopsida; order Cornales; family Cornaceae; genus Cornus; species Cornus suecica. The sequence continues at coordinate 33,556,145 of OY998247.1, read as the reverse complement.
CGCGTATCTTATGCGCAGATATTACTGCGCGCCATAAATACCTTGCATAATATCATCCGCGAAACGAATTCGCGGATCATAATGTGCGCCATGCCTTGTGATCCGCGTCTGTTGCATCGCGGATCTGATTTTATCCTTAGCCAAGGATGCCGTTATAGCTTTGCTGGGTTATGACCAATCATGCATGTCTTGGTCATGTCCCTGAATACTAGCGGCCTCTCTAAGGTACTTTTACTTAGGACGGTGTAAATAAGGTCGCGACCCACTATTTACTCATCCCAAGCATTTCCCTTAGATTCCGCGTAGTACTCGCTACGCAAGCAGCATATAGGGTTATGAGTTACTGATGCGAGCTATAAAACACATCAGTCCCTCATACTTCCCTCTGTGTAATGCAAGCTCTCGCGTAAAAACCATATTTGGGCTAATTCCCCAAGTAATCAATTATTTGGGTCAATCTCCCAAATAATCTTTTACATGGGCCGGTTTCCCCAAATATACCAATCCTGGGCCATATCCCAGATAATTAAAGCTTGGGCTATATCCCAGATAATTTAATCTTTGGGCTATTATCCCAACGAGTCATTTTTGTCATTTAACCTGCCAATAACATTTTGATAATAACAATGGCTTCCAAGCCCCACATTCATCAATCCTACTAGGGCCGAGGTAGTGGAAAGAAACCAAGACCTCTCCAAACCCTCTAAAATCAACAGAGCCACAATTGCTCGAATAAGAATACAGGAAAGCACCTAGCTGTGCAGAACAGATACAATAACCTCCTGAAAGAATAAATACAGGAAATAAAATATACATCAATAGGGATATGCCAACAGACTGGCTCCCAAAAGAAATAAATGACAATCCCACAAAACATGGGTAAGGAAGCTAACAGAAGACAACTACCGTCCCCAAAACCAGTCGTGCTGCATCCGTAACCGCATCACCCAACGCAACTCCAAAACCTGTAACAAGAAACTAAATAAAACTGTCGTTGCACTGCATCCTGCTCATAGCCGTATGTTTCCTGCAACCTGGCGTGGAATACCAGGGGGCAAATGAAATTCCCCTGTGAGCAAATAAGCTCAGTGGGAAAAGATACTCTAACTACCACATCCTCTGGCAGTTTAGGTAATGCTAACTATCTATCAAGATATATATATAGCCCAACTAATCTCATCCACGCAAACCCAAGGCACGCACCCACATGCTACCGTACATAAGTATATATATAACAGGGATACATATATATATATAAATACACAACATGAGTCTGTAATGTACAACTAAGACTCGTACTCCAAGTACCAACAGCGGTAGTCTACACTACTCTCACCAACGTACACTAGATACACAACACCTAGGTCCAATCCTAACAAATCATCCAGTGTTCACGACGCTAACAAGAAACTCCAAACAGAGGGAATCACACTCACCTCGAATATCCACAAGGATCAAAATCCATCACTAGCACCAAGGAATACTCATAACTCACTCCCCGATAACACAGGAGGAAAAGTACTCACGTCCTTGCGTACTAACACAATCATCATCTATATATATATATAACAAAGCTCATCACATTCCAAAGGAAAATCTACCTCTCAAGGGCTAGATCACATCAATCATATTACCATACCATAATTCAAATCGACCTCATAATACTATCATCAATAGGGTCAATCACATCACTAACACTCTCACTGTAGGCGAGGAAAACCACTTAATCAAATCACTAAGAGTACACGAACTCAACTCACAAGAATGACCACCTCAGGGTCACCAAAGCAAAGCGAAGGAAAAGACTTTCCAATGCTTAACCAACAGATAACCGAGACAACAATGTCAAGGTAAAGAACACCACAAGTGTTTAGTGAAAACACCTGGACAAGGAACCCAATCAACTCGGTATCCATGCCCCTAACATGTGGAACAACTTGAATCACCTAAGTGGTGACATCAAAAACCAAGAAGAAAGGAAAGGGCAACACTATATGTGTGCCCTGAACAACACCAAGCCTCATACCCGAGAATTAGAAATGATAGGAAGCAAAGGTGAAACAATGGAACACCTTTCAAAACTCTACAGGATGAGATATTGAGAAAGAAGTCTCTAAATCTCAGAATCCCAAGAAAAGTAATAAAATAGTTTTTCTTTAAGAAACCACATAGTAAAAATGACCGTTTTGCCCCCGGTCTCCGTCAGTTGCCATCACCGGCTTTTAGAGTTAAAAATCCTTTCAAAGAAGATCCTAAGATCATTTTATAAAGTGTTAAAACTTTTAGTTGTTACGGGGGTAGGCGAAAACGGGTTTTTCCTTTTAAATACAAAGAGTTTATTCTCAAAACTTAGAAAACACCGTTTTCGAAATGACAGCCAATTAAGAGAAAACACAACTCTATGGATTCCTATAATGTCCGAGAGGACAGTAAAGGAAGAATAATACGTTGGACTCACGGACCACAACCGTCCGTTTCCAACTCCACAAAAATCAATGACACCACGAGGAAGAGGTTCAGCACTACGCCGTAACCAATGACTCAAGGAATGACATACGAGTCAACGACTACGTACTAGCGTACAGAACACAATACAAGAAATGCTTAGGGGAATGAACTAAGCACTAGAACCAAAACTGTCAAGCTACAGTACCTCGAGTACTTAATAAGTCACTCAACCTTAACCTCTTCTCACCAATCAAACTCTCAACTACAGTTGATAACTCATTCCTCAAAATGTGAAAGACACCTAAAGGTCCATACTACAACTCAAAATCTCATCACCCGCCTTCTCGAATGCCCCAATTCATAACTGATACTAAAATCAATCTCTAACAAGGTCACACAGCTAACCACAATCACCAATCTATTAACCACAATCACAAGACCATTAACCACATTCTCTAAGGCCTCAACTCAAAATCAAGCCTATGGTCCACCACTAGCCTCAACTAGCCACATAGATCACTATGTCAATACACATAACCTCCCCCAAGGGCACTAAAGTATACAACAACAAGTATAAATATATTCGTTTCATTTATACTCATTAATAATTACCACATTTAAAGTCTTGTTTCACATTATTCATTTTCAACTGAGCATTTATAAAATATGAATTTAATTTACAATATTCATAAATAGCATGCTCCAACATCACATGTAATCTAGCACATATACATGTCAAACGAGATCACATAAATGGTATGCAGTGTAATGTGACTCGACACTCCCCGTGATACTCACACACAACACACCCTTCCCAAGGGTAACGGATACAAACTCTGTCCACTCATCATAGTGTAGAGTTACCACACCGACTCTTCCCAAGTGATTTTGACACTTCTCACTTTCAACAAGGAAGACGGTTGCACTAGAGCCCAACTTGCAACTCCGTGCGCCATGACTACCCTTGAGTCAAGAACATGAGCCTCTACCTGGACTCCTAACTCACATTAGCCGGCTTTTTAGTTTCGTAGGCGTGATACCTCCTGGCCAGTTGTTGTGATGATCCGACACAAAGACACACATACTTGAGTACACAACTCATACATATCAACATCGTGATTTGACACTACACGACATTCTCAACAGGCACCCCGGGCCTCAACATAAATATGTAATACACCATATTTATGAAAATACCAACATGGTAAATATCAATATAAGTCTCAAATCTCTTTTCATGCTTTAAAATGCAATAAAGCAATTAAATCATATGAAAATAATTTCATATACCATTTATGTTCTCCAAAAATATATTTTCTTTAATTCTTTAGAAAATATTTCAATTTCCCTTATCATTCATTTAAAATAAATTATACAATTAATTCACGTATAATAAGAGGAACCTAGCATGGCGTCTAAGTCTTTCACATCCAACGTTTACAAATTTCTCTAGCCCATTTAATTCTCCAGGGAATTTCTAAGTCGTCTATTCCTATTCAATTCAATTAGGAATATATTTAATCTCGTATGGAATAATTTAATTAATTTTCTTAAAATTAATTTATGAATCCTACGCCGATTCTACCCAAATATAGATATTTAAATTAGCAATTTAATATATCTATATTAAATTAAATAAGGGTTTACACCCCTAAACTACTTCAATAATGCGGAGTGAGAAATATAATTTCTCACATTAATAACGCTTACAGAACAGCCGTTCGGGCCCACCATGAATAGTACCGGCGCCCGAATATGACGCCCGCCGACCAAAGTTGTCCGAAAAATATTTTGAATATATCGAAACGTCCGCCTCGACAACCTATACGATATATACGAAGCCCATTAACAATAGGTTAATTAATTTGGTTAAATCTAAAATACCCCAAACGAAAATTCGAAACTTCAAATCGAATTTCCCGACAAACCGTTCAATGTAAAATTACGAAATATTTACACATCATACCTGACATCGAGACGAAGCTACCCTCCGAAAATCAGCCCAAACCGAGGTTGGGAAGTCGACCGAACAAATGGTCGAAGTTTCGGCCAGACTGCACTATTGCGCGAACTGCTACAGTGCGTGTCGCCTCTGCGCGACCCAGCTCTGCCGTGCGCCACCCTGCGCCACCGACGACCCCTGCACGACACCGCCATGCCGTCGCGGACCACCGCGAACCGCCGCCGCATCACCGTGCCCTAGTTCCAGTCGCTGTTGCTGCTGCTACTGCGGCAACAGCCCTGGTCGTTCCTCTCTCTCTCAACTAGCTCTCTCTCTCTCTCTCTCTGCAAGACGAAAATGGAGAATGAGGAACCATGGCGCTGAAGAGGAGAAGAATGAAGGAGAAGAAGGCTAGGTCTGTTGCGTGTCGCCTCTCTCAATTGCACAGATACACATATATATCTATATATATTTATCTAAAATAAATATATATATCAATACCCACATATATAGATATATCCCCATTAATAATATGTGTCCAATAAATCCCTAAATATATTGGGAGCCTCCAAATAATATCGCGTGATCCCGTAAGTCCACAGGATGCCAAATAACCAAATTAGTCCGAAAGAAATACACCGGGTTAGGAACCCCAAACGTCAGAACACCTAACGCCCGGTCCAATTAAAACGCGTCGTTGTCCAGTCAAAGTATTAAACATTAAATGTCGAAACGATGCCTCGTAGTCGATAACAAGAATTCGCGTAGTCGTCAAAGAGAAACCGTAAAGTCATCCAGTCGACTTTAAAATTAAACGCGAAAAATTTATAGGTATCAAATACCAAGAATAAATAATACGTCATGAAGAAGTGACGTTATTACCGAAATTAAATTAGATATAATTTCAGGAAAAAGGAAAATAACACGGGGTGTTACATGGTATGTGAATTTTTCAGCAACTATACCATTCAATCGTGCATAGTAATCGTTAATGTAGAAACATAATTGAAGACATCCAAAAATAAGAGAGAAGTTGTGTATCTCTAATCACTCAATGATATTCTCTCACCATAAGTATATCTCTGTAGAAAAAGAAGATGAAATTGTAGAAAACTTGCAGATAATTCTTAAAGACGTGCCTCCTCTTGTTGTAGACTTGGGTATTTATAGACAATGATGATCCAAACCCTAAGTTTGCCCTTTCTCGTAATTTCACATCCAAACCTTATATTCTAGTGAATATATTGTATATAGCACGCACTTTGATGTATATAAGTCGTGGGCAAATCATAAAACCAACCGACGAACAATTTGAACATCGCAGCAAAAATCAGCCAAAAACTTACCGCAACTACGCTTCAAGCGTAGGTCCAAGCGTACCTCCAAGCGTAAAATGTATTTTCCAACCACTTTTTGGAACTGAAAGTGTAGGCTTAAGGCATTTTTGTTAAAACCACTTTTCTCCGTAATTGCTCCAAAATGACCCTCTTGAACTCACGATACTTTTTGTTTGAAGTGACGGCTTCGAAAAATGTCGTTTACGCCATTCAGGAGACATTTTCCCTCAATATGCTCACTTTCGTGTTTCACTTGTATTCTTCATTACTTTAATACTTGATTCTGCCTTTGACGAAACTTATCAATGTCATTGAAACCAAATCAACCTATCTAACACTCAACATGGTTATTGTCAAGAACATGCCATAAATAAATAATACACAAAATGTTCTTACAGTCTCCCCCTTGGCATTTCTGAGACAAAACTATGTTTTACAATATAGCCTAACAAATAACAACATAACATCTATACCTATGAACACACACCAACAAACATAGATATAAACTGTCACTTTACTTTCATGATGAACTATCAAACCTGTAACCACAACACTGAACAAACCATTAAACGCACATGTGGAAAAAAAATATAAACCAACACACATAATGATCACCATTCTCCCCCTGAGAATAAACTCTCCCTTGCTAAATACTTTTCCCTTTTAATCAAATAATTTAAACCAAACAATCTTTCCCCCTTACTTAATACTTATCTCCCTTTTTGTCACTGAAACGTTAAGCAAATAGAGTATATGCCATAGCAACAATGTAGAGAGATGCAAGGAAGTACTCAAAGAAAAACATCAAGATATAGAACTCTATCAGATCATATCCAGATTCTCAGGGTAACAAAAATCTCTACTTTGCATGACCCTAATAATAATGCATGAATGCAAAATGTTATGAATAAAAATAAAATAAAATATTTTTGTTTTTAGAAATCTATGAGCAAGGTAGTAGAGACACAAAGTCAATCATTAACACATCATATTCTCAGATTTAACTCATCCATTATACACATGGTATAGAAGAAAATCAGCACACATACCTTGTAAACTTAAGAATGCACGAGTCAAGTTTTACAAATATATATATATGAAAATTCTCATGTACAAGCACTAAGGTAAGATGAAAACAATATATACTAAAGCTGATAATCTCCCCACCAACCGTGATAATAATTCAATCCAATATCCAAACTAGAAGGCAAAAAAGTAAAATATACTTTCTCTTTATCACACAATTTCCTCCTTTTCAACTTTTTCACAGTATCCCTTTTTGTCTTTCTAAGCTCTGGACTTTCTAACGAGGATTTTTAGTCCCGACCAATTGGGCCCAAGCTTCTTCCACGGGATTTATGCTCATTAGTCTTCTCCCCTTTTTACGCCAACACTCAATGCTTACTGAGGCAAGAGGCCCGGTTACTCAGATTGAAGAACTACTTTTTGCATTTTTTTTTTATATTTTAAACATCTCATTCTTTCCTTTTTTTCAACATCACCACAACATTCATACACATGCAAAAATATTTCATGCATAGACCAATCTAGCATAGCTCATGAACCTTTATACCACTTCGGGTTAAAAAAAAAAATTTAACAGATTCAGCAGGCATTATAAGCATCACCGAAGCAACTAGCACCTAAGATTAAAGTTTTGTAATATAAAATAATCATGTCAAGTGATCATCCAAAAATCTTAGGTCAGGCTGATACCTCTACTTCACATATGCATAATGAGACAAGTAAATGTTAAAATATAGTAAAATATGTCAACTTTTGTACTCGAGCCATGCTCAACATTCTCAAAAATTTTATTGTCATTTATTTAAAAAAAATGCATTCATGAATAAAAATAATATAATGCATGATTACCTATCAATTCTAGGAAAAAAAAATGCAATGTGTTCCTAGAATAATACATAAGAAGATATCTATTATAAAGAAAACATACCAATAGATTTCCTAAGACTAACATGCTTTTGAAAATCTAATGGTTTTGTAAAGATATCTGCCAACTGAGAATCTGTGGATATGAACTCTAGAGACATTATACCATCTTCAACAAGATCACGAATGAAATGATGTCGAATATCTATATGCTTTGTCCTAGAGTGTTGAAAAGGATTTTTAGAAATATTTATCGCACTCGTGTTATCACAGAACACAATCATTGTGCCTTGAGAAAAATCGTAATCCTGCAACATCTGATGCATTCACAAAACCTGAGGACAACAACTACCAACTGTTATATACTCAGCCTCAGCAGTGGAAAAGGAAACACAATTCTAGTTCTTGTTATACCAAGCAACCAAGCAATTACCAACATAGAAACACCTTCCACTGGTACTTTTTCTATCATTAACATTACCGGCCCAATCAGCATCAGAAAAGGATGCGATATCAGTATTAGTACCTGATGGATACCACAATCCATAATTCACTGTCCCTTTAACATACATGATAATCTTTTCACAACAGTAATATGAGATTCCTTAGGACTTTCCTGGTAACGTGCACACAAACCAACACTAAAAGCTATGTCAAGTCGATTGACAGCCAAGTACAACAAACTTCCAATCATACTCCTATAAAGTGTAGGGTAAACATTTTTGCCTTTAGCATCTATGCTAAGCTTTACACTGGTACTCATAGGAGTACGAGCATCCTTAGCCTTTTCCAACCAAACTTCTTTACTAATTCCAAGGCATAACGAGTTTAAGAAACGAAAATCACATCACTTAATTGCCTAAGCTGAAGCCCTAAATAGAAGTTCAATTCACCAATAATGCTCATCTCAAATTCATGTTTCATTTGATCTCCAAAATAATGAGCAGGCTGATCAGAAGTGGAACCAAATAAAATATCATCAACATAGATTTGAGCAATAACTGTATCACTCTCAATTTTCTGAATAAACAGTATTTTGTCCACTCCCCCTCGAGCAAAACCTGTTCCCAACAGGTAATCAGTCAACCTTTCATGCCAAGCTCTAGGACTTTGCTTTAGCCCTTTTTCAGCCTGTAAACATGACCCGGACAATGAGGATCCTCAAATCCTTTGGGTTGTTCCACATATACTTCCTCATGAAGAACACCATTAAAAAATACACTCTTCACATCCATTTGATACAACTTGAATCCAAGATGACAAACAATAGCAAACAAAATCTGAATAGATTTAAGTCTCGCCACTAGAGCAAACGTCTCATCAAAGTCTATACCCCCCAACTGAGTATAACATTGAGCAACAAGTCTAGCCTTATTCGTAACTACTGTACCATGTTCATCCTTTTTATTCTTGAATATCCACTTGGTACCAATCACATTTATCTCCTTCGGTCTAAGCACAAAATACCACACATCATTCTTAACAAACTGCTGAAGTTCTTCTTGCATAACATTAATCCAATCACTATCTTGAAGAGCTTCTTTGACATTTTTCAGTTCTAAGGAAGATGTATAACATGCATACGAAACCTCATTCCTAACCTTTCTTCGTGTCACCATCATCTGAAAAGATGATACACCTTTACCCTTGCAGATGGTTCTTTAAAAGGAGTAGGCTGAACATCACAAATTTGATCATGTGATTCTGCAGGACTTGAAGTATCATCATTAACCACATTGTCCTCTTTCTCAACCTCAGAAGAATCATTATCCAATATAAAGAACAGTTCACCATCTTCTTCCTCAACAGACACTGGAGACTCATCAACACATGAGTCATCAACCACTACATTAACATATTCCATCATAGTTTGAGTTATAAGGTTAAACACCCTATATGCTCGACTAGTCAATGAATAACCCAAAAATATTCCTTCATCACTCTTAGACTCAAACTTCCCAATAGATTCACGATCTCTAAGAATATAAAATTTTGCTCCAAAAAACTTGAAATATTTCACATTGGGTTTTTTGCCATTACACAGTTCATAAGGAGTTTTTAAGGTATCAGACCTAAGATAAACTCTGTTTGAGGTGTAACATGTTGTGTTCACCCAAAAATACCTAGGAACATTCCTACCCTGTAGTATAACATTGGCCATTTCCTGAATAACCCTATTCTTCCTCTCAACTACTCCATTTTGTTGAGGAGTTTTAGGTGCTGGAAATTTATGTTTTATTCCCCTCTCTTCACAAAACACTTCAATTTATGAATTTTCAAACTCCCTTCCATGATCACTCCTCACTCTAGAAATGGAACAATTCTTCTCAGTCTGAATTCTTAAACAAATCCTCTTAAAACTTTCAGAAGCTTCAGACTTTTCACTTAGAAATCCAACCCATGCAAACCTTGAGTAATCATCCACCATGACAAAAATATATTTATTTCCTCATTTCCTCATGGTCCTAGTGGGATCCATTAAATCAATATGTAACAGCTCTAAAGATCTAGAAGTAAAAATGACATTTATCTTTTTGTGCTGACATCTGACTTGTTTACCCTTTTGACATGATCCACACACAATCCCTTTTGCATAACCAAGCTTAGGGACTCCCTTAAAAATTTCACTCTTAGTATTTTTTGTTAATTCACGAAAATTAACATGTCACATCCGCTGATGCCAGATTTCAACTTCATCAAGTTTAACTCGATTGCATAACAATTCAGAACTAGGAACAATGCAATATCAATTATCAGTTGAACACATACCTTCCATCACGCAAATCCCAGAAGAGTCAATGATCGAACACTTATCAAGAGAAAAATTTACCTTATGATTATTATCACATATCTGACTTATGATCAACAAATTTGCTTTAAGACCCTCTACATAAAGCACATCTTCTAGTTTAGGTAGACCAGGAATCACAACCATACATTTTCCTTTAACATTTAACTTTCTTCCATCACCAAACGTTACTATCCCACCATGACACTCCTCAAGAAATCCAAAAAATAACTTATCTTCTATCATATGCCACGAAAATCCACTATCCAGATACCAAGAAGTAGATTTGCATGCTCTAAGAGCAGTATGAACTAAAAGACAGTGTAGCTCACCTTTGCGAATCCATGCCTTCTTCATCTTTGGAGCTTCATTCGCCAATCTTGATAAATTCTTCATTTCTTCATTCAGCATTCGAATTTGATCTTGAGCATGATCTCCATGTTGAACTCTTTGTTCCTTCACTAACTTCAACATCTTCCCTCACAGCTTAGAACACCTAGGTCGAATGTGATCTTTGACACCATACTGGTGACATACAGGAACAAACCTCTGAACTCTATTAGTTAACCTCCTATGATATCTAGCGGTAAGAAAAGGCTTGCTTTCAATAGGTCTTTTGGCATAGGCTTGAACACCAGGATTCCAATTTGAATTTCATTGTGAAGAACTAGACGCTACATGGGTGGCCTTTACAAAAGTGATTTTTGCAACAGCATTCGAATTCGGCATTACTCCAACAAAACTCAAACCCTTTGTATTTTCTACTGATTTTCCCTTACTCAACATCTCATCAAGCTTAAGGGTTCCTTCAGACCATTTACAAAGAGTTAATTTAGCATCCTTCAGCTCGTTTTCCAAATTCTCAATCTCAGTAGATTTCTCAAACAATTCCTTACTGAGATCATCTACCAAATTCAATACCTGAGTTCTTTCTAGTTCAAATTTCTTCAAATCCACAACCAACTTAGCCTTTTGAGTTTGTAGAAGATTTTGAGTTTTAGAACTATTGACTAATTCAGCTTTTAATGAATTTAATTCTTTGTCCATGTTAAGACTCTTAGTCAATAGTTTCATGTGATTTTTATGAAGTTGTGTGGTCTTATCAAGTAATTTGTCATAAGACTCTTGAAGCGTATCATCACAACCTTCATCACTCTCAAAACCTTCTTCTTCAGACATCGCCCAACTTGTACCAACTTCTTTGACCTCCTTGCTATGTGCAGCAAACACAGTGAAATTCTTAGAGTCATCACCTACTTCCGATTTTGTCGCATCACTAGCTGATCCATTGTGAGAGTCATCACCCCAACTGAAAACTAATCCTTTGGATTTCTTCAAAGTGTTTGCACACTTTACAGCTATATGACCATATATTTGACATTCAAAATATTTGGGTTTCTTCTTTTTAGGATCAGACTTTTCATTCCTAGTTTGAGTCTTATTTCTACTTCTAGACTCACTCTACTTATCCCCAAATTTTTGTCCTTGGCCATTTTGTTTAGCCCTAACAAATTTTTTCAACCTCTTAGCAAACATGGCTACATCATTCAGACTCAACTCACTTTCTTCATCAGGTTCAACATGATCCTCCCTAGTGGTTTTGAAGCTATGATATTCTCTTTTGTGCCACTAGCCTTCTTAGGGTGATTTTTGAACATCTTCATCTCATAAGATTTTAAATTTCCAGCCAATTCTTCAACCTTAATTTCTTTAAGACTCATGACCTCTGAGATGACAATGACCTTAGATTGAAAACGTTCAGGGAGAGACTTAAGGATTTTATTTACTATGGTAGTCTCATGAATAGGCTTACCTAAGTTATGCCAACTTATTACAATATCAGTTAACCTAGCCTCAAAGTCGGCGAAGACCTCATCCTCATCCAACTTCAGCTCTTCAAATTGAGAATTTAAAATTTGAAGCTTTGATTGTTTCACCTTCGACGTTCCTTCATGAATGACTTGGAGAATGTCCCAAGCTTCCTTGGCAATTACGTACATAGCAATCCTCTTAAACTCACTCGAAGTTACAACATTGTATAATGCATTCAACGCCTTCGAGCTCCAATTCGCGTTATTCGTCTCAGAAGCAGTCCACTCGCTTGACGATTTTGGTGTTGATTCATTTGTCGTGTCATCTTTCACAGTAGGAGGTGAATATCCTACTTCAACAGCATTCCACGCTCTCTCATCTAAAGATTTTAAAAACGCTCTCATTCTCGCTTTCCAATATGTGTAATTTGACTCATCAAACAAAGGGGATCTAGATATGGAACCTCCTTCACAAGGCATCTCCATCGTCTAAGTTCAAGATCTAACCCTAGGTAGTTAACCTAAATTGGGGCAACCACGCTCTGATACCAATTTAAATTACCTAGATGATAGTGAAAATAGCCTAAAGGGGGGTGAATACGCATTTTGTCGATTTTATGATCAATTAAAATAATTTAGCAGAAATTCAATTTTTATTAGTCATAAACCCTAATTATCAATTCAATTATCAAAAATAGATCAATTAAAAAAATATGAATATAAGTACAGAAAATAAATAGTGAGAAGACATAGAGATTTTTTTGTGAAAAACCTTGGAAAGACTCCAAGTAAAAACCACAGATACGCTCGGATATCGATGCACTATGAATCAGAGAATTTGTACAGACTATGAAAACATGACTTACAACCGCTATAATTTGATGTTCTTCACTCGACGTCTGAAAGTCTAGATTCACTCGTGCTCCATGAAGCTTTCGCTCCGATCTCCGTACTCTGACGACTCTGCTTCTCAACAAATTAAAATCACCATGAAGCCTTCTGCTTCGATCTCCGCAACTAGACAACTCCGCTTCTCGAAACAGATCAACGCAACCTCGTTGCTATAGATGGTGTGTGAATTTTTCAACAACTATACCATTCAATCGTGCATAGTAAATGTTGATGTAGAAGCACAATTGAAGATGTCCAAAAACAAGAGAGAACTTGTTTATCTCTAATCACTCAATGATATTCTCTCACCATATATATATCTCTGTAGAATAAGAAGATGAAGCTGTAGAAAACTTGCAGAGAATTTTTAAAAACGTGTATCCTCTTGTTGTAGACTTGGGTATTTATAGACAATGATAATCCAAACTCTAAGTTTGCCCTTTCTCATAATTTCACATCCAAACCCTATATTCTGGTGAATATATTGTATATAGCACGGACTTTGATATATGTAAGTCATGGACAAATCATAAAACCAACCCACGAACAATTTGGACATCGCAACAAAAATTAGCCAAAAACTTGCCGCAGCTACGCTTCAAGCGTAGCTGGGCCTATGCTTCAAGCGTAGTGTTGACCCAAGGTTTTTCACCTTGGGTAAACATGACATTTTGATGATGACAAACCATTGAATGTGGTGAATTTAATGTCTGCTTGAGTTGTGCTTAATAGGTTGTTGATTCATGATAAACTCAAGAGAGCTAGTGGATCCATGAAAAGATTAAGTTAATGTGCTTAGAGCTCAAAAGACATTGAAGACAAGGATGGAAACATCAACCCAAAGCTTAAAGAAATTGAAGATCAAAGAATTGGTTAAAATAGGCTTGGGTGAGTGTTACACTTAATGTAAAGTTATTTTTGAAATAACTTATTTGAAAGCTCAACTCTTGACCATATAGTATATAGGACCATGCATATCATTCATGAGTCCTTGCATCATTAGCAATAGACTACGAACATCATTGAAGACACATTTATATGAATAGTCTTTGCTAAAGTTGAGTTAGTTCAAGCTTTCATAAGCTATGGAAGAACTCAACAAATAGGTTGTCCTAGAACCATTAACTAAATTCATATAACTTGAAATGGATTCTAGATGCATATTAAAGCCTTGAACAAAATTGTTAAATCATGAAAAGTTTTGTCTAATATTGAGAATTTGTTTAAATTGGAAAATTATTTTATGATCTCAATATTAAATTTAGGAATTTCAAGGACCTTAATAAATCTATAAGACATCCTAGGAGTGTCTCTAAGTCATTTCGGAAAAATTCCAAAAGATTTCACGAAAAACCATCAAGTGGGTTAAATGTTTGAAATGAAGCGTCACATTCAAACGACCATATCGCACTGAATAATAGGTCAAATGGAGTGATTTAAAAGTCTAAAATCAAGAGCTTGAAGTCCTCTTTCTAAAGAGATAAGGAAAAAACTCCATCCGAGTTACGGAACTCTAGTTATGACCAAAAGAGTGAACTGCGTCGAAACTGGGCTAAACAGTCCAGTCGACTGGGTAAATCACCTAGTCGACTGGGCCAAGAAGGCCAGTTGACTGGCTGAGTCAGAGAGCTAAAAATAAATTTCGGAATGAATTTTTGAAGACTCAGCCGACTGCCCCAAAACACCCAGTCGACTGCCTCATCCTAGATTTGAATTCTAACGGCTAGTTTCGAATCCAAAGTATTTCAAAACTTCCCAAAACACCCCCAAACGGCTATATTGTATTCATATGCTATATATATGTCATATATGAGTCAAAAATGGGTTGGAGAAGAGAGGGATAGGAGTGCAAAAGAATTCTACCATTTGTGCATCATTCTTGAATTCATTTTTGGGTAGAAAACTCTCTTATAGGAATCACCATGAGCATCATTCATATTTTCTTCTTGTGATTCATTCTTCATACTTGAGTTAAGCTTTTTAATTGAATATTTCATTCATAACTCTAAGTATGTGAGGAAGTGAACTTTGAATTTCTATACCTATCTATTGAGATATATTGTTGTACACTCAAATTTAATTCTTATTCATTTGAGAGTGAAAGTCTAAGAAGTTGTCTTGGCATGGGAATGGCTTTTGAAGCTTTGTAAAGGTTTCTCTCAACCTTAAAAATAGAGGATTTGGTTGGCTCTCCACCCGCAAGAGTGAGCAAGGTTGACTCTTTACCCAGAAGAAGGAAGCATGTAAGGGTTTGCTTATCCCCGAAAAGAGAAGCGCGATAGTGGAATCAATGGGAGGTTTTCTCAAGGCATGGACATAAACCAAAGATTTGGTTGAACCATGTAAAATCTTGGTGTCTTGGTTTGCATTTTCTTTATCCCTTAAACTCTTTACTTTACAAGCAATTGTCATTTACAATCTTGAACTTCATATTGATGTCATGCTATGAAATTGTTTGTGGTTATAAATTCATAAGGAGTATGAGAAAATGTTAGTTGAAGTAGATGATTAGATTGTGAGCATGATATGATTATATCTTAGACTATCATCTCATTTATCTTACTATAAATCTTGTTGCACAACATGTGTTTGATAAAATGTTTCTTCAACAAACCAAAGTCTTGAATGTCTATATGAATCTCATGTGCTTGACAAAATGCATATGCATCCTAACCTTTATCTTGAGAGTGTACATTCTTTTGTAAACTCTTTAAGAATGTTTTATAGACAATAACACTTTATGTATAATATTCATAAATGATGAAAGTGTTATTACATGTTTTATTTGGTTAGGTAAATTACATTCTTGGTTATTGGAAGATACTTCATATTCTAATTGAATCAATGATGCAATGTTTAAATTATGCAAATCATTATTGCATAAGTACAAGTATGAAATGAGGTAGTTACTTAAGGATTATCTATTCATTAAGTGTTTGACAAGAGCTTTATAAATATTATTTTTGATAAAACAAAGTCAAACTGAAAAAGTTTCAAAGTTTGTATTTGACCCTATTCACCCCCTCCCCCCCCCCCCCCCCCCCCCCCCCCCCCCCTCTAGGTATCAATATGTGGCCAACACGTAGGTCCAAGCGTACCTCCAAGCATAAAAATATGTTTTCCAGCCACTTTTTGGAACTGAAAGTGTAAACATTTTTGTTAAAACCACTTTTCTCCGTAATTGCTCCAAAATAACCCTCTTGAATCCACGATACTTTTTGCTTGAAGTGACGGCTTCAGAAAATGTCGTTTTCACCCTTTAGAAGATATTTTTCCTCAATATGCTCACTTTCGTGCTTCACTTGTATTCTTCATTACTTCAATACTTGATTCTACCTTTGACGAAACTTATCGATGTCATTGAAACCAAATCAATATATCTAACACTCAACATGGTTATTATTTAGAACATGCCATAAATAAACAATACACAAAAAATGTTATTACACTACTGAAGTTCATGGTTTCATGGTTGTGTTAAGTCCTTATGCTACTGTTTATGCTGCAGCTTTGTAGTGTGCTACTGAATTTTTAAATCCTAATATACTGCAATGTATGAATTTATTATGGTCATCTTTTATTCTTGTTATCAGCTGTTTTAAACTTGTACTTGTGTTTCAAATAATATTATGCAGTGTATGAATGCATTTCCTCATTTTAGCTAATATACGTTTATATTTCAATCTGCGAAACTGATCTGAACCAATCATGTTCACCGCAGTTCGATTTAGATTGGTTTCGTTTGACAAATGGATTGGATTGGTTCCGGAAATTAAAAATCCTGTAATAATAGGTCGGATTCAAAATATCATCAATCCAGTCCAATCCGATCGGTATCTACCTAGTTATCTGTATAGGATATGGTTAGTGTCAATGACTTTTAGTGGGAACTTCAAAATATACTTAACAATCGCCAACTAGGGCAGTTTTAACATGCCTGAAGTCAAACAGATTGTCTTTGACTCTATTGAATGCGACTGGTTAAGGACCTTCAATTCAAATTGATGGTGCTCTAGAATCGATTAAAAGCCACCATAACTTGAAAGTACAGAAGATACACAAATGGTGGAATTTGTTTGATATATAGAGAGAGAGAATACAATGAACATACAATTTTTACATAAAGAGAATTTTAGAACTAATTCTTAAATCAAATTCAAAGTTTGAATCCAAATCATGGACCGATGATTTGATGACCTTGCCAAACTTAGGCCCTGTTTGGTAGGTGGTTCGGTTCCAGCTGGTCTGGTTTGGTCTTGTGTTTTATGGGACCAAATCATGTTTGGTAGCATTTGTCCCAAATTTTTGGTTACACCAAGTAAGACCAAATCAGATTAAAATGGCCTCATTTCAGACAAAAAAAAGGTGGTTCCTAGTGGTCCGGTCTGGTCTTATTAATAAAATATATTTATAAATAATTAAAAATGAATAAATGATAATAATAAATTAATAATAATAAATAAAATAAAACATATTTAAAAAATAAAATATAAATAAAAATGAAATAAATAATACCTAATAATAAAAAAAATGAATATAATAATAATAAATGAATAAATAATAAAATATATTTATAAATAATTAAAAATGAATAATTAATAATATAAATAATATAAATAATAAATTAAATAAAACATAATAATAATAATAATAAATTAATACAATAATAATAAAAAATGGACTAAATAATAAATAATAATAATAATAATAAATTAATAAAATAAATAATAAATTACATAAAACATATTTAAAAATATAATAAAAATAATAAATAATAAACAAAATGAAATAAATAATAATAATAAATAATAAATAGATATAATAATAAATAAATATAATAATAAATAATACGTAAATATAATAATGAATAAATACTTCATAATAATAATAAAAAATGAGTATAATAATAATAAAATATATTTTTAAATAATTAAAAATGAATAAATAATTTATAAATTAAATGAATTAAATAATAAAATAATAATAAATAAATAGAATATATTTATGAATTAATAAATAATAATATAAATAATAATTTAATAATATAAATAATAAAATAATAAAATATATTATAAAATGAAGAAATAATAAAGAAAGAAAGAAATAATACATAAATAAATATTATAATAAATAAATAGTAAGACCAGACCGCTTACTAAACAGACTTTTCCAGATCAGATTAGATCAGACCAGACCAGACCAGACCAGATCGAACCAGACCAAATCAGACCAGAAAAACAACCTACAAACATGACCTTAGTGAACCAATCTTAGAGAGAATAATTCACTACCATACTTGGTGAGTCAATAATGGAAGAGACTAGAGAGGATAATTACTTAACAGAAAGACGTGCTGAAGAGCCAAAAATTTACGTCCAACAGTTGACCAAATAATATCGCTTCCTTTAAAAAAAAATCACCCAGAATTGTTTTAAAAACTACACATCATTTCGCAAATTTATTAAAAATTACACAGATCATTTCGCTAAGGGTAAATAGCTTAAAATTCTCCTCAAGTTTACTCTATTTTCCTATTATACTCTCTCAATAAAATTTAGTTCCCTAAATTTTTATTTTTTTGCACCATGGGTTTGCCCTCCAAACTTTTTATATTTTCACCTTACATTTAACCCTCTTATAGGGTAAAGTACAAAAAATCAATTTGCCCCAATTCTATTATAAAAGACTATCATATCCTTACTATTATATTTCTTAATTCTTTAAATTATAAAAATATTATTTCTTTTAGTTAGAATATTAATTCTACAGTTTCCCTTTAATGTATTAGACTAAATATACTCTCAAATGCTAAAAAACTTTTTTTATAAGTTTTAATTATTTTATTTGTAAATCAATTAACTTGTTATTAAATTTTCGTTTAATTTAAATCATAAAACTTTTTAACCTGATTAATTTTTTTTTATGTCAAATGAAACTTTCTTTTCATAAAAATATATTCTTAAATAAATCACAAATTACTTAATAATAAACACCTATTAATTTTCTCATGTTATATATATAAATATATAGGGATGACAACGGGTGCGGTTCTGGGCGGGTGTACCCTGTCCCGCTCCAACAACCGTTAAAAAATCCCCACCATATCTCTGCCCAAAACCGGCTAAACGGGGTGGGAGGTCACTCCATCCCCATCCCCGTTGGATTTTTTAAAACCGTTGGGTGTCCGTGGGTACCCGTTAACAACTGATATTTTTGAATATTTCACTTTAAAATTAAACAATTTCACAAAATCATATACTTAAAACATGAAATTCAAGATTATAGAAACTAAATAAACATCAAATTGTCCAACAGTCCAAATTATAATACATTTTACGGAAAATAACAACAACAAAGAAGTTTGTCCAATATTACGTTCACTTCAATCTAGACAACAATAAAAATAAAATTTAGGATTAGTGAGTTACACTTATTTTTTTATTCTAATATGTCTAAATAGGGTGGGGACACCTAAAACCGTCCCCGTCCAATTTTTGTGAGGGTTTTTTTCTCAACTCCATCCTTACCCATATAGTATAAACGGGGCACCCAAAACTGTTATAAACGTGGCGGGGTGGGGTAGGACAAATTGTCATCATTATATATATAACATGAGAAAATAAGTGTACTGAAGATTTCTACTCCAAAAGCTCTTATCGGTAAGTCTCTTGTTATCTCTTGTTCTTTGGTACTAGCTTTGACTTTCTGGGTTTTAGCTTCTATAGCTGTTTAAAGCAATTGTCTACCTAGGTTTTTCTTTTCTTTTTTTTGTCAAATTTAGCTCTTACTAAAAAAGAAAGACCATCACTAAAACACCAAGCATTTTTCTAGGAAATGACTTCAGTGCCTTTTGTACACATATAAATAGACAATAAAATGGTGGTTATAAAGATATTCTTTAAAGATTTAAATGTTTAACTGAAATCTCTTTAGTTGATTTTCTATAATATTTTGGGAAAAAAAACAAAATCAAGTGTTGTATAATTTGGAAGGTGATAGACAGGGGATGTGAGAGGAACAAGATTTAGGTCCAATTACATGATATGATTTTCAGTACTTGGGGTTTCAGATTTGGATATTATCATTTTTTTAATGTCTCTGTCTTATTTTCGAGAATGAGTTTTATTTGCTTTTTATTATTTGGGTGTTCATTATCTTGTGTTAGATGAAAACTTCGTAGGTTCTTTGGTTAAATATACAATTAGGGCATTTGAGTGCATATCTATTCATTTGGTAGGTTCTATGAAATTTCCAAATTTCATATACATTGATGATCGGTTTAGCATGTAGAGTACATGCTAAACCGAACTATATATATATATATATATAACATGAGAAAATTAACAAATGAACTATCTATAAATATATATATATAACATGAGAAAATTAACAAATGAACTATATATATATATATATATAACATGAAAAAATTAACAGGTGTTTATTATTAAGTAATTTGTGATTTATTTATGAATATATTTTTATAAAAAGAAAGTTTCATTTGACATAAAAAAAAATTAATTAGGATAATAAGTTTTATGATTTAAATCAAACTAAAATTTAATAACAAGTTAATTGATTTACAAATAAAATAATTAGAAATTATATATATATATATATATATTTAGCATTTGAGAGTATATTTAGTCTAATACATTAAAGATAAATGGTATAATTAATATTCTGACTAAAAAAAATAATATTTTTGTAATTTAAAGAATTAAAAAATGTAATAATAAGGGTATGATAATATTTTATAATAGAATTAAGGCAAATTGATTGTTTGCACTTTACCCTATAAGAGAGTTAAATGTAAGGTGAAAATATAAAAAATTTGGAAGGCAAGTTCATGGTGCAAAAAAATGAAAGTTTAGGAGATTAAATTTAGTTGAGAGGGTATAATAAAAAAAAGAAAGTAAACTTGATGGAGGTTTTAAGCTATTTACCCTTTCGCTAAATGCAATAATCAATTAATTACATTAACGGAAGTATATGCCATATCATCACATGAGTGCAGACAATACATGTACATGCATAACACAAAGCGCTAATTTATTGCATGACTTTTTGGTGTATATGCTATAGATCCTATCTTTTCCGTTCTCTTGCAAAAGCATTTATTTTACACCTCAGCTATAACACAAAAAAAAAAAAAAAATCATGTTTGGTTGGCTGTTTTTGGAGTTGGTTTTGGATTTTTTAAAATCAACCACTAAAACTTCGTTATGGCCCACCAATTTTTTGGTTTTGGATTTTTTAAAACTAACCATTAAAACTTCGTTTTGGCCCACCAATTTAGATTTTTTTTTTTCTCTCTCTCTCTCTATATATATATGGCCGAAAATATGAATTATTTTGAAATTTTTTTTATATTTTTGGAAAAAAATTATTTTTTATATTTTTCGGAAAAATAATTTTTTTTGGAAAATAATCATATTTTCGGGAAAAAATTATTTTTTCGAAAATATTTATTTTTTGGAAAATAATTATTTTTTTCGGAAAAAAATTAATTTTCGGAAAATAATTATTTATTCGGAAAAAATTAGTTTTTGGAAAAAAATCATATTTTCGGAAAAAAATTATTTTTTGGAAAATATTTATTTTTTTAGGAAAAAAATTAATTTTGCGGAAAAAAATTATTTTTTGGAAAATATTTATTTTTTTAGGAAAAAAATTAATTTTTGGGAAAAAATTAATTTTGCGGAAAAAAATTATGTTTTGGACAAATTATTTTATGGAAAAAATTTATTTTTCGGAAAAAATTAATTATTTATTTTTCCGGAAATTAATTATTTTCCGAAAAATTATTTTTTATATTTTTCGGAAAAATAATTTTTTCCCAAAAATTAATTTTTTTCCAATTTTATATATATATATTTTTAATACATATTAGTATATATATATATAATTATACCAAGACCAAGACCAACTCCTTACCAAACATTATATAATGATTTTAGATTTACCTAAAATCACCCAAGACCACCAAAACCAAAATCAAAAGACCAAAACCAAATTCCCAAACGGGCCCTACAAAGTAAATATTTTATTTCCTTCACTCATTTATGCATTTACACATTTACCCTTTCGTTCCTTCACTCATTTATGCGTTTATTCTAAAGTTGATACACAAACCAACATACAACTTATTGGAAAAAAGAAAAAAACCAATAACAGAATGTACTTTGGCAAATCCAATTGACACTCCTTCACCATAATCATTGCAGAAATTAACAAACGCACGCTTTATTATTAGATCAGGCAGTTATATACAGTGTATGGTGCTGGGAAAGCTTATTGAACACAAAATGAAATTACCTTGTCACTGAATCTAAAGTATAATAAGGTCTAATCATGGAAAAATAAGCAATAAAAGTCCAGGAAATCTCTGGTCTATAGACAGTCCACCAAAGTGTATTCCGCTTCACTTTACACTACGAGATCTGCACTTTATGTCCTGCATTAAAATAAATGGAAACAAAGATTTAAAACAGTGTCACCATACTTTCAAAGTGATTTAAACTAACTAAGTACAAAACTAAGTACAATCATACCACTTCTTTAATGTCATGTTAAAATGACCACGACAGATCTGGCACTTTAATGTCAAGTCATGTTTGTGGGTGGATTTCCAACAAACCTCATGCTTGTTACTACAAAAGCAGTCATAGTGGAGTACCTACGCAATTGTACCAGAAACATAAAAATTTAAAGACTCTTCAAAAAATATATTTAAAGACTAAATAAAAAAAAATTAAAAGATATACAAAATACCACTGGATCAAAGCTTCTGGCTATGTTGCCATATAGTCCCTTAAAAGTCATTAAATGCTGAACTGTAGTGAGTCCAATATCAGATGATGACACTTGATGAGCCCTGTGAAAAGGAATACACAATCAAATCAGTTGCTTAATCTACCAGACAATTTACCTTTAAAAAAACCCCAAATTTACCTTGATCCAGTCGTTGCACCCTTTATGACAATAGTAGCACTTCCGTTGCATATGTTGCAAATTATATTCAAGTCATAATGTCTTCCTCTCGAAACAGATAATTCATACAACGTTTCGCAATGGCAAGTAATCATAAATGACTAAAAAAGACAAAAAAAAAAAAAAATTGACATAATTATAAAAAAATCAATTTAATAAATTACTTAAAAGTGTCACACACAAAAAAATAAATCAAGATAAAGGTTTGTTACCACTTTCTGGCGAGGATATGCAATTCCGATGGACAATCCGTTGAACTTCGTTGTCACATCAAATTCGACTGACTTGACGGAATCAGTCAACCTCACCAGGTCTTGACCGGCGTCGAGAACCGCCGTCGACTGAGCAATCACTGCGCCGCAATGGATAGGCGAGATCAGTTCTTCATCTCCGGCGTTACGTGACGGATCTTGATCGGCGTCGACAACCGCCGTCGACTGAGCAATCGGTGGGCCGCCATTGGTACGCGAGATCAGCTCTTCATCTCCGGTATTACGCGCCGGATCTTGACCGGCGTCGAGAACCGCCGTCGACTGAGCATTCAGTGCGCCGCAATAGGTAGGCGAGATCAGTTCTTCATCTCCGGCGTTACATGCCGGATCTTGATCGCCGTCGACAACCGCCGTCGACTGAGCAATCGGTGGGCCGCCATTGGTAGGCGAGATCAGCTCTTCATCTCCGGTCTTACGCGCCGGATCTTGACCGGGGTCGAGAACCGCCGTCGACTGATCAATCAGCGGGCCGCCATTGGTAGGCGAGGTCAGCTCTTCATCTCCGGCGTTACGTGCCAGATCTTGATCGGCGTCGACAACCGCCTGAGCAATCAGTGGGACGCCATTGGTAGGCGAGATCAGCTCTTCATCTCCCGTCTTACGCGCCGGATCTTGACCGGCGTCGAGAACCGCCGTCGATTGAGCAATCAATGGGCCGCCATTGGTAGGCGAGATCAGCTCTTCATCTCCGGCGGATAAAACCGCCGGAATATTGTTTTCACCGAAAAAGGTCCTTACGAGCTTCCTCCGACGTGGTACCGGTTTAGCCGTTGGAGGTTGCTTATCGTTAACCGGAAGCCAAGCACGCTTTCTTGACGGCATTGTTCGAAAAGATACAGAGAATTTTTGGAAAGAGACAGTATTGAAAGAGATAGAAATTCGACAACTTTAGAAAGAGAAAGTATTGAAAGAGATTGAATGTGTTAGCGAATATTACATGTATATCAGTATATATATACATATACACAACTCGACAAAAGATGTTTATTATTAAAGTAATTCGTGATTTAATTATAAATATATAGTTTATGTTTTATATTTAAGTAAGGGTAAAGTGCAAAAAATAACAAATTCACTCAACTACAAAAAAATCCCTCTCAATTATCAATTTGGTGAAATTAACCCCTTAATTTGTAAAAGATATATTTAGCCCTAAATCAAATTAAAAATCATAAATTATAGGATTTACTTCAAAAAAAAATCATATGCTATTCAATTTAATTAGGAAAAATTACATAAACTATCCCTGAACTATGACCTAATTGCACGCGATATCCTTTACGTTTCAATAATATCATAAACTACCCTCAAAACCACCTCAGTTGTAACACTTAGCCCATTCTGTTCAAAGTCAACGCTAGAATTGGTCAATAAAGGCTGTTTTTGTAGTGAACTTCCATTTTTGCCCTCATATCATTGCATGTTCCAATTTTGCATACAAAATTACTTAAATACCCTAATTTTTTTGAATTTATATATAATGTTCCAAAATATGAATTTTTTTTTCGAAAAATAATTTTTTTGTGAAAAAGTATATATTATGTTCCAAAATATGATTTTTTTGCAAAAAAGTACTTATTATGTTCCAAAATATGAATTTTTTTTTCGAAAAATAATTTTTTTGCGAAAAAGTATATATTATGTTCCAAAATATGATTTTTCCAAAAAAAAGTACTTATTATGTTCCAAAATATGAATTTTTTTCCGAAAAATACTTTTTTTTGCGAAAAATATATATTATATTCCAAAATATGATTTTTTTGCAAAAAAGTACTTATTATGTTCCAAAATATGAATTTTTTTCCGAAAAATACTTTTTTTTTGCGGAAAAATATATACTATTATGTTCCAAAATATGATCTTTTCTAAAAAATATTTTTTTTGCGAAAAATATATACTATATTCCAAAATATGATTTTTTTCTGAAAATAAATTTTTTTCAAAAAATATATATTATTTTTTCCGAAATAATTCATCTTTTGGAAAATAATATTCTCCCTCCGAAAAATAATTTTTTTGTGAAAAATATATATATATTTTTGAATTTATAATTTTTGGAGCAAAGTGGACACCGTGGGGGTTAGTTGATAAAACTGGATAGTATATGGGGGTTTCTTGAAATTAACCCTAAAATATAATATAAAACAAGGGCTTTTAAGTAAATTCACTCACAAATCTGACTGGGGCTGTTCTAACGTTAGGGGTACTCTTTGCAATTAGGTCATAGTTCAGGAATAGTTTGTGTAATTTTCTCATTTAATTAACTAACCCCTATTGTGTCCACTTTGCCCCCTATACAATCCAATTTCATCCATATGCCCCTCCTCCTCACATTTAGAATCAAAATGTCTAAACTACCATCTCTTAATAGTATAAGGAAATTTAGTGAAATCAACCCTTAAAAAAATTACTTTTCAAAAATAAATTATATTTTCCGTATGAACTATAAATTTCAAAAAATATATATATATATATATATATATATTTCGGAAAATATGATTTTTTACAAAAAATAATTTTTTTGCGAAAAATATATATTATGTTCCAAAATATGATAAAATATTTTTTTCGAAAAATATATATTTGTGAAAAATATATATTATGTCCCAAAATATGATTTTTTTTTTCGAAAAATATTTTCTTTGCGAAAAAGTATATATTATGTTCCAAAATATGATTTTTTCCGAGAAATAATTTTTTTGCGAAAAATATATTTTATGTTCCAAAATATTATTTTTTTCCAAAAAATAATTTTTTTCGAAATATATATATTATATCCAAAATATGATTTTTTTTGCGAAAAATATATATTATGTTCCAAAATATTATTTTTTCCGAAAAATATATATTATGTTCCAAAATATGATTTTTTTATGAAAAATATTTTTTTGCGAAAAAATATTTATTATGTTCCAAAATATGAATTTTTTTTTCCGAAAAATATATATTTTGTTCCAAAATATGATCTTTTCCGAGAAATATTTTTTTTGCGAAAAATATATACTAGTATGTTCCAAAATACTATCTTTTCTGAAAAATAATTATTTTGAGAAAAATATATACTTTTATGTTCCGAAAAATAATTCTTTTGCAAAAAAAATATATATTTTTTTCGGAATTAATTCATATTTTGGAAAATAATATACTCCCTCCGAAAAATAATTTTTTTGCGAAACATATATATATTTTTTTGAATTTATAATTTTTACGAAAAATATAATTGATTTTCGAAAAATAATTTTTTTAAATGGTTGAGTTCACTAAACCCCCTTTTACTATTGAGGGTAGTTTATGCATTTTGACTCAAAATGTGAGATGAGGGGGCATAATGATGAAATTAAATAGTATAAGGGGCAAAGTGGACACAGTGGGGGTTAGTTGATTAAACTGGATAGTATAGGGGGGTTTCTTGAAATTAACCCTAAATTATACCTATATTATGGGTTAATATATAAAATTAAAAATATATATAAATTTCGAAAAAAATATATAAAACTCGAAAACAAATATATAAATTTCAAAACAAATATATAAAATTCGAAAACAGTATATCAAATTTCAAAAATATATATAAAATTCAAAAACAATATAAAATTCAAAAATAAATATAAAATTCGAAATAAATATATAAAATTAGAAAACTATATATAATATTCGAAAAATATAAATTTTGAAAAAAAAAATATAAATTTGAAAAATATATATTTTGAAAAAAATATATAAAATTCAAAATATATATATATTTTGAAAAACAAATTTCAAACAAATATCTAAATTTTGAAAATATATATATGTGGGTAAAATGTCATATCTTTTCTAATAAATTGAATCAAACTACTTACCACCAACATTAATTAGTGATCTTCTTTTATATATATTTTTCCAATATATATATATATATATATTTCCGTAAAATATATATTTTTGTCAAAATTTATACGATATTTCGAAATTTATATTATGTTTTCGAATTTTATATATTTTTTTCGGAATTTATATATTTGTTTGAATATTTGTTTGAATTTTATATATATATATTTTCGAATTTTATATATGTTTTTTGAATTTTATATATGTTTTTCAAATTTATATATTGTTTTCAAAATTTATATATTTTTTTCAAAGTTTATATATTTTTTCGAACTTTATAATGTTTTTGAATTTTATATAAGTTTTTCGAATTTTATATATACTTTTTATTTTTGTAAGGGTAAAATTGTATTTTTGCATTGAAAAATCTTGTAGAGGAGGTACATTGCCCTTAAATTGATAATTGAGGGGTTTGTTTTGCTCATTTTATAGTTGAGGAGGGTTTCTTGCTCATTGGGTAATAGTTGAGGGTTTTTTTTTGCACTTTACCGTTTAAGTAATTTGTAAGTTAGTTAAAAATAGTGTTTTAGAAAAAAACAATTTGAGTTGCCTCCAAAGATAATTAAATGGAAAGGAAATCATCATTTTAGCATAGACATTTTATTTAGGTGTGTACTCCCTTGGGCGTAGCACAGTTGGCATGGACGAACTTTCTAAAGCTTGGATCAACTATATCCAAGTTCTAGAACGTGGGTTCGAATCTTAGCTGTTGTGTACCATTATTTAACGTTACACGAATTATGGGGTCGATTCGTGTAACACTCTCAAAGGACAATCTCCTCAGAATCTAGGCCCAAGGAGGTCCTTGGGTTAAAACTTTTTTTTATGGAGGTGTGTCCGAAGTTCATAACGTCAGGGACCTTAATTTTTTTTTGCACATGCAACTTAATTTTTTTTTTTGTATATACATATGGACGTCCTATATGTACATATTTGATAGTATAATGTTGCCATCTCTTAATTTATTTATTTATTTCTAAAAATGAATGATAGCAAGTGTGTCAAATTAAATTGGTCATTCAATATTTAAATGCCAAATAAAACTCCAAAATCATAAAATATGATTAATTTCTAAAAACCATAATAAAAATTGCCTCAAATAATAATATATTTATCACTTTGTAAAAAAATCTCAAGAGATCTTTCTACTATATTCGCACGTCCAAAACTCTATTTTCTTGGTAGTCATTGTTATCGAATCATGTTCGACCTTGGGTCTAGATGGTTCAGGCGGTCCACTTGTGCCCCAAGCCCAGGGCCCCTTTAGTTTTTTTTTTTTTTGGAGAAAAATGTTAGTACTTCTATATGCCCTAAAAATATTAATTAGTTTTAAAGTCCAATTCAAACTAAAAAAACTTAATCCAATTTAACAATTTAGGGGCTCCATTTTTTTTTTTTAAAAAGGTATGATTATAGATCTAAATAAAAACTAATTTGTTCCACAACCCAATTCAAACTAAACTCTAATATGAATTTTCAATTTATAGCCCAATAATTTATATTTTATTTAGTATTGGTATAGAGCCAAAAAGGAAAAAAAATTAAAATTTCAATCCAATAAAACTAAAGTGTAATCCAATCAAACTATTTATCATGATTAGGGTTGGAAGATTCTTTTAGCACTCACACAATGTTTCGGGACTACACTTAAGCCTCTTGCGACTATCGCATTTGCCTAAGGATAACAAATTTTTGCGACAACATCAATATGAAGATT
The DNA here is from genome assembly GCA_963922005.1 of Cornus suecica. Lineage (NCBI taxonomy): Eukaryota > Viridiplantae > Streptophyta > Magnoliopsida > Cornales > Cornaceae > Cornus > Cornus suecica. Next base: position 33,527,186 of record OY998247.1, on the reverse strand, counting down.
GTTTTTACTTTTTTCAATATTAATATATTAAATGTGTTTTTTTTTTTTATACACTAATAGTTTTATAAGCCCGAAGCTTTGTGTATAGAGGGCCTAACATTCGACATCGCCTAGGGCCTTCACGAAATTTAGGAATCTCAGGGCCAGCCCTGTATCGAATCTCCGTTATTTGCACAAACATCCATATTGAATTAAATTTGACTAAATTGAATTAGGGGTTTATTCAATTTCACTTAATTGAACTAAATTTCAATACTTTGAATTTGGGATTTACTCAATTTCACTAAATAAACTCAAATTCACTACTTTGAATTGAGAGTTTTACTCTAACAAAACTCCCCACTCGACAAACTTCTCGCATGGTCAACGCCTATGATAGCAGTTGACTAAGGGTGAAATGACCATAATACCTTCACTTATTTGTAAAGATAGTTAAGTCCATGCAAAGATTATGTGAAAGCATTAAAATGACTTCATCATCATCAACCCTAAAACTCTGTGTGTGTGTGTGTGTAATGACAGAGTCCTCTGTCCACCACCACTTCTTGATGGGCCTTACCATCATCGTAGTTTCCTCCATTTTATCCGCCTACCACCACCAATTCCCTCTTTACCAACACCACTACCCTCTTTGCCCAACCACCACCAAATCGTCCTCTAATGCGTCTTCCTTCGTTGACCTCCAATGATTCAAAACCCACACTCGCCTCCTAACTTTCTTGCCCTCCAAAACCCTCCTCATCACCAACCATTTCCCCTTTAATTTAACCATCAATGACACCCCAATCACTCATCTAGACATCCATGCCACCATCACCGTCTTTGTCCACAACATCAAGACCATAGACTACTTTGCCTACGGTGGCGACGACACTCTTTCTTCCCGATGGCCTCAAGATTGAGAATTCTTAAGATAAACCCAATTAAGGGTTCAAATTTTTTTTTCTAAATTCTTATTTTTTTATTTTTTAAATGTAATATAGGCATGGGAAAATAAGTAATTTCAAATTTACGGTCACCTGGCATGGGCAAATAACTATATTTTACTAAATGACAGGGGTCCGAATGTATATATAATATCTCAAGGGCTTAAATGGTAATTTATCCCTTATTTATATTGAGTTTAGAGCTAGCAAAATGAGACATGACATGATAACACGACATGAATTAAAAGAGTTAGGGTTGACCATAAAAGGGTTGAAGCTGTATAAGGGTCGACCCGAACACGACACGAGTAACCCGAACACTACATGTTTGACACTATTATATTTATATTTATTGTAACGTCTGGTATTTTTACGTCATAATTAATTTTTTTTTTAAAGAAACGCACACACCCACACATGACTATTAAGTGCTTATGTGATTATTTGTTCAATGTGTTTACGTGCTTAACATGACTTACGTGAATTATTTGTAATTAAATTTGTAAGTTGCATGTTATGTTTTCATTTCATGAATAATGAAAAGTATTGAAAACGATTTCGGAAAATAAATGACCAAAGGGTAAATTAGTATTTTCACATGTGGAAGACATAGTGGAGTGTGTAGAGAAATGACTAACTGTTGGTTAGGGTAAGTTGGTAAATTGGAGACATTATGACACTCTTGTAAATAAGGGTTAACCTTAAGGGTATATTTGGAAAGTGGGTGTTGAATGATGGTACACATATGTGTTGTCATGATTGTGGCTATAGGATTGTTTTCCTTCACTCATCTTCATTACTAGCCATTGGATCAAAATCTCTACAAAACCCTAATATCTATACACACTTTGCCTACCACTTCATCTTATTCTCTCTTTCTCACCAAGAACACACACACACACTCAAAATTTCGGCGAAGCCCTCTCTCTCTTGGGTTTTGGCTTCAAAAATATTTCTCTTCTCTACTCCATGCACTCTTGGTGATGAAGCCTTGAGTGATTTTGGTTGGAGAAGTGTTATTGACATTCTTCCACTCCATTTGGGTAAGCTTTCTCTCACTCTAGGGTTTTGTCTACAAGAGCCCTAGTTTGCAATTTCTTGAATTTCCTTAACCATGTATTGATTGTACTTTCTCTCCATGGTTGAATTCTTATGAAAGGTGGTTGGACTCACCACCAATAGAACTTCTAGTTGTGAATCTTTGGTGCATTCTTGGTGGAGATTGTGGTAATTTTCATCACTCTCATTTGAATTCTTTTTTTCATGAAACCCTAGTTTAGCTATCATTAGGATTTGGTTTAGTTCTTGTGGTTAGAGCCACTTTTGATGATTAGGACTTGTTATAACACCCTTGTAATATTGTTTTCATTAAATGGTGTATTGATAGTTTTTGAGGAATTGTGAATCAACCCTTGAGTCTCTTGGAAGCTCCCTTTTGAACTCTTGAACTTACGGTAGCTCGAGCCTCTTTTGGACTCTTGAATTAGCTTGCTTGGATTGAGGTAGGAGAAAAATGATTTGTTTTAATTTTTACATGAGGGTGTGTGCATCTGTGTATGTATATGCGATATATATATATGCGATTTGAGTCTTGACAACGTAGAAGAGAAACTAGGCCCTTGAAAAGCATGATTGTGTGGTAATAATGGTTGTTGTGATAAGATGCTTATATGTGTATGATTATGAGCATGTTAACATTTGGGACATAATATATTGCAAAATCATGTAAAACATGTATTATGATGAGACATGGTTTAATTGAGACATAGTTGCACATTGAGTACACCCTTTGAGTTGTAATTCAATTGGTGTTGGTTTATGCCCGGTCGCATAACCATGTGTGAGTAGATGTTGTCGATCGACGAGTGTTAAAAATAATGGTTAAGAACGACCCCTTATGATGACAAGATTTTACCTATCGCAAGTGCACAAGTCGTATTATAGTACGGTTCGGCTTGAGAAATGTTATCGAACCCAAGGGACTAAGTCATATTCTGAACTCTCGTAAAGTAATACTCTTGAATTTCTATAGAAGTATGGTTTGTTGTTTGTGATTTCTAAACTAGTTAACTAATAAAACAAGTAAAGATAGATTAAGACAAGAATAATAGAGATAAAAAAAACTAAGGTTTTCTTAATACACCACTAACCGTATAATATAATTATCTACTTACTCAATTGCAAGAAAGCGATGCATCACCGTGAATCAGATCGTATCGCAGATAGTCGAATACGTCCTAAAAATGATACTATCTACTGGATTCGCTACAACCCATCTCCAGACAGAGTGTGACTAGTACATGCCATATACTTTACTCTAATCTACTCCTACAACATAAAATTAAACTAAAGCATGTCTATATCACCTCGCCGAAGCATGGCTTGTGTAAATATAGGGTTTCAAGTGTTAAGCACCATTGTGTAGAAAATCATGATTTGCTTAGAATAACCATGATTGGTTGAGAAAAAACATTCATTCAATCTAAGACAAGAATTATAATAAATAACAAAATCTCGTATCATGAATAACTACGATATATGTTCTACACAATTATCATAGTGTGGTCACAGTTTCCCCTCCATACAATTGAAACAAATAAAGAACTACATTACTTGGCTAGGGTTTTGCTAGAAAACCATAGATACCAAATTAGTTGCTCATAGTAGTGGGTGACTACATCATTGATGTAGAAACGACCTCCATGATGTTCTTCTCCGGATCTCTAGGTCTTGAATGACTTTATTCTTTGAAATATGTAAATATTCAGAGATAGTGCTCTAGAAATTATGGAATTGAAGCTCTCTAGATTTGAATTAGACCTTGGTATTTATAGAAGTTGAGAAGAGTCCTGTTTGGGTTAGACTTGTCCCTCTCGGAATATGATTCCTCTTTGATGTGTCTCTTCTCAAATCTGAGCCATAACCCTTAAATATTGTGTAAATATGTCTAAAACATGTGCTTAGAGGAGTTGGAGTCGAATACAAGTCATCCAGGTCAAAACAGATCAATTCGGGTCAAACTAGGATTTCTGACCGAATTTGAAATTTTCAGTAAACACGTCTCACACTTTTGATCATAATTGGAGCTACACAACTTGAATTGAGGCATGCATTTTTTGGTTGGAAATATGACTTCAAGCGCTTGAGTTTAGTGAGAGGTGTCAAATATTAGACGTTTTGACCCCTTAACTCATTATTATTACGTTATTTCATTCCATTATTTGGTGTTTTTATGTTGTTTGCGTGTTAAAGCATGTTTCAGGAGCTTAATGAAGAAATGAAGCGAACTTTGGTGAATTAACTGAAAAGTGTGTTATTTCTATCCAAGAAGAGAGTTAAAGAGGCAGTCCGAGACAAAAATGGCTCCTGAAAGGCAAAAACGACATTTCCAAAAGTCATAATCTTCAGCAAAAAGTATCGTGGGTTCAATGTGGTCATTTTGGTGTATTCATGGAGAAAAGCAGTTTTCCATAAAATACCTACGCTTATGCCTACACTTTCAGTTTCAAAAAATGGCTGGAAATCACATTTTTACGCTTAGACCTACGCTCGAAGCGTAGGACAGCTACGCTTGAAGCGTATTTGCAACAAGTTTTATGATTTTTTGATGGTTTTTGCCTGTTCTACCCCTGATTCAATTTAAAGACGTTCCTGTGACTCCAGACCTCTATTTACATGTATATACACCTATATATATATCAGAAGTTAGGGTTTGCATGAGGTTTAGAGTGAAAAGGCTGAAAATGACCTCTCTATATCATTGTCTATATATACACGATTATATATCAGTGTAAAAGGGATGTTTAGTGGTTGGTTGTTCAGTCGTGAGTTTTGGAGGTTCACGTTCATTCAAAGAGGTTCATTCATTCAGACTTGCTACGGTTGAAAGCCATATTCAAACCTAAAGATCCGGAGAAGAAGACCATGGAAAGTGTTTCTACATCAACGATGCAATCACCTTCCACCATGGCCAACTAACTCGGTATCGAAAACCCTAGCTAAGTAATGTAGTTATTTCATTATTTTCAATTATAACGAGGGAAAATTGTTGACAATATTGTGATGATTGTAGTAGTTAAAAGACCGTACTGATTTGTAATATAAAATTATATTAAATTTTTGTCTTAGATGGAATGAATGTATTATTTTGCACAATTATGATTATTCACTATAGGCTGGAACTCCGATGATTAATCATGATTTTCTACATAATGGTAGTAATGAAACTTGAAACCCTAGGTTGACACAGGCCATACCTTGGCGATTTAAAATGGACATGCTTTAGTTTATTTTCATGTAGTAGGAGTATATTATAGTAATATAATTGGCATGTACTAGTTAGGTCAGTCTTGAGATGAGTTGTCGCAATCCGGTTGATGGTACTTCTTTTTGGGGTCGTATTTAGCTATTTGCGGTACGACCTGATTCACAGTTGTGGATCACCCTCTTATAGTTAATACAATGAGAAACTATATTATGCGGTTAGTGGTGGAGTGATGAAAACCCTAGTTTTATCTCTCATCTAAATCACAACCAATTTACTTTGCTTTCTTGATAATTTTAGTTCAAATAAATAATTCGGTCTTTGACCACCCAAACAAACCAATTTTCAGAAAATATAATTTAGTGCTTTTGAACTATTAAAGTGAACAATCTCAATCTCTGTGGGATCGATATCCCTTACTCAATCCATTTGATATTTTATAATTGAAATGTGTGCTTGCGTAGGGTAAAACCTAGTGTCGTTAAAGTGTTATTTTTAACCACATATTTTGTATACACCTGACACACGTCAAGTTTTTGGTGCCGTTGCTGGGGACTAACGGATATTCTAAATTTTAGTAATTTAGTATACTTGAATTGTTTGTATTATATTATATCTAAAGTTGGATTTTGTGTTTTTGCGAGGTACATTGAAAAACGCGAAGGGAATCAGTGGAGCAGTGACGATTGCGTCATTAGACCACTTATGAGTTTTAGTGTGGCTTAATTTTACGCATAATCTTAGCTTTATTTTTTGTCCATAGTTAGTTTTTATTTAAAATAAAAAAATAAATTATGCAGTTTTTCATGTAAACTGTTAGAAACTCCTATTTTTGCAAAAGATGAGAGGTTTTTTTAGTGTAAACGGGCCAATAAACAAAAATCACTGTATACAGTGAGCCTAGTTGAATTTTGGCCAAAACACGTTGTTTAGGACCTTAAAACCCCGATTTTATGATTGTCAAACCCCGTTCAATAATTCCCAAGATCTTCCACCATTCAATAATTCCCAAGAGCTTCAACCATTCAATAATAATCAGGTTGTGCAACCCTATAACTACCAAGCCTAGCCCCCAATAAGCCAAACTCCTCCACCCGATTTCCAAACTAGTAGGTTAAAACAGGTCATAATGGACATTCATAACAAGCTAGGCATTGATACTCAATCTTTTGCACAACTGCACATGCAAATGGGACAAATGGCTAATGAGAGGAATGTGAGAGAGCCAGGAAAACTGCCTAGTGACCCGATAGTCAACTCAAAGGCACAACAAGCACTAGAGGTTGGATCTTTTGCTAATATTCCTCATGAGTTAGTTCAAGCAATCCCGACTCTGAGAAGTGGAAGGGAAGTGGATAGTAGAGTTGAGGTGGAGCATGGAGAGAGGTTGTAGAGAAGAAAAGAGGTAGAACGAGAGCAAATGAAGGAAGCTAAAGAAAAGCAAAAGAATGAGGATGAAAGGAAAGAGGCTAAAAGAGTACAGAAAGACCAACCATCAGTGTAGGACAATGTCGACCAGACATTGCTTGAAGAGCCAGAAAGAGCGAATTATGAGGAGGCAGTGCCATTTCCTCAGTGTCTTAGAGAGCCGGCAAAGTACGGAAAGCTGAAAGAATCTGGTGTGTTGGAAACATTCTGACAAATCAAGATCAATTTACCTCTTTTAGATGTAATCGTTCAACTACCGCCTTACGCTAAGTATTTCAAGGATCTTTGCACCCAGAAGCGAAAGAGAAGAGCGAAGAATCCAACGAAAATACTTTTAACTGAGCAAGTGAGTTCATTGATTTTAAGCGATACTCCATGTGTCATTGGTGACTAGAAAATTGGTAAAGCTCTTATTAATCTAGGTGCGAGTATTAACTTGCTTCCTTATTCAGTCTACCAACAGCTAGGGTTGGGTGAGCTTAGTCCCACATCGGTTGTACTGCAATTCGCCGATCGATCAGTCAACATAGGCAAGAAGAGTGCTTGAAGATGTCATTGTTCAAGTAGGCAAGTTTTATTTTTCGATTGATTTTGTAATCTTGGATACAGAACCTGTCCCTGAGTCAAAAAAACACATTCCAGTAATACTAGGAAGACCATTCTTAGCTACGGAAAATGCATGCATAAATTGTAGAACTGGAGCCATGGATTTAACCTTTGAAAATATGAAGGTCATGATGAATGTGTTCGAAGGAAGCCACCAATTGTCTGAGTCGGGGGAATGTTTCCAGATTAATGAGTGTGATGAACTGGATGATATCATAGCAGATTTTGTGACTCAAATCCTGGAAAAGGATGAGTTAGAGTCATTTATGACTAGAGAATGGCCGGATGAGGAAGTTGTTGACTGGTAATCACATTGGAAGTTACAAAATGAAGAGTTGGATACGATGAAGACTGCATTATACATTCAACCATGGCGGGAGCCGATTGAACCACTTACGATAGTTTCAAATACTCCACCAATTCAATCCTTAACTACTCCTCCTACCTTGGAACTCAAGGAACTGCCTGAAAAGTTGAAATATGTTTTCTTGGGACCCGATGAGACTCTTCCTGCGATTATATCTTCAAAATTATCAAAAAAATAGGAATCGAGTGTAGTCGAGGTTTTGAGTCAGAACAAAGAGGAAATAAGATGGAGCGTTGCTGATTTGAAAGGCTTAGAACCATCGATTTGCATGCATCGCATACATCTTGAGGAGGATGCAAAGAGATTAAGAGAAATACAACGAAGGCTGAATCCAAATAGGAAAAAGGTGGTGATGAAAGAAGTGGTGAAATTGCTAGATGCAGGTATCATTTACCACATCTCTAATAACACATGGGTAAGTCCAACTCAGGTGGTGTCGAAGAATTTGAGCATCACAGTGGTGCCAAACTCAAAAGGTGAGCTAATTCCACAGCACATGACCACGGGGTGGCGTGTGTGTACTGATTATAGGAAGTTCAACCTAAACACCAGGAAAGATCATTTTCCTTTGCCTGTCATCGATTAAATCCTGGAGAGGTTAGCTGGGCAAAACTATTACTGCTTTCTGGATGGGTATTTCAGTTATAATCAAGTGGCGATTGATCCTGTTGATCAGGAGAAAACCACTTTTACTTTTCTGTATGACACGTTTTCTTATAGATGGATGCCATTTGGTTTGTGTAATGTGCCAGCAACATTCCTACGGTGTATGATGTCTATCTTCTCTGACATGGTAGAGAAATTTCTTAAAGTGTTCATGGATGACTTCTTAGTTTTTAGGGAAACCTTTGAAGACTGTTTAAGACATCTAGAACTGGTGCTTAAGAGATGTAAGGAGACGAATCTGATCCTAAGTTGGGAAAAAAGTCATTTTATGGTTTAAGAAGGGATAGTACTGGGCCATATTGTATCGAAGCGAGGGATAGAAGTAGATAAAGCAAAAGTTAAATTAATTTAAAAGCTGCCTCCTCCCATATATATTAAGCATATACGTTTTTTTTGGGCCACGCCGGGTTTTACAGGAGGTTTATTAAAGATTTAAGCAAATTTGCCCGGCAGTTATGCAACTTATTGGCTAAGGATGCTGTTAGTCACCAATTAACCCTAGAGGGGGGTGAATAGGGTGTTCAAAAATAAGTCTAATTCTTTTTGAAAATGGAACACACTATAATCTAAAATCAATTTCTCAATAAGCGATTGGATGATTCAATTTAAACTTTTATAATAATTAATTTCAAGACAAATTAGCATACAAGATATTCAAGCAATTATAGCATGCAAATTACTCAAGTAAAGAGAAAGAGATAGAGAGATTGACACCGTGATTTTTTCGAGGTTCGGTAACTCCTACTCCTCGGCTCAAGAACCCCTTCTTGAGACTTTTCCCGATCCTTTCACTATGGCCCTTCCTTCACAGGTGGAATGGCAAACCTTTAAAACACAAGCCTCTCGAGCTTGTCTCTCAATCAAGAGAACAACCCTCTCTTGAACAATCGGTGGACTTCACTTGTCCGAGATTACAAATTCGTATGTAATCAATAAAATCACTCAAGAACAAAAACACTCAAAACCCAAAGGTTTTTATGGAAGATAAATCAATATAAGCTCAAGTGTTTTTGGTGATTTTATAATAGCTCTAGAAATGTATTCTCAAAGGATATGATCAATGACTGATATTTGGAGAATAAGAAGAGATACTAGAGGTTTTGATTTTCAAAGAAACTTGAAGAAAATCAGATTTTCAAAGCTTGGTTTCAATGGCTTTTTGTAGAGAAAATTTCTGCAGTATTTTTGATAGCTTTCTTTCTCTTTGTATTTCAATCTCTTGATCTTCAATATACACATCTCATTCTATATATAGCATTGCATTAGGGTTTTGAAGAGTGATTATAGTATTTGAAAGACAAGAGCCGTTTGAACACCATTAAACACAATCCACAAAACAGGGGAAATGTTTTCTGAAAAATCTGCAGGTATTGAGGAACTTCTAGTCGACTACTTCTCCATTTGAGTCGACTACAATGGACCATCTAGTCGACTAGATTGAGTTCTAGTCGACTACTTTGGACCATCTAGTCGACTAGAATGAGTTCTAGTCGACTACAATGAGTAGTCTAGTCGACTCAAGCTTGTTTCAGTCGACTCTTTTGATGTGGATGAAAAACCTATAGCTACTGATTGTTTTAGTCGACTACTAGAAAATACACATGTTTATTCTAGTCAACTACAACATGAAAAACATTTAATAAAAATATTTTTCTTTCCGTTTAAGTTCGGTAAAGCGTTTTTCATTCCATTTGAATTCGGTTCATTTTATACTTGAGCTTATATGATAAAATCGACACATAAAATTACCTTGTTACAATGATCGCTCCCCGACCTATCTACCCCGAGTCTTGAGTCTTCGACTTTCGCTTTTGCCGTTGAATTTAATTGATTTTCCATTTGTGCTTCAATTTCTTTCACAGTTTTTCGCTTTAAATCAAGCTTTCTTTCCGAGCTTGTTTTTCGAGTAGTTTCGTTTTCGAGTTTGAATTCTGAGTCGTTCACCTGTCTTTTGCTGAAAATATAGACTCGATAATTCATTAGTATCAAACACTCTTCAATGGTTTGTTATCATCAATTTTGGAATTGTTTGCCGAAAGTAAATTTCAAAGGCAACAGATGCGACCTTTGTCTTTGACGAAGAGCGTCTTCATGCCTTTGAGGAGCTGTGTACTCAACTCTCATCAGCCTCAATTATTCATCCGCCAGATTGGTCTCTACCATTTGAGCTCATGTGTGACGCTTCTGACTGTGTTGGGTCAGAGAAAAGATAAGCTGTCATATGTGATTTACTATGCCAGTAGGACTCTGAATAAAGCTCAGATGAACTACACAACTACCGAGAAGGAGTTGTTGGCAATTGTCTTTGCCTTGGATAAATTCCGATCATATCTATTAGGTGCTAAGGTTGTTGTTTACTCAGATCATGCCGCTCTGAGGCATTTACTGACAAAAAAAGACTCTAAACCCAGACTGATTCGGTGCATTCTGTTGTTACAAGAATTCAACTTGGAAATCAAAGATAAGAAGGGTTCAGAAAATGTTGTTGCTGACAAAGAAAGACTCTAAAGGTTGAGAGAATGTTGTTGCGGATCATTTGTCGAGGATTTTGTTCAATATGGCTGTTGTGGAACAAATACTGCGGTATGCTGACATTGTCAATTATAAAGCCACAGGTCGAATTCCAAAAGGTTGGTCTAAGAATGAGAAAGATCGATTCTTCAACCAAGTCAAATTCTATATCTAGGATAATTCGCGTTTGTACAAGTATCGCTCTGATAATCTTATTAGACGTCCCTGAGAGTGAAGTACACAACATACTGACATTTCGTCACACGCTGGAGTGTGGATGGCATTTCGGAGCGCAGAAGACAACCCACAAGGTGCTGCAGAGTGGATTTTACTAGCTTTCCATATTCAAGGATGCTTTTGAGTTTTGTAAGGTGTGTCTATGATGTCAAAAGCTTGGATCCATATCTCGACTAGATATGATGCCTTTAACCCCGATTCTAATCGTAGAATTATTTAATGTGTGGGGCATTGATTTCATGGGACCATTTCCGAAAGTGGATAAGAAGAAGTATATATTTGTGGGGGTTGATTATGTTTCAAAATGGGTAGAAGCTATAGCCACCAAACATGCTAACCATGATGTGGTGGAAGAATTTGTAAAGTTGAACATTTTCTCACGATTTGGTATACCAAGAGTTTTGATCAGTGATGGTGGAAGCCATTTTGACAACCAGTTTCTTTCTGCTCTATGTGAGAAGTATGGTGTCACTCATAGAATTGGTACGCCATATCACCCTCAATCACAAGGCCAATTGGAGGTTTCCAACAGGGAGATTAAAATATCTTGGAAAAGATTGTGCATCCGAATTTGAAGGATTGGCCACGAAGGCTAAATGATGCACTTTGGGCGTACATGACTGCGTTTGAGACACCGATTGGTATGTCACCATATCGTCTTATGTATGGTAAAACATGTCATTTCCGTATAGAGATGGAACACCGAGCATATTGGGTTATTCGAAGATTGAATTTCTATATTAAGAAAGTCGGTGTGCAGCAGAAACTCCAACTGCAAGAGCTTGAGGAGTTGAGAAATGATGCATATAAAAACTCTCAGATTTATAAGGCTCGAACAAAGGCGTTTTATGACAAGCACATTAGAAATAAATTTTTTAAGCCCGACCAAAAGGTTTGGCTATTTAATTTGAGACTCAAGTTGTTTCCTGGTAAGCTCCAATCGAGATGGGATGGGCCATACAATATTAGGAAGGTTTTCCCCCATGGAGATGTGGAGCTCGATGATCCTGACACTAGAAAGAAGTTTGTCGTGAATGGGCAAAGATTGAAGCATTATATAGAAGTTCAACCAGCCGAGTATGTGATAGAAACGATTGATCTAACTAAACCACCACCCGAGCTTGATAAGCTTTATCCGGAGTATTGAGAGATAGCGACGTCACACCAATGACGTTAAATATTTGTACTAGGTGATGAAGAGTACTTTTCGATCCTTGTTTGTACTTGTAGTCGATAATTTAGTTATTTTTGTATTTAAGATCGAGTCTATAGAATCGAGTCGCGAAGCCATCGTCATCTGAGTAGGAAGAGTAAATTGAGCCAAGGAGATAGTTAGGGGGGTGTAGGAAGTATTAAGAGTGAAAGGTGTTGAAGACAACATTTGAAGATGAATAAAAAAAAATTGGGCCAAGTGGACCTACGCTTAGCGACGGGCCTGTTATAAAACAGACCCGTCAGGCCATTCCCTCCACTTCTATTCAAACTCCTCTCTCTCCCTCATTTCTCCACCAATCTTCACGAGGTTTGTTTCTACCTTTTATTCATTTTGTTCCTCATCATTCCTCGATGGCGGATTGTCAGATTAGTTTATGATTTGTCCGGATTCGCGTGAAGAACTCGGAAAGTCTCCAAAACTCAATTTTTGGAAAATTGTCATTTCTCTTGATTCAGTGAGTTTTATTCCATTATTTTGATTTAAAATGACTTATTTAACTATTATAAACTAGTATTGATGAACAAGCCCAATCAAAATCGTGTTTCGATCCGTTATCTAAAAGGTTAAGTTTTTTTACCTCGAAAGCTGGTTGAATATCGAATTTTTGGATGAAGTTTTGTTTAATAGTCATATTGGATATATTTAGATATAGTTTGAGTTTGATTCAGTGTCTGACACAATATCACTTACTTTTCAAAAAATTCCATACTATAGGCATGGCACGGACAAAGCAGTCAGCGAGACGAGTGACTCAGACCGCTGTTCTGGCTGATCCACTGGAGAGACAGAGGTTGAGGTCACCTCCTCCTACTCCTTCACCTATTTTTTATCGGAGTGCTCGTGCTCCGAGATGCCAATATATTCCACAACCATCATCCTCTTCATCATCTTTTGAGGCGGAGGTGCCCGAGTCCACCACACAGGGTCATGATCTTCACCTATCGTATGGTAAGCTTATTTTAGATCCAGTTGCTCCATGCGCACCATCGCCGCCACACATGCCTGAGCCGTAGGCTGAGCAGATGGATGAGGATACCGAGAGTGATAGTGTTGATCAGGGCAATGATGCTGACCAGGGCGATGATGATGGTCAGCCAGATGAGTAGATACCCGAGCCACCAGTAGTGGGTGACCCCGGAGTTTTGACTACATTTTTAGCCATGCCCGGACAGCTTCGGTTGAGGATTCACTAGACCGGGTGATTCGGAAGAGGTATCAGTAGGAATGTACATATTTGTTGATAGTATTTAAGGGATTACAACCAGTACCTGCCTGGATGATAGGCCGACTGAAGGCCCACCGCCTACTACCTATTCTTGCCCCGGCTAACCCGCATATTTGTGAGGATATTATCTTAGAGTTTTGACTACACATGCGGCATTACAACAAAAGGATGAGACTACGAACAGTGGTCTGAGGCACTGAGTTCGAGATTACTCCCCAGACTATTGTTGATGCATGGGGTATTAAGGACGAGTGTCTACCCGAGTTAGCTGCTGAGTTCCCACCTATGCCCGAGGTACTCCCGTCTATTGCCGATCTTGTTGTACTTCAGATTACGGGGCAGTGGGCTGATAGGCATAGGAACTGCACGAAAAAGGCGAACTATCACCCGAGGCTCTGGTTTTGGGATGTGATAGTCCAGTCTCAGATTCTTCTGCCTAGTCACATGACTATGTGCTATGCGCCATTTTCGGCTCTCCACTTCGCATTTGAGTTTGAGAAGTGGATTTCTATTCCACAAATTTTATGGGAGGACCTGTATACATATTCTATTCACTTGCGCAAGGAGACCAAAGCCGGGCAACATCTATTCCTCATCTAATTCCTGTGCTTAGTGATGAAGCTGATGTTAGATGTCGGGATCGAGATGGATGCAGGTGAACGGAATAGATTCAGACATGCTTCTCTGTATTCTAGAAGGATGGGGACAAGTGTCTAGACCCAATTACATGGCGATGCTATTATGGCACAAAGATCAAGGTTTGGTCTATTACCAGCCCAGGATACACAGGCCCGGGCGTAGGCTGATGATGCCGGTCAGGCTAATGCGAGTGTGGCTCAGGATGCTCAGGTCGCTAATGATGATGATGATATGCCACAGATGCTAGTAGCTGAGGAGGAGGTTGTTCTACCCCAGGCACCTGCGGGTGGAACTGTTACTCTTTCTCAGACACAGTTTGATGCTCTTATAGCACGGATACAGGGATTAGAGTAGAGGAGGTTGGAGTAGAGATTTGATTAGGAGAGACAGGCCCGTCGGCAAGATCATAGGTGGCTATTTCATAGGATTGATGACATGAGGCAGCATATGAGTGTACACATTCGACCTACACCACCGCCTTCAGATGACGAGGCGTAACGTAGATTTAGCTAGATTTTTGTTCTATTTTTTAAATGTTTTTGTTATTTTCTTATTTTATAAAGTGGCAGTTTTTATGATCAATCATGTCATGTTTGATGAGTCCCCAGATTTTTACGCTTACATTACATGTGCTGATATTTTGAATTCTTTTGAAGTTTTTAATCGTACTATGCGGACATTTGTGAGTTTAAGTTTGGGGGTGCATGTTTTTATCAATATATGAATTGATCGAAAGAATGCCATTTGAGAAAAAAAAAATTCCAAGCCAAGCCTACGCTTGGAGCGTAGCTACAATGGAAACGTATGTTACCCTATAGTTGAAGCGTATATGAAGGTGATTTTGAAAAATTGCAAATTTGACTTGTTTAAGAGGTGTTTTGGACTAGTTTGTATATGTACTTGTATTAGGATTTTTTTAAGGTATTTTTAGGATTTTTTTGTAGAATTGTTTAGAGTAATTCTAGTTCGACAAGGAAGTGGAATAAAAATACAAGTTGGAGTTGGATTATTCATTACTTCCACTTTCCTATTCAACCAAGGGTTTTAAATCCTTTTCCTCTTTGATTCTACTACATCCATCTATAAATACACCCATAATAGTAGAATAGTAGACACAATTCATAATTTCTAAGAGTTGAGCAATACAGTTAGATTTTCTTCTTCTATTCTTTCTTCTTATTCTTTCTATCTCAGGGGTGTTAGTATGGATAATGATATTGAGAATTATTCTGACTCGGAGGAGTTCATGGAAGATACAGAACCGTTTGTGGATGCGGAGAGCTCGAATGAATGAGCCACAAGCCGAAAGGGAAGCCGAACCACACTGATGTCATTTCTGAAGTGCAGATTGCAATACGAAGAAGAGTTTCTTTCGGAGAAGATGAACCGAATATTGATTGCACCTGGGTGGAGAATCCTTAAGGAATGAGGATTGTGAGGTTTAGAGCGTCTGACGGGAGAACAAATGTATACTAGCTTGGTCCAAAAATTCTATGAAAATATGAAGATTATGGGACCGACAGGATTTGAGGTGATGACGGCTAAAGTAGCTCAATGGAGTGCTCCTATTGTGATTGGAAAATGAAGTATTGTCGATGCGTGGAATATACCAATTGGTACTCCGATAAACTTAGAAGTAATATTGATAGAGCATCCATAGGTATGGCCACATACGAATGAGGAGATGGTTAGGGAATTATGTGCCGTGTCAGATCCAGGAGATAAGATGTGTGAGAATTGGTGGTTGAAGTCAGATCTGCTCTATTTATATCGTGTCGTTTTGGCTCAAATTCGGCCAAATAATCGGACTAGTTTAAGGGATCACACGATGCTTAGAAAGTTGTATGGCTTAACTCATGGGTATAAAGTGTGTATTCCGACATTGATCATGGCCGAGATTTCGATTGCCCGAGCAATTGTGAGTAGACAGTGGGCGGGTGGAGATAAATTTGAACACTATCTTTTATTCTCGTTTCTATTATCGAAGATCATTGCAGAGCAACTGAGTAATAGGATAAAGGAGATGGGTGAGATGCGGTGGACGATTATGAAGATATATCCAAATGAAGACTTGGTTAAATTGAAAAAGACAACAAACTGCCGGATATGGTTAAAGAGCGTCATGACTAGTGATCAAGAAGAGGAGGATGATTGAGATTATAGTTTAGTTTTAGAATTAGGATTTTTGGTTTTGTTTTGTTTTTAGGGACGGTAAACCCTTAAGGTCACGTCTTTGGATTTTTTTTGTTTTTTTTATTTTATAGGATTGTAGGCCCTTAAGGCCAAACTTTTTTTATTATTATCATTATTTTTGAAAACAAATAATAAATAAATAAATAAAAGAGAGAATCTTTGATTTCTTGAAAACATGTGTTGATTTTTGGATATTTATGATGAAATTTATTTTCCCTTGCTATGATTGGGTATTTATGCTTTGTTGATTATACCTACAGGTGATCCAAATCAAATTTGGTGGAGGGGATTCATGTTTTGCTTTAGAATCCAGAATTGAGTGTCAATGGTAACTATATATGTTCTCCTATATTATTTTTGACCATGAGGACATGATCTCATTTATGTTTGGGGCTGAGGGTATAGAATTACCAAGAATGAAAATTTTTGACAAAATTTGAAAATTTAAAATTTTGGAGCAGTTCTTTGTTTTCACGCATTAATGTTTTGCATTACAATTTGATTGAGTTTATGTTTATGATGTATGAGTAGTATGTGATGTGATGTTCTCATTTATGAGAGTAATGATTAGATCGAGTTAGTGAAGTGATGTCATTTTACATGGGTGAGTGAATGAGTGAAATTGAAATTAAGAAGGACAACCTTGACCTATAAGCACAAACACACATTCACTATGAGAAATAGGTTGTTTTTTTACAATGTAGTTGAAAAAATAATTTTTCCACAATAAAAGGGGAGAAGGGGAGATATTTTGGATGAAATGGAGAAAATTGAAAAAATTATTTTGAGAAAATAAAATTCAAAAACTAGTTCTTCAATCTGAGTAACCGAGTCTTTGTATCACCAAAATCACTGTTCGCGTTTAAAGGGGAGAAAACTGATGAGCATAAATCATATGGAAGAAGTTTGGGCCCAGTTCGTCGGGACTAAAAATCCTCACTGGAAAGTCCAGAGATTTAGAAACACAAAAGGGGATGAAAAGTGAAAAGATATGTTTTTATTAAAAATGACAAAGTTTGATCAATAAAGTAGGAGAAAAGAAACTGAAATATGATAGTCGAGTGTTCACAAGATCATGAAAGGTTGTTTGGATTTAGAGTAGAAAGTAGCAAAATCATTCACTTAAGTGAGAACCATTCATGACATGAAGCTTGATATAATTATTGTTTGGTAGTGAGTGGGAGTATTTGCATCCATGTTGTCTATTGCATTATATCATGACTTAATTGAACTTGTGTGTGAACTCATGACTGCGTGATTACAGAGAACTAACATGTTTGTAGGTACCATCACTGGAAATCTTCACGAGACTTCACTCGTCCACTAGGGATAACCTAGGGGTTTAAAAAGCTTGTTACACGTGCTAAGTGTAATCGTCAACCCTCACGAAAGTAAGGGATTATGTTAGATTAGTTAGGTTAGTTAGATTAAAAAGATTATTACAAGAGAAGTTCCCCAAGTTTATTGCTAAGGGACTAGCAATATGTAAGTTTGGGGGTGTAATAGGTGTCAAATATTAGACGTTTTGACCCCTTAGGCCTTGTTTGGTAACATGGGTTTGTACCATTTTTTTGGTTTTGGTGTGAAAAGATGGTACCAACTCATGTTTGGTAAAATGGTTTTGGGTCAACAGTATTGGCACCATTGGCACCAAATGGCCAAAATTTGGAACCATGTGAATTGATGGTTTTTGGTGGTGCGGTAGTGTAGCAACCCAAACCAAAATGAAATGGTTGCACCATCTCACCCCAAACTAAAACCAAATAGTTGCACCATATTAATATATTAATATTAAAATATATTTTTGGAAATTTAATATATTTATTATAGTTTTATTATCTTTCCTAAAAATGAATATATTAATATATTAATCTGAATAGCGGAAACAGATTATTTGAATTGAGCAGGAACATATCACAGTATAAATATAGATTTAAATCAGAGAAATACAAGCAGTTGTATAATATAATCAGTAAACAATAAATATATTAGTATATAGGACACAACCGTTCAAGCAGTTTATATAAGTATATAGGCAGTAGGATAGTAGTATAAGTATATATGACACAACTGTCCAAGCAATTTAATAAATTGAAGTGGTCTAGGAAGAGCGAGACTCAAAGTCTGTCATACACAGTAACTCTTTTCAGATTTAATTATAGAAGAATTTAAGACAAAGTAAGTAATTGTAATTGACTGAAAATCTTAACTGAATATTATTACGATTCAAAAATACATTTAACTATGATAGACGAACTTACAAGTGGATGTATGACAATCCATCTGGGTTCGGAGGCTTAGTATGTTTTCAGAAGAGAAGAGAAGAGAATAGATTTACAAAGTAGAAAGAAAATTGGGAAACTAAAACCTGAACTAAGATTATTACATTTGACTGCTTATATAAAGGATATAACAGAGTTTACTGTAGGTTTTGCATTGTTGATCTCGTGACTTCCGGGGCAGACAACTCGTCTTTCACTGTAGCCTTTTTGACTTTTGGGGCAGAGAACTGTGTTGTTTTACTGTTTGCAATAGTAGTCTGTCGGTACTGTTGAGCATTATATTTATTTTTTGTGCCGACGGTTTACTGTAGCAAAAAGTCACTATTCACTATTCTCGTCTTTTTGTGGCTTTTTTTATATCTGTTGACTTGAGCTTGACTGTACTTGACTGTGTTCCTTTCTCTTAATTTTTTGACAGATCAAAGGGATCTTGGGCATCCTGGTATGGTCTGTATTTGGATTATGTAGACGATTCATCTTCTTCATTACTGCTTGAATCTCCTTCTATTTGGGCAAGGAGCTTTTCCATTTTTTCTTTGAGCTTTGCTTCGAAAGATGACTTCTTGGAGGCTGATTTCTTGACTGCAGTTTCTGTAGAGGAACTTGATTGTGTTGATTCAATGACTTGTGTGACTGGGCTAGCCTTAAGTGACTGAGAAATTTCTTTTGGGAATTCCAGTTGGACTTGTTGAATGATTCTTTCGATTTTGAAAGGATCCCACCATTTGGTATAATGGACTCTACATACTGTGCCAATATCACCTTTAAGGCTGTAATGCCATTTGAAGATCCAAGGAATTTTGTATTTTTTGGCAAAAATTAGTAGTAGGGGGAATTGATGATCATAGGAAGTGATTTTGAACTTGGTTTCAAAATAGTTGATTTGTTCCCAGAGGATTTCAGGGATCACATCGTCGTCTGGGCCATGGTCATTCCACCACTTAACAAACCAAGAAGGGAGTTGACTGTTAAATTTACTATCAAAATTTACGAACCAAGAATGACTAAAAGTTTCGGTTTGAAAAAGAAAAATTTTGAACCAGGCATCAATGTAGTAATAGTAGGTGAATGGGAGTGAGTTATCTAACTTTTTGGGTTCAGATGGATGTTTGCCCCATTCTTTAAGGGAGACAACTCTCAAAATGTACAAGGAGTGGTAAATGACTTTGGTTGGATCATTCCAATCAGGGACAGGTTTGATGAAGACATAATTGGTTTGGTAAAGGATATCTTTGTAATATTACAAATTGTGACTAGGGGTGTGTGGTATCCAATGAGAATTTGGGGGGAAAAACTGTTTTACTAGGGCAATTGGATCATTTGTGTGAGAAAAATGAGGTTCGATGTAAAAAAGGGTATGGTAAGTTTTTTGAAGATATTCTGATCTTCTTGGAGGGTTGTATCTGGGGAGAGGTTGAGTACTTGTGACTGGGGCATGGATGGTGAAAGGATTATGTGAAGTTGTTAGAGCTAAACTAAAGGTAGGACGAGGTCCTAAGGGAGTCCCTAAGCTTGTGAACTTGTTTACTAAAGCGAGGGAAGTAGAGGGTTCAGTTTTTACTAGGGGAGGAGGTCTGACTGGAGGGATCCCTCATCTGAGACGTGGTTGTGGTTGTCTGTTTGCCATCAAGGTTCTGTAAAAATTCTCTGGTAAGAAAATTTGGGATTGATTTGTCACATCCACGAATGTATTCGATATCAAATTGGAAAATGCTTAAAATAGACTGCCATCTGGCAAAAATATGCTTAGCAGCTATATTTTTAACATCTTTTTCTAAAACATATTTGACACTTTTGCAATCAACTCGAAGTAAAAATTTTTGGTTTAAAATATCATCTTGGAATTTACTGATACATAGAACAATTGCAAGAATTTCTTGTTTAATAGTGCTATAATTACTTTGTGTTTTGTTCCATGCTCCAGAATGGTAACGAACAAGCTGTTCTGGAGAAGTAGGGGAGAGTTTTTGTTTTAAAATGCCTTCATAACCAATGTTGGAGGCATCGGTTTCAATGATTTTGAAAGAATTGACTGAAGGAATTCCTAAGCAAGGAAGAGTTTTGACATATTTTGTAATGTCCCTAACTATAGTGGTATGAATATCAATCCATGGAGGGGGGTTTGACTGTAAATGATCGAAAAGTGGTTTACATTATTTTCTAAGATCTTTGTAAAATTCAGCAACGTAATTTAAAGAACCAAGGAAACGTTGTAACTGGGTTTTATCAAGAATTTGGTATGGGAATTTGCTTGCAAATTCTATGGAACGACTGATTGGGTGGAATTGTCCTTGAGATATATCATAACCAAGAAATCTAACTTTGGTTTGAAAAAGTTTTATCTTAGAAGCAAAGATGACTAAACCATTGATTTTGATGGTGTGGAAGAAAGAATTAAGATGTTTCCAATGAGCTTCAATGCTATTGGAAAATATAAGAACATCATCAATGTAGACTATGGAAAAATGACTGAAAGGATTGAAAATATCATTCATGATATTTTGGAATTCACTTGGGGCATTCTTAAGACCAAAGGGCATGACATTCCATTCGTAATGGCCAAAAGGTGTAGTGAATGCAGTTTTGTACTTATCTTTTTTTGTAATCTGAATTTGCCAGAAGTCGGACTTAAGGTCAAATTTGGAGAAAATGGTTGTTTGCCCTAATCGATTAATTAAATCTCTCTTGTTAGGGATATGATATCTTATCCATTCAAGGACTTGATTAAGAGGTTTGTAATTAATGACTAGACGTGGTACCCCTCGTTCTATTTCGAAATTTTTCTGGATATAAAAAGCTGAGCAAGACCAAGGTGATTTGCTGTGACGTATGATTTTCTTTTGAAGAAGGTCATGGATTTCTTTTTTACAGAATTCTAAGACTTCAACATTCATCTGAATTAGTCGGGCTTTAGTTGGAATATTTTTATTAGTGAAGGATTTGATGTAAGGAAGACTAACAATATGTTGTTTTCTATGCCAAAAAGCATTGGGTAGTTCCGAACTTATTTATTAAATAAGTTTATTTTCATATTGTTTTATCTGATTTTGAAGGGTAGGGTTTCTTAATTGTGTTTCTGTTCGTTTGTGAATTATTTTTTCTTTTAAAGAATTTAAATGTCGTTCTTTATGATGGATAATGTAAATATTTTTAGAGACTGAAAAATCAATGATGCTTTCGAGTTTTTTACTAGAAGATTTTTGCAAAAAAGGAAAAGTAATATTTTAACCAAAATGTGTTGTAGAGAGACCATCATTATTTATGGTAAATGGGTAAAGAAGATATAAAAATGGAAGGCCAAGGATGATTGTATCAGTCATATTTTTTACTAGGACAAATGTAGTTTTGAAACAGACATTATCTTGACAAATATGAGCTTTAGATAATTCGTACTTGATTTTCATTGCACTACCATTAGCAGAACTGATCTTCTCATTTGTTTTTTCATAGTATTTGTTAGGAATCAGGCCTTCTTGTATACAGTTAAGATTAGCTCCAGAGTCAACTAGAGCAATGACAGTTTTTTGGTATTCCTTATTAATAACTAATGTGACTTTTATTTTCCATTTTTTAAATGAGGTTCGGTTAATTAGATTCAAACCATTGGTTTCCTCTTCAGTACTTTGAAGAGGAATCAGAAACTGAAAATTGGTATGAAGTTTTAACTAGATCTTTGAGTTGGGTGTGAAGAGCGATTTTATATCTTGATTTTCATTTTTCAAGGTTTTGATTTCTTGTTTAACGATGTTGACCTCTGCTTGGAGGTCTTGTATAGTGACTTCTTTTTTAGGAGTAAAACGTTTAAGAGTTTTGTGAAGACTAAAATTTGGTTTGTTTATGGTAGGGGGTTGAGTATCTTTGTTTATGGTGAGTAATCTAGTAAGCTTTTGAAGATAAGAATTTTTTAAACCTGGGTCTTCAACTTTACTTATGAGGTCTAGCAGAAGATGTTGTTGTTCTTTTGCTTTGGTGAGAACATTAAGGGTTTTATGTTGGTGTCAATTTAGCATATTGACTGTTTTTGTACAACAACTATCTTTGCACCCCAAACTAATATCAGTTGAACTGGGACAGGAGGAAGAAGATTCAGTAGAGGAACTAGATTCAATTTCAGTATCACTGTCACTTGTATTTTTTAACTCAAGAATTGTGTAAATTTATTGTTTAGTTTCATCAGGGATTTCTAGCTGATTAATTTTATTTTTTACAGGATAATTTCTTACGTAATGACCTTTCTTACTACACTTATAACATGTAACTTTAGTTAGATCAATTTTATTATTCTTCTCAAAAGGTTTTGTTTTCCTCGTATATTTTTCGTTCTTTTTAAAATTTTGTTTATCATAGAATTCATTATGTTGGAATTTTTTATTATTTCTTTTATAAGGACGAGTATATCGTTTTGGGAAGGATTTTGTTTGTTTTGATTTCTTTGTTTGCCGAGATGGTGCAATTGGGGGTAATCCATATTGTTGGCAGAATGTGCCCATTTCATATTTAGCCTTCTTTTTATCTTTACTAAGCTGATTATTAATTTTCATATCTATACACATTTTGAGTCCTACTTTCTGGATTAGACTAATAATATTACCGTAGGTTAGACTCTCGTATTCAATAACACCAGTTGTATTACTAAGTTCTGTGCGTATTTTATGAGAGAAAAGGCTGGGCAATCCATTAATAAATTTTTCTTTCCAAAATGATTTATTACTATCTTCTCGTAACATAACTCGTGACAAGAAAGTATCTTTGTACCATCTAAAATCACTTAATGTAGGACATCTAAGGTTACTAAGTTGATCATGAATTCTAGAAGTCATGTCACTTGGTCTACCAATGAAATGATCTATAATTGTGTAAATTAATGTATTGACTCCATCAGGGAGGCCGAGGCCAATTTCTTCATTAAAAATAGGGGTTCCATCTTTTTTTTTTTGGAGTGCATGTGTTATTTTATCTTTTGCTTCTTGGGTAAGATGTTTATCCCTCCAATTTCTTAACATGCCTGAAAATTCAGAGGCTAGTAATTCTACAATATCAGGTTGAGGCATATTGTGATGTGTAAGGTAACTATTGGCTGTCATAGAAAGGTGGTTTAATTTGTTTAAAATTTCTTGTTCAGAGAGTCCATCAATATTCCATTCATAAATTTTTTTAGATGACACAGAAAATTGGTTTTGGAAGATTCTTTCTTCATATTGAATATCGACAGGAGTGGGTTGGGTATACCAATTTTTTGTAATACTGGTAGGGTTAATTGGTCGATGTGTGATCCTATTAATCTCAAAGGCATTTTCTAACTTGCGTATATCCTTATCTGTGTCTTCTTCAGATGAGGTTTCAGAGTTATCAATTTCGTTATGAGAATCAAAATTGAGAACTGTGAGGGATTTTTCGTCCTTGATTAGTTGTGATTCTAAGGCTTTTAACAATTTATCAATTTGGGTAGAGGAGTCACTTGTGCTTGGTTTGTTAGGTAGTCCTTGACGTTTTGTAGTTCTCTCCTCATGCGTGTAACTTGTTTCTAGCTGATTAATTTTATTTTTTACAGGACAATTAATATATTAATATTAAAATATTTTAATATATTAATATTAAAATATATTTTTCGAAATTTAATATATTTTAATATTATAATTTTATTATCTTTCCTAAAAATTAATATAGTAATATATTAATATTAAAATATATTTTTGGAAGTTATGTTAATATTATAGTTTTATTATCTTTCCTAAAAATTAATATATTAATATATTAATATTAAAATATATTTTTGGAAATGTTATATATTTTAATATTATAGTTTTATTATCTTTCCTAAATATTAATATATTAATATTAATATATTTTAATATTATAAATTTTAATATTTATAAATAAAATGTGAAACCATTTCAAGTTACCAAACATGGTTTGGTTTTAGAATTTTAACCCATACCAACTCTACCAAACATGGTTTGGTTTTTCAGTATCACTTTTTCTTACACCAAAACCATCTGCACCAAACATGGCTCCAACTTAAAATAAAACCACACCAAACCAAATCCAACCCAACCCAACCCAAAGCCAAAAAAACTAACACCGCACCACATCGTTACCAAACGCACCCTTAACTCATTATTGTTACATTCTTTCATTCAATTATTTGGTATTTTTATGTTGTTCGCGTGTTAAAGCCTGTTTCAGGAGCTTAATGAAGAAATGGAGTTATCTTTGGTGAATTAACTAAAGAGTGTGTTCTTTCTATCCAAGAGGAGAATCAAAGAGGCAGTTCGAGACAAAAATGGCTCTCGAAGGCAAAAATGGCATTTTCAGAAGCTGTCATTTTCAGCAAAAAGTATCGTGGGTTCAAGGCGGTCATTTTGGTGCATTCATGGAGAAAAGTGGTTTTCCATAAAATACCTATGCTTTCAGTTTCCAAAAGTGGCTGGAAATCACACTTTAATGCTTGGACCAACGCTTGAAGTGTAGGCCAGTTACGCTTGAAGCGTATCTGTGGAAAGTTTTATGGTTTTTCGATGGTTTTGCCTGTGACTCGAGACCTCTATATGCACCTATATATATCAGAAGTTAGGGTTCGCATGAGGTTTATAGTGAAAAGATTGAAAAGTACCTCTCTCTATATCATTACTTATATATACACGTCATATATCAGTGTAAAAGGGAAGTTTAGTGGTTGGTTATTTAGTCATGAGTTTTTGAGGTTCATGTTCATTTAAGGAGGTTTATTCATTCAGACTTGTTGCTGTTGAGAGTCATATTCAAACCTAGAGATCTGGATAAGAAGACCATGGAGAGTGTTTCTACATCAACGATGTAGTCACCTTCCACCATCGCCAACCAACTCGGTATCTAGGATTTTCTAGCAAAACCCTAGCTAAGTAATGTAGTTCTTTTAATGTTTTCAATTGTAACGAGGGAAAATTGTTGACCATACTGTAATGATTGTAGTAATTAAGAAACCGTACTGATTTATAATATAAAATTATATGTTTGTTCTAAATTCTTTTCTTAGATGGAATGAATGTATTATTTTGCACAATTATGATTATTCACTATGGGCTGGAACTCGGATGCTTAATCATGGTTTTCTACACAATGGTGGTAATGAAACTTGAAATCCTAGGTTGACACAGGTCATACCTTGGCGATTTAATATGGACATGCTTTAGTTTATTTTCATGTAGTAGGAGTATATTAGAGTAATATAATTGGCATGTACTAATTAGGTCAGTTTTGAGATGTGTTATCGCAATCTGGTTGATTGTACTCCTTTTTGAGACCGTATTTAGCTATTTGCGGTACGACCTGATTCACAGTTATGGATCGCCCTCTTACAGTTGATACAGTGAGGAATTATATTATGCGGTTAGTGGTGGAGTGATGAAAACCCTAGTTTTTTCTCTCATCTGAATCACAACCAATTTACTTTGTTTTCTAGATAATTTTAGTTAAAATAAATAATTTGGTCTTTGACCACCCAAACAAACCAATTTTCAGAAAATATAATTTAGTGCTTTTGAACTATTAAAGTGAACAATCTCAGTCTCTGTGGGATCGATATCCCTTACTCAAGCCATTTGTTATTCTATAATTGATACGTGCGCTTGCGTAGGGTAAAACCTAGAGTCATTAAGGTGTTGTTTTTAACAACATATTTTGTATACACCTGATGAACGTCATTTATGCTCAAGAATCACTCAATTTGGACATGTTTTGATCGAGATATAGTCGTCTGAAGTTGGCTAAAATTTTGCACTGTAGCCACGCTTAAACATAGTTCTGAGTGTTTTTGGCCACTTTTAGCAACTGTAAGCGTAGGTCAAGCGTAAGAAATTTCTTGGGAACCACTTTTCTTGATAATTGCTCCATTTTAAACCTCTCGACTCCATTAGTATGTTTCCTGAAGTTACGGCTCCAAAAAATGATGTGTTTGGCTTCCGGGAGACACTTTTTGCTTGAAAACACCCCTTTTGATCTCTCTTTGGATAAGCACGAGCACTTCTTTGGTTAATTCACCAAAGTTAGATTGTTTCTTCATTAAACTCCTAAAACACACTTTAACACGCAAACCGCATAAAAATACCAAGTAATGGTATGTTAAAGGCCTAAAATAGTCAACATTTGGCACCTATCACACCCCAAACTTACATATTGCTAGTCCCTTAGCAATGAACTCAAGGAAACTTTTAAACTAACTCGTGATGATTGTTTTTATTCTAACTACTATACACTAATCATTTCCTTTCGTGAGGGTCGATGATTACACTTAGCACATGTAACAAGCCTTTTAAACCCCTCGGCAATGCCGAGTGGATGAGTTTAGTCTCATGATGGTTAGTTATACTACCCACAACTTCTTCGTTCTTCATTCTCATGCATCATACATTTATACACTTATTAACCAAGTCATACCACAATGTATAAGATAACATGGATGAACACATTACCACTCACTATCGTAATCACTCATCTACACAATCATCACATACGTGTCCTTCAGTTTCCCCTTATATAATAAAAATAAGAAAGAGCCTACATTACTTGGCTAGGGTTTTTAACAAAACCCTAGATACCGGTTTAGTTGTTCATGGTCGTTGATGTCTGCATTGTTGATGTAGACACGCCCGCCATGGTTGATATTATTCAATGCTTCTCTATCGCTCTCTTGCAGAATCTCCAAAATAACACACACACTTCTGTAAAGGAGATCCCTCTCTTTTATAGAAGAAGAGGCGTCTTTATATGGTAAGTTGATTGCTTCACGGTCAAGTTAGGATTGTTCGTAGTTGTAATCCTTGAAGTAGAATGTTAAATCCCATCAAATATGATCAATATTGAGTCCAAAATAGCTTAGAAGTCATTCCATATTGATTATTGCTTAAACGGGCCCCACTGGTGTATATATAAGTTGATGAGTCAACTTGGCCGTTTTTGGTCTCACCAAGTACTCGGTGAGAATTCCACCGAGTACTCGGTGGTTCTTTGATGGCACCTGATGACAGGGCCATGGCGCAAAACCCCTCTAAAATCCACGATATCCCACGCTAAGGCACGATTTCTTTGCTTATTGAGTACTCGGTCTTTATACTAAGTTTTCACATATTGTCTTCTTTGCTCTGTTTCTCTTCTCAGCTTCATTCCACTTCACTTCTTTTTCATCCTTAACTTATTTTTGGTCTATTATAGGTCTTTTATCCTCGATTTTGGCTCTTAGACGATCTTGAGTCACAAATTCAGTTATTTCACCGAATTAAACTCATTTTGCATGACATAGTCCTGAAATATCTTAAAACATGCAAACCGTATAAAAGCACCAATATAATGATATATGTAGACATAACAATGTATAATTAGGAGCCTTAAATCTACAATATTTTGCTCCTATCATTCATCTCCTTACATCTCTTAAGCACGAGTGCCATATGTTTTAAACAGTCCTCAAAGGTTGCCCCAAAGACTGAGAAATCATCCATGAACACTTCTAAGAATTTTTCCACCATAACAGAGAATATTAACATCTTACACCTTTAAAATGTAGCTGGCGCATTACACAATCCAAAAGGCATTCTCCTTTACGCAAATGTAACATACGGACATGTGAAAGTGGTTTTCTCTTGATTAGCGAGATCAATCGCCACTTGGTTGTAATCGGAATATCCATCCCAGAAGTAATAATAGCTCTGTCCAGCCAACCTCTCTAGGATTTGATCAATAAATAACAATGGAAAATGATCTTTTCTAGTGTGTGAGTTGAGTTTTCTATAATTGATGGTGCGCTGTGGAATCAACTCACCCTTAAAGTTAGGCACAACCGTGATACCTGATTTATTTGGTACCACCTGTGTAGGGCTCACCCATGTACTATCAGATATGGGGTAAATAATACCATCATCCAACAACTTCACAACCTTCTTCATCACTACTGCTTTCATGTTCGGGTTTAGTCTTTTTTGCATCTCCCTTAACAGTTTTGCAGTCTCCTCTAAATGTATGCGATGCATGCAAATTGAGGGATCTATCCCTTTAAGATCATCAACACTCCATCCTATTGTCTCTTTATTCTCACTTAAGACCTAAACTAGACTCAATTTATGTTCTTCCATCAGCTTAAATGATTTAATTACAGGAAGAGTCTTATCTGGTCCTAAAAAGACATATTTTAACTTCTTAGGCAATTCCTTGAGTTCCAAGGTAGGAGAAGTTATTAGAGATGGAATGGGCGGTGTACTCGAGAGCGTGGGAAGCGGTTCAATCGGCGTTTTCCATGGTTGGCCATATAATGCAATCTCTATTGCAGCAATATCCTCATAGTTCATCCTTATCTTCTTATCTCCTCATCCTAGTCATATGGTTCATTCTTCAACCTCACTCCAGTCATTAAAGACTCTAACTCATCTTTCTCCAAGATTCGGGGTGCAAAGTCTTCTACAATCTCATCAATATCATCAATTTGAAAACACTTTACTGACTCAAGGAGTTGATGATTCGCATAAAAAAACATTAATTCGCACATTCAGGTTTCCAAATGATAAATCTATAACCCCTGTTCTGCAATTAATACGCGTTTGTGGCCAAGAACGACCTTCACAATAATCCAGGGATATGTTTCTTTGAATCCTGGACAGGTTTTGTATCGAGAATTATGTAATCCACTAGAAAGTAGAACTTATCCACCTGAACGATGACATCCTCTAGAATCCCTCTCGCTTGCTTAATTGATATATCTTACAGTTGAAGCACTACCGAGGTAGGATTTAGCTCTCCCAACCCTAGCTATTTATAGACTGAATATGGGAGTAAGTTAACACTCGCACCAAGATCAAGAAGAGCTCTAACAATTTCCTAATCACCAATGACACACGGAATAGTGGGAACACTAGGATCTTTCCTCTTAGGTGGTGTGTTACTTAATAGCAATGAACTCACTTGTTCAGTCAATAGAATTTTCTTAGGATCCTTTGATCGACCTTTTCTCTTTTGAGTACAGAGGTCTTTCAAAAACTTAGCATAGGTTGATATTTGGGTTATGATGTCTAAGTGAGGCAAATTGATCTTTACTTATCGGAATGTCTCCAACATGTCTGTCTCTTTATACTTTCCATATTTGGCTGACTCTCTAAGATGTTGAGGAAAATGTGGTATTTCCTCATAACTTGCCCTATTCGGCTCTTCTGCTAATATCTGATTAATATTTTCCTCATCCCGAGGCTTTTCTTTCTAAACTACTTCAGCCATCTTACGCTTGTTCGCCCTTTCTTTATGCTGCTGCTCAACCCTATTCTTCACCTTCCTTCCACTTCTTAAAGTTGTAATGTCTTGAACAGTCTCATGACTATTTTAGTAAAAGATCCAAGCTCCATTAATTATTTATTCTT
The DNA here is from genome assembly GCA_963922005.1 of Cornus suecica. NCBI lineage: Eukaryota > Viridiplantae > Streptophyta > Magnoliopsida > Cornales > Cornaceae > Cornus > Cornus suecica. The sequence continues at coordinate 33,497,248 of OY998247.1, read as the reverse complement.
TGGGCTGGACACCAGTTGGCTAGGAAATCTCCCCTCCTCTCATCTGTTCAACGAGTTAACTATCTGCCCTATTTGGGTTTCTAACTTTACAATTGATTAGGAGTGAGAGACCATCATGTTCTGCAAGTCCCTTAAGGTACGTGCCAGTTCATTGTCGAAGCCTGGTGGTCTAGGTGGTGGGTTTTGACTTCTTTGAGGCTGAGTTTGGTAATTGAAAGGTCAAATGGCTTGAGAATTAGGCTGAAAATTATGAGCAATGGTTGTTGGTTGAGAATTGAATGATTGTTGGTTCTGAGGGAAATTTAGCTGAGGATTTTCCACATTCTGAGAACGATATGATAGATGTGGATGATTGCGCCAATTCGAATTGTATGAATTCGAAAAAGGAGTATTGTTCGAATTGGTTCATGTTGCATTCACATCAATGACAACTATCTCATTACCCTGATACTCACTTTGGGAAAAATCAGGTCCTATTACTAAAACTTCTCTTGGGGATGGCTGACTCAGATTAATGAACTTATCAAGTTTTCATCCTAATACGACTACTTGCTCTCTGACATCGTCATCTCTTTTGACGCTAAACACCTTGTCATATCCCCTTCATTGCCATCCCTAGCACGCATTTCTGACTGATGTTGGAGCAAATTGTCGCTCACATTGTAAAACAACTTCAAGATTTCGTCTGTTGGCTTCAGTGTAAACTGACCTCCCACTGCTGCATCAATCAAATTTTTATGAGTGGCACCCAGTCCAAGATAGAAGTTACGCATTATATATTTGTAAACGAATTTGTGATGGGGACACTTTCATAGAATTTCATTGAATTATCCCACGCATCATGAAATTGCTCACCACTGAAGTGGGTAATTGCATGTTGCGCCTCATGGGTTTTACCTATTGGGAAATATTTCTCTAAGAATTCAAATTTTAGAGTTTTCCAATCGATTTTTATATCCCTATCCAAATTGATATACCATCTTTTAGTTTTTTCTCTTAAGCAAAAGGGAAATAGTCGCGCACACAACATCTGAGTGCTAAGATTCTTGATTTTGACGGTTGAGGCCATCTATATGAATTCATCAATATGTTGATATGGATCCTCATTCTCGAGTCCATAGAACTTAGGAAACATGTTAATTTTGTTCTCATAGTGTTTAACTCCCGTTTCTTCTGAAAATTCAGCATACAATTCATGAGCGACAAGTGCATAGTACCCCTTCAAGGACGTAGTTGTTTCCTTTCGCGTATCGGTATTAAGGTTGGCCATCCTTTCGCAATCCAACTCTCTTCAAAGTTCTTCTAATCTAACTCAACGATTCCTTCGAAAGGTTCTTTTGATCTCAAGATCAAAGGGTTCTAATTCAACGTTGGGATCAAAACGGGATTGTTGATCGGTCATACACCAAGCGAAAACTATTTTTTTTCGGGAAAATAAAACTAACTACTTCTAAACTAAACTAATCTAACTATTAACAGAAAATAAAGCTAAAATTATGTGCGAACTTAAGCTAAACTAAAACTCACAAGAGGTCCAATGACGCAACTTTCACTGCTCTGCTAAATGCCTTTATGCTTTTCAGAGTACTTGTCAATCACACAAAAATTCCAACTTTAAGTACACTACAATAACTCAATGCAACTAAACTATTAAAGCTAAGAATAATGCCAAGTCCCAAGCAACGACACCAAAAACTTGATGTGCATTGAACGGAGTCAAAAAAGTGCTTAAGAACGACCCCTTATGACGACAAGGTTGTACCTATCACAAGTGTACGAATCGTATTGTAGTACAAATCGGCTTGAAAAAAAGAAATATCGATCCCACAGAGACTTGGATTATTCACTCTAGGAATTTAAAAGTATTGAATTATAGTTGAAAAAGGTTTGTTTGAATTGTTTGAGATCTATAACTAAATTAACTAAAAACATAATTTAAATGATAGTTATGATTCAAGGTAGAGAAAAACTAGGGTTCTCATGCTCCAGCACTGACCGCATAATATAGCTCCCTACTTTCTCAATTGCAAAAGGGAGATCCATCACTATGAATCAGATCATACCGCAAATAGTCGAATACGTCCCAAAAAAAATACTATCCACTAGATTCGCTACAACCCATCTCCGAACGGAGTGTGACTAGTATATGTCATCATTTATAATCTACTCCTATAACATAAAATTAAACTAAAGCATGTCTATATCACCTCACTGAGGCATGGACTGTGTAAATCTAGCCTTTCAAGTGTTAAGCACCATTGTGTAGAAAATCATGATTTGTTTAGAATAACCATGATTGGTTAAGATAAAATATTCATTTAATTTAAGACAAGAATTAGAATAAATAATAAAATCTTGTATCACAAATAACTACGATCTCTGTTTTACACAATCATCACAGTGTGTCACAGCTTCCCTTCAATACAATTAAAACAAATAAAAGAACGACATTACTTGGCTATGATTTTGCTAGAAAATCCTAGATACCGATTTAGTTGCTCATGGTGGTGTGTGACTGCATCTGTAACACCCCGTGTTATTTTTTTTTTCCTGAAATTATTTCCGATTTAATTTCGGTAATGATTTCACTTGTTCATGACGTCTTGGTTATCCGTGGTATTTCGCGTGTAACTTTTTCGCGTTTATTTTTAAAGTCGACTGGACGACATTACAGTTTCTCTTTGACAACTACGCGAATTATTATTCTTGACTACGCGATTTCGTTTCGACGTTTAGCATTTGTGCTTCAATGGAGCGATGACACATTTTATTTTATTGGGCTTGTTAAGTGTTTCGACGTTTGGGTTCCTACCCCGGTGTAATTATTTCGGACTATTTTAGTTATTTGGCGTCCCGTGGACTTACGGGGTCGCGCGGTATTATTTGGAGGCTCCCGGTATTTATTGGGATTTATTGTATATATATATTTAATTGAAATTATATATATATTATTTTGTAATTTCGGATAGTAGGAATGTCACTTTCACAATATAGGGATATATGTGTATAAGGTGTCACACTTATTTAATTTGGTCACATCATTAGGTCACATGGACCTATTGAATTTAAGTGTACAAAATTCAATTTAAGGATATGTATATATATATGAAATAAATATGATATATATATATCAGTGTACGAGAGAGTCGCAGAACCACCTCCTTCCTCCTCCCTTCTCTTCACGCGCACAGCTCCTTCTTCTCTTCTCTCCATGACCAGATCTGCGTCACCTTCTTCTCCATCTGTCGCCGGCGAGAGAGAGAGAGAGAGAGGTTGAGCTGGAGATGAACGCGCGACCAGGCGAAGACGTTGCCGGCTGAAGCAGTGGCGCCGACTAGTTTGGAGCAGCGGCAACGGCGAGAAGCGACGTGGTGCTGGTGCAGGGAGGCGAGCTGGTGGTGGCGCAGGTGGCGTGGCGGCAGCATCCGCGGTGGAACAGTTCGTGCGACAGAGGCAGCAGCGCAGGTTCGGCAAGAACCTTCGGCCATTTTTTTGGTTAACTTCCCAAGCTCGGATAGCTACGATTTTCAGAGGGTAGCTTCGCCTAGATGTCAGGTACGACGTGTAAAAATTTCGTAATTTTTCGTTGAGCGGTTTGTCAGGAAATTGGATTTGAAGTTTCGAATTTTCGTTTGGGTTATTTTAGGTTCACCCAAATTGATTAACCTATTGCTAATGGGCTTTGTATATATCGTATAGGTTGGTTGTCGAGGCGGACGTTTCGGTATATTCGAAATATTATTTAGGTGACTTTGGTTGGCGGGCTCCATATACGGGCACCGATACTGTTCATGATGGGCCGTTTCGGGCTGTTCTGTAAGCGTAAATTAAGGTGGGAAATTTTATTCTCACTCTGTATCATTGACGTGGTTTGGGTGTGAAAACCCGTATTTATTTTAAATATAGATATATTAAATTGTGAATTTAAATATCTATAATTGGGTTAGAATCGAGACAGGGCTTAGGAATTAATTTGATAAATTAATTAAATTATTTTCCTGCGAAATTATATAAATTCCTATTTGAATTGAATAAGAAGAAGATGACTTAGTAACCCCTTGAGGAATTAAATGGGCTAGTAAAATTCGTAAGAGTTAGACGTGGACTTAGAACGCGTTACTAGTTCCCTTTTTGACTGTGTTAGGAGATATGTGAACGTGAGGGACGTGAACTTAGACGTTATGCTAGGCTCCCCTTACGATACGTGGATTAATTGCTTTATTATTTTAAAAAACATGTTAAAAAGGGAATGAACTTGTATACTTGTGAATTAAAGTATTAGTTGATGAATTGCAAGCATGATTATGTGATATAATTGTTTGTCATGATTTACTGCTTTATTGATTTAAAGGCATGTGAAAGATACTATGGGATTCATGTGGTAGCATGTGGATATGTTCATAAATATGATGAATTACATATTTATGTTGAGGCATGATTGTCATTGAGGCCCTGAATGCATATTGAGTTGATATATGTGGGGTGTTTAATCATGTATGGATGTCTTTGTGTCGAACCATCGTAACAACTGGCCAGGTATAGGTGTCTCCCATCTCCGGACTAGTAATCTAGGAATTGGGGATATAGGGTTGGTTGATGCCCCATCGTGGTGGTATGCGCCACTCTCGGATCCTGAGTATATTGCAGGAAAAGGTGTCTCCCACCTACGGAATTGTATAGGGTTGGTTGCTGCCCCATCGTGGTGGTATGCGCCACTCTCGGATCTTTGAAGCATGGGAGTTTCCAGTGGGGCTCTCGTGCGACCGCCTTCCTTGTTGAAGTGAGAAGTTTCAAAATCACTTGGGAAGAATCGGTGCGGTACTCTTTACTCATGGTATGAGTGAGTGCGTGTTCGTTAACCTGTTTTGGGCAAGAGTGTTTCATAGGGTTTCTGCCATGAGGTTTATGAGTCACATTGCCTTGCATAGCATTATGTGATTTTATTTGACATGTATATATGATATTATTACATGTGATGTTGGAGCAGGTTATTATGTGTTATTATTGCCTGTTGGATTTTGGAGCATGTTATGTATGAATATATCTTTATAAAATGCTCAGCTGATAATGATTAACGTGAAAGAGAATGATTACCTGTTGTAATTAATAAAGTATAAATAAATGTATATTTTTATACTTGTGATTATATATATACTTTTGTACCCTTGGGGGAGGTTAAGTATATTGGCATAGTGACCTTTGTGGTTAGTTGCGGTTAGTGATGATGGACTGCAGAGATGATTTTTGAGTTGATGCCTTAGAGAAGGCGGGGTTAACAGTTTTATTATTGTGATTAGTTGTGTGACCTCTTTGGAGATTTGAGGTTAGGGATTGATTCTAGTATCAATTGAGGTTATAATGAATTGGAAGAGGTAAGTGAGTGTTGACTTATATGTCATTCCTTGAGTCGTCGGTTACGGCGCGGTGCTGAACCTCTTCCTCGTGGTGCCATTTGATTTGGTGGAGTTGGAAACGGATGGTTGTCTTCCGTGAGTCCAACGTATTGTTCTTCCTTCATTGTCCTCATGGGACATTATTAGGGTTGCAAATGAGCCGAGCCAAGCCGAGCTTTGGAGTGTTCGGGCTCAGCTTGTTTGTTTTTTAGCTCTGCTCAAGCTCGGCTCGGGCTCGTGACAAGCCTTGAACTTGTGATCGGGCTCGGCTCGTTTAACTTTTAGCTATGCTCGGGCTCGTTTAAACAAATTTTTTTTTATTATTATTATTATTATTTATAATACAAATTTTTTTTTCATTTTTCTAAAATTTGTTCAAGCTCGTTAGGCTCGTTCGTTCAAGCTCGTTAGACACATTATGTAAATTATGAAATCCAAAATCCACCATACACAATACATAACAAACCTGCTATATTAATACATTTACATCAAAATGAACAAATCAACAAATTGAAGCATTACAAAAAAAAATAAAGTCTTAGACTAAATCAATAAACTGCTCCCAAAAATGTGTAATTTGCTCCCAAAAACTGCATATTTCCATAAAGATATCTCCTCCATGGATTCTGTTGTTTTCTGCAAAAGATAAAAGATTAAAAAAAAGAAATTCATTATAACTTAGGAAATTTTAAATAATAAAATTTTGATGTGAAGTTAATGGTGCTTACACTTAATACATTCTTCACTCCATGAATAGCTCGTATCCAATCACCTCCACAAATCAAAGCTTCCACTGTTTTAGTTGACAACGATGCACAATATGGATCCATTAACCTCATCATCAATTATTTCATTAACCTCAACATCACAAACTTCATTCATGATTTCACCTAATAAGATTTTCAAGGGAAAACTTAATTTATTTCCCAACAAATCCACATTTTAGATATTCTATAACCTGATTTTAAAACTAAACAACAAATAACAAAACATTATGAAACAAAATAACAAAAGAAATATTTCCAGTATATAATCGGACTAAAGTAAGACTTAATAGAAGAAATCATTATGAAAAAAATAACAAAACATGTAAAAAATCGGATAAGATTCCGGACATGACTTATCAAAAAAAAAAAAAAGACATGAAAATTAAACAAAAGTTTGCTCAAGTTTAATACAAATAACTAGGGTAAAAAAAAAAATTAAGACTGAATAGAAACATTATTCTTACAAGATTGTAACTTGAAATCGCATCAAAACACATAAATAGGAACTTAAGCACATACAGAAATCAAATCTTATGAAAAAAAACATATACATTGAACACATAAATCTAGGAAACTACATATGCAAAAATTCACTCAAAACAACACCTGTATATACTCGAACATATCTAATACATGTACATATATATCCACAAATCAACCAATACGAATGGTTAAATACACTAAAACCCTGTGGAACCAACTGAAACATCGATAAAACCCCTAGGAGATAGATTTTCACAAACTTCATTCATGATTTCACCTAATAAGATTTTCAAGGAAAAACTTAATTTCTTTCACAACAAATCCACATTTTAGATATTCTATAACCTTACCTAATTGCAAAATACAATAAGAAGTTTAGGGTTCGTACAAAAAAATTGAAGCATAGCCCAAAAATTGTGCTCGGTTATACATACGCAATCGGTTATACATATGCAATATATATATCCCACTTTAGGGTTCAATTTCACATAATCTACTTCATATTCAGTATTCTAACTACAAATATAATGGAAACAAGAATTTAAACAAGAACTTCATATTCAGTTTCACATATATATAAATTGATTAATATAGCTATATGAATTGGATGTTACCTATGGGGGAATCGATCTTCATAGCAGCAAAAGTGACCTTGCAAGCTTCCTTCGCCGATCGTCGCTCAAGGGGCTGAAGCAGGCGTGAGGAGAGAAAGGGCTGAAGCAGGCGCACGATCTAGGGTTTGAGAAGGAGGTGGAGAGAATGGTGCATGAATATCAGTATATGTGTAATGTGTGCATCAGTGGATTTGAAGAGAGTATATCATATTAGGGTTTAGTTAGTGGGGTTTGTTTGGGTATAGGGTTAGGAGTGTCCACTATAGGGTTAAGAGTGTTTGGGTATAGGGTTTAGACTATCCTAGGATTTATAAAATTAATTAAATATATATAAATTCTCAATTCTATGTAATGAAATTGAGTAAAGTTAAGTTCAATTGACAAAATCTACAATTCAAAGTAATTAAAATTAAATGAAATTAAGTTCAATTGACAAAATCCTCAATTCAAAGTACAATTTCGAAAAAATAAATTACCTACGATAATCTCAATTCAATTGAGTGGAATTTATAAAATTCTCAATTCAATGTAATAAAATTGAGTTCGATTGATTAAATCATCAATTCAAAGTAGTTTAATTGAATTAAATTAAGTGAAATTGATAAAATCTCCAATTCAAATTAATTAAAATTGAGTAAAATTAAGTTCAATTGACAAAAGCTTCAATTAAAAGTAATTAAAATTGAATGAAATTAAGTTTGATTGACAAAATCCCCAATTCAAAGTACAATTTTGAAAAAACAAATTACCTACGATAATCTCAATCCAATTGAGTGGAATTGATAAAATTCTCAATTCAAGGTAATGAAATTGAGTTCGATTGATTAAATCATCAATTCAAAGTAGTTTAATTGAATTAAATTAAGTGAAATTGATAAAATCTCCAATTAAAATTGAGTAAAATTAAGTTCAATTGACAAAATCTCCAATTCAAAGTAATTAAAATTGAATGAAATTAAGTTTAATTGACAAAATCCCCAATTCAAAGTATAATTTCAAAAAAACAAATTACCTACGGTAATCTCAATCCAATTGAGTGGAGTTGATAAAATTCTCAATTCACAAGGTAATGAAATTGAGTTCGATTGATTAAATCATCAATTCAAAGTAGTATAATTGAATTAAATTAAGTGAAATTGATAAAATATTCAATTCAAATTGAGTAAAATTAAGTTCAATTGACAAAATCTCCAATTCAAAGTAATTAAAATCCTCAATTCAATTAAGTCAAATTGAGTTTAAATAATGATAATCGCAATTCAATCAATTCAAATTCAGTTCAATTTAGTAAAATTAAGTAAAATCTCAAATTTAAATAACTAAAACCCCAATTTAATTGATTCGAATTGAGTAGAATTTAGAAATATTCAAGTAAGTCATTATTTTAATTGAGTCAAATTGAGTTCAAATTGGTGAAATTAAATAAATTCCTAATTAAACATAGTTAAATTGAGTTCAAATAAGTAAAATATCAATTCAATTTACTCGAATTGAGTTCAATTTAGTAAGATTTATTAAATCCCCAATTAAATCGAGTCAAATTGTATTTAAATAAGTGAAATTAAGAAAATTCACAAGTCAATTAAATCAAATTAAGTTTAAATAATGATAATATTAATTCAATTGAGTCAATTTGAGTTTAATTTAGTAAAATTAAGTAAATTTCCCAATTCAATTGATATAATATTATTTAAATTTTATACAATTTTGAGATAGATAAGAAAATTTATTTAATTTTTAAAAATATCTTGCTTGATGAAAATTAATGAACAAAGATTATTATTTTTAATTTCCTAGTTAAAACTTAAATGTGTAATTATGAATAATAAGTATAATATTAACGAGCCTAAACGAGCTTTAAACGAGCTTTTGCTCACGAACGTAAACGAGCCTTAACGATCTCATGTTCACGAACATATACGAGCCGAGCCCACCCTTGCTCAAGCTCGGCTCGTTTACTAAACGAGCCTGAAAATTGTGCTCCGGCTCGGCTCGTTTACTAACGAGCCGAGCCCGAGCTGAGCTTTAAACGAGCCGAGCCCAAGCTGTTCACGAACAACTCGTCTCATTTGCAGCCCTAATTAAAACGAAAGATCTAAACTATATTGAATTTGGGTGAGTGCACCTAGTAACTATATATTCTCAACAGCCCTAATTAAAACGAAAGATCTAAACTATATTGAATTTGGGTGAGTGCACCTAGTAACTATATATTCTCAACATTTTCAATGCTAGTGCATGTTTGAGGACAATGCTCCGAAACAATTGACTATTTGGCTTCAACCCTTAATTTAGATTAGATGACTTTAACCTACAAACTTTCTATATTAATATTCGATTTAATGATCCGAAGTTCTAACAGTCATACTTTCTTTTTTTTTGGGTAAATCTAACAGTCATGCTTGATCATATCTAACAGCTATATATGTAAGTTCTTCACAGTCTTCATGCATAAATTTAGATAAATATATATATATATTCACACATATATATGTAGTTTATATATATGTATATGTATATATAGGGTCGTTACAAGTTGATATAAACATTCGTCCATGGCTCCAGAACCTAAATCTCAAAAGATTCATTAAGACAGGCTTAGCAAATTGCCAAGAGGTATTATAGCCCATATACTCTCCTTTCTTCCAACCAAAGATGCTGTGGTAACTAGTGTCTTATCAACCAAATGGAAGCATAATTGGACATACGTCACCAAGCTTGATTTAGACCATGATTCGACTAAACAGCTTCAATATAGTGATGGAAGTTATAGGTGGGTTGCGAAAACAAAAAAGAGTAGAAGGCATAGTTCAACAAAGACGAAGTTCATAAATTTTGTCTATCGAGTACTACTACATAATGTATCGGCTTTGCTTAAATTCCGTCTAGCATGCACAGAACTACACGATGCTTCACATCTCAAAGCATTTGTTTCAACTGTATTGTCTCGTAATGTTCGAGAACTTGATCTTTCCCTCCCGAAGGACTGGAACAATGAGTTTGCTAATGCCCTTTTCACCTCTCCAACTATCGTGGTCCTAAAATTGGATAATAGTTTTGTTCTGAATGTTCCTAGTTTCGTTTCTCTACCGAGCCTTAAAACCCTCCATCTTAGTACGGTTATATTTCTAAATGATGAGTCAAGTACTAGGCTCTTCTCTCACTGTCCTGCCCTCGAGGACCTGTCTCTCGTTAAATGCAATTGGTACTACAGTAATAGCCTACTTAACATCTCCACTCCGACTCTCAGAATTTGAAGATAGATGATTGGTACGGTTTTAAGTACAAGATTATTCTTAATGCTCCGCATCTTCAACACCTTAAATACAACGGCATTGTTGCGGAAGGATATTCTCATGGCCCCCTGGTTTATTTATTTTTTTTACTACTACTTATTAAAATTTGAAAAAGTCTACATAGGTTAAATATTTCTCACGGGCCCCTCCATGATTTAAGCCTTATACAAAATTTATAAAATGACTCAAAGTTTATACAGACCCAAATTTAATTGGACACTACTAACAAATATACATATAATATTAAGTTTAAATTAGACTTTGTTGAATTACTTATTAAAATTTGAAATTATAAGTATACAACCTAGGTTGGATATTTCTCACGGGCTCCTCCATGATTTAAGCCGTATACAAAATTTATAAAATGACTCAAAGTTTATACAGACCCAAATTTAATTGGACACTACTAACAAGTATACATATAATATTAAGTTTAAATTGGACTTTGTTGGACAACTTGTGACAACCTGTCAATCACTTGCACAAAAAAATTGAAACAAAATAATATATGCTGAGTCTGTACTACATATCAGAAGTTACCAAGTCTCGTCTGTTTTTGCGAAAAAATAAAAGGGAAAGTTATATTATAGATGATTTTTATTCTTTGAAAAATTGTCGAGCTCAACTTTTGTAACAAATTTTGACCAATTCTATTTTTTGATGATTCTGATGGATATTAGAATAATTTTGATATAAAATATATTGGTCTTATATAGTATCTTTTTGAGCAATTTTTTATTTTTATTTTTTGTAAGTACTTTATAAACAGTTTTGCCCCTTATGTTGGAATCCTAGCTCCGCCCTGTCTATAAGTACCTTAAATTCTCTTGTCAAGGCTGAAGTTAATTTGCTGCTGAGAGGAGCCGATGATCAGTCTGTAGAGCTTTCTGTTGCGGAATTATTTGAAGGAATATCCAGAGTTCAGTGGCTCTATCTATCTAGGACTGCTTCAATACAGGTACGGTTGATTAACTTTGTTATTGGTTAATTTATACCAATACATACCATATGTATATATATCGTCTGTTGTTTCTCTTAAGTTTTTGCCTAATAGTACTTCTTATGAGTATTTTTTGTGTTCTACTTGGTTTTGCGTAAGTTTCTTAGAGCATGCTCATATCCAATACCAAAGTTTAAGAGCTTGACATATCTGGAGTTTGGGGACAATGTAAAATGGGAATTGCTAGTGGATTTCCTTCGAACTTCAGAACAACTAGAAACTCTGATATTTCCGGTAGACTACTGTTTTTCTTTTCAACTCTGTTCGTTTCGATTTAAATTTTTAAATTAGTTTTGAAAAAATTTCAACCAAACAAGGTAAATAATAAGATATGAACAAGCCGAGCCAAAATTCTTTTTTAAAAATAAAAATAAAAAAGAAACTATGATAATAAAAACTATTATTTGATCAGTTAGCTGATAATTCATGATTTTTTTTATTTTTTATTTTTTGTATTTCGCTTTCTGCTTAGGGGCTTTCAAATGGTGAAGCTTGGGAACGTAGTCCGTGCAATTCTTATCCACTCGAGATTGTGCCTAATTGTTTGGTATATAATCTGAAGATAGTTGAAATTATGTCATTTCAAGAGTCGAGTGAAGAGATAGAAATGGTACAGTATTTCTTGAAAAATAGCAAAATTTTGAAGAAATTGAAGATACACCCGGAGGCCGGAAGGAACTTGAATGTTTGCAATAAACTACTGATGTTACCCAGAGGCTGTAAGTGTTGTCCTATCGAACTCTTTTGATTCTTTTATCTGTTACTTCTTCAGTACAATATTGAATGAAAATAGGGTTAATTTTATAAAACCCCCATATATTATCTAATTTAATCAATTAATTCCCACCGTGTTCATTTTGCCCCCTATACTATTCAATTTCATCACCATGCCCCATTCCCTCACATTTTGAGTCAAAATACCTAAACTATCCTCAATAAAATAGGGATTTAGTGAAATCAACCCTTTAAAAAAATTATTTTTCGAAAATCAATTATATTCTTCGTAAAAACTATCAATTTTAAAAATTTATATATATTTCAGGAAATATATATATTCCCAATTGTTTTAAAAAAATATGAATTTTTTCCGAAAAATAATTTTTTTGCGAAAAATATATATTATTTTCCAAAATATGATTTTTTCCAAAATATGAATTTTTTCCAAAAAATAATTGTTTTGCAAAATATATATATTATTTTCCAAAATATAAAAAATATATATTTCAAAAAAAAATAAAACAAAAAATATGATTTTTTTGCGAAAAATATATATTATGTTCCAAAATATGAATTGTTTCTGAAAAATATTTTTTTGTGAAAAATATATATTATTTTCCAAAATATGAATTTTTTCTAAAAAATAATTTTTTTGCAAAATATATATATTATTTTCCAAAATATAAAAAATATATATTTCAGAAAAAAAAATTATATTATTTTTTAGACAAAAAAATATATATTTTTCAAAAAAAAAATTTATTTTTCGAAAAAAATTCATATTTTTTTAAAACAATTCGGAAAATATATATTTTTGATGAATTATATATATTCCGAAATATATATCATTTTCCAATATATATTGTTTTCGAAAAATATTTTTTCCCCGAAATATATATATTGAAATTACCTAGACGATATTGAAAATAGCCTAGAGGGGGGGGGGGGGGTGAATAGGCTTTTTGTGAATTTATTGACAAATTAATATTTAATTGCGGAAAAGTCAATTTTAATTCAATTACAAAACCCTAATTCTCAAACCACATCATTCAAGCAAACATCAATGTAGTACAAAAAATAAAGCAAGAGACGACACAGAGAATTATACGTGGAAAAACCAAGGAAACGTTCCAAGGAAGAAACCACGAGTACACTCAGGTACCGATGCACTATGAATCAACAAGTACAGACTCTATGAGAGTTTTAGACTTACAATCACTCCTGATATGCCTTCCTTTACTCGCGGTCTAAAACCCTTGAATCACTCGTACTTCACGAAGCACACTTGTTCCGCCAGACATTATGAGAGACTCACAAATCACACCTGATATGTCTTTCTCTACTCGCAGTCTGAAATCCTCGAATCGCTCCGTACTCGAACGGCTCCACTTCTCAACGGATCAATGCAACCTCATTGCAATGGACGATATGATAATTTTTCAGCAACCACTCACCCAATCGTGCATAAAGAACTTCAGTGTAAAAACACGATTGGAGAACCTCAACACAAGAGAAAACACCAATATGTATGATCACTCCATAATTACCTCTTTGTGTGTATCACTCTGTAGAAGAATATGAACGATAGAATATTGCAGAGCTCTCAACAAAAACCCTCTTGAAAAATTGTCGTAAAAAACCGTAGCCTTTTCTCTTGTAGAACCTTGGTATTTATAGACAAATTCATAGAAAACCATAACTTTGCCCTCTTACGTAATTTCACAATACCTTGATAAATCCTCTAAAATCTGATGTAAATATGTGTATATGCCAATATATAGAGGTCTGAAGTCGTCGTTTACTTAAAAACTCGAAGTAGAGACCAAACTGGAAAAATCCAAAAACACCCCGAAACAAATCCTGCATGACAAGTGATCACGTGACCAAGCATTGGGACCTACGCTTGGGGCGTAGGTCTAGGGCGTAGGGTCTCCTCCCAGCTCCAAAACCACAGCATAGGTTAGAGCCAATTTTCCTGTTATAGCCTCTGTCAATGTAGGTATATTGCATCTTTTGCAGTTTTTTTTATATTTGAGCTAGACTGGTCATCTTGAACTCCCGATACTTTTAGTTGAAGTCATAACGTTTGGAAATAACATTTTTGCCCTCCGGTGAAGTGACGATGTCTGGAAATGACGATTTTGCCCTCCGGTAGCTTTTTTTGCTTTGACACACTCCTTGACTTCTTTCTCGAGATAGAAACGAACATACTAACAACTCGATTTCAAATATTAAAAAAATCTCGACATGACAATTCACTCAACATAGTTATTGTCTAGAACATGCCAAACACAAATAATACTATAAATGTTCTTACAATCTCTCCATTGACATTTCTGAGAGAAAACCATGTTTTTACAATATAGCCTCACAATCAACATAACATCTATACTTATGAACATACATACACAAACATAGATATAAATTGTCACATTGTTTTCATGACGATCTACCAATCTTGTAACCACAACACTAAACAAACCATTAAACGCAGATGTGGAAAACAGATATAAATCAACATAATGATCATCAAAAAATCATAACAACAATGCACACATAATGATCATCATTCTCCCCCTGAGAATAAACTCCCCCTTGCTAAATATTTCTCCCTCTGAATCAAGAAGGCCCAAAAAATAATTACCCAAGAGGTAAGTTGATCGGGGCCGGTAAATAGTCAGAATTTAAGCCCAATTCAACTAAGCCCACAAGTTATCCTAACTTGGGGCCGAAGCCAAGGATTTGGTTAGCTAAGGAATTAAAATTGTAAAAGGAAATGAAATCCTTAAAATAAAGGGATTTAATCCTAATCATGATAAGGGAGGAAACCCATCGTCTCATGTATAAATATGGCCTTAAAGTCTCAATAAAGATTATTCTTAAGTGTGTGTAAAAAATGGCATCTACATTTTGGCATCGTCTGTGGGAACGAAGATTATTATCTTTTTCCACCTCACATATTCAACATTCTCCCTCTCTTTTCTTTTCTTTTCTTCCGTCGAATTTTTTCAAACCCCTTTTTAGGGTAATTATGGTGGTGGATACGAGGTCCTCAGTAGCTTTAGCAAAAGCAAGCAACGCTTAAGCTGCCCAGATTCAGGAAATCATGGAAAGGTTGGTGGCGGTAGAATGAAGAGTTAGAACTACAAAACGTAGAGCTCCATCAAAGGCAAGGTCAGGTTCCAAATCCTGACAATCAAGGAGGCCAAGCCAATACCGTAAATAATGAGGGCGTACTCCCAGATCCGCCACGGAACGATAAAAATCAGAACAACGGATGGGAGGACACGGGGAGCAGAGTAGCTAATGGTCAGGAGGAGGTCACCAGCCAGAGGCACAGGGATCCCCCAGTCCAGGCTCAGCCCACGATGAAGGATCTGGAAGATATGGCCGCCAAAATCCAAAAGCAACTACTGGAGAGCATGAAAATCCAGATCCCCTCAATGAAGGATCTGGCGGGCCACGCAGCTATTGTAATACCCCGTATTTAAATAATGATTATTTTATTTGCTTATTTATTTCGGATGACATGTTGGGTATTTAGATTTTTGAGTAAAGGTACTCTAGTCAGTTTTTGAAGGCTATATATGTTTCGTAAATAGATGAATTATTAAGGGGCATGGTAGTCATTATGGTTATGGAACTTTTTGTGATTTTGGTAGATCTGGGGGCATTCTAGTAATCTACATAAACCTAGCTCCTACTATATATACATCATTAACTTCAGATTGTGTTATCATCTCATTCTCTACTACTACTTCTTCTTCTTCATCATTTTCCCCCGAAATTGTGAGGGTTGAGAGGTTAAAGTTGGATTGGATCCGGATTTGTGGTGGTATAAGCTCTCCAAATCAGGTAAGACATATGTTATACTCTTCCTCTTTGTACTAAAATTCGTAATCTTTGTTTGGTGCTCCTGTAAACTATTATACATTAATTTCGTATATGTATACTTATGAGTATTAGGATGTTCAAATATGTGTAGATATGTAGTTATATGAACATGTATGGGTAGATCCATAGCTATATGTATTGATATGTGGTTATATGAGCATGTATGTGTAGATCCGTAGTTTTATGTGTAGATATGTAGTATATGAGTATGTATGTATAGATCCGTAGCTATATGTCTATATGTATAGATCCGTCGTTATATGAGCATGTATGTATAGATTTGTAGCTATATGGTTATATGTATAGCAGTAGCTATATGAGCATGTATGTATAAATTTGTAGTTATGTGAAAACATATGTATAGATCTATTATAATATGTTTGTATTTACGTATATATATGATGATATATATTATGTTATACATATATGTATAGATCCGAGAGTATATGTATAGATCATGTGTATATGTATAGATTTGTGATATATATAACCACTCCTGTATAGATCGGTTATTGTATGTTTTGATTCATGACTACATAGGATAGTATATATTCTGTAAAATACGTATATACATTTATTTGTAGTTATTTGTACAGATCTGTTTTACCATGTTCATGTCCATGAATATATACGATGCTTATTATATTCTGTGTAGATAGACATGTGTGGATTTATGTCTAAATGTATAGATCTGTGAGCATACGTATATGTCTTGTTATTATGATTTATGTTGAGGTGTATATGATTTGATCTACATATAGAAATCTGAATATAGAAATATTTTAGGTTTCAATGTTAACAATGAATTTAAACATTATCATTAGGGAAACATTGTTTATATTATGTAATTGTTTTTCTCTATTTTATTTTTTCATTGATTTATATGTTATTATGATTCTCCACGAATTATACTAAAATACGTATATTCGACCGTATAAATGAACAGTTTTGATCGTATAAAATACTGTATAATTATAAATTATTATACTTTCCTGAGTAAATAATATAAGTGAATTAATAATTTCGTAAAATCATAAGATTTAATTAAATGATTATGGTTGGGGGAGTAAGAAGGAACCACAAGGAGGCTGACAAATAAATGCAGTCTCACTAGTACCACGGGACATGATTGAGTTGTCACCACATGATTGATTTGTCGGGTACATGGTTATAGTCGGGTATTAAGTTGTCCCGACATGATTAATTTGTCGGGTACATGGTTATAGTTGGGTATGGAGGTGTTGGACAAAATTGACATGGGAGAATAGATTCTTATACCTATTATATGGTGGTGTATCAATGATTAGTATTATAGTTAAATATATTATTATTATTTATACTATAATTTTTGGGTGTCACTGGAAAATGGGATGGATCTTGGTACTCTGTTTGGGATCATGTAGAGTTGTACTTACTCGTGAGTTTGGCCCACCTTTGTTGTTATTTCAGGTCCTCGGCAATTCCCTCTGCAAGGTTGAAGTCTTGCTCGTTTCTCTTTTGGGTCCAGCGGTTATTATTTATATTCCAGGGTAGGATCAAATTTATGGTATCTTATGCCCTTTTTATGAGTTGTTCTAGGGGTCTACGTTTATGGGATTCCCAAGTTGTATGGTGTGGAACTTATTATATTTTGAGGATGTATTGGGTGTGGTCTCTTTCATGTATAAATTGTACCTTTGATTCTTATTTATATTCTTAGATTTCTATTTTTATGTCTTATCATATGTGCTTACGTTTATCAATTGCAGACGCTCCTAATTTTCTGTGTATGGGCCTGGCCAACCTATGCATGAAAATTTGGGGGTGTCATAGCTATTGACATGATTAGATCACCGTTCACAGATGAGATAGATCAGGCTGAGTACCTGAAGAAGTTCAGGTTGCTAACCTTCACCCTTTATGATAGGAAGAAGGATCCAACAAATCACATCTACTAGTACCAGACCAAGATGATCGCATGGAAAAAAGATGAGTCCCTGATGTGCAACATATTACCCACCAGTCTGATGGATGCACCACTTTTGTAGTTCAGGAAGCAATCTCCTGGATCCATCGGGAGTTGGAGTAATTAATGCGAACTATTTATAGCATAATAATATGGCAATCACAGACAAAAGAAGACTATTTCTAGCTTATTTACCATGACCCAAGAGAATGATGAAAGTCTCTAGAATTTCTTGTCCAGATTCACCAGAGAAATGTCCTCCATAGATCAGTGCGACCAGCTTTCGGCGGTAGAAGCATGCAGGATGGCCCTGATCCCAGGCACTAAATTCCACGCCTCCCTGGTAAAAAGACCCCCGAGTAATATAGGGGAATTAAATTCAATAACCCAGGGTTATCTCCAAATTGAAAAAGAAGAGGCGGTCAGGTGGAAATGGGCCGCCATGATTACCGTCGAAGCTCGCACCAAAGATCGCATCAAAGAATAGAAACCGGCCCACCAGGCTCCAAGCTCTTCATCAAATAAACCTACCAGCAAGAAGCAAATAATAGAGGAAAAGGTGACTCCCCTTAAAGTGAGTCTGGGTAAGCTCTACCTAGAAAAAAAGAATAAGGGGCTTTTCAGGCCCCCCTTGCCCATGAGACAGCCCATGGAACAGAGGGATATGACAAAACATTGTGTCTTTCATAGTGAGTATGGTCATCACACTAACGATTGCAAGAATCTACACAGACAAGTAGAAGCAATGATTGCAAAACGAGAACTAGCCGAATACGTAACAAAGGATCAGGTATGGGCAGAACATCAGCCAAAAGCCCCTTAAAATATGAGTGATCCATATGGTACAGGGTGGTATTACATCTAAAAAGATAAAGGGGGTCAGGAGATCCCAAATGCATCAGGTTCATAAACTTAGGAGGATTGGCGAGATATGTCAGACTTCTAACAAAAGGGAGCAGCCTCAGATCAACTTATCCGAAACCGACCTTAGGAATGTGTAGATGTCACATGAAGATCCTCTGATCATATCGCTCATAGTGTCTAACTATTTGGTCAAAAGAGTTATGGTAGACCCTGGGAGTAGAACGAATATTATGACCAAATGGGCCTTTGACAAACTCGGAGTAGACACTAACCAGATACAACTCGCCAGAGTTCCTCTAGCCGGGATCGATGGGAGGCGGGTAGAATCGATCGGGGTTGTCCAGCTGCCCGTGTCAGTCGCAAGAAGGATGCTCAGGGAAAACTTCGTAGTGGTAGATGTTAATCCCTCGTACAATCTCCTTATGGGCAGAGGCTGGATTCACAGGATGCAATGTGTGCCCTCAACCCTCCATCAGGTAATGAGGTGTATGGATCCCAACGGCGTGGACATGATTGATATCTCGGGGGATCAAGTAGCGGCGAAGGAATGCTATGTAGTGTCAATGAAGAACCTTAACACATGGACTAAGACAAACGAGGAGGTTCAAGAGAACTCCAAGAAGAAGAAAAAATAGCAATTACAGATTGACTCTTTTGAAGGGGGTCGAGAGACTCAGGTCACGACAAAGCCTCTCCAAGAAGTGGATATCAGTCCTACTGGCGATGGCAGAACTACGTTCATCGGATCAACCCTGACAACCGCTGAGAAAGTGGACTTGATAAAGTTATTACAGGATAACATGGATATATTCGCCTAGTCACACCTGGATATGCCAGGCATAGATCCTTCAGTTGTACAGTACAACCTGGACGTTGACCCTGAGGACAGACCCATCAAGTAGAGGCAGAGGCGCTTCGGGGTAGAAAAGAATCAGATCATAGCTAAGGAGGTCAGAAAGTTATTAGAGGTTGGGTTCATCAAGGAAGTCAAATATCCCACCTGGCTCTCTAATGTAGTTGTCGTCAAGAAAAAGAACGGGAAATGGAGGGTTTGCATCGACTTCACCAATTTAAACAAAGCCTGCCCAAAATACTGCTTCCCTCAGCCAAAAATTGACCAGATGGTGGACGCTACGGCAGGTTATGAAAGACTCTCATCCCTAGATGCATACTCCGGTACAACCAGATACCCATGAATGCAACAGATGAGGAGAAAACATCATTATCACAGAGAAATGTACATTTTGTTATAAAGTAATGTCTTTTGGATTAAAAAATGCAGGTGCTACCTATCAAAGACTTGTGAAAAGGATATTTGGTTACCTAATGGGCCATACAGTAGAGGCATACATTGATGGCACCGTAGTTAAAATCAAAAAGAAAGGAGATCACCTTCAGCACCTGAGGGAGGTATTCCAAGTAGTCAGACTCTACGGCATGAGGCTCAATCCCTCCAAATGTTCATTCGGAGTTTCATCTGGTTAGTTCCTGGGTCATATTGTGAATATAACTGGAATTGAGGCAAGTCCCACTCAGGTCAAAGCTCTGATACACACGGAAGAGCCAAGGACACAGAAGGAGATCCAGACACTCACTAGAAGGGTAGCAGTGCTAAGCAAATTCATCTCTAGACTTACAAACAAATGCAAACCATTATTCCAGGCCATTAGAGTAGGAAAAGGTAGCACCTGGGGACCAAAACAAACCCATGCACTCCAGAAATTAAAAGAGTATCTTGTGAGCCCACCGGTGTTGATCTCTCTAGAGCCAAGAGAAATGTTACATATATACCTAGCAATTTCTACTTCGTCAACAAGCGCAACACTGGTCAAAAAAGAGAAAACTTCCCAGACCCTAGTCTTCTACACCAGCAAGTCACTCACAGGCCCAGAGACAAGATACACTGCCACAGAACGAGTGATCCTATCATTAGTCAATGCCAAAATAAGTTATCCTAATTTAGGGCTGAAGCCAAGGATTTGATCCGGGCCTGTAAATAGTCAGAATTTAAGCCCAATTCAACTAAGCCCACAAGTTATCCTAACTTGGGGCTGAAGCCAATGATTTGGTTAGCTAAGGAATTGAAATTGTAAAAGGAAATGAAATGAAATCCCTAGAATAAAGGGATTTGATCCTAATCATGATAAGGGGGGAAACCCATGTCTCATGTATAAATATGACCTTAAAGCCTCAATAAAGATTATTCTTAAGTGTGTAAAAAACTGCATCTACAGTTAGAATTTATGTTAATTAACAAAATCCACAGCAGTAAATTTAACTAACAGTTCCCAAAGTCTTACAAAATTGGAGGATCACCGGAATCTTGAGCATCTTTGTGCTTGAGAAAATACCTAGAAAAAAAAAAAGAAGACGTAGGATCTGTTTGTTACACGCTTTTATCTTTCGTTTTGTGTTTTTTTTGTTAATTTTCACAACAAAAACATGTTTGACACTCACTGTTTTGGTTTTTACAGTAGAACAATAAACAACAAATAGTGTCATTTTTAGGAAGTACCAAAAAGTTATATGGGTCTGCTTAGTATGTATTCCTCAAAACAGATTTTTGAGAATTGAAAAAATATTTTTCTGGAAACAATAAAAATGAGACATCTGAAAACAGTTATTTTCATAAATGATTTTTCAAAAAATTATATTTAAAAAATTGAACCAAACAAATTTTTTATTTTCAATTTTCAGAAAACATAAAATTATTTTTAGAAATACAAATCAAGTCCAATCTAACCCCATTATTCAACTGTTCCTGCACAGAAACAAGTCAAACACTAAATAATCATACACGAAAATTGCTCTTAAACAATTTTAGATGTTGCTAAAAGCTGTTTTAATTTTCTATCTTCCTTGAATAGTTGTATGTAAAATTGGTCTTTTGTCCCCAAATGAACAGATTATTGACTGAGATAAATTTTCAAATCATTTGACTGACCATTTTTGCCCTTATTGTTTCCTAGTAAATAATTATAAATACGAAATAATAATTCCATAATATATAATTTTATTATAATTATGAAATATTAAGTTTGTAAAAAAAAAATAGATTATTTTTGTTGAAATATATACATTTTTTCTGCGGAAATCTTTCAAGTCTAAACACTTATCAGGAATAATAAATGTTATAGTAAATAATCTTATATTTACTAAAAGAATTATTTTCGTAATAAATACGTACCCTTTAAATACAAATTTATTTTTTTAGAAAATATTTATAATTTTGCTATAAAATAATGTTAGTAGGAATTCTTTTGTAGCAAGTCTAAACACTTATTAGGAATAACAAATTTTATAGTAAAGAATCTTATATTTCTAAAAAAATTTATTTTGTAAACAAATGCCTACCCTTTAAATACAATTTTATTTTTGTAGAAAATATTTATACTTTGGCTATAAAAAAATGTTAGTAGGAAATCTTTCGTAGCAAGTCTAAACACTTATTAGGAATAATAAATTTTATAGTAAATAATCTTATATTTACTAAAAATAATTATTTCGTAAACAAATACCTACCCTTTAAATACAATTTTATTTTTGTAGAAAATATTTGTACTTTGGCTATAAAAAATGTTAGTAGCTACTATTAATATTTTCACTAAAATGTATTTACTAATATAAATTCTTATATTAGCTACAAAATCTATTGTCATAGTAAATACAATAGCTACGGAAGTGTTTTTGTAACTAATTTTCCTATTTTTTTTAATATAATAAGTTTCGTAATTGATAATACTCCATTTGTCCCAAATTATAAGTCCATTTTGGGAAATTCAACTTTTTAAGAAAATGACTTTTGTTGTAATGTTAGTAAATGAAATATCAATTTTACATATGGTCCCACCATAGTGATGTGATGGTTTATAGTGTATATGTCTTATAATTTTAGTAGTTGAAAGTTAAATTTGTAAATTAATCAAATAAAGTACTTTGACTTTTCAAAAGTGAACAATTATTTTGAGACAAAGAAAAGTGGATATTTATTTTGGAACGGAGAGAATAATATCTAGTACAAAATTAAAACTTTGTAGTACAAATTCTTAAATTAGCTACGTAATGTATTTTCGTAGTAAATATAATAACTACAAAAGTTATTGTAATTAATTTTTTTATTTACTAGAATACATTTTCGTACCAAATAATAATTCCAAAACTCCCTCCTATTTTTTTTCTCCTTCCCGCGCAATATATAATATATATATTGTGGCAAACAGACTTAATTTGCTTTAAGTCCCGAAACCAAACATTGCATATACCAAAGCCCAGAACCAAACAAGCTCCAATTACCTTTTCTACTCCCACTCTCTTCTCTCAAACCCCGCGAAAATAGAGAGAACTCTGATCGGTCACTCTCTCCCAAATCGTGTACGAGGCACGGCTATTTCGAGGAGTTGGAGCTGCTCTGTCGGAGGCCATGTCGGTTGTGGATCAATCTGGGACTTCCGACGAACCCACCAAGAAACGGCGTCGGATCGAACTTGGTGACGATTCAGGTACCAATTTTGCTACTTCAGTAATTCTCCAAAAGGATGAAAATTTGAATGAGACTGTTTATTTTGCTGTGAATTTGAACTCTAGTTAATTTGAAAGATGAGTTAAATTTGAATGAGGGGTTGGATTTGAATCGACACTAATCCGTTTGATTTCTTTTGTTGTGTAACTTTTTTTCTCTTTTGAACTGTATCTTTCTTTACATTATTAACAAAAAAAATAAATTGGTTTCAACTTTTGCTCAAATACCCTCGAGGTGCCATATTGCCCTCTAGTACGAAAATCTTTCACAAACCCTTTTCCAACTCAAAGTGACAGCGTTTTAACATTTTTTTGCCTTGAAACTTTGCGTTTTGAGATGGAAAGAGAGTATGTGAAAGATTTTCATAGTAGAAGTGGCAATATGGTACCTCTGGGATATTTGATTAAAAATTGGAACTAGAGGGGGTTTTATGTTAATAGCCCTTCTTTCTATTTTTAAGTATTTTTCTACTAGTAATGTTCTGAGTTTTTACAAAAATTGTTTAAAGAGAAAGAAGTGGTGGTGGGAATAAGTTTCCATAGGGTAGAGTGATATGTAATGTGTGTCTTAATGATGAATTGTGGTTCTGTAAATCGACTGTGGATCTAAATATTTAAGTTGTAGAACCAACACACTAATTTTGTTTTACTTGCATGGAGGATTTCAATAAAGCAAAAAGAATTTTTTTGATTAATTTATAGTTGTTAGCTTGCTGTAAACCCGTTCGTAATTATTGAACGAATTTCAATTTTTATAATTCAAACAGAAGCTACCAAATAGATAAATGGCAAGATAACGATATAAATTTGAAGAATCAACAAGAATGGGAGAAATTTTTCGGATCCTCTTCTTTTTCTTTTTCATTCCTTTTATACATACCCTCATAAATGGGTATTAAAACATATTTAAGACAATATTTTTACATTAACTACAAATTTAATGTTTTGCAAAACCGCCATAATAAAACCTATATCAGTTTTTATTGTATGTAATGAAACGGTTGATTTTAGGAGACTTCCTCCTGAGATGGGCTTCTATTTTGGGCCTTGTTTTCTATTGGGCTTACTAATATACGTTGACTCAGTGTTGCTTTGTCTGATGGGCCTAATGTAGAAAATGGGTCTACACTTTGCCCCCAATTCCCAAGCCCATTTCATTTTTGAAATAGGGTGGGAATTCGAAGAGCCATGTGTAACTGCCACTTCCCTTATTTCCTTCGTCTTCTTCAGTACTTCTTCCCCATTTACAAGAGCAGACTCCTACTCTTTGAAGACGATTTCCAGCAAGAAACTCTTGAGGTTAATCTTACTTTTTGTTTTCATCCTTCATTTTTCTTTCATAAATCAAAACATCATGAGCAGTGATAGTAGCCGAACCCCTTCTCTGGAGGTGGTTGTTGATGACGCCCCTGTTATTTCTTCTTCTGAGGTTGCCCCCAATCTGATTGAATCGAAACCCCAGAAACTTTCCTGAAAGCAACTACGTAAATTGTCATTAGCCGATAGATGTAAAATAGAATTTGACATACCCAATGACGTTTCAATTTTTGAGTATTCCTCCGATTTGAACTTTAAATCGTATGAAGAAGTTGAACTGGATGAAGCCCAGTTTTCTGCGCACCATTTAGCCGTACTTAGATTTCCCCTACATCCCTTCTATCACTACGTTCTTTTCTCCTTAGGGCTTACACCTTTGCAAGTAAATCCTAATTTTTTCAGGATTTTATTTGTAATGCTCGTTCTGAATCACGAAAGAGGTTTGAACTTAGGTTTGGGTGATTTTTTGCTCTGTTACAAAGTCGATCAGATCAGAAAAAACCCTGGTCGGTATCATCTGCACCCCCATTCAACCTTGAAACTTTGTAATGGGAATCTTTTTTCTGAGAAGGAATGGAAAGATAAGATGGTGAAAATTGGGGGAAATTGGAGGGTGGATGCGTCCGGCCTGTATCATCTGCCAAGAACCTTCGGTCTTTGTAAGAAATTGAAGTGTGGATTCAAAAATCCTCGCAAGTGTACCTTTTGTACTTTACAAATTTTGCCTGTTTTTCTTGAACTACGTATGTATTTATTTTTTGATCGTATGCCTGTGTTTTGTATACAGTCGAACGTCTGGAATATCTAAACGAGAAAGTCTTTGCAACTCTCCCTTCCAGCAAATCACTTTTGACTTCTCAAATTTTGAAATTAATTGCTGCCAGTGCTCTAGAAGCTACCATAATGGAAATTCCGGTAACAGCCTCCAAGCGTACTGCAACACAACAATCTACTCCCCCTATCAACTCGTCTGCTGATAAAGGAAAGAATAAAATGATCGATCTGACTGAATATCCGAAGAAGACGAAGGGGCTTCTGAAGAGGACGAACACCGATGATGGCGGTAACGTTCAGAAAAAGTTGCAATTGGGCCCCCCTTCAGAGCATGCAAAACGAAATGACTCTGAAAAGCATGAGAAGCTAGTGAAGAAGGCCAAATCTGTGAGCGGCTATACTATTCCAAACTGCTGCTTCCCTCCATCATTTGATCCTGAAGGTGATTGGATCCCCAAATTCGAAAAAAGTGATGGAAGTGTTCTAGATCGCCGTTCGCTGGCCATGTCCGATCCTGATTCCCTGATGGCCCTTGCTCGTGGTATATGGCCACCCAAAGATGAAATCTTTTAGCAACATGTTGATCAGAACGAGCTTCTGGCTAGGGCTCCTGTCTCTATTTTGGAGGTAATTTTTATTTTTATTTTTATAATAACGTTTCTTCTTTCTTCAGTCTGTGTTTGATGTCTTAGCTCTCTGTAAAGCTGTTGAGATGGGAGAGTACGAAAGAAAAAACATGGATGCTGCATACCTAAGGGCTGAAAAATGCGCCATGTTGGCTGAAAAGCAGAAGGTCTTGAAGCTTGAGCTGGAAAGCTTAAAGAAACTCCATCAGAAGGAATCCGATCAGAATGCTGAACTGAAGAAGCAAATCCACAACCTTGAGACTTCTAATGTTGTTCTGAAGACTGGTTTGGAGGTTTGCCGAAGGGGAGGTGTGGAGATGCACCGGAGGTATGTGAGTATTTTTTATCTAAAATTCTGCGATGGGTTCAGATTCTGTCATTATCAAATGTCAATGGACCCATCAGCTCGAACATATGAAGATTCGGTTGATCATGACACTACTTGTGGTGTCGTTCATCCGTATACCGAGCCTGAGCCTTGCAAAGATGAGAAGGACTTCGCTTAATTTCTCTTGCATGGGATTATACCAGTTGAACGACCAGAGCCTATTTCTGCAGTCCCTTCTGCTGCAACTGAAGTGTCAGCTGGGCCTTCCATTCCTCCTTCGGAGAACCAGCAGCCACCCACTGATGAAATTTAACTTTCAACTTCTTGATTAGAAGTTTTATCATTGAACAATTTTTAAGGTCTGTAAAACAATATATATTTTTGGTGCTCCTGCGGTGAGTATTTTTTAACAGTTTTTGATATGGCACTGATGTGCTTAACAGATGGCACTGATGTGCTTAATATTTTTGAACAGATGGCACTAATGTGCTTAATGTTTTTAAACAGAATGACATTGAGGTGCTTAAGTATTTTTCGAACAGGATAATGTGTTCTTTTGAATACAACTTTTTGATGCGCATCTTTATGCGTCTTTGTGAAAGTAGGAATTTGGTGCCATCTTTTATGATGGTCTTTTATATCTTGGCCAAGTTATTTTACTTGGGCTTTTTATGTGCTTTCTTTTTGTTATAGTTTGAACAAAAATATTGGAAGATATGAATAATATCTTTATTGATTTCATACGGATCTTGTCATACAAACTTTGAACGAAATTTAAGAAGAATTTTTTTTATTGAAAATACCTTTTTAGGTGTATTGCATTCCAAGCTCGTTCGATTTGTTTTCCATCTTGATCGGTCAATCTGTAAGCTCCTTTGCCGATCACCTCTGTAATTGTGTACGGCCTATCCCATGTAGGTTCTAGCTTTTTTGATCTGCTAGCCAACACCCTTAATACTCGATCGCTCACTTGAAATGATCTTGGTTTCACTTTTTTATTGTAACTCCTCATCAATCTTTGTTGATACTCTGCCAGCCTTATTGAAGCCATTTCTCTCTTTTCATCTATGAAATTACCTTCGATTTTTAAAATTTCTTCATTCTGTTCAGGATCGAAGAGATGAGTTCTTGTTGTGGGGACTTCCAATTCAATTGGGATAACTGCTTCGACTCCGTACGCCATAGCGAATGGAGTCAGTCCGGTCGGCTTACGAGGCGTCGTTCGGTAACTCCAGAGGACCCTTGGCAATTCATCTAACCATCGTCCTTTTCCTTCGATCCCTTCTAATTTTATTTTTATTCCGGCAAAAATCGTTCTGTTCGTTATCTCGGCTTGTCTATTTGCTTGCGGATAACTGACATATGACAAGTTCTGATTGATGCCGTACTCGTCCATCAACGCCCGAACGTACTGATTGTCCAGATTTTTGCCGTTGTCCATCATTATGTACTTTGGCACTTCGAACCTATATATTATATGATTCAAGATAAAATCAATCACTTGAGTGTGTGTGATTCTTACATAAGCTTTGGCCTCGACCCATTTAGTGAAATAATCCGTAGCCAGAAGCACATGTTTTTGATTTGATGCTGCCCTTGTTAATGGTCCGACCGCATCCATTCCCCATCGTGCGAACGGAACAGAGGAAGCCATTGCTGTGAGTAGCTCTGTTGGCTGATGGATTATATGCAAATGCCTCTAACATTTATCGCATTTTCTCGCGTATTCTTCCGCATCTCGGATCATGTACGACCAAAAATAGCCTTGTGTTATTGCTCTGTGAGATAATGATCTGCCCCCAATATGGCCTCCACATGTTCTATCGTGCAACTGCTTGAGTACCTCTTGTGCCTCAAATGGGGTCAAGCAGCGCAGATAAGGCCCACTCATTGAGCGACGGTATAAAAGGCCATCAATCACTGAATACTTGGTAGCAGTTGCTCTTACTTTCTTTGCTTCCCGTCGATCCTCAAGTAAATCACCGATTGTTAAATATTGAAGGATTGGTTCAATCCAACTTGGCTCGTACGGTATCATACAAACCTCCTTCTTTTTACTGATCAATGGAGCAAATAATTCATCTACGGGAATTATCCTGATCATATCGTCTCCAGCTGAAGATGCTTGGTTTGCTATATGATCAACCACATGATTTTCCGCCCTTGGAATTTATTTGAAAGCAATTACCTGAAAGTTTTGAGCTTCTTCCTGAACAGCATTTTTATACTCCAGCATCCTTTCCTCATTTGTATTGTAACTCCCAGCGATCTGATTTACGACTAACTGTGAGTCGCTGAACACGGTCAATTCCTTGATCTGGAGCTCTTTTGCCAACCTTAAACCTGCCAGAACGGCTTCATATTCAGCTTCATTATTTGAACTTTCAAAACACAATTTTATTGACTGCTGCAACTTGGTGCCTTTCGGGGATATTAGCTCGATCCCAACACCTGCCCCCAGGCTATTTACTGATCCATCCACATACAGCTCCCACCTTGGGTTTTCACTGTAGATCTCATCTTCGGTTGCTTCAAATTCAAGGAGAAAATCTGCCACCGCTTGACCTTTTATGGATGTCCGCGGTTCATAGCTAATGTCGAACATGCTCAATTCTATTGACCACTTTGTCATTCGCCCAGAAAAGTCAGGTTTGGATAAAATCGTTTTGATCGGAAATGTTGTTGGAATTCTGATCGGATGGGATTCGAAATAATGTCGTAGCTTTCGTTTGGCCTGAACCAAAGCTAAGATTATCTTCTCTGTCTTCGAATACCTTTTCTCGGCGTCAAGCAATGTTTTTCTTGCATAATAAATTGGATGCTGCTTGCTCCCATCATCTCGCACTAACGCTGAACTGACTGCGTTCGGCGAAACTGCTAGATAGAGAAATAAGGATTCATGATCTTTGGGTGCCATCAGGATTGGTGGTTTCGCCATATAGTGCTTCAATTGATCGAACGCTTCTTGTTGTTTCTCTCCCCAAGCCATCGTCTTCTTAGATTTCAGCATATCAAAGAACGGTTTGCATCTATTTGATAATTTGGAGATAAACCGGCTTAGAGCTGCTAATCTCCCTGTAAGCACCTGGATTTCTTTTGGGGACTGAGGTGCCTTCATCTCGAGCAATGCTTAAACTTGTGCGGGACTTGCTTTGATTCCATCTTTGTTAACTACGTGTCCCAAGAATTGTCCGGAAAAAACACCAAAAGTGCATTTCTCCGGATTCAGCTTCATTTTATGCGATCGCAGGGATGCGAACACATCCTCCAAGTGCTTCAGGTGATCATCCTTACGTTGGCTTTTAACAACCATGTCATCAATGTAAGCCTCAACTGTGTGGCCAATCTGGGTCTTAAAAATCTTATCAATCAGTCGCTGGTAAGTTGCTCCTGCATTTTTGAGACCGAACGACATGACCTTGTAACAATAGGTCCCTCGTTCAGTGATGAACACCTTTTTGCCCTCATCTTTTGGGTTCATTGGGATTTGATTGTATCCCGAATAAGCATCCAGGAAGGTGAGACGTTCGAACCCGGTAGTTGCATCGATCATGCGATCAATCTTAGGTAAAGGAAAACTGTCCTTCGGGCAAGCTTTATTTAGGTTGGTGAAGTCCACACACATTCAGAACTTCCCATTCTTCTTTTGTACTACGACAACGTTAGACAGCCAATCGGGATAATAAACCTCTCTGATAAAACCAGCCTCTAGAAATCGGCTAACCTCTTCAGCTACAAACTTTCCTCGTTCAATTCTGATCCTTCTGGGTCGTTGTCATATGGGTTAAGCATCAGAGTAAACATTTAATGTATGCATCATGGTTCCTGGGTCGACCTCGGGCATGTCACTGTGCTCCCAAGCGAAAACATCAATATTTGATCTCAGCATAGAAATCAAATTGCTCCTCTCATCAGAATTCAGTCCTCTTCCAATTCGGGTGGTCCTTTCTTTGCTCCCGATGATCAGATCTACTGTGATGGTGTCTTTTTCGGTCTTCTCATCATCGTCAGTCTAATCACGGAGGTTCGGTAATTGCTACAAGTTTCGTTCGGAACTTTCGTCCTTCAAACTTTTGGTGACAATGGCATAGCACTCTTTCGCCACCACTTAATCTTCTCGAATATCAACAAATCATTTCCCTGAAGGATCAACACACCGCATCACCTGATGCAAAGTAGAAGGAACTCCTTGCATTCGGTGAATCCAGCCTCTTCCCATGATCAGATTGTAGGAAGGTTGTATGTCCACCAGCATGAAATTTTCTGTTAATGTTCGTTTTGCGGCTGTTACAGGTAAATTCAGTACTCCGATCGGGCAGATTCTCTTTCCGTCTAAACCAGCCAGCGGACTGTCTGTCGGCTTGATCAGCTCCGTGCTGAGGCCGATTTTCTCGAAGGCTGATTTGGTCAGGATGTTCGTGCTGCTACCTGGATCAACTAACATCCTTTTAACTAAACAATTTCAAACTATGATCGAAATTACCAGAGGATCTTCATGTGGTAGCTGTACAAGTCTTAAGTCCTCCTGAGTAAATGATATTGTAGGCATTGGGTAGTTCCGAATTACGTTCACCTCCCTAACCCTTCGGATCTTGTTGGCATTGCGCATTCGTGAACGTTGAACCGAATGGCTTTCCTCATCGTCCTCTGGTCTTCCATGGATCGTATCAATGATTTTGACCGGCTGTCCGCCCATAATTTTGTTAGGCTTCGGGCGATCAAATTTTTTCATTCCGTTGTCCACGTACTCCTTCAAATCTCCTTTGGCTATCAAGGTCTCGACCTGCCTCCTCAAATGTCTGCATTCATTGGTTAAATGGCCAAAGTCATTGTGGAATGCACAATGCTTCGAACGGTCCTGCTGCTCTGGTGGCGTTCTCAGCGGAAATGGTGGGCGAAAGATACCTTTTGCTTTATTCTCGTTATATAATTTCGTTAAGGTTGTTCGGAGCGAAGTTTCTGGTATGTCATGCCTTGGTCTCCTCTCCTGTTGCTTATACGGAGCTGATCGTTGACTGCTCGTATTATCCGCCTTTTTAATTATCCTTTCTTTTTACTTGCTTTCCACATTAACCAGAGCTGAACGATGACCCTTTTCTTGTTCATCTTCTTCCAATCTCAAATACCCCTGCGCCCGTGAATTCAACTGGCCCAGGTTGATGAGTGTTGATTTCACCAAGGATCTGTGAAAGCTGGTTCCTTGTTCGATTGCCACTTTGAAAGCTTCTACTACTGCTGGTTGATCGCAACTAGGTATCATTCCCATCTCCAAATTAAATCTGGATAAGAAATTCTTCAATGTTTCACCTTTCGCTTGCCTCATCGTGAACAGATTAGAAATGGTCATCTTCTGCTTCCGATTACCAAAATACTAGGCTAGAAAATTTTCCATCAGAGTTTGGAAAGAATCAATCGAACCACCGGGTAGCTTCCTAAACCATAACAGGGTTGGGCCCGTTAAGCTTGTAGAAAAAGCTTTGCACATTAGCGCCTCATTAGCCATGTCAAGAGTCATCATCTGCTCCACATGAAAAAGGTGCTCAATTGGGTCCTATGTCCTATCAAACATAATGAACTTTGGCATCCGGAACTTGTCTGGCCTTCTTGCCTGTTGTATTTCCGTGCTGAACGGTGATTTAATCATTTTTGTTGTCATTTTGATGGCTAGATCAGCTGGTGATTGTGTTCTGAGATCTTTTACTTGCTCGTCCACGATCTTCTGTAGCCTGGTCACCATATCGAGCGGAACTGCCCGATTATTGGCGTTCATCTCATCCCCAATTTGCTGGGTACGAGTATGATTTGCTGAACTGGCTTCGTGATGATTGTCCTCTTCTTCAGCGGCGGGGTTATTCTGTCGTCCTCCTGTTGGCAGTTCCTGAAGTTCTGATTGGTCAAACCTTTCTCTTAACTCCTGATTTTCTTTTTCAAGAGCCTCCAGACGTTGAAGGATAGCAGTTGTCTCTCCTAGTTGTGTGGTAGTTTCTTCTGCCATTGATCTAATAGCTTTTGACTATAACCTTCGTTCCCACAGACGACGCCAAAAAGTGTAAACCTGTTCGCAATTGCTGAACGAATTTCAACTTTTATAATTCAAACAAAAGCTACCAAATAGATAAATGGCAAGATAACGATATAAATTTGAAGAATCAACAAGAATGGGAGAAATTTTTCGGATCCTTTTCTTTTTCTTTTTCATTCCTTCTATACATGAACTTGGTTTTACCCTCATAAATGGATATTAAAACATATTGAAGACAATATTTTTACATTAAATACAAATTTAATGTTTTGCAAAACCGCCATAATAAAACTTATATCAGTTTTTATTGTATGTAATGAAACGGTTGATTTTAAGAGATTTTCTCCTGAGATGGGCTTCTATTTTGGGCATTGTTTTCTATTAGGCTTACTAATATACGTTGACTCAGTGTTGCTTTGTCTGATGGGCCTAATGTAGAAAATGAGCCTACACTTGCCAATTTTGTTTAACTTCTCTTTAAGTTTTCTTCGAGTTGGTAATTATGAATCAATACTTTTTTTACCATCCTCAAACCTCATTCATTTTCTCTTTTGCTTTACCGAATTTTGAACTATTGGCCACAAAATTGTCCGTAGTTAAAAACTAATTTTGTTGTAGCAACACTTGTCCTTAATAGTTGGTTACTCAATCAGGAGAGCACCAAAATGTTGTTTCCTATTTCGGTCAATTTTGGCCAAGAAGAGAAGTACTTGCGTCGGAATTCAGTGATTACAATTTACACCCTTATCATTTTCAATGATATCTAGTGCATGGTGGAGTACAGTGCACCAAGCAATTTGATTACCTCTTTCGTCTATATGCCTACAACATGTATTTATTCAGATGAACTTAACACTCAAATTTCCTGAATTCAACGATCCAGAGTCCTAAAAGTCATACTCCTATTTAAGACTATACAAGTTCTTCACATTGTTCATGAACATATATTTAGGTTTTGCAGCTTATATACATACATATATATAGGGTTCTTACAAGTTTATATAACCACTGGTCCGTGGATTCAGATGCAGAACGTCAAAAGCTTGCCGAAGACAGGCTTAGCGAATTGCCAAGCGGTGTTATAGCCCATATACTCTCCTTTCTTCCTACAAAATACGCTGTGGCAACTTGTCTCTTATCAACCAAATGGAAGCATCACTGGACATTTATCACCAAACTTGATTTTGATGATGATTCAACTGCACAGCTTCAATATAGTGATGGGAGTTATCGGTGGATCAATCCAAACAGTACAATGTCTTTTTCAGTTAAGACGAAGTTCTTAAATCTTGTCTATCGAGCACTGTTACATACTGTATTGGATTTGGTTAAATTCCGTCTGAAATGCATTGGAAATTATGATGTTTCACATCTTAAAGCATTCGTTTCAACTGCATTATCACGTAATGTTCGAGAAATTGATCTTTTCCTCCGCTTAGAATGGCACAATGAGTTTCCTAATGACCTTTTCACTTCTCCAACTGTTGTGGTACTAAAATTGAATATTATACTGTATTGTTGTTGTTTTGTATCTATTTTCATAAGTTGCTTAAAGCATCCTCATTTCTGCTACCAAAGTTTGATATATCGGATTTGCTAATGGATTTACTTGGATCTTCCCAACAACACTCTCGTCTTTCGGGTAAGTGGCTGATGCCCCCCCCCCCAATCTAAAAATTCAATCGACCAATCCGGTCCGGACATTTTGGATCGGTTTCCTTATGAATTGGATTGGATATGGATCCAAAAACACCGAATCTGGTATTTTACGGGTCGGTTCTGGATTTTGTTTTTAATAATCGGGTACTGTTTATATATATTTTAATATGTTTATATTAATAATATATCACATAATATATTATTTTAAATTAAATTATAATATTTTATATCAGTAATATACTATTTCAAACTAAATCATAATATCATATTTTATACTAAATAATTATCTATTTATATCTATAATATTCTTATTAAAATATACTATTAACAATGTATATTTAAAAATCTATATTTTCTTTAAAAATGGGATTTACTATTCACTCAATTTCACCACTTTAAACTGAAAACTCAATTTAATTACTTTAAATTGGGGATTTACTCAATTGAATTTAATTTCACTCAATTACACTACTTAAATTTGGGAATGTTGTCAATTTTACTCAATTAAACTCAATTAAACTACTTTAAATTGGTGATTTACTCAATTTCACTCAATTAAAGTCAATTTCACTAATTTAAATTGGGGTTTTTATCAATTTCACTCAATTTAATTCCTTTGAATTTGGGGATTTACTCAATTTCACTAATTTAAATTGGGGATTTCATCAATTTCACTAAATTGAAGTCAATTTAACTACTTTGAATTAGGAATTTACTTAATTGAACTTAATTTCACTCAATTTCACTACTTTGAGTTGAGAATTTTATCAATTTCACTCAATTGAACTCAATAAAACTACTTTGAATTGGAGAATTTACTCAATTTTATTCAATTAAAGTCAATTTCACTAATTTAAATTTGAAATTTTATCAATTTCACTCAATAGAAGTCAATTTAACTACTTTGAATTGGGGATTTATTCAATTGAACTTAATTTCACTACTTTGAGTTGGGAATTTTATCAATTGAACTCAATTAAACAAATTTGAATTGAGGGATTTACTCAATTTCACTCAATTAAAGTCAATTTTACTAATTTAAATTGGGGATTTTAACCATTTCACACAATTGAAGTCAATTTAACTACTTTGAGTTGGGGATTTACTCAATTGAACTTAATTTCACTACTTTGAGTTGGGGATTTACTCAATTGAACTTAATTTCACTACTTTAAATTGGGAAATTTGCTCAATTTCACTCAATTGAAGTTAATTTTACTACTTTTAATTGGGGGTTTTTTATCAATTGAACTCAATTAAACTACTTTGAATTGGGGGATTTGCCGATTCAAATTGAAACACAATTGGACGAAATTGAAGTACTCGACTATTTTAAGGTTGAATCATGTATGCTTTATTTTTTCACTATATATTAAATATGTTTTATTTATTCACTATAATTTATTTATAATTATTTGTTAATAATTAACTAAATTCAATCTTACTTTTAATAATTAACTAAATTCAATTTTACTTTTATAGCCATAACTAGTACCTGAGAACTTTTGAAGGTAGTACCGGAGTGCGTGTAATGTCACATTATTGATGATAACTATTTTTTCACTATTAATTTATTATGTTTATAAAATATATGTGTTTTGAAGTAATTCACAATAAAATATATGTACCTACTGACTCTGTTTTACTACTAATGTTATATCTTGGTAGGTGTGTTACTGCAGTCTCATTTTCTGATTTCTTTGGGCCATGGTTATCACAAAAAGCATTGTATCACAAGGGGTGGTGCTACTGCAGTTTCATTTGTTGTTGTATTTGTAATTTAATTTAATGTTTTTGAGTTGGTGGATTGACATTTCAGTATGCCACTGCAGTTTCATTGTAGTGTGTTATTGCAGTTTCATGGTTGTTGTTGGCCTGAGGGTCAATCAAAGAACAATTATCCGTTTTGATAATAACAAAATGTTAAGTACGTTTTTAGTACTAATGTGTTTACTCAGTTGAGCATTACAGAGTAACAGGATTTTTATCGAAAACAAAAAGCTTAAAGGAAGGACATAAAGGTCATTTCACTTTTGAAATGCTTCGGGAGATTGAAGAATCAAGACTTAGGGTAGATTGGATGGTGAGTGACTTGTATCAAAGGGTTTATGTGAGGTTTTCACACGTATAAGCTCATCTTAAAAATCAAAAGAAATGAAAACTGCACTATTAGGTGACTAAACCTTCAAATCAGTCGACTCACAGACCTGCCAGTCGACCGACCACGACAGAGAGTTTTTGAGTTTCATCATGGCTATTTGCCAATCGACCGATGTAGTGTGTCAGTCGACCGACAACCATTCACCAGTCGACCGACCATGACAGAGAGTTTTTGAGTTATTTGCAAGTCGACCGACATACTAATGTCAGTCGACCTACAAACAGCCATCAGGCGACTGACAGATTGAAATCAGTCGATTGACGGACTAAAAAATGGCTTTTTCAGTGCATTAATGGCTCTCAACTACCCCCAGCTACCACCACTCTCAGCTCAGTCTCCTAAAATGAGTCTCACTCTCTTAACTCTTGCCCTAGCTATATATAATGAGATAGCTTTTGTAGAAGACATCAATCTTTACTCCCTTGCACAAAAAGCCGATCTTCTTCTTCATTCCTATCCAAATATACAGCAAGAAAAGCTTGAGCATTAAAACGTAGACTCCTCTCATTCAATTCCAATCATTTGTGAGAAGCTAGTTAGAAAAGATCTTTGTTCCAACTCTTGAGTCATTTATTGCTAAGAGTGTGGAAGATCTTCAGAGAACCAAACACATCACATTAAACACTTGAGCTTATACATTGTGTATCCTTCGTAAACCCTAAGGGTTTTGAGTGTTTATTGAGTGTATCCTTTCTTTATAAAAGGATAGAGATCCTTGAGTGAGTGAAGCTCATTGATCCTCAAGAGGGGTTTGTCCTCTTGTTTGCGTGACGGGCTCGTTAGCTCTTGTGTAAAGGTTTGTTATTCCACCCGCAAGGAAAAGCCATAGTGTGAGATTGGGAAAGTCTTAAGGGGGGATCCTTAAGCCGAGGAGTAAGAGTTACCGAACCTCGTAAAAATCGCGGTATCATCTCTCTCACTCTCTTTTGCTTTTTAATTTGATTACTTGCATGTTTGCCTTATCTTGACTTACATAATTACTTGATTATTGCATTCATAAGTCAAGAATCTAGTGTTGTTCAAAAGTGTTTATTGCTCACATTTTGTTTAACTTAAACTGTTGAAATCAAATTAAGTGCAAAAAATAGTTAAGAATTTTTATAACTCTATTCACCCCCCCCCCCCCCCCCCTCTAGGGCTAATTAGTGACTAACAATTGGTATCAAAACCTAATCTCTAGTGATTAAAAGCTTAACCATCTTAGAGAACAATCATGACTTCAAATATAGTCACTCATGTTGAGGGTCAATCGAACAATAGACCCCCTTGGTTTTATGG
This sequence comes from Cornus suecica, assembly GCA_963922005.1. NCBI lineage: Eukaryota > Viridiplantae > Streptophyta > Magnoliopsida > Cornales > Cornaceae > Cornus > Cornus suecica. The sequence continues at coordinate 33,459,592 of OY998247.1, read as the reverse complement.
ATCAAACTATAGTTATTGGAAGACTGGAATGATAGATTATCTTCAATCTATTGATTACCAAATTTGGCAAGTCATCACGGATGGTCCCTTCGTTCCTTTCAAACTAGTAGATGGAGCACGTGTTACTAAATTGCTAAATGAATGGGATAATGATGAAAGAAAACTTATCTCCTTAAATGCTAAGGCAAAAGTGAATATGAATTGTGCTTTAAGCCCAAATGAATTTAATCATGTCTCCACTTTCAAAACGGCCAAAGAAATGTGGGATAAGTTAGCTATCACCTATGAAGGTACTTCTCAAGTGCGTGAATCTCAAATTGATATTCTTATGCATGAATATGAATTGTTTGCTATGAAAAATGATGAAAAATATCAATTCTATGATGTCTCGATTTACTAACATCTTAAATGGACTTAAGCATCTTGGTAGGATCATTCCAAAATTCAATGTGTCTCGAAAAGTTCTTAGAAGCCTTCCGGCTAAGTGGGATGCAAAAGTCACGGAAATTAAAAAGGCCCATGATCTAAATACCATGGACATTGATGAACTTTTTGAGTCCCTTCTTACGTGGGAGATCATCCTAAAATCCCGAGAAAAGGAATCAAAACCGAAGAAGGGCTTAGCATTAAAGTCATATATCCAAGAAGATATTCTTGAGATGGAAAATGAGGACCAAGATGAGGACATAGCTTTGATCACTCAAAAGTTCAAAAGGTTTCTTCAACGGAAGAAATTGAATGGTGGAAGGTTCATCAAGAGAAATGAACCAATAAGTGATTCGAACAAGAGAGAGCCTCCAACTTGCTTCAATTGTGGGAAGTCGAGGCACTATAAATCGGATTGATTCAAGCTAAAGAAGGATGATGAAAGGAAACAAAAGAAAGTGGCCATGAACTCTACATGGGATGACGATGATTCAAAGGCATCGGATGAGGATGAGGATTCCGAGGAAACAACTAACTTTTGTCTCATGGCAAAGGATGATGAGGTACAATTAGATTCGTTTTCCTTAAATAGCTCTAAATTATCATATAATGAATTGCTAGCATCATTTAATGAATTGTAAGAAGCGTTTGAAGATTTACATGATGAATTTGAAAAATTAGCTCTTAAGCATGTTTCTCTCAAGAAAAATAAATCTTTTTGTGATGTATCTTGTTCCACACCCATCTCACCTAGCTTGCATGATGATACTATTAAAAAGTTAGAAAAAGAAAATGAATTCTTAAAAAGAACTCTTGATGATCAAAACAATGTTCTAGCCAAGTTCACTAAGGGGAAAGAAAATCTAAGTATCATTCTAGGAAGGAAAAGAAGATGATTTGATAAAAGTGGATTAGGATATAACGCCTTTGACAAAGATGTGATTCTATTGAAAAAGAGAAAATCATTAAGGAACACATTCACTAAGCAATCTTGTTCACATTCTTCAAATTTTCACAAGCATGTTTTTTGTTATTATTGCAAGCAAAATGGACATAAAGCGAATGTATGCAATCGTAGATTTAAAGAGACAAAAATGATTTGGGTTCCAAAAGGAACCTTTGTTTGTAATAAAAAATGTGAGAAGGCTACAACTAAGATGACCTGGGTTCCAAAGGGAACTATTGCATGCATCACTAACATTAATGGACCCAAAATTACTTGGGTACCAAAATGTGACACTTAAACATCTTTTTGTAGGTATGCTTGAAGACAACAAACAAGGACAAATGGTTCATTGATAGCGGTTGCTCAAGGCATATGACGGGGGACAAATCAAAGTTCACTTATCTCCAAGCTTATAAAGGGGGAAACGTCACATTTGGTGATAATTCAAAAGGCAAGATCGTTGAAATTAAAGCTATTGGTATAACCCCTTCTCTCTCTATTGATAATATTCCACTTGTTGATGGATTGAAACACAATCTTTTTAGCATTAGTCAATTATGTGATAAAGGCTATGATGTCATCTTTAGGTCAAATGCATGCATAGTTGAGAAGGATGGAACACAATTATTCAATGCCAAACGAAATGGGAATGTCTATACTCTGTTGCTTTGTGAATTGCATGAACAAAATGTTAAATGTTTTATCACAACTAGCGAAAGTAGTTGGTTATGGCACAGATGTTTAGGACATGCTAGTATGGACATTCTTCACCGCTTGTCTAGAAATGACTTAGTCAAAGGCCTCCCAAAGACTAAGTATTCTAAAGATAAAGTTTGTAGTGATTATCAAGCGGGCAAGCAAATGAAATCTTCTTTCAAAATAAAAAAAGATATCACCACTTCTAGACCTTTAGAACTTCTTCATATGGATCTTTTTGGTCCGGAAAGAATTGCTAGCATAGGTGGAAAACTTTATGCTCTCGTCATAGTTGATGACTTCTCACGATTTACTTGGGTACATTTTCTTACTCATAAAAACGAAACTCACTCCATCCTTAATAAATTTTGTAGAATAATCCAAAATGAAAAAGATTTGTCAATTAAGAAGATAAGAAGTGATAGGGGAAAAGAATTTGACAACCATGACTTAGAGGAATTATGTGATGAACTTGGTTTATCTCATGATCTATCAGCTCCTAGAATTTCTCGACAAAATGGAATTGTTGAGAGAAAGAATAGATCACTTCAAGAAATGGCTAGGACTATGCATAGTCTTCCTCGAAGTCTTTGGGCCGAAGCAGTCAACACTGCTTGCCACGTTATTAATAGAGTCATCATTCGATCTAAATTACATAAGACACCCTATGAATTATGGAATGGTCGAAAGCCGAACATTGGGTATTTCAAAGTTTTTGGGTGCAAGTGCTTTGTGCTAAATGACAAGGATAACTTGGAAAAATTTGAGTCCAAATCGGATGAGGGAATTTTCTTAGGATATTCTTCTCGAAGTAGAGCTTTTAGAGTCTACAATAAAAAGACTCTAACCATAGTTAAGTCAATTCATGTTGTTTTTTATGAGTCACCACTACCATTGACTTATATGATTGACTTAGATGATGATGAGGTTGTTGGGATTGAAAACGAGCTAAATGATCTCAATATCTCCAACCCTTCAAATGACCCCCCGGAAAAGACGGACGTCAAAGATCAATCCAATGATGATTTGACTATGTCCATTCCAAAATCATTGAGGATTGTAAACAATCATCCAATTGACCAAGTCATAGGTAATCCATTTAAAGGGGTTGACACTTATTCTCAACTTAGAGACTTGTGTAATTTCATGGCTTTTGTGTCTCAAATTGAGCCCAAGAATATTCTTGAAGCTCAATGCGACGACTCATGTGTTGATATCACTAAATATAGAGGCATGATTGGTAGTTTGTTTTATCTTACCGCAAGTAGACCGAACATCATGTTTAGTGTTTGTCTATGTGCTCGCTTTCAATCTTGTCCTAAGGAATCTCATCTATGTGCCGTTAAACGTATTTTCCGTTATCTTTGTGGTACAATTCACTTAGGACTTTGGTATTCACGTGTCACCTCTCTTGACCTAATTAGTTATTTGGATGCCAACTTTGCCGGTTGCAAAGTAGATCGAAAGAGCACAAGTGGCACATGTCACTTTCTAGGGCACTCACTAGTTTCTTGGTCTAGTAAGAAGCAAAATTCTGTTGCATTGTCTACCGCCGAAGCCGAATATGTTGCGGTTGGTAGTAGTTGCGCTCAAACGCTCTATATTAAACAACAATTGCTAGATTATGGTCTTACTTTCAATCATGTGTCTATTAGATGTGACAACACAAGTGCTATTTGTATTTCCAAAAATCTCATTCAACATTCTCGCACCAAGCATATAGAAATTAGACATCACTTTATACGTGATCATGTATCGAAGGGCGATGTTGAGTTGGTTTTCGTTAAAACAAATGAGCAACTAGCGAATATTTTTATAAAACCTCTTCAAGATGATAGTTTCTCAAAAATCCGTAGAGAAATTGGCATGGCAATGGAAAATGAAATGTAAAATGATCTTATTTTAATTTTCATTCTTGAATGTTGCTTGTTTATGCATCTCTTATTATTTTTTAATTTTAATTTTATTTATTTATTTATTTTTGTGTCAGTCGACTGACACTTACTCATCAGTCGACTGACAATTACCCTATTTTCTTATCTTTTCTCCCTAGTCAAGTCAGGCGACTGACAATTCCTGTCAGTCGACTGAAATATGAATTTTAGTCGACTGACACTGGACCATGAGTCGACTGAAATTTGATTTTTAGTCGACTGACACCCTTCTATCAGTCAACCGGTTCAGGGAATATTCCAGAATATTCCAATCAGTCAACTAACAGGGACTTGTCAGTCGACTGACGCGTGTATTAAAGTTGTTTCTAGGTCTTGTAACCGCTGCAATTCGTCTTCCCCAACCTCTCTCCACTTCCCTAAACCTCTCCCTACACGTTTTCACCCATTTACTTCCTCTATTTCTCTATTTATTCTCACTCTCCTCCTCATTCTTCTTCACAAACCCTTTATTTCAAAAGAGCTCTCATCTTTCTCTTCATTATCTGTCATGGCCTTCATTCTTCCTTTCTTTCTTGTCCTCTCCACCCTTATGGCACCACCTCGCCCAAACCAACTTCCTAGAAAACGTGCTCGATCTGCCACTCAGCGCCATCGTCGTCTTCCATCTCCATCTCATTCTCCTTCTCCATCTCCTCCTCCACATCACCATGCCCCTGTTGATGACGATGAAGAAGACGCACCAATGAATCTTCATGTTCTCTTTCCTAAAGCCACTCATCGTGTCGAGTTCCTCCGAAAGTTTGAGAATCGAGAACTTTGCAAAACCCGTATCGTAAAAAACTCCCTCTGTCGAGAGTTGAATATTTGACTCTTTTATCTCTTTCAAGCTATAGGTTGGAGCCACTTCATGTCTCTTGACTATCCCGCTCACGAACGTCTTATCCAAGCCTTCTACACTACCGTTACCGAGTCCGCCTCGGAAAATGCTCTTCATGCATCTGTCGCCGGCATCAACATTACCATCACCGATGAGCAATTTCGTAATTGGTTTCAAGTTCCAAGCATTGGCCAAACCATTTATCTTCAATATGAATGGTATCAAAGTCGCACTTTTGAGCCCAAAGACACCATAAATGTTATTTGCCACTCTTCCGATAGCATTCTTCCATCCACTTTGCTTGAGACTAAGCACCTCACTCTCGAAGTCCGTCTGATTCACAAAGTGGTCACTTATTCCATTTTGCTCAAATCCGGCAGCCGTGATCATGTCTCGCATTTTGAAGCTTATATAGTGTTTTGCATCGTCACCAACCATCCTTTCAACCATGCCCATATTTTTCATAAGCATGTCATGGCTTGCAAGAACTCAAAAAATAAGAAGTTTTTCTATCCTATTCCAATCACCCACATCCTTCACCTCTACCAAATTCCATCTGAAAACAAAGCTATAACTAATGTGAGTCTTCTGGTGGACGGTCGTTGCCTTAGCCAAATGGGTTTAGAAGTTAACTCTCAAGGTGTTCTCTAGCCAAAGACCCATTCCACATCAACCCGTCGCCCTCGCCAAGCTCTTCCAACCCAGCAACAAGCCCCTCCAACTCATGGCTAAGCCTCATCATCTTCTGTTTCTCCCGATGATCTCGCCATAGTTCCGGCAGGCCCTTCCACCCATTTTCCTAATCCTCACACCTTTCTCCTTCGTGAGATTCTTGGAGGTGTCAAGAAAAATGAGGAAGGAATTCTTCGCAATGCCAAGTCTATTTCCCGCACCGAAAGGAAAATTGTTGAGCTTTCAACTGATATCAGCACTCATTTTGCCGCTGTCGATTTTACGCTCGATGAGATTAAGAACTCCATCCCTCCTTTTTGATATTGAAAAAGAGGGACAAATGTTAGGAATCACATGTTTTGTTTTTGTTTTTGCATTTTTGTTTTCGTTTATTTATGTTGTTAGTAAAAGTATTTGTGGTAACGCTTTGTTTTGTTTTAGTATGTAGGCATGTTTAAATTCTCATGTATAATTTAACGAAAGTATCTAAATGAATGAGAATGCGTTTGCGTTTAGAAATGACCTAGTATGTAAAAACTTTGTTTATTTATATGCATAAAGTTAGGGGGAGCGTATTTTCAATGCCACTCTCGTTTGTCAAACAAGCAATAATTTGTCATCATAAAAAAAGGGGAGATTGTTGGCCTGAGGGTCAATCAAATAACAATTATCCGTTTTGATGATAACAAAATGTTAAGTACGTGTTTAGTACTAATGTGTTTACTCAGTTGAGCATTACAGAGTAACATGATTTTTATCGAAAACAAAAAGCTTAAAGGAATGACATAAATGTCATTTCACTTTTGAAATGCTTCAGAAGATTGAAGAATCAAGACTTAGGGTAGATTGGATGGTGAGTGACTTGTATCAAAGGGTTTATGTGAGGTTTTCACACGTATAAGTTCATCCTAAAAATCAAAAGAAATGAAAACTGCACTATTAGGTGACTGACCCTTCAAATCAGTCGACTCACAGACCTGCCAGTCGACTGATAGTTATTTGCCAGTCGACCGACCACGACAGAGAGTTTTTGAATTTCATCATGGCTATTTGCCAATCGACCGACATAGTGGTGTTAGTCGATCGACAACCATTCACCAGTCGACCGACAGTTGTTTGCCAGTCGACCGACCACGACAGAGAGTTTTTGAGTTATTTGCCAGTCGACCGACATTGTAATGTCCGTCGACCGATAGACAACCATCAGGTGACTGACAAATGGAAATCAGTTGACTAACGGAGCTAAAAAATGGCTTTTTCAGTGTATTAATGGCTCTTAACTACCCCCAGCTACCACCACTCTCAGCTCAGTCTCCTAAAGTGAGTCTCACTCTCTTAACTCTTGCCTTAGCTATATATATATAATGAGATAGCTTTTGTAGAAGACATCAATCTTTACTCCCTTGCACAAAAAAACTGATCTTCTTCTTCATTCCTATCCAAATATACATCAAGAAAAGCTTGAGCATTAAAAGCTAGACTCCTCTCATTCAATTCCAATCATTTGTGAGAAGTTAGTTAGAGAAGATCTTTGTTCCAACTCTTGAGTCATTTATTGCTAAGAGTGTGTAAGATCTTGAGAGAACCAAACACATAACATTAAACACTTAAGCTTATAAGGGTTTTGAGTGTTTATTGAGTGTATCATTTCTTTATACAATGATAGAGATCCTTGAGTGAATGAAGCTCATTGATCCTCAAGAGGGGTTTGTCCTCTTGTTTGCGTGACGGGCTCGTTAGCTCGTGTGTAAAAGTTTGTTATTCCACCCGTAAGGAAAAGTCATAGTGTGAGATTGGGAAAGTCTTAAGGGGGGATCCTTAAGCCGAGGAGTAAGAGTTACCGAACCTCGTAAAAATAGCAGTGTCATCCCTCTCTCTCTCTCTCTTTTGCTTTTTAATTTGATTACTTGCATGCTTACCTTATCTTGAGTTACATAATTGCTTGATTATTGCTTTCATAGGTCAAGAATCTAGTGTTGTTCAAAAGTGTTTATTGTTCACATTTTGTTTAACTTAAACTGTTGAAATCAAATTAAGTGCAAAAAGTGGCTAAGAATTTTTATAACCATATTCACGCCCCCTCTAGGGCTAATTATTGACTAATAGTTTTGTTTTTAAATCCTAAGATACTGCAGTATATGAATTTATTCTGGTCGTGGGTGTGCCTTTTGTTATGGTCATCACCTGTTTTAAATTTGTACTTGTGGTTCACATAATATTATGCATTGTATGAATTTATTTCCTTAATTTAGCTAATATAGGTTTATGTTTCAATCTACAAAACTAATCCGAACCAATCCAGTTCACCGCGGTCCGGTTTGGATTGATTTCGTTAGACAAATGGATTAGATTGGTTCCGGAAATTGAAAATCCGATAATAGTAGATCGGATCCAAAATATCCTCAATCCGGTCCAATCTGATACGTGTCCACACCTACTGCAAATGTTATAAGAATTTTGTTTAGGCAAAAGTGCATAATACCCCCTTGTGCTTTTCAAAAGTTACAAAATACCTCCTTGTGCTATTTTTAATTCCAAATCACTACCCTCACCTTTGTAAAAGATAGCAAATTCCCTCCGTCATGATATGTTTTACTCAAAATATTGATCATGTTGCCCCATTATCTTGTAATAATTCATTTTTAGTATTTATTTTATTTTTTCCCCTCTCTTTCAATAATACAAAACTTCACACACATGTTTATTTCAAACATAAATATGGTATTAAAAATCTACTTAAAACTTTATTATTATTTTAAAATATTTTTTGTGATAAATATAATAAAATTTTAAAATATGACTTATAAAATTAAAACATGCCTAAAATTCGCTTTTGTTATCCGTAATCACTAAGAAACTAACAAGGCTTGAGAAATTATTTTCATTTGAAAGATTACAACACTTGTTATGTTGGAGAGTATCACATTAATGTTGATGCGTGACTATTCTACAATAGATTTAGAGCTAAAATTTTAATATGTGAGAAATACTTTTCAACATAGAAAGTACTTCCAAATGATAAAAACTTCTTGGGTCTTGTTAGTTTTTCTCCCCGGTGAAACAAATAACAAAAAACGAATTTCAGACATGTTTTAATTTTGTGTCATATTTTAATTTTTATTGTATTATTTTAAAATAATAATAATTTTTTAAATACATTTTTAAAACCATATTTAGGTCTGAAATAAGTATGTGTGTGTGTGTGTGAAGTTTTGAATTATTAATTGTGTTATTGAAAAAAGAGAAAAAAAAAAGGTAAAAAAAAAACTAAAAATGGGTTATTACAAGAGAAGAGGGCAAAATAGTCAATGTTTTGAGTAAAACATATCCAAGGAGAGTAATTTGCTAACTTTTACAAAGGTGATGGTAGTGATTTGGGGTTAAAAATAACATAAAAGGGTAATTTGCTAGGTTTTACAAATGATAGAGTAGTGATTTGGCGCTAAAAATAGCACATGGGGTATTTTGCAACTTTTAAAAAACACAGATGTATTATGCACTTTTGCCTAGGGATAAGCATGGGGCGGTTTTCTCAAAACCCATAACCAAAACCGTAAAAATCTTCATCCCCCATAACCGCACCAAAACTGTTTAAAAATTTTACCTCTTCACCCAAAACCGCCCCAAACCATTCACCTTGTCTCCCAAAACCGTGTCACTAAATCTTTTTTTTTAAGAACAAATTAAAAATAATAAATTAATTATAACATTTTGACCTATATAGAAAACAATGAAGAATCCAATTTATTCGTAATAATTTCTAACACATAAATAAATTTCATAACTTAAATCACAATGAAAACTCCTGCATGAATTTGACTTTCAATCTACTAATGCTTCTGTCAAAAACAGACTTAACTTTAAACCCCATTTTAGTTCAATATATATAGATAAACTTCTGCATTAAAATTCTAGATCATATGATTTAAAAAACAAAACCAATACAAGCTTTTAGGATTTTTGTATATACATATATATATATATATATATATATGGGTATATAAGTAAATAGGTATTTTATTAAAAGAGTACAAGGTAATTTTAATATAAAAAGTTATAAAAATACATATAATTAAAAATATATATAAAAAATTATAATTATAATATGCGGTTTGGGACGGGGCGGTTTCTCACTGGGGGAACCTCTAAAACCGTCATCCGCCCCATAACTGTCGATTTTTTTTTCTTCACCCCTATAACCACCACATTTTTAAATGGTACGATTAAAAATTGCCAAAAATGGGGCGGCTCCCGGGGGTGGGTTTTATGCTCATCCTTACTTTTGCCTTTTGTTTATATATAAACTTAGAGAAACATTTTAGTTGTACAAGATTTCAGACAACCAAACATCATAATTAATAAAATATTTTCTAAAAAATATTCAACCACACAGACGGTTTCCGAAAAAGAAAATCTGTTAATGGATCAATTGGCGTATATTTTGATGAAAATTTTATAATATGCTCTCATGCTTAGGGACTTTTGAATGCTGATGCTGGGAAACGTAATCCGTGCTATTCTTATCCAGGCGAGATTGTGCCTAATTGTTTGGTATTTCATCTCAAGGTAGTTAAAATTATCTTTTCTCGCGGGTTGAGAGAAGAGATTAAAATGGTAGAGTGTCTCTTGAAGAGTGCCAAAGTTTTGAAGAAATTGAAGATTTACCCAATGCCTGCAAGAAAATTGAAGGTTTGTAATGAACTACTGATGTTGCCCAGAGGCTACAAGACTTGTCCTATCCAACTCTTTTCATCATCTTTGGGCTGTTTGACAAGTGTTCTGTTTTGAATGTTAATGTTTTTGTCGGAACCAGCGTTTGACACGGCGTGTTTTGTGTTTTGTTTTGTACTGTAACTTGAATAGTTGAAATATTTTGAAAAAAAAATATTTTTGCAGTGCTTGTTTCAACACGATAATCTGTATCTAGAATATATTTTGGTCAAACTTAAAAAGATTCAAATCTAAATTACCAAACAGGATTTTGATTTTAACTAAGAACACTTTATTATAAAAACATTTATTTTGTTTAAACTAAAAACAAAATTTCAAAAGAGAACGTGTACCAAATGGCCCTTTATCTGTTGCTTCTCGCAATGCAATTTAGAAAGAAATTATAACATGACATATATATCTTTATAAAATCTCTTCTTAATATATATATATATATATATATATATATATATGTATTTGATTTGATTTTTTTTTCTTTCTTTTGTGTATAATTGTGTTTGCTTTGTTTTTCTAATACTCAAAATTAATTTCTTGGAAAACAAATGGTATGTGAAAAGAAATAGAAGGGTTTTAATAGAGTAATACTTTCTCGTCTTTTAAAGTAAAATCTTAAGATTTTGGATGGGTGAAGTGTTTTCTTAATCATAAAATAAATGTTAGGAAAAAATAAATATTAGGTTTTTAGCGGAGTGAGTTCGTCCTCAAATAAATAATAATAATAACAACGTTGGGAGTTAAAATACAAGCATCTTAGTTTTACTACATATCTAATATAAATTGACATAATTGTAATAATCATACCTTTGTTTAAGATAAATAAATTAATTAATGAAGAAAATATTGCACAAATTAGCATACCATGGACATCACTTGATCATACAAAACAAACCACACTTATTTGAATCCAAGTTTAATCACAAAATATATATGCTGAAATATGGGGTGAACAATGATAATTAAAATATAAATAAGATCACCCAGCTCAAATCGTCAGCTTAATATATTATGTTCTGATCTATTGCAATTAGGTTATGAAGTTCAACAATTAGAAATTTTAATTCACGTGAGTGAAGAACATCTTATTCATTATTTTAATAGAGGGACAAAAAAATAGAACCTTCTTTTCATTGGTTGGCATATCACAACCATTTGAGCAGTGAGTGTGATTGCTTTATATTGAATTAGATAAATTGAATTAGATTAAGATAGTTCAACCACTACCCCAATATGCTTAATTAGTTTTTTATTCTAATTTAAATGAGTCTTTCTATTGTTATAAATTATATTATTTTCTCTACACAATAAGCTATACTCTACCATTTCTTAATTACCCGTATTATTTTATGGCAAAATATTACACCTTTGAATTACAACTTTAGTAGTCAACATGGAATTTTAGGAAACTAGAACCAGCAAATACATTTCTGAAAATAGTTTTATATTTTTTGAAAATTGAAAATAAAAATTTATAATTTTATTTTTAATTTAATGAATTTTCTAAAAACTGTTTTAAAAAATTTAATTAAAAAAAATTCAGTTTTCAAAAAACTCTTTTTATTAATTGTTCTTTAAAATTTTTGAGAACAGTTCTGAGAAATATAAACCAAACAAGCTCTTAGGATTCATTTGGACGGACATGAGAGAAAAGAAAAGAAATGATAATATTAATTATGAGGGAAAAGAAATGACAACAATATTTTAAATTTATGTTTGGATAGATTATGAAAGAAAGAAAAGAAATGATATCATTCTTGTTTGGATAAGTCACATGCGAGAAAAGAAAAGAAATAATAATAATTAAATTACTAGTATATCATTTAGTTAATAAAGTTATTATTTTAATTATAGATGATAGTTTTGTCATTTTAATATTTAAAGTTGTTATCCTTTCTTTCCTCTCCAAATCTTCTCATTTTTGGAGAGATATCATCAAAGAATTTTGTAATTATAAGTTTATTCCTCCAAATAATTTTTTTTTCTTCAAAATATCAACCCAAATACATATAGCACTATAATTTTTTTTCTTTTCTCCTCAAATTTTTTCAAATCTCTCCTATCAAATGAAGCCTTTAGGGCCTGTTTGGTAACGCTCCCGCTCCTGCTTCCAAACGGATTTGGAAGCTGAAGCGTAGCGAAGCAAGTTTTTTCTGAAGCGGAAGCATGTTTGGTGCCGATGATTCTGATATGAGAAAAATGAAAGCTAAAGCATGCAGAACATGTTTGGTGGAACTGCTGATTTCCTAAAATGTGAAAGCAAAACATGTTTGGTGAATTCAAATGATTTGAGATTCTGTTTTTTTTTTTGGATTTTAGATTGAATATAAGAAATTAATAAGTTCTACAATTAAAAAATAATAAAAATTTTATTGCACAAGGCCTCTAATTTGGATATTGTAAATAAATTTTTTATTTTTTGTAAACTATAATTTTGGATAAAAATAATTATATTTTTGTAAACTATAAAATTTTTTGTAGGTAAATTCTAAATTATAATATTGTATTGCACAAGACCTTTGGTTATAATATTTTATTTTGGGTAAAGTGCATTAAACCCTCCTCAACTATTGCCCCATGAGCACAAAACCCCCTCAACTACAAAAGGGGCAAATGTTTTTTTATAATTTTCAAATTTTATATATTTTTTGAAATTTATATTTTTTTTTCGAATTTGATATATATTTTTTGAATTTTATATATTTTTTTCAAAATTTATATATATATTTCAAAATTTATATACTTTTTTCAAATTTTATATTTTTTTTCGAATTTTATATATGTTTTAAAAATTTATATATTTTTTCAAATTTTATATATTTTTCGAAATTTAAAATATTTTTTTGGAATTTTATATATTTATTTTTAATTTTATATATAATTTTCAAATTTTATATATTTTTCGAAATTTATATTTTTTCGATTTTTTTTTTTGAAATATATATATTTTGAATTTTATATATTTGTTTCAAAATTTATATACTTTTTTCGAATTTTATATTTTTTTTGGAATTTAATATATTTTTTAAAAATTTATATATATTTTTCAAATTTTATGTATTTTTTGAAATTTAAAATAATTTTTTGGAATTTTATATATTTATTTCTAATTTTATATATAATTTTCAAATATTTTATATTTTTTGAATTTAATATTTTTTTTTCAAAATATATATATATATTTCAAAATTTATATACTTTTTTCGAATTTTATATTTTTTTTCAAATTTTATATATTTTTAAAAAAATTATATATTTTTTTCAAATTTTATATATTTTTCGAAATTTAAAATAATTTTTTGAAATTTTATATATTTATTTCTAATTTTATATATATTTTCGGAATTAAATTTTTTTTTTGAAATTTTATACTTTGAAGCAAACCTAACATGTTGCAAAGAATTTGGGAGCAACTTATAATGGGCCCTACTAAAAATAGTGATGGGAGCAAGTAGAAGCAAGGTGAGTCTTGCTTTCAAATTTGAAGTTTTGTTCTATCCTGCTTCCAGATTTTGAAAGCGGGAGCAACCAACCAAACAAGCCTGCTTTGTGAACAGTAATAGAAACAGAAGCAAAAGCAGAAAACGGGGCGTTACCAAACAGGCCCTAAAGTCTTCTTGTTGGGAAAATGCACACACACAATATATATATATATATATATATATGTATATATATATATTGAGTATCTCTAATTGCGGAAAAATTGGATTGCAGTTAATATCTCTGGGGATTGAAAAAAGATCAATGAGTCCTTCAATCCCCAAGTCTATTCAAAGTCAAAGTTCGCCAGCGTCTAGAGACCGTAGACTCTAGCTAGGTCTAGAGATTACTACTAATAAAAAATTGGTAGCCTATTATAAAAATACATCATTTTTATAGTATTATTATGGGTAAATTATACTTTTCTTTAAGATATGATTTATTATAATTTTATTCTCTATTTTTGAATAATTATAATTTTACTCCCTAAAGTTTGGAAGTTGTAACAAATACCTCATGTGATGAAATTCCGACGTGATCAAACCTGGTCAATAGTAGGTGAAATGTCTAAAATACTTTCATATTTATTGTTATGAACATTTTTTCTCCAATCTACTACACTATTGCTTCATTTTGCCATAATTTGGACACACTAATTGGACAATTATGAACAAATTAGACAAAAAAACCCAATTTTTTACACCATAATTGAGAAATATTCAGGGGTATATATGTCATTTCACTTTTTTTATCATAAGAATTGTGCTTTGATGACCTAGAGGGGGTGAAATTGTAATTATCCAAAAAATAAGGATAAAACTGTAATAAATTATATTTTGAGGGGGTAAAAGTATAATTTATCCTATTATATATGAGATACACCTACCACAGCACTGTAGTTCAGCAACAAACTGAGAGATGGCAAGGAAAATAATAATGGTCATAGCTATGCTTCTTCTGCTTTTAGTCTCATCAAGGCCTATGGAGATAGCTGAATCTTCTACTTCCACTCCATATGTTCCAAACCAATGTAAGTATTCACTTCCCAAATTTCATAAAATTGACACATTTGTTATGACTATTTATTCATTTATTTTATCCTTGCGCAAAATTTGTCATTTAAAATTTTAAATATTTATTAATTAGACAAAATGCTCAGGTCAAAGAAGATAATCATAACCTTGAAGAGCTCAGACGATAAATACATCGAAGTTGATGAGGTTGTGGCATTTGAATCACAAACGATCAAGAACATGAGTTCGGATAACGGCATCCTCCATCTGCCAAATGTTACGGGCGAGATCTTAGCCAAAGCGATGGTTTATTGCAAAAAGCACGTTGAGAGCCCGAAGAGTGATGAGGAGCTAACGAAGTGGGATGCTGAATTTGTGAACGTGGAGCATCGCACCCTCTTTGATCTCGTTGTGGCTGCTAACTATCTCAACATAACGGGTCTGTTGCAGTTGACAGTAGATACACTTGGCGACTTGATGAAAGGAAAGACTGTCGAGGAGATTCGCGCAACATTCAACATTACCGATGATTGCACCGGGGATGGAGAAGGAGAGATTAGGCCTAAGGAGAAATTTGCAGGAGGTGAAAATGATCAAGGGGATGGTCAAAGTAACATGGTATATTTTAGCTTATAAAATATAGATGTATTATATATAATATATAAATTAGTAAGAAAATGTGTCTCTTTAGTGTATAGTATTAGGAGGCTGTCTGTTTATGACTCGTGAGCACATTTTTATGGACTTTTATATATTTGTGTAAATTTAGATTTAAATTGACATTTTTCTTTTTCCTGTTTTATTGTCTCTTTGCTTAATGATAAACGTGTGTACTGGAAGGTGCCTTATTCTTAATATAACTTAGGTTGTGAATAATACCTTTTAAAAGACAAAAAGATAAAGTCATTATGTTTAGAAAGAAAAAAAAAAGAAGAAAGAAAAAATAAATAGATTGTAAAGAAAATGAAAAATGAGAGAAAGAACCCAAAAATTTACTACAAATTGTTGAATATTGTATTGAATAATGGATGTGTTTGATGTTCCATGTATTAACAATAACTGAGGTTTTTCCTAATTAACGGGTCAATGTAGGGGCCCCACTGTCCCAAGGCAGTGCAAGAATTTTTGGAACTGGCCAAATATTAAACCATAGATACTACCATTGAATTATGGGTAAAATGCAATGAACTATTATACTTTTGCAACTAACTCCGAATTAGAACAAACCATTCTCAACTATCAATTTGTTACAATTTGTTACAATTTGTCCCAATTTTATTACAAAAGACTATCATGCCCTTACTATTATATTTGCTAATTCTTTAAATTATATAAATATTATTTCTCTTAGTTAGATTATTAATTTTACCATTCACATTAAATGTATTAAAGTAAATATATTCTTAAATACTAAAAAAATAAAATTAAAAGTTGTAATTATTTTATTTTTAAATTAATTAACTTGTTATTAAAATTTAATTTGATTTAAATAATAAAACTCATGATCCTATTTAATTTTTTTTTATGCCAAATGAAAACTTCTTTTCATAGAAATATATTCATAAATAAATCACCACAATTTACTTAGAGAATAATCACCTTTTGATTTTCTTATGTTATATATATAAATAATTTTAATTAAATAGCTAAGCATTTTAGAATTTTGTTTAATTCTTATTTAAACAATCTAAATAAATGATTCGAAACATAAAATTTAAAAAATCATGTGTAATTCTATATTATTTTGAATGAAGAATATGCCATCAAATTATTCTTAATAATTTCATAATCTAAGTTAATAAGAAAAATGTATTAATTAATATTTATTAAAGAAAGGGCATTTAGGTCATTTATAAAAGTTTTTTTAAAAAAATGGGGCATTTTGCAACAAATATGATAGTTTAGGAGAGTTTGTTGCACAATTTATAATTCAGAAGTTATTTGCAAATCAAGTTATAGTTAAGTGGGGTTTATTGCATTTAACCCTTGAATTACAGTGATAGAGTTTAATTCTGGTGCATTTTCAAGATATTCTTTATACATAAGCTATGTAGTTTACTTTTACATATTTTTGTTCATTTTTGCATGTATTTTTTCTCTGTTGTCCGAGGTTATCTGTGGTAATTGTGATTCACGGGATCGATTGGTGCATTTTAAATTTATTCTCTATATATAAAGTATTCGGTTTTTTTTTTTTTATGCACGTATTTGCTATGTCGTTAGTGCACAAATCAAACTGTAAATATATATGTGTTGCAAATTGATGCATTAATCAGGGTCGTCTTGATAATAAGACGATTTAGGCGGCCGTCTAAGGCACCGCACGAGAGGAAACCCCAAAATTTCGGGGGCCTTATATATATATATATATATATATATATGTGTAATTTTTAAAATAAGTCTTTATATAATATTGTAAAAATTAAATTTTTAGAATGGACCTCCTTATAATATTGTAAAAAATAAGCTTTTAGAATGAGTCTTCTTATAATATTGTAAAAAATTAACTTTTAGAATGGACGTTCTTATAATGTTGTAAAAGAAATTTTTTTGGAATGAACCTAAATAAAATGGGCCTCCATATAAATTAGATTTTTAGTACACATTTTACAAAATGATTTTATATTTGAAATTTTTGGACAAAACGAAAAGGCATGGACGGCTAGGGTTTCTCTTTTTATTTTCTCCCCCATTCTCACTCTCATTAATCTCATCAGCTCAGAGTTCTTCAATTTTCATCTCTCTCTCAAAATATTATTGTCTTATTTTTTCCAATCTTAATTCATCAATCGAGGGTCACAAACAACTATATTGATGAAACCATCCTTTTCGATTGGTTAGTCTGACCTTATTTTTATCTCCAGATTCTAGGCCACAGATATATTTGGTTTTTTATTTAAATTTAAAAAGCTAAAATCATTAAGTGACGATAGTTTAAAAAAAAAATTATCTTGATTTAGAACAATTTTAAAACATACTGAGTCTTCTAATATTCATGGTTTTGATTTATTTTCAGAATTAAAAGTTTTCAAAGAAATTTTACTAATAGAATCACAAATATTAAATTATATTAAACAATTATTCTTTTCCAAATGCATGCATTGCTTACCGAATATTTTTGACAATACCGATAACCATTGTCGTAGCAGAAAAGAGTTTTTCAAAATTAAAGTTGATAAAATCATATCTAAGATTTACAATGTAGCAAGAAAGATTAAATGGATTGACTATATTATCTATTGAAAAAAAAATTTTGTCAACATTTGAATACAAGAATCTGATTAATAATTTTGCATTTCAAAAAGTGAGAAGGATGATTTTTAAATAAGTGTAACTAAAACTAATATATAATATACCAAAAGTTCCTTTTATATTTTTTGTTTAACGCCTCCGATTTCACCTTTTATATTTTTGGTCTAAACTCTTCAATTTCATTGACACGCACTGACATTAATTTTACATATGTTCTGTGTCACTAGCTCATATCTAATGATATACAACTCACTTTTCAATTTGTGTAGGTTAGCATTCGTTAGGGTTATTATTATTGTTTGGTATTAGTTTGCATAACTGACTCATTTATTTATCATTACTATGAACTTTTGAAAGATTGGTATGATATAAGTAGTTAACGTGCTAAAATTTCCTTACCCAGCTTATATATTTTTAGATACAGACATACATTTAAATATATGTACTGCTGTAAAAGATTTGTTAGCTTGCTGCTTATACATATATGTATTCCTGTAAAAGTATCTTTGAGAATCTAGAAATTTATTTTCGCTAGAATAAAATTATTGGTATGTGAAGTTTTTTTAAAGTGTCTTCTTATGAAGATGAGTTATATATTACTCGCAACATAGGAAGATCTGATATGAATTGGATAAGGTGAAAGCCCATGCAAACACGATACATAGATGAAAACAGTAGGATAGTGTATTCAAGTGTAAGGCCCAAAATTAAGGTCCAATGAAGTAAAAGGCCTAACATCAACCATTAAATATGTAATTATTGGGACGTAACCCGTCAAAGAGAATATTCTAGAATTGCTTAGGACTCAAGGCCAAAAGTCCGCTAAGGTAGGGATGAAAGTAATTGAATTGTAAATGAAATCAAATCCCTACAATAAAGAGATTCGATCTAAATCCTAATGGGCCAAGGAACCCATCTTTTTGTAAAAATAAGGCGTTAGAGCCTCAATAAAGACATTAGAGTGTTTGAGCAAAAAATAACACTTACACCTTGGCGCCGTCTGTAGGAAACGAAGGTTTTTATCGATCTTCTTTCTCGTTTTTTCGATTCCTTTCTTTTACAAAAAACTTTGTGAGAGCAGCCATGGTGGATACTAGATCCTCCGCAGCAGCAACGACAACGGAAGCCAGCACAACCCAAGCCGATCAAATCCAAGTAATCATGCAAAGATTAATGGCGGTTGAAAGAAAAAACGAAGAACTTGAGCGACATAATGCCGATCTTCACCACAGGCTCGGTCGGATTCCTGATCCAACTAACGCCGCCAACCCTGCTAATGGTGTCAACAACGAAGGCATAATACCATATCCACCCCGGTATGATGAGGGCGAAAACAATAGGCAGGAGGGGACTGGAAGTAGAGCGGCTGATGATCAAGAAGAGATCTCTATTCCAGCACCCGGGGGCCTGCCACCTCAGCAACCTCCAACCATGAAAGACTTGGAGGACATGGCTGCCAAGATCTAGAGGCAAGTGTTGGAAAGCATGAAGGTCCAGACCCCCTCCATGAAGGACTTAGCAGCCCACGCTGCCATTGACATGATCAAATTGCCCTTCACAAACAAAATAGACCAGGCAGAGTACCCGAAGAAGTTCCGCCTGCCAACTTTCACCCTCTATGATGGGACGAAGGACCCGTCAGATCATATTTACCAATATCAGACAAAGATGACCGCCTAGACGAAAGACGAAACCCTCATGTGTAATGTATTCCCCACCAGCCCGACTGAGGCACCCCTCATCTAGTTCAGGAAACATCCGCCTGGGTCAATTGGAAGTTGGAGCAAGTTGTTCGAACTTTTCATAGAATAGTACTATGACAACTAGAGGTAGAAGAAAATTATCTCCAGCCTGTTCACGATGACCCAAGAGAAAGAAGAAAGCCTCCAGAGCTTCTTATCTAGGTTCACAAGGGAGATGTCTTCCATTGACCAATGCGATCAGTTGTCGGCGGTTAAGGCATCCAGAATGACCCTGATTCCCGGCACCAAGTTTCATGCATCCTTGGTAAAGAGGCCCCCTAGTAACATTGGGGAGCTAAATTCTAGAGCCCAGGGGTACCTTAGAATCGAGGAGGAGGAAACAGTTTGACGAAAGAGGGTGACAATGGTAACTATTGAGGCCCGTACAAAAGACCGCATCAAGGATCAGAAACCATACCGTCCAGCTCCCGCTTCCACATCAAATAAGCCAGCCGATAAGAAACAGTGGGTAGAAGAGAATGTAACCCCCCTCAAGACCAGTCTAGGTAAACTCTACCAAGAGAGTAAGGGAAATGGAATATTCTGACCCCCTCTACCAATGAGACAACCCATGGAGCAGAGGGACAGGACCAAGCATTGTGCCTTCCATAGTGAGTATGGCCACCACACTAACGATTGTAGGAGCCTGCGCAAACAAGTGGAGGCGATGATTGTAAATAGAGAGCTAACTGAGTATGTTGTAAATGACCAAACCCGAGTCGAATGTCAAGGTGGTGGCCCTCAGAACACTGCCCCGACGGGAAATCCAGTGCGGGTGATTTACATGGTTCAAGGCGGGCATGTTACAGAGGAGGTTGAGGGGGTCAGGAGATCCTAGATGCACCAAGCGCATAAGCTCAGAAGAATTGGTGAGGTATGCCAGACGTCCAACAAGAAGGAAGAGTCTTAGATAAGTTTCACCGAGTTTGACCTAAGAAATGTGCAGATGCCCCATGAAGATCCTATGGTCATCTCACTTTTTGTGGCCAATTGTTTAGTCAAAAGAATCATGGTAGACCTTGGCAGCAACATGAACATCATGACTAAATGGGACTTTGACAAACTCGGAATGGACACAAACCGGATGCACCTTGCCAGAATTCCCCTCGCCGGATTTGATGGCCGACAGGTGGAACCAATTGGGGTCATTCAGCTGTCTGTATCAGTTGCCAGAAGAACCCTCAAAGAAAGCTTCGTGATGGTAGACGTCAAGCCATCATATAACCTTCAGATGGGTAGGGGCTGGATCCACAAGATGCAGGGGGTTTCCTCAACTTTTCATCAGGTCATGACGTGCATCGATCCAAATGGATTTGACGTGATAGACATTCCAGGAGATCAGGTAGCCGCAAAAGAGTGTTATGCAATGACCATAAAGAACTTGAGCAAATGGGCTAGGCTAGAAGAAAAGAGACAACAAGGTCTCAAGTACAAAGAAAAATAGCAATTATAGACTGACCTGTTTGAGGAGGGTTGGGAAAACCAGGTCACAAGAGAGCCTCTCCAGGAGGTAGACATCAGCCCCTCTAAAGATTGCAGAAGCATATTTATCGGCTCTCTACCCTCTCAACTATTGAAAAAGTGGACCTAATTATACTGTTACACAATAATATAGATATATTCGCTTGGTCACATTTGAACATGCCTGGAATAGCTCCGTCAGTTACTCAGCACAACCTCAACATCGACCCTGATGTTAGACCAATAAAACAGAAATAGAGGGGTTTTGGGGTAGAAATAAATCAGATCATAGCTGATGAAGTAAAAAAGCTACTAGAGGTAAGGTTCATAAGGGAAGTTAAGTACCCAACTTGGCTCGCCAACGTAGTGGTCGTTAAGAAGAAGAATGACAAGTGGAGGGTCTGCATCGATTTCAGCAATCTGAATAAAGCTTTTCCCAAGGATTGCTTCCCTCTGTCGAAAATAGATTAGATAATGGATGCAATAGCTGGATACGAGCGACTATCTTTTCTAGACGCCTACTCAGGATACAACCAGATCCCCATGAACCTTGTTGATGAGGAGAATACATCATTTCACATAGGAAGGTACATTTTATTATAAAGTAATGTCTTTTGGACTAAAAAATGCAGGTGCTACCTACTAGAGGCTGGAGAAAAGAGTCTTTGGGAACCTGATGGGCCACACGGTAGAGGCATACATCGATGACACAATGGTCAAAACAAAAAATAAAGAGGACCACCTTTCAACATCTGAAAGAAGTATTCCAAGCAGTTAAAAGCTATAGGATGAGGCTTAATCCTTCCAAATGCTCATTCGGGGTCTCGTCTGGTTAGTTCCTGGCCCACATAGTAAATCGGATGGGGATCAAAGCCAGTTCGGCTCAAGTCACATCACTCTTACATTCAGAAGAGCCCAGAACCCAGAAAGAAATCCAGACTCTAATAGGGCGGGTGGCTGCACTGAGCAGGTTCATTTCCAGACTCACAGATAAGTGCAGGCCATTCTTTCAGGCCATCAGACCAAGGAAAGATAATATTTAGGGGCCAGAGCAGATCAAAGCACTACATAAATTGAAGGAGTATCTGATAAGCCCACCGGTGTTGGTCTTTCCAGACCTGGGAAAAATGTTTCACCTTTACCTAGCAGTATTAGTACCTCTATAAGAACATTTATTGTAATTGTTTATTTTATGGCATGTTCTAGACAATAACTATGTTGAGTGTTAGATATGTTGTGTTGGTTTCAACGACATCTACAACATACAACAAAAGGCAATAGTCAATAATACAAATGAAATACAAGAGAAGTGCAATATTTAGTAAAAATGTCTCCCGGAGGACAAAAACGGTATTTCCCAAAATCATCAATTCAAGCAAAAAGTTTCGAGGAGTCAAAAGGGTTAT
Organism: Cornus suecica; assembly: GCA_963922005.1. Classification (NCBI taxonomy): domain Eukaryota; kingdom Viridiplantae; phylum Streptophyta; class Magnoliopsida; order Cornales; family Cornaceae; genus Cornus; species Cornus suecica. The sequence continues at coordinate 33,437,001 of OY998247.1, read as the reverse complement.
TTTGGCACAGTTACGGAGAAAAGTGGTTTTAACAAAAATGCCTACGCTTTCAGTTTCAAAATATGGCTGGAAAGTGGATTTGTATGCTTGAAGGTACGCTCCAAGCTACAAGCTACGCTTGGAACTACGCTTCAAGAGTAGCTGCGGCAAGTTTTTGGCTATTTTTTGCTGCGATGTTGAAATTGTTCAGGGGTTGGTTTTATGATGCGTTCACGACTCATACATATTATAGTACATGTTATATACATGATATATATATCATATTGAAGGGTTTTGAAGTGAAATTACGAGAAAGGACAAGCTTCGGGTTTGGATCATCTTTGCCTATAAATACTCAAGTCTGAAAGAAGAAGAGGCACATCTTGAAGAATTCTCTGCAAGTTTTTTACAACTTCATCTCCTTCTACAGAGAGCTACATATGGTGAGAGAATATTATTGAGTGATTAGAGATACACAAGTTCTCTCTTGTTATTGGACATCTTCAATTGTGTTTCTACATTGACGATTTCTATGCATGATTGAATGGTATAATTACTGAAAAATTCACACACTGTCTATTGCAACATGGTTGTTTTGATCCGTTGAAGAGCGGAGCCGTCTGAGTGTGGAGATCGGAGCAGGAGGCTTCGTGGTTATTCAATCTATTGAGAAATAGAGCCATCAGAGTACAGAGATCGGAGCGAAAGCTTCGTGGAGTGCGAGTGAATCTAGACTTTCAGATGTCGAGTGAAGAACAACAAATTACAGCGGTTGTAAGTTCTGCTTTCATAGAGTCTGTACAAATTCTATGATTCATAGTGCATTGATACCTAAGCGTATCCGTGGTTTTTACTTTGAGTTTTTCCTAGGTTTTTCACGTAAAAATCTCCGTCTCTTCTCATGATTTAAATTATTTTCTTGATTGATCTATTTTGATAATTGAATTGAGAATTAGGGTTTGTGACTGTTTAAAATTGAATTTCCACTAAATAATTTTAATTGATCATAAAATCGATAAAAAACCTATTCACTCCCCTCTAGATTGTTTTCACTATCGTCTAGGTAATTTTAATTGGTATCAAAGCGTGATTGCCTCTTTTAGGTTAACTACTTATGTCCTCTTTGTTTGATGGGTCGAATTACACATATTGGAAAGCAAGGATGATAGCGTTTTTGAAATCTTTAGATGAGAGAACGTGGAATGTTGTATAAGTAGGATACTCACTTCCCACTATGAAAGACGATGCGACCAATGAAGGGAAATCAAAACCGTCGAGCGAGTGGACTGCTGCCTAGACGAATAACGCGAATTGGAACTTAAAGGCGTTGAATGCATTATACAATGCTGTAACTCCAAGTGAGTTCAAGAGGATTGCTACGTGCGTAATTGCCAAGGAAGCTTGGGACATTCTCCAAGTCACTCATGAAGGAACGTCGAAGGTGAAACAATCAAAACTTCAAATTCTGAATTCTCGAGTTGAGTAGCTAAAGGTGGAGGAGGATAAAGTCTATGCCGACTTTGAGTCCAGGTTAACTGATATCGTAATAGGTTGTCATAACTTAGGTGAGCTTATTCATGAGACTACCATAGTAAAGAAAATCCTTAGGTCTCTTCCTGAATATTTTCGATCTAAGCTCACTGTCATCTCAGAGGTCACGAGTTTTAAAGAAATTAAGGTTGAAGAAATAGTTGGAAATTTTAAATCTTATGAGATGGAGATGTTTAAACATCCCCTTAAGAAGGCTAATGGCACAAAAGAGAAGAGCATAGCTTTCAAAACCATTAGGGAAGATCATGTTGAACCTGATGAAGAAAGTGAGTTAAGTCTAAATGATATTGCCATGTTTGCTAAGAGGTTGAACAAATTTATTAGGGTTAAACAGAATGGACAAGGATAAAAATTTGGGGATAAGTTGGGTGAGTCTAGAAGTCGAAATAAGACTCAAACTAGGAAGGATAAGTCTGATCCTAAAAAGAAGAAACCCCAATATTTTGAATGTCAAGGATATGGTCACATAGTTATATAGTGTGCAAATACTTTGAAGAAATCCAAAGGATTAGCTGTCAGTTGGGATGATGACTCTAACAATGGACCAGTTTGTGATGCGACAGACTCGGATGTAGGTGATGATTCTGAGAATTTCACTGTGTTTGCTGCATAAAGCAAAGAGGTCAGAGAAGTTGCTACAAGTTGGGCGATCTCTGAAGAAGAAGGTTCTGAGAGTGATGAAGGTTGTGATGATACACTTCAAGAGTCTTATGACAAATTACTTGATAAGACCGCACAACTTCATAAAAATCACATGAAACTTTTGACTAAGAGTCTTAATATGGACAAAGAATTACATTCTTTAAAAGATGAATTAGTCAATAGTTCTCAAACTCAAAATCTCCTACAGACTCAAAAGGCCAAGTTGGTTGAGGATTTGAAGAAATCTGAACTAAAAAGAACTTAGGCGTTGAAGTTGGTAGATTATCTCAATAAGGAAGTGGTTGAGAAATATACTAAGATTGACAATTTGGAAAAAGAGCTGAAAGATGCTAACTTGACTATTTAGAAGTGGTATAGTGGAACTCTTAAGCTTAATCATATGTTGAATCTTGGAAAACCTGCAGGAAATACAAAGGGATTGGGTTTTGTTGGAGTAATGCTGAATTCAAATGTTGTTGTAAAAACCACCGTTGTAAAAGCTTCCCATGTAGCGACCAGTTCTTCACAAGGAAATTCAAATTGGAATCCTGATACTCGAGTATATGTCAAAAGACCTGTTGAAAGCAAGCCTTTCTTTACCTTTAGATATTCTAGGAGGTTAATTGATAGAGTTCAGAGGTCACATTCGACCAAGGTGTTCGAAGCTATGAGGGAAGGTGTTGAAGTCAGTGAGGAACAAAGAGTTCAACATGGAGATCATGTTCAAGATCAAATTCAAATGCGAAATGAAGAAATGAAGAATTTTCAAATATTGGCGAATGGAGCTCCAAAGATGAATAAATCATGGATTAAAAAATGTGAGCTACACTATTTTGTAGTTCATACTATTCTTAGAGCACGCAAGTCTACTTCTTGGTATCTGGATAGTGGATGTTCGAGGCATATGATTAGAGATAAGTCATTGTTTGGATTTCTCGAGGAGTGTCATGGTGGGATAGTCACTTTTGGTGATGGAGAGGAGTCGAAGGTTCTAGGCAAAGGTACCATTGTGGTTTCTGGTTTACCTAAACTAGAAGATGTGCTTTATGTAGAGGGTCTTAAAGCAAATTTGTTGAGCATAAGTCAGATATGTGATAATAATCATAATGTCACTTTTTCTCCTGATAAGTGTTCGATCATTGACTCTTCTGGAAATTGCGTGATGGAAGGTATGTGTTCAACTGATAATTGCTATTGCATTGTTCCTAATTTTGAATTGTTGTGCAATAGAGTTAAACTTGATGAAGTTGAAATCTGGCATCAGTGGACGAGACATGTTAATTTTTGAGAATTAACAAAAATGACTAAGAATGAAATTGTTAAGGGAGTCCCTAAGCTTAGTTATGCAAAAAAGGATTGTGTGTGGATCATGTCAGAAGGGTAAACAAGTCATATGTCAGCACAAAAAGATAAATATCATTGGTACTTCTAGACCTTTAGAGTTGTTGCATATTGACTTAATAGGTCCCACTAGGACCATGAGCAAAGGAAGAAATAAGTATATTTTTGTCATGGTGGATGATTACTTAAGGTTTGCGTGGGTTGTATTTCTGAGTGAAAGAGGCTTCTGAAAGTTTTAAGAAGATTTGTTTAAAAATTCAGACTCAGAAGAATTATTCCATTTTAAAAGTAAGGAGTGATCATGGAAGGAAGTTTGAAAATTTAGAAATTGAAGTGTTTTGTGATGAGAGAGGAATAAAACATGAATTTTCAGCACCGAAAACTCCACAACAAAATGAAGTTGTTGAGAGGAAGAATAGGGTTATTCAAAAAATGACCGATTTTATACTATAGGGTAGAAATGTTCCTAGGTATTTTTGGATCGAGGCGTTGAACACAGTGTGTTACACCTCAAACAGAGTTTATCTTAGGTTTGACACCTTAAAAATTCCTTATGAACTGTGGAATGGCAAGAAATCCAATGTAAAATATTTCAAGGTTTTGGAGCAACATGTTATATTATTAGAGATCGTGAATATATTGGGAAGTTTGAGTTTAAGAGTGATGAAGGAATATTTTTGGGTTATTCATTGACTAGTCGAGCATATAGGGTGTTTAACCTTAGAACTCAAACTATACTGGAATCTGCCAATGTAGTGGTTGATGACTCATGTGTTAATGAGTCTCCGACGTATGTTGAGGAGGAGGATAATAAGTCATTCTTTCAATTAGGAAATGATTCTTCTGATGTTGGTGAAGAGGACAATGTGGTTCATAATGGTAGTTCTAGTCCTATAGAATCGCATGATCAAACTTGTGATGCTCATGATACTCCTTTTAAAGAACCATTTGCAAGGGTAAAATTGTACCATGCTTTGGATAATATTATAGGATCTGTTGATCAGATGATGGTGACCCGGAGAAAGTCTAGGAATGAGGTTTCATATGCATGTTATACATCTTTCTTATAACCTAAAAATGTCAAAGAAACTTTTCAAGATAGTGATTGGATTAATGCGATGGAAGAAAAAATTCAACAGTTTAATAAGAATGATGTGTGGTATCTTATGCCTAGACTGAAGGAGATAAATGTGATTGGTACCAAGTGGATATTCAAGAATAAAAAGGATGAACATTGTACAGTGGTTAGGAATAAGGCTAGGCTTGTTGCTCTAGGATATACTCAGATGGAGGGTATTGATTTTGATGAGACTTTCGCTCCGGTTGCTAGGCTTGAATCTATTCGGATTTTATTTGCTATAGCATGTCATCTTAGTTTTAAGTTGTATCAGATCGATGGAAAGAGTGCATTCTTGAATGACATTCTACATAAAGAGGTGTATGTGGAGCAGCCAAAAGGATTTGAAGATCCTCATTGTCCTGGTCATGTGTATAAGCTAAAAAAATGCTCTGTATGACCTAAATGAAGCTCCTAAAGCTTGGCATACAAGGTTAACCGACTACCTGTTGGGAACAAGTTTTATTCGAGGGGGAATGGACAAAACACTATTTATTCATAAAATTGAGAGTGATACAGTTGTTGCTCAAATATATGTTGATGATATTAAGTTTGGTTCCACTTCTGAAAAACTTGCTCATTATTTTGGAGATAAAATGAAACATGAATTTGAGATGAGCATGATTGGTGAATTGAACTTCTTTCTAGGGCTTCAAGTTAGTCAATTAAATGATGGGATTTTTGTTTCTCAAACTCGTTATGCCTTGAAATTAGTAAAGAAGTTTGAGTTGGAAAAGGCTAAGGATGCTCGCACTCCTATGAGTACCAGTGTCAAGCTTAGCATAGATACTAAAGGCAAAGATGTTGATCTTACACTTTATAGGAGTATGATTGGGAGTTTGTTATACTTGACTGCCAGTCGACCTGATATTGCTTTTAGTGTTGGTTTGTGTGCACGTTATCAGGCGAGTCCTAAGGAGTCTCATATTACTGTTATAAAAAGGATTATCAACTATGTTAAATGGACAATGAATTATGGAATGTGGTGTCCATCAGGTACTAATACTGATATCGCATCTTTTTCTGATGCTGATTGGGCCGGTAATGTTGATGATAGAAACAGTACCAGTGGATGGTGTTTTTATGTTAGAAATTGCTTAGTTGCTTGGCCTAGCAATAAGCAAAATTGTGTTTCTCTGTCCACTACTGAGGCTGAGTATATAGCAGTTGGTAGTTGTAATACTCATGTTTTGTGGATGCGTCAGATGTTGCAGGATTATGGTTTTTCTCAAGGTACAATGACTGTGTTCTGTGATAACACAAGTGCAATAAATATTTCTAAAAATCCTGTTCAACACTGTAGTAAAAAACATATAGATATTCGACATCATTTCATTCGTGATCTTGTTGAAGATGGTATAGTGTCTTTAGAGTTTATATCCATAGATTCTCAGTTGACAGATATCTTTACAAAATCATTAGATTTTCAAAAGTATGTTAGTCTTAGGAAATCTATTGGTATGCTTTCTTTAGAATAGATATTTTCTTATCTATCATTCTAGGAACGTATTGCATTATTTTCCTAGAATTGATAGGTAATCATGCATCTGTATTATATGTATTTATGTATGCATTTTATTTTGAAATAAATGACAATAAAATTTTTGAGACTGTTGAGCTTGGCTAAAGCACACAAGTGGTCATATTTTACTATATTTTCACATTTACTTGTTTCATTATGCATATGTGAAGTAGAAGTATCAGTCTGACCTAAGATTTTTATATGGCACTTGGCATGATTATTTTATGTTACAAAACCTTAATCTTTGGTGCTAGTTGCTTCGGTGATGATTGTAATGCCTGCTAAAAATGGTAATTTTTTCATTTAACCCGAAGTGGTATGAAGGTTCATGAGCTATGCTAGATTGGTCTATGCATGAAATATCTTTTGCATGTGTATGAATGTTGTGGTGAAAGCAGAGGAAATGATAAGATGATAAAAAATAAAAATGCAAAAGCAGCTCTTCAATCCAAAAATGAGAGATAACTGATGAGCATAAAGCCCATAGAAAAAGCTCGGGCCCAGTTGGTCGGGACTAAAACTCCTCGCTGGAAAGTTCAGAGCTTAGAAAGACAACAAGGGATATGGTGAAAAAGTTGAAAAAATGAAAAGGAGGAAATTGTGTAAAAGAGAAAGTATCTTTTATTTTTGCCTTCTAGTTTGGATCTTGGATTGAATTATCATCACGGTTGGTGGGGAGATTATCAACATTAGTGTGTATTGTTTCATCTTACCTTAGTGCTTGCACATGAGAATCTTCATATATATATATTTGCAAAACTTGACTTGTGCATTCTTGAGTTTATAAAGTATGTGTGCTGATAGGTGTCAAATATTAAACATTTTGACCATTTAACTCACTATTGTTACGTTCTTTCATTCTATTTTTTGGTATTTTTATTACGTTTGCGTGTTAAGGCATGTTTCAGGAGCTTAATGAAGAAATAGAGCTAACTTCAGTGAATTAACTAAAGAGTATGTTATTTTTATCCAAGAGGAGAGTCAAAGAGGCAGTCCGAGACAAAAATAGCTCCCGAAGGGAAAAAATGGCATTTCCAGAAGCTGTCATCTTTAGCAGAAAGTATCGTGGGTTCAAGACTGTCGTTTTGGTGCATTCACGGAGAAAAGTGATTTTCCACAAAATACTTACGCTTTTGTCTACGCTTTCAGTTTCAAAAAGTGGTTGGGAGACGTTCATTCAAAGAAGTTTATTCATTCAGACTTGCTGCTGTTGAGAGCCATATTCAAACCTAGAGATCCGAATAAGAAGACCATGGAGAGAATTTCTACATCAACGATGCAGTCACCTTCGACCATAAACAACTAATTCAGTATCTATGGTTTTCTACTAAAATCATAGCCAAGTAATGTAATTCTTTCATTATTTTTAATTATAACGAGGGGATACTGTTGACCATACTGTGATGATTGTAGTAGTTAAAAGACCGTACTGATTTGCAATATAAAATTATATGTTTGTTCTAAATTCTTGTCTTAGATGGAATGAATATATTATTTTGCACAACTATGATTATTCAATATGAGCAGGAACTCGGATGCGTAATTATGGTTTTCTACACAATGGTGGTAATGAAACTTGAAACCCTAGGTTGACACATGTTGTGCCTTGACGATTTAATATAGATATGCTTTAGTTTATTTTCATGCATTAAGAGTATATTAGAGTAGCATAATTGACATGCACTAGTTAGGTCAGTCATGAGACGGGTTGTCGCGATCCGGTTGATGGTACTCCTTTTTGGGGTCGTATTTAGATATTTGCGGTACGACCTGATTCATAGTTATGTATTGATAGACGTCAGGTGTGTACAAAATATGTCATTGAAAACGACACATTAACGACACTTTAGGTTTTACCTTTCTACAAGCGCACAGATCAATTATAGACAGTTTTGCTTGAGTAATGGAATATCGATCCCACAGAGACGAGGATTGTTCACTTTAATAGGCTAAAAACAATGAATTTTATTTTTCCGACAAGAATTTGTTTTTGTGAATTATCTAATACTAATGAAAATAAAACAGAAAACAATAATGAAAAAAATGGTTGTGATTCATAGAAAGAGAAAACTAGGGTTTCCTTACTCCACCACTAACTGCATAACATAGTCCAAATTCTATTTCAATTACATGAGGGCGATCCATTGACTTTGAATCAGATCGCACCACGCCAGTAGTTTGACCCCAAAAAGGATTACTCTCAATCGGATCGCGACAACCCACCTCAAGACTAAACTGATTAGTGCATGCCAACTACTAATAGAAAGTAAATGCAGAAAAGTTAATTAAAACATGAAAATAAACTAAGCATGTCTATATTAGTTTGTCAGGGAATGGCCTGTGTCAACCTAGGGTTTCGAGTTTTATGACCACCATAATGTAGAAAATCATAGATTAAGCATTCGAGTTCCAAACCATAGTGAATAATTGTGATTGTGTAAGATAAATATATTTGAAAAATCTAAGACAAGAATCAATTCAAATATATAAACTTATATCATGAATAAAAACAGTCTCCAACACAATCATCACAGTATAGTCACAGTTTCCCCTCTCTACAATTGAATATAAAATTAGAACTACATTATTTGGCTAGGCTTTTGCAAGAAAACCCTAGATATCGAGTTAGTTGATCATGGCAGAGAGAGTTTGCATTGTCGGTGTAGAAACGCTCTCCATAATCTTCTTCTTTGAATCTCTAGGTCTTCAATGATGGTTCTCTTCAATGGAAGCAATGAAATCAGCTACCAACTCAATGAAAGTGCATGAAAATCAGAACCAGAACTAGCCTCCTCTAAACTTAACCCTCTCATATTTATATACAAGTGAGGGAAACCCTAATGGTTGCCCTTTTCTGTAATTTCATAATACATGAATAATGTCTCTAAAATCTAATATAAATATGTGTATAAGCCTGTATGTAGAGGTCTGGAATCACCGATCAATTAAAATATCGAAGTAAGGACAAAACTGGAAAATTCTAAAACGACTCTGAAACAACTTCAGCATGTAAAGGGATCACGTGGCCATAAGGTGGGACCTACGCTCCTGATCTATGCTTGGGCGTAGGATCCAAACCAAAGTGTAGCTCAGGTTCAATCTGCCTTTTTTTCTCTGTGACGATGTAGGGTATTATGCATATTTTGTTGTAAAAATTTATTTTTTCATATTTGAGCTAGACTGGTCACCTTTGACTCTCGATGCTTTTTGTTGAAGTAATAATGTCTGGAAATGACATTTTTGACCTTCGGTGAGATAACGGTGTCGGGAAATGATTATTTTGCCCTCCGGTAGCTCTTCTTTGCTCGGACACACCTCTTGATTCTTTTCTCGAGATAGAAACGAATATGAACTCAGTTAATTCATCGAGATTAACTCTATTTCTTCATTAAGCTCCTGAAACATGCTTACGCACACAAACGGGATAAAAATACCAAGTAACGAAATGTAAAGACATAACAAACGCAAGATAAGAGCAAAAAATGACCAATATTGAGAACCTATCATGGATCTCCCTCTTACAATTGATACAGTGATGAATTATATTATGCGATTAGTGGTGGAGTGATGAAAACCCTAGTTTTATCTCTCTTGAAACACTACCCAATTTACTTTGCTTTCTAGATAATTTTAGTTAAAATAGATAATTTGGTCTTGGACTACCCAAACAAACCATTTTCATAAAATATAATTTAGTGTTTTTGAGTTATTAAAGTGAACAATCTTAGTCTCTATGTGATCGATATCAATTAGTCAAGCCATTTTCTATTCTACAATTGATACGTGCGCTTATGTAGGGTAAAACCTAGAGTCGTTAAGGTGTCATTTTTAACCACATATTTTTATACACCTGACGTCGCATCAAGTTTTTGGCGTTGTTGCCGAGGACTAAGCATTATTCATTAGCTTTAGTAGTTTATTTACATTGCATTATTGTATTGTATCTAAAGTTGGATTTTTTGTGGTTTTGCGAGGTACTCTGAGAATCATAAAGGGATTTGGCGGAGTAGTGAAAGTTGCGTCATTGGACATCTGGTGAGTTTTAGTTTATTTTAAGTTCGTGCATAATTTTAGCTTTATTTTCTGTTAATATTTAGAATAGTTGTGAAGTAAAAAAAAAAGTATAAAAGTTTTTTTTTTTGATGTATGACCAATCGAAAATCTTGTTTTGATCTCAACCTTAAATTAGAACCTTTTGATCCTGAGATCGAACGAACTTTTTATTGAAAATGTCGAACTATATAAGAGCATCATCGTCAGTTAGAAGAAGCGATGGGTGACAAAAGAGCCAATCTACCAAGGACACCAACCACATCTTTGAAAGGATACTATCACCGGATGTGTATGATTCTTATGCTGATTTGCTAGAAGAAAAAGGCGCGAAGCACTTCGAGATCAAAATGAGCGTTATCAATATGCTTCCAAATTTTTCTAGCCTTAGGATAGAAGACCCATACCAGCATATTAATGATTTCTTAGAGGTTGCCTCGATTGTTAGGTATGATAATTTGTCTAAGAATGATTTGCGAGTGCGACTATTTCCTTGGTCGTTGAGAGAAAAAGCTAAAAGATGGTATGTCAAATTGGCTAAGGCAATAAAAATTGATTAGGAAACCCTTTAAAGAGAATTTATAGAAAAACATTATCCTATAGGAAAAACCATAGAAGCCCAAGATGAGATCAAAAGTTTTAGAGAGTTACCTGGTGAGATATTTCATGATGCTTGGAAGAGATATAGTGAAATCTTGTATAAGTGTCCCACCATAGGTTCTCTGAACATGATGTAGCTAAAAATTTTTACATGGGACTTGGAGATGCACATAAAACTTTGATAGATGCGTCAACACAAGGTCAATTTATCCTAAAGCCGATAAAATAAATCTTAGATTTGTTTGACAATATTAGTGAGAATACAATTCAATATGAATGTGAGTTGCGAGCTAGAGATGGACATGAGAGAGGATCCAACAAAGCATTTTTCATATAAGGAAGACCGGAAGAGGATGTTAGAAAGTTAGTGGCGTTGATAGGAGAGAAATTAGAAAGAATTGACAACTTTCTTCAGCAAAGTCATTCTCCTATGAGAGATAGGTTAGAACTAGAAGCTGAGTATTCTCAAACTGAGTGTCAGGACATAATGGCTGCCGATACCAAGGCATTGTGGAACTATTCAAATAATGCTCTTTCACTAATTCATACACCTCAAATGCCAGAAATCACCCACTTCTATCCTATGGATCTACAAATGTGGAGAATCCACATCCAAGGTTCCAACACAGTCAACAATCATTCAACTCCCAACCAACAATCAAAGCTCAAAATCCTCAGTCAAATTACCAATCCAGACACCCATCTAATAATTCTCAAGCTCTCCAGTCATTCAATAATAACCAGGTTGTCCAACCATATAACTATCAAAATCAACCTCAAGGAAACCAAACCTAGGGTTTCAATCCAAATCAAGTGTACCCTCCATATCCTCAAAATCATCTCCAACATCAAAATCCACCACCAAGATCACTTGGCTTTGAAGAAGAGGTGATGAACTCCTTGAAGGAGTTAAAAAATCAAGTTTTTGGGGAGTTAAAAAATCAATCTAATCATTTTCATGCAGCTATCCAATCAATGAACTCTAAATCCCAATCCATTGCTCAGATAGAAACCCAAATGGGGCAAGTAGCTAATGTGGTGAATAGGCTTGAAGAGGAAAATTGCTTAGGCAACCAATGGTTAATCCGAAGAGTCAACAAGTAGTGGATCGTGCTTCATTTCCTGAGAATAATTATGAAGCAGTCCAAGCCATTACGACTCTGAGAAGTGTAAGGGAAGTGGATTGTAGAGTTGAGGAAGAACATAAAGAGAGGTTGTAGAGAAGAAAGGAGGTGGAACGAGCGTAAAGAAATGAAGCTGAAGAAAAGCGAAGAAATGAAGCTTATAGAGTCCAAAAGGATTAATCTCAAGTGAAGGAAGATGAAGAGCCAGAAAGGGCACCATATGAGGAGGAAACACCGTTTCCTCAACATCTTAGAGAGTCAACAAAAATGGTGAGGCTATAGAGTCAGACATGTTGAAAATATTTTGACAAGTCAAGATTAATCTGCCTTTCTTACACATTACAAACCAAATACCACCCTATGCTAAGTTCTTCAAGGACCTCTGTACGTAAAAGCTGAAAAATAGAGCAAAGATTCCAAAGAAGATCATGATGACTGAACAAGTGAGTTCATTGCTTCTAAGTAACATACCACCTAAGAGGAAATATCCCGGTGCTCCCACTATTCCATGTGTCATTGATGACAAGGAAATTGGTAGAGCTCTTCTTGATCTGGGTGCGAGTGTTAACTTACTACCATATTCAGTTTATCAATAGCTAGGGTTAGGAGAGCTCAGTTCTACTTTGGTGGAGCTTCAACTTGCAGACAGGTCGATTAAGCAAGCGAGGGGAGTTTTAGAAGATGTTATCATTCAAGTGGACAAGTTCTACTTTCCAGTGGATTTCATAATTCTCGATACAGAACCTGTTCAATACTTGAAGAAACATATTCCAGTGATATTAGGAAGACAGTTCTTGACTACAGCCAATGTGCATATCGATTGCAGGACAGGAGCGATTGATCTATCTTTCGGGAATATGAAGGTGAGGATGAATGTTTTTGACGAAAGTCATCGAATCAATACACTGGTTGAGTGCTTTAATGTAGAAGAAGTCAATAAGGCTTGTGAATAATCGATACCTCAGAGTCGAGCAATAAATGACATGGATGTTGTGATGGAAAGATCGAATGCATTTGAAAGAGCTCTAGGTTTGCTACAAGGGGAAGAGCCAAGAGATTCACCTAAAATCTCCATTTGTGTCACCAGCAGCATTGGTGCCCGATAACTCACTTTATAAGATTGGGTTGTATGACGGCATTGAAGGTTGAGAGAAGACCTTAGTGATGAAAATATCGGAGGTGAATTTTGAAAATTGGGAGGACCGACAATGATCTAGTTTGAAAGTTATTGCTATGTTGGGAGCTGCGTTATACTCGTCGTTAGAGAGATCATCAAGAGAGTCGCTCGAACCTCAACTTATTCCTCCACAGAAGTTGGTGTTTGAAAGTATGCTTCCTGAGATGGTGTTACATAGGGAGGATGATGTATTGAAAGATAAAAAGGGTGTGAAGAATGTTAGAGCTGAGCATTTATCACGAACTGTCATAGAGCCTACCAAGGATGACACGCCTCTTAAGGACCCTTTTTCAGATGAGCGAGTGTTGAGTATAAACATGGTAGACAAGCTATATGTCTGGGAAGATCCACGATTAAGAAATGAGTGTAAGGGGATACGGAATTATGCATTTGAGGATGTTCAAATTTACATAGCCCGGACAAAAGTACATCATGCTAAGCATGTTCGACTTAAGTTCCTTGAGCTCGTCCAGAAGGGACAGCGGTGTAATTCAAAACTAAAATTGTTTCCATGTAAGATCCGGTCAAGAAGGGACGGACCATTTAGAATTAAATTGGTTTACCCCTACGGAGAGGTAGGTTTGGAAAGTGAGAGGTTAAAGAGGCGTGGTCACTGGCTAAAGATTTATGAGGAGATTGATCCGGGACCAAATTTTATGGCATATGTCAATTTAATAGAGAATGATGAATTGGTGGAGGGAACCTTACATAAGGTGTTGAATGAGGATCTGTTGGACACATTACCTGTATATGGGGTGAAGTTAGAACGTGATAGAGGATGTACTTTATATGATGATTATTGTTCTATAATTGATGTCATGGATAATATTAATTGTTCACAGGTGAGAGCACTGAGAGAGTCGTCTCCTACATTTTGTCCTATGAGTAGGGGAAGTGTTGCTGTGAGGAAGGGTGTTGGATAACCCTTTGAGTGGTCCTGTCGTGCCGATGACATTAAAAATTAGTCTTAGGCGCTGAAAGTTAGTTTCTAGTTTAGGTTTGTAAAATAGTAGGTCATTTAATTTATGCAATTTTTAAATTCCTAGATACGGTAGACCCTTAAGGCCACATCTTTATCTTTGTTTTTATTTTTATTATTTTATTTTATTGTTATTTTATTTATAGAATTGTAGGCCCTTAAGGCCAAATCATTTAAAAAAAAAAAAGAGAGAATTTTTAATTTCTTGAAAAACATGTGTTGATTTTTGGATGTTTATGATGAAATTTATTTTCCCTTGCTATGATTAGGTATTTGTGCTTTGTTGATGATATCTACAGCTGATCCAGAATTGAGCTTTAAGGGTAATTGTATCTGTTCTCCTATATTATTTTTGACCATGAGGACATGATCTGATTTAAAGGAATGAAATTTTTTGAAAACATTTGAAATTTAAAATTTTTTGGAGCAGTTCTTTGGTTTCACGCATGAATGTTTTGCATTACAATTTGATTGAGTTCATGTTTATGATGTATGAGCAGTATGTAATATGATGTTCCTATTCATGAGAGTAATGATTAGATCGAGTTAGTGAAGTGATGTGGTTATACATGGGTGAGTGAATTAGTGAAATTGAAATTAAGAAAGACGACCTTGACCTATAAGCATAAACACACATTCACTATGGCAAATAGGTTGATTTTTGACTATGTAGTTGAAAAACTAATTTTTCCACAATAAAATGGGAGATGGGAGATGTTATGGTTGAAATGGAAAAAATTGTAAAAAAATATTTTGAGAAAATAAAATACGAAAAGTAGTTCTTCGATTTGAGTAACCGGGCCTTGGTATCACCAATATCATTATTCGCGTAAAAAAGGGGAGAAAACTAATGAGCATAAATCCCATGGAAAAAGCTCGGGCCTAATTGGTCGGGACTAAAAATCCTCGCTGGAAAGTCCGGAGACTTAGAAAGACGAGAAGGGATAAAAATGGAAAGATGTATATATGAGTTTTTACGAAAATGACAAAATTTGATCAATGAAGTAGGGAAAGAGATATTGAAATACCATAGTAGAATGTTTACAAAAACACGGAAGGTTGTTCGGATTGAGAGTAGAAAATAGCAAAATCATTCACTTTAGTGGAAACCATTCATGACACGAAGCTCGATAAAATTATTTTTCAGTAGTGAGTGGGAGTATTTGCATTCGTACTGTCTTTTACATTATATCATGACTTAATTGAACTTTTGTGTGAATCCATGACTGTGTGATTAATAGGGAACTGAGATGTTTTTAGGTACCATCATTGGAAACCTTCACGAGACTTCACTCGTCCACTAGGGGTAACCTAGGGACTTAAAAGGTTTGTTGCACGTACAAAGTGTAATTGTCGACTCTCACGAAAGTAAGGGATTATGTTAGATTAGTTAGATTAGATAGAATAGTGTTAGTCACTAATTAACCCTAGGGGGGGGGGGGGGGGGGGGGGGGGGTGACTAGGGTGTTCAAAAATAAATCTAATTCTTTTAAAAATTGAAACACGCTATAACCAAAAAACAATTTCTCAATAAACAAGTGAATGATTCAATTTCAATTCTTTAACAATTAATCTCAAGACAAATTGTAGCATACAAGATATTCAAGTGATTATAGCATGCAAGTTAATCAAGTAAAGAGAAAGAGATAGAGAGATTGACACCGTGATTTTTTTGAGGTTCGGTAACTCCTACTCCTCGGCTCAAGAACCCCTTCTTGAGACTTTTCTCGATCCTTTCACTATGGCCCTTCCTTCACAGGTGGAATGGCAAACCTTTACAACACAAGCCTCTCGAGCTTGTCTCTCAATAAAGAGAACAACCCTCTCTTGAACAATCGGTGGACTTCACTTGTCCGAGATTACAAATTCGTATGTAATCAATAAAATCACTCAAGAATAAAAACACTCAAAACCTAAAGGTTTTTATGGAAGATAAATCAATATAAGCTCAAGTGTTTTTGGTGATTTTACAAAGCTCTAGAAATGTATTCTCAAAGGATATGATCAATGAATGATATTTGGAGAATAAGAAGAGATACTAGAGGTTTTGATTTTCAAAGAAACTTGGAGAAAATAATATTTTCAAAGCTTGGTTTCAATGGTTTTTGTAGAGGAAATTTCTGCAGAATTTTTGATAGCTTTCTTTCTCTTTGTATTTCAATCTCTACATCTTCAATATACACATCTCATTCTATATATAGCATTGCATTAGGGTTTTGAAGAATGATTATTGTATTTGAGAAAACACAGCTGTTTGAAGTCCATAAACATCTGCTTAAAACATGGAAAATGTTTGTGCCGAATCTGCAGATTTTAAGGAACAAACTAGTCGACTACATTGAAGTTGTAGTTGACTACATTGGACCATCTAGTCGACTAGATTAAGTTCTAGTCGACTACATTGGACCATCTAGTCGACTAGATTAAGTTCTAGTCGACTACAAAATGTAGTCTAGTCGACTTAAGCTTATTTCAGTCGACTACTTTGATGTGGATGAAAAGCCTGAAGCTACTGATTGTTTTAGTCGACTATATTGAAATACACATGGTGATTCTAGTCGACTACAACTTAAAAAACATTTAATAAAAATATTTTTCTTTCCGTTTAAGTTCGGTAAAGCATTTTTCATTCCATTTAAGTTCGGTTCATTTTATACTTGAGCTTATACGATAATATCGACGCATAAAATTACCTTGTTACAATGATCGCTCCCCGACCTATCTACCCCAAGTCTTGAGTCTTCGACTTTCGCCTTTTCGGTTGAATTAAATGATTTTCCATTTTGCGCTTCAATTTCTTTCACAACTTTTCGCTTTAAATCAAGCTTTCTTTCCTAGCTTGCTTTCCGAGTCATTTCCTTTCCGAGTTTAATTTCTGAGTCGTTCACCTGTTTTTTGCTGAAAATATAAACTCGATAATTCATTAGTATCAAACACTCTTCAATGATTTATTATCATCAATTTTGGAATTGTTTGCCGAGAGTAAATTTCAAAGCCAACAATCTCCCCCTTGATGATGACAAAATATTTTGTGTTTGCTTGGCATTTGGCGAAATATCAAGTGATGCTCCCCCTCAACATGTGCATAATATTTTGATCAAATGCTCCCCCTTAGTAAATGAAATTTACAATTTAATAGGCATTTTGATATAATATATAAAAATAGGTGCACATATGAGATAGCAAAAATAAACAGCCTATCATAGATGTTTCAGTTTAATACAAGCTGTTTATACTAATGAAAAACATGGAAAAGAAAACAAACAAGTTCGCAAATAACCATAACAAGCCACACAAAAACAGAAATTGCTAATGTCGGATAATGAAATACATGACAGTACAATAGCATAATTTCTCCCCCTTTTTGTCTGCGTCGAGGGGCGTGTGAGCGAGGGTTCCTGAGTCCAAGAGTGAGGTCATCAAGTGACCCGGCTAGATTTGTAATGCGGGTAGACATTTCCTCATCATGAAGAATAAGGCGCTTATTGATCAATCGAATGGCTTCCGTATTCTGGTTCACGGTCGTATCAAGGCGCTGAAACACTTGTTCCTGCTGCCTAAGTAGGTCCGTATTGCTCTGAACAACCCGAAGAATTTGGTTGAGAAGAGCAGCCTGAGAAGCCGAAGCGCTGTCCAATAGAGGAATCGAGGAAGAGGCTTCCTGGCGCGGTGCAGAAAAGGTAGGAGTTGGGCGCGAACGAGGAGCAGGCGCACTCTCAGAAATGAAGTTTCCTTCCGCATCAGAAGAAATGTGCATATGCTTGACATGAGTGGCGTCAAGAAAAATAGGGTGATGCTTGGACACTTCATTTGGAAATTTAAAACCTTTCCGCTGCAGTAGATATGTAATGTGTACGGGAAAAAAAAGCCGGCCAGATGGCTTGCGATGACATGTAAGGATGACGGAACGGAAATTATAAGCTAAATCAACACGGGTTCCTGTCAAAACGCAATAAACCAAAAAGGCCTCCATACGAGAAACACTGCTACGACTACCAGTTTTAGGAAGAATAGAGTAAGTAATAACATTATGAATTAATCTAGCCTCGGGTAATAGCATAGAAGAGATAATACCGACGTTCTGCGAAATTTCTTTGTCGACGCATATAGCCCGAACAACCTCAATACCATCGAACCCATCAGCCTTATACCAATCCTTGGAGAATTGGCGGATACCGTCATTCGGAAGCGAGAAAATGCGCTTGATTTCGCTGTCATCAACAGTCTCGTCTTCACCACATAGATTAAAATGAAGATGAGAGAGTAATTTCTCCTTATGATTTTTAAGAGAAGCGTAGAAGGCTTTAACAATTCGCGGAAGTACCGGAATGTTAAGAGAAACGAAAAAATCCCAACCAATTGCTCGGAACAACTCGAAAGTTCGAGCCCTAATTTCAGTGCATAAATCTTTTGTGACAATACGGCAAGGTGTAGGAGCACGATGATCAAATACAATGATGAATTTATTTCTATCATCATCATCAAGAATAAGTACCTCAAAAAGAAGAGGTTCATTCAATTCCTCTTCGTCAACAGCCGTAGGAATGCATGGATTGGTGGAGCTTTGGCCTCTATCAATGCGTGAATGTTTCCGAAATAGACCTCGAGTCTTCGGTAGCATTGTAGAAGATGATGCACAAATATATAGAGATATATAGATATATGATGGTGTATATATAGATATGTGAGAGAGTGAGAATGAGGAAATTTGGATGAGGGAAATGGGTGGAGGATGATGGAAATGTGAAATTAATGAGGGATAGGTGAAGATTTGAAGGTATAAGTGGTAGTAGGAGAGGGTTTGAAGGTGGGTAAAGGTTTGAAGGAGGCGGATGGAGAAGATGAAGGGGGTTTTAGGTTTTATAGTGGGTTGAGTCGACTAGGTCTAGGTGAGTCTGTTAGATTGGGGTTTGAGTCGACTAGGCTGGGTTTGAGTCGACTAGGAGTGGACTCGGCAAGATTTGAGTCGACTAGAAGAGGAAAGTAGTTGACTAAAATGCAATTGAGTCGACTACAATGAGAAAGTAGTCGACTAGAATGAAAAGAATGCCCAAGGTGAAGCTACTGACCAAAGTAGTCGACTAGAGTGATTTACACTGCACAGGATGAGTCGACTAGAAGGCAAAAATGATAAAAATAGATTAAAACAAATCAGGAAATAAATACACAAAAATAGCAAAAATATGAAAAATAAAGATTACGACAGAAACTACGATAAAATATCAAAATCCATGGCCATTCCGATTTCTCGACGAATTTTAGAAAAAGATTCGTCCGCAAGTGGTTTTGTAAAAATATCCGCCAATTGATTTTTAGTGTCGATAAAAACCAATTCAACGTCACCCTTAGCAACATGATCACGTAAAAAATGATGCCTAATCTCTATATGCTTGGTGCGTGAGTGATGGATAGGATTCTTTGAAATACAAATCGCACTCGTATTATCGCATTTAATAGGCACGTGAGAGAAAGTAAGACCGAAATCAAGTAGTTGTTGCTTAATATAAAGAGTTTGAGCGCAACTACTACCTGTTGCCACATATTCGGCTTCGGCCGTAGATAATGCAACAGAATTTTGCTTTTTACTTGACCAAGATACTAGTGAGTGTCCTAGAAAATGACAAGTGTCGCTTGTGCTTTTTCGATCAATTCTACATCCCGCAAAATCGGCATCCGAATAACTAATAAGATCAATTGAAGTTTCTCGTGGATACCAAAGCCCTAAGTTTATTGTACCACTTAGGTAGTGAAAAATACGTTTGACTGCAAGCAAATGAGATTCCTTAGGACATGATTGAAACCGGGCACATAAGAATACACTAAACATTATATCCGGTCTACTAGCGGTTAAATAAAGCAAACTACCGATCATGCCTCTATAGTTAGTAATATCAACACATTTACCATTTTCATCTTTATCAATCTTGATAGAGGAACTCATAGGAGATATGGCATGTTTGGTAGCCTCCATACCAAATAGCTTTAGCAAATCCTTAGTGTACTTGGATTGGGTAATGAATAAGCCATCCGAGCTTTGCTTGATTTGCAACCCTAAGAAGAAATTCAACTCACCCATCATGCTCATTTCAAATTCATTTTGCATGCTTGTAGCAAAAATCCCTACATAAAGAATTATTTGTTGAGCCGAATATGATGTCATCAACATAAATTTGGACAATCAACAAATTATTCTTGATGGTTTTTGTAAAAAGTGTGTTGTCAACTTTTCCTCTTGTAAAACCATTTTTAGTCAAAAATCCGCTAAGTCTCTCATACCAAGCTCGAGGAGCTTGCTTTAAACCATATAGAGCTTTAGCTAATTTGAAAACATGATTTGGAAAAATATTATTTTCAAAATCGGGTGGTTGCTTCACAAAGACTTCTTCTTCTATGACACCATTTAAGAAAACACTTTTGACATCCATTTGATAAAGAGTGAAATTTCTATATGATGCAAATGCAAGAAACATTCTAATTGCTTCTAATCTAGCTACCGGTGCAAAAGTCTCATCGTAGTCGATGCCTTCCTCTTGATTATATCCTTGTGCTACAAATCTTGGTTTATTTCGAATAATTACTCCATTCTCATCCTTTTTGTTTCGAAAAACCCATTTTGTGCCAATTATAGTTTGATTTTCGGGTCTAGGAACTAAACGCCAAACTTGATTGCGTTCAAATTGATTTAGTTCCTCTTGCATTGCTACAATCCAAGAATCATCACATTGAGCTTCGTGAAAGTTCTTGGGTTCGAATTGCGATACAAAGGCCATGTGGTTGCAAAAATCTTTAAGTTGAGATCTAGTACTAACCCCTTTTGATGGATTACCTATGACTTGATCAAAAGGATGATTGTGAACAATCCTCCATGCTTTAGGCATTGAGTTGGTCAAGTCACCATTGGATTGATGCTCAGCTTCCCTCATTTCCTTTTGGCAACTTGATGAATTGGAGATATTGAGAGTATTTAAATTATCCTCAATCCCAACAACCTCATCGTCTTCTAGGTCAATTCTAGGTGATGGTGATGAGGGTGATTCGTCAAAGACAACATGAATAGATTCAACCATGGTTAGAGTCCTTTTGTTATAAACCCGAAACTGCCTTACTCCTTGTAGAATATCCTAGGAAAATTGCTTCATTCGATTTGGAGTCTAATTTTCCAAGGTTGTCTTTATCATTTAACACAAAACATTTACACCCGAAAACTTTGAAATACCCAATATTGGGCTTTCGACCATTCCACAACTCATAGGGCGTTTTTCCCATCTTCATCCGAATAATAACACGATTAATTATATGGCAAGCGGTGTTTACCGCTTCCGCCCAGAGGCTTCGGGGAAGGTTGTGCTCATTTAACATGGTTCTAGCCATCTCTTGTAGAGATCGATTCTTTCTTTCAACTACACCATTTTGTTGAGGGGTTCTAGGGGCCGAGAGATCATGTGAAACACCGAGGTCATCACATAATTTTTCTAAGTCTTGATTTTCAAACTCCCTACCTTTATCACTTCTAATTTTCTTGATTTTCAAATATTTTTCATTTTGAATGACTCTATAAAAAATTTCAAGAATGGAGTGAGTTTCATTTTTATGAGCAAGAAAGTGAACCCAAGTATATCTAGAGTAATCATCAACTATAACAAGTACATAGAGTTTCTCGGCTAAGCTAGCCGTTCTCTCCAGACCGAAGAGATCCATGTGAAGTAACTCTAGAGGTCGAGAAGTGGTAATATCTTTCTTTCTCTTGAAAGAGGATTTAGCTTGCTTGCCTACTTGACATGCGCTACATATTTTATCTTTTGAAAATTTAGTCTTTGGGAGGCCTTTGACTAAATCATTTTTGGATAAACGATGAATGAGGTCCATACTAGCATGTCCTAGACGTCTATGCCATAACCAACTATTTTCGCTAGATGTGACAAAACATTTAACATCTTGATCATGCAATTCACATAGCAACAAAGTATACAAGTTTCCATTTCTTTTGGCATTGAACATTTGATTCCCATCTTTCTTGATTATGCATGCATTTGTCCTAAATATAACATCATAACCCTTGTCACAAAGTTGACTAATACTAAACAAGTTATGTTTCAAGTCATCAACTAAAAACATATCATCTATAGAGAGAGAAGAGGAAATACCGATTGAGCCAATTCCCATAATTTTGCCTTTAGAGTTGTCTCCAAAGGTAACATTTCCTCCTTCATATGGTTTTAGTGAAATAAACTTTGATTTATCTCCCGTCATATGCCTTGAGCATCCGCTATCAAGAAACCATTTTTCTTTTGATGTGGACTTCAAGCATACCTACAAAACAAGTTCAAGTAATTTTTATTGGTACCCAATCTGTTTTGGGTCCATTTTGGTTAGATAGATACGCAATAGTTTCTTTTGGAACCCAAATTTGTTTTGTTACAACATTCTCTTTTCTATGAAAGCATGCACTAGTCCCTTTCGGAACCCAAACCATTTTTGACATAATTTTCTTCTTTCTATGAAAGCATACATTTGCTTTGTGTCCTTTTCTATTGCAATAGTAGCAAGTAACATGTTTATAATCATTTGAAGATGCATGAGATGATTTTCTAGTAAATGTAGAGCTAAGTGATTTTCTCTTTTTCAAAATGAGACCATTTTTGTCAAAAGCATCATACCCTAGACCGCATTTATCAAATGATCATTTTTGTCTTCCTAACATGATACTAAGGTTCTCTTTTCCTTTTGTAAATTTAGCTAAAACATTTATTTGATCATCAATAGTATTTTTCAACCGAATATTTATTTGATCATGAATCTTTCACCGTTTGCTTTCTTTCTTTGAAGGTGTCTCTTGAATGTTTGGGTGAACAAGGCAATGTCCTCATCCTCTTCTTCTTCACTCGGCTCATTATTTTCATTTTTGGTGAAAGTCTGCAAAGCTATCCCCTTTCTTGGCTTGATGTCGTCTTCACGAGCTTTTAATGTTATTTCCCAAGTGAGTAGAGAGCCGAAAATTTCATCGAGACTCATGGTGTTGAGGTCGTGAGCTTCTTTGATAGCCGTTACTTTTGCATCCCATTTTGCCGGGAGACTTCTAAGCACTTTTCGTGACGCATCAGATCTAGGAATAATTCAACCAAGATGCTTTAGTCCATTCAAAATATTTGTAAAGCGAGACATCGTAGAATTCACATTTTCATCATCTTTCATAGCAAATAATTCATATTCATGCATGAGTATGTCAATTTTAGATTCTCGTATTTGAGATGTACCTTCATAGGTTACCTCAAGTTTATCCCACATTTCTTTTGCCGTTGAACAAGTAGATACACGATTAAATTCATTTGGACTTAAAGCGCAATTTAAATTTACTTTGGCTTTAGCATTGTACGACATGAGTTTGCGGTCATCATTATCCCATTCATTAGGTAATTTTGCTTATCGATAGCTTGAAGAAAATCTATCATTCTAGTTTTCCAATAGCTATAATTTGATCCATCAAACCATGGGGGCCTATTATTCGATTATCCTTCAACATGAGTGACTAAATTTGATGACATGATCGTTCTCTAAGACGGTTAAGTCTAAGATAAATAGAGATTAGGCTCTGATACCAATTGTTAGTAACTAATTAACCCTAGAGGGGGGGGGGGGGTGAATAGGGTGTTCAAAAATAATTCTAATTCTTTTCAAAATTGGAACACGCTATAACCAAAAAAACAATTTCTCAATAAAAAAGTGAATGATTACATTTCAATTCTCTAACAATTAATCTCAATACAAATTGTAGCATACAAGATATTCAAGTGATTATAGCATGCAAGTTAATCAAGTAAAGAGAAAGAGATAGAGAGATTGACACCGTGATTTTTTCGAGGTTCGGTAACTCCTACTCCTCGGCTCAAGAACTCCTTCTTGAGACTTTTCCCGATCCTTTCACTATGGTCCTTCCTTCACAGGTGGAATGGCAAACCTTTACAACACAAGCCTCTCGAGCTTGTCTCTCAATCAAGAGAACAACCCTCTCTTGAACAATCGGTGGACTTCACTTGTCTGAGATTACAAATTCGTATGTAATCAATAAAATCACTCAAGAACAAAAACACTCAAAACCCAAAGGTTTTTATGGAAGATAAATCAATATAAGCTCAAGTGTTTTTGGTGATTTTACAATAGCTCTAGAAATGTATTCTCAAAGGATATGATCAATGAATGATATTTGGAGAATAAGAAGAGATACTAGAGGTTTTGATTTTCAAAGAAACTTGAAAAAAATCAGATTTTCAAAGCTTAGTTTCAATGGTTTTTGTTAGTCACTAATTAACCCTAGAGGGGGGGGGGGGGTGAATAAGGTGTTCAAAAATAAGTCTAACTCTTTTCGAATATGGAACACACTATAATCAAAGATCAATTTCTCAATAAGCAAGTGGATGATTCAATTTAAACTTTTATAATAATTAATTTCAAGACAAATTAGCATACAAGATATTCAAGCAAATATAGCATGCAAAATACTTATGTAAAGAGAAAGAGATAGAGAGATTGACACCGTGATTTTTTCGAGGTTCGGTAACTCCTACTCCTCGGCTCAAGAACCCCTTCTTGAGACTTTTCCCGATCCTTTCACTATGGCCCTTCCTTCACAGGTGGAATGGCAAACCTTTACAACACAAGCCTCTCGAGCTTGTCTCTCAATCAAGAGAACAACCCTCTCTTGAACAATTGGTGGACTTCACTTGTCCGAGATTACAAATTCGTATGTAATCAATAAAATCACTCAAGAACAAAAACACTCAAAACCCAAAGGTTTTTATGGAAGATAAATCAATATAAGCTCAAGTGTTTTTGGTGATTTTGCAATAGCTCTAGAAATGTATTCTCAAAGGATATAATCAATGAATGATATTTGGAGAATAAGAAGAGATTCTAGAGGTTTTGATTTTCAAAGAAACTTGGAGAAAATCAGATTTTCAAAGCTTGGTTTCAATGGCTTTTGTAGAGAAAATTTCTGCAGAATTTTGAGAGCTTTTCTTTCTTTTCTTTCTCTTTTGTTTTTCAATCTCTTGGTCTACAATGAACACATATCATTCTATATATATCAATACATTAGGGTTTTGTAGAATGAATATTGTAATTGAAAGACAAGAGCCGTTTGAATACCATTAAACACGATCCACAAAACATGGGAATTGTTTTCTGAAAATCTGCAGATTTTAAGCAATCTTCTAGTCGACTACTTCTTCATTGTAGTCGACTACAATGGTCCATCTAATCGACTAGATTGAGTTCTAGTCGACTAGAATGAGTTCTAGTCGACTACAATGAGAAGTCTAGTCGACTCAAGCTTGTTTCAGTCGACTCTTTTGATGTGGATGAAAAACCAATAGCTACTGGTTGAAATAGTCGACTACTAGAAAATACACAGGTGATTCTAGTCGACTATAACAAGAAAAACATTTAATAAAAATATTTTTCTTTCCGTTTAAGTTTGGTAAAGCGTTTTTCATTTCATTTGAGTTCGGTTCATTTTATACTTGAGCTTATATGATAAAATCGACACATAAAATTACCTTGTTACAATGATCGCTCCGCGACCTATCTACCCCGAGTCTTGAGTCTTCGACTTTCGCTTTTGCCGTTTAATTGATTTTCCTTTTTCGCTTCAATTTCTTTCACAGCTTTTCGCTTTAAATCAAACTTTCTTTCCGAGCTTGTTTTTCGAGTAGTTTCCTTTTCGAGTTTGATTTCTGAGTTGTTCACCTGTCTTTTGCTGAAAATGTAAACTCGATAATTCATTAGTATCAAACACTCTTCAATGGTTTGTTATCATCAATTTTGGAATTGTTTGCCGAAAGTAAATTTCAAAGCCAACAGTTTTTGTAGAGGAAATTTCTGCATAATTTTTGATAGCTTTCTTTCTCTTTGTATTTCAATCTCTACATCTTCAATATACACATCTCATTCTATATATAGCATTGCATTAGGATTTTGAAGAATGATTATTGTATTTGAGAAAACACAGCTGTTTGAAGTCCATAAACATCTGCTTAAAACATGGAAAATGTTTGTGCCGAATCTGCAGATTTTAAGGAACAAACTAGTCGACTACATTGAAGTTGTAGTCAACTACATTGGACCATCTAGTCGACTAGATTAAGTTCTAGTCGACTACATTGGACCATCTAGTCGACTAGATTAAGTTCTAGTCGACTACAAAATGTAGTCTAGCCAACTTAAGCTTATTTCAGTCGACTACTTTGATGTGGATGAAAAGCCTGAAGCTACTGATTGTTTTAGTCGACTATATTGAAATACACATGGTGATTCTAGTCGACTACAACTTAAAAAACATTTAATAAAAATATTTTTCTTTCCGTTTAAGTTCGGTAAAGCATTTTTCATTCCATTTAAGTTCGGTTCATTTTATACTTGAGCTTATACGATAATATCGACGCATAAAATTACCTTGTTACAATGATCGCTCCCTGACCTATCTACCCCAAGTCTTGAGTCTTCGACTTTCGCCTTTGCCGTTGAATTAAATGATTTTCCATTTTGCGCTTCAATTTCTTTCACAGCTTTTCGCTTTAAATCAAGCTTTCTTTCCGAGCTTGCTTTTCGAGTCATTTTCTTTCCGAGTTTAATTTCTGAGTCGTTCACCTGTCTTTTGCTGAAAACATAAACTCGATAATTCATTAGTATTAAACATTCTTCAATGGTTTGTTATCATCAATTTTGGAATTGTTTGCCGAGAGTAAATTTCAAAGCCAACAAATAGTTAGATTAAAAAGATAATCACAAGAAAAGTTCCCTGAGTTTATTGCTAAGAGACTAGCAATATGTAAGTTTGGGGGTGTGATAAGTGTCAAATATTAGACATTTTGATCCCTTAACTCACTATTGTTATGTTATTTCATTCCATTATTTGGTATTTTATTATATTTGCGTGTTAAGGCATGTTTCAGGAGCTTAATGAAGAAATGAAGCTAACTTCGGTGAATTAACTGAAGAGTATGTTATTTATATCCAAGAGGAGAGTCAAAGAGGCAGTCTAAGACAAAAATGGCTCCCGAAGGGCAAAGATAGCATTTCCAAAAGCCGTCATCTTTAGCAGAAAGTATTGTGTGTTCAAGAGGGTCGTTTTGGTGCATTCACAGAGAAAAGTGATTTTTCACAAAATACTTACGTTTTTGCCTACGCTTTCAGTTTCAAAAAGTGGCTGAAAATCACATTTCTACGCTTGGACCTAGGCTCGAAAGTACGCATGGGACCTACGCTTGAAGCGTAGGTGCGGCAACTTTTGGTGGTTTTTCGTGAATTTTTCTTGTTTCACCCCTGACATAATTGAAAGACATGCTTGCGACTCTAGACCTCTATATGCATGTTTATACACTTATATATATGAGAAGTTAGGGTTTACATGATTTTGAGAGTGAAAAGACTGAAAATGGCCTCTCTATACCATTGCCTATATATACACGATTGTATATCAGAAGAAGGGGGATTCATTAGAGTTGGTTTTTGGGAGATGTTCATTCAAAGAGGTTCATTCATTCAGACTTGCTGCTGTTGAGAGCCATATTCAAACCTAGAGATCCGAAGAAGAAGACCTTGGAGAGTGTTTCTGCATCAACGATGCAGTCACCTTCTACCATGAGCAACTAATTCGGTATTTAGGGTTTTCTAGCAAAACCCTAGCCAAGTAATGTAGTTCTTTCATTATTTTCAATGGTAACGAGGGGAAACTGTTGACCATACTATGATGATTATAGTAGTTAAGAGACTGTAATGATTTACAATATAAAATTATATGTTTGTTCTAAATTCTTGTCTTAGGTGGAATGAATATATTATTTTGCACAACTATGATTATTCAATATGAGCAGGAATTCATATGCTTAATTATGGTTTTCTACACAATGGTGATAATGAAACTTGAAACCCTAGGTTGACACATATCGTGCCTTGGCGATTTAATATAGACATGCTTTAGTTTATTTTCATGCATTAGGATTTTATTGGAGTAACATAATTGACATGTACTAGTTAGGTCAGTCATGAGACGGGTTGTCGCGATCCGGTTGATGGTACTTCTTTTTGGGGTCGTATTTAGCTATTTGTGGTACAACCTGATTCACAGTTATTAATCGCCCTCATACAATTGATACAGTGATGAACTATATTATGCGGTTAGTGGTGGAGTACTGAAAACCCTTGTTTTATCTCTCTTGAAACACAACCCAATTTACTTTGTTTTCTAGATAATTTTAGTTAAAAATAGATAATTTTGTCTTGGACCACCCAAACAAATCATTTTTAGAAAATATAATTCAGTGTTTTAGAGTTATTAAAGTGAACAATATCAGTCTTTATGTCATCAATATCCCTTACTCAAGTCATTTGTTATTCTACAATTGATATGTGCGCTTACGTAGGGTAAAACCTAGATTCGTTAAGGTGTCGTTTTTAACGACATATTTTTATACACCTGACGTCGCGTCATGTGTTGATTTTCTTCTATACCATGTGTATAATGGTCGAGTTAAATATGAGAATATGATGTGTTAATGATTTGTTTTGTGTCTCTACAGTCTTGCTCACAGATTTCTAAAAATAAAAAATATATATTTTTTATTTTTATTCATGACATTTTGCATTCATTCATTTAGTAATAAGGTCATGCATAGTAGAAATTTCTGTTTTCCTGAGAATTTGGATATGATCTGATAGAGTTCTGTATCTTAGTGTTTCTCTTTGAGTACTTTTTTGCATCTCTTGACATTATTGCTATGACATGTACTCTCTTTGCTTGACATTTCAGTGGCATAAGGGGGGGGGGGAGAAGTATTAAGTGAGGGGGAGAGATTGTTTGATTAAGAGGGAGAAGTATTTAGCAAGGGGGAGTTTATTCTTAGGGGGAGAATGATGATCATTATATGTGCATTGTTGTTATGATTTTTTTTATGATCATTATGTTGGTTTATATTTGTTTTCCACACTTGCGTTTAATGGTTTGTTCAATGTTGTGGTTACAGGTTTGGTAGACCGTCATAAAAGTAAGGTGACCATTTATATCTATGTTTGATGGTCTGTGTTCATAGGTATAGATGTTAGGTTGTTAATTTGTGAGGCTATATTGTAAAACATGATTTTGTCTCGGAAATGCCAAGGGGGTGATTGTAAGAACATTTATTGTAATTGTTTAGTTTATGACATGTTCTAGATAATAACCATGTTGAGTGTTAGATAGGTTATGTTGGTTTCAACGAGATCTATAAGCTACAACAAAAGGCAATAGTGAATAATACAAGTGAGATATAAGAGAATTGCAGTATTCAGTAAGAATGTCTCTCAGAGGGCAAAAACGGCATTTCCCAAAGTCGTCAATTCAAGCAAAAAGTTTCGAGGAGTCAAGAGGGTTATTTTGGCACAGTTATGGAGAAAAGTGGTTTTAATAAAAATGCCTACGCTTTCAGCTTCAAAATGTGGCTGGAAAGTGGATTTGTACGCTTGAAGATACACTCCAAGCTACGCTTGGACCTATGCTTCAAGTGTAGTTGCAACAAGTTTTTGGCTATTTTTTGCTGTGAATTCCAAATTATTCGGGGGTTGGTTTTATGATACGTTCACGACTCATACATATTATAGTGCATGTTATATACATGATATATATCAGATTGAAGGGTTTTGATGTGAAATTACGAGAAATGACAAACTTAGGGTTTGGATCATCTTTGCCTATAAATACTCAAGTCTGAAAGAAGAGGATGCACGTCTTGAAGAATTCTCTGCGAGTTTTCTACAGCTTCATCTCCTTCTACAGAGATATACATATGGTGAGAGAATATTATTGAGTGATTAGAGATACACAAGTTCTCTTTTGTTATTGGACGTCTTCAACTTTGCTTCTACATCGACGATTTCTATACACGATTGAATGGTATTGTTGCTGAAAAATTCACACACAGTCTATAGCAACGTTGTTGTTTTGATCTATTGAAGAGCGGAGCCGTCTGAGTGCAGAGATCGGGGCAGGAGGCTTTGTGGTTATTCGATCTGTTGAGAAACAGAGTCATCGAAATACAGAGATCGAAGCGAAAGCTTCATGGAGCGCGAATGAATCTAGACTTTCAGACGTCGAGTGAAGAACAATAAATTACAGGGGTTGCAAGTTCTGTTTTCATAGTCTGTACAAATTCTCTGATTCGTAGTGCATCGATACCCGACTGTATCCGTGGTTTTTACTTGGAGTTTTTCCAAGGTTTTTCACGTAAAAATCTTTGTGTCTTCTCATGATTTAAATTTCTGCACTTATATTCATATTTGCTTGATTGATCTGTTTTAATAATTGAATTGAGAATTAGGGTTTGTGATTGTTTAAAATTAAATTTCCGCTAAATAATTTGAATTGATCATAAAATCGATAAAAATCCTATTCACCCCCTCTAGGTTGTTTCACTATTGTCTAGGTAATTTCAACCTTCATGAGTGATGCATTTGTAAAGAAGGAGAAAACATGCCAGAATCCAGTCTTCTACACCAGTAAGTCCTTGTCAGACCCTGAAACTAGATATACCGCTGTTGAATGAGTCATCTTGTCACTGATCAATGCCAAGAGGAGGCTCATGCACTATTTTGAGGCACACCTAATCATTATCCCAACATCATTCCCCATTAGGGCAATCATGTCCAAACTAGACATGATGGGAAGAATCACCAGATGAGCAATAAAGTTAGGAACCTTCGATATTACATATGTGCCAAGAACAACTATCAAGGGATAGACGCTTGTAGATTTCCTTTTAGAAGCAGAGCCAGAGCTCGAGCGTCTAGAATCAGAAGAGCCAGAATGGAGCATATTTGTTGATGGGTCAGTTGGGGTATCAGGGGCTGGAATAGGACTAGAATTCATAACCCCCGACGATACTAAAATCCAGCAGTCAGTCCACCTTGAATTTCCAGCCTCCAACAATGAAGCAGAGAATGAGGCTCTGTTAGTAGGCATTAGATTATACAATAGTCTCCAGATCAAGCGCTTGAAGATATACTGCGATTCTTAACTTGTTGTCAGGGAAGTTAACGTAGAGTATGAGGCAGGGGGAAAATGGAGCCATACAGAGCCCTGGCTATGGAGGAACTAAGCCAATTTGATCAATTCAGCCTTGAGCAGGTACCAAGGGGCCAGAATGAGAATTTAGACCGATTGGCTAATATGGCGTCGATAAGGGTAACTCCAATAGACTACCTTGAAATCTCGAGCGTTAAGCAGCCAGTAAGTGCCTGCGTTATATTATGGGAGCCCAACTAGATGGACCTAATAGTATCTTACCTTAGGGATGGAGCTCTGCCTGAGGTTAAATCCGAGGCCTGGAAGATTCACGTGAGATCCTCCAGATATTCTCTGAAAATGGGAAATTGTACCGAAAGTCCTTTGGAGGACCCTACCTCAAGTGTCTTACCCCATCGGAAGGCAGATCAATCATGAAGAAAATACATGAAGGAGCATGTGGAAATAATTCAGGAGGGAGGTCCCTCACTCACAAGGTACTAAGTCAGGGTTATTTTTAGCCTTACCTCTCCCAAGATACAGAGGCTTATGTTAGAAGATGCCATAAATGCCAAATCAATGGAGACAAGATCCACCCCCCACCAGAACTCCTGAACCCCATACTCAATCCCCATCCTTTCACCCAATGGGGGATTGACATTGTGTGGCCCCTTCCACAAGCCTTGAGGGAGGTAAAACTAGCGCTTATTGTGCTGGATAACTTCACTAAATGGGTGGAAGCAGAATCATATTCAGTAATCACGCATAGGCATGTAATGAAGTTCATCTGGACGAACATCATCTGCCGTTTTGGGGGCCCCAGGGTAATAATGATAGAAAATGGGTTGAATCTGGACAACAAGTGGACTAGGGCCTTCTTTGAGTAGCACGACATTCAGCTTAAAACATCCTCAGTTGGGTACCCACAGGGCAATGGATAGGCTGAAAGATCAAACAGAACAATTATGAACACTCTCAAGAAAAAATTGGAAGATGTTAAAGGACTCTGGCTAGACAAACTGCCTGAGGTTTTATGGGCATACAGGACAACCCCAAGGCTTCCAACTGGTGAAACTTTA
Source organism: Cornus suecica (assembly GCA_963922005.1). Lineage (NCBI taxonomy): Eukaryota > Viridiplantae > Streptophyta > Magnoliopsida > Cornales > Cornaceae > Cornus > Cornus suecica. The sequence goes on along the minus strand of OY998247.1, from coordinate 33,404,811 downwards.
TTCTCCATGACATATGGAGCGGAAGCTGTGATCCCAACAGAGAATGTAGTTCCAACCATAAGAACTGAAGCCTATCAGGAGGACCAAAACAATCAAAACTTAGTGTATACACTTGATACTCTAGAAGAAAAATATGACAAATCAGTCGCCAGACTGGCGGAATATCATCAGAGAATCAGGAGAAGTTACAACCAGAAGGTAAGAAGATGTGAGTTCCAGGTTGGGGACATGGTCCTCAGGAAAAAGATTGGGATCATTGGCAAGCTTCAATAAAATTTGGAAGGACCCTACACTGTGATTAAAGTCATTGGAAAAAGGGCTTACCGATTGAGAAAATCCAATGGCCGTATGGAACCCAACTCACAAAATGCCACCATACTAAAGAGGTACTACCCGTAGTTAGAGTTTTATTTATGACAGAGGCAGTATATGCCTGAAATATCTTTCTTTGGTGTTTATTCAAAACGGAATCAATAAAAAGAGGCCAAGAGCCTAGTTCTAGATTCAAACAATCAATGTTAAACATTTATCATTCTTGCAATAATATGAAAGAGGAATCTAATTTCTATGTAAAAAATGGCAGAGGTATATGCCTGAGCCATTAAGAAAGGAATCTAATTCCTAAGTTTAAAAAATGGCAAATGCATATGCCTAAGCCATTAAAAGAGGAATCTAATTCCTAATTAAAAGATGAATCTAATTCCTAAGTATAAAAAATAGCAGAGGCATATGCTTGAGTCATTAAAGGAGGAATCTAATTCATAAGTGTAAAAAATGGCAGAGACATATGTCTTAGCCATTAAAAGAGGAATATAATTCCTAAATGTAAAAAATGGCAGAGGCATATGCCTGAGCCATAATAAGAGGAATTTATTCCTAAGTGTAAAAAATGGCAGATTCGTATGCTTGAGCCATTAAAAGATGAATCTAATTCCTAAATGTAAAAAATAGCAGAGCCGTATGCCTGATCCATTAAAAGAGGAGTCTAATTCCTAAGTGTAAAAAATGGCAAAGGCATATGCTTGAGCCATTATAAGATAAATTTATTCCTAAGTGTATAAAATGGTAGAGGCATATGCCTGAGCCATTATAAGAGGAATTTGGCATCAAACCAAAAGCTATATGCCTGAGGCATACACTGATAAAATAAATATTAGTAAAGGCATATAAAATTTGGCAGATTCAAATTATCAAACATGACACAATTCATGAGTAAAATAAAATTTTCCATTAAAATAAAAAGAGGGGTCTTTACATAAAATTGCCTAAGGGGTACAAAATGCCCGAAGGCAAAATACAAAATATCAAGAAAGGAAACGAAGACAAAACAAAAAGAGAAGAAAGAAAGAGGCACCCTAAGTCTTGGACCTGGCTTTGAACTCAGTACCAAAGGAATCCACCATTTCAGTTGGAGCAAAGTGTGGAACCTCTGGGTTCTGAGGGTCTGTAGGAAGGGTCCCCTCAAGGAACTGAAGGAAGAGGGTTTCAGAGGGAACAACCTCAGGACTCTCATAAGTTTGCGCTACCTTCAGATGAGCATCCATACCATCAGGTTTCTTGGGCTTCCTCTAACTGGGCTCCTTTAAGGCATTAAGAAAGCCACTACGCCAGAATTGACGATCAACATTGTTGTTGATGTCTTCATAGCGAACGTGCATATCCAGCCCACCCTTCTTCTAGATCTTTAACTGGGAATGGGCAAGGGTCATCCGATAATTGAGAACCTCAATATCAGCATTTGCCTTGGCCCTGCCTTCTTTCAGAGCCGCATTCTCTTCCTTCAGAGCTGTAACCTCTTTGGTCAGCAGGGTCTCCCTTCCATCAGCCAAAGTCAGGGCAGTCTTGAGATGAGTCATTTCATCAATATGGGTCCCATGTGTGTAGCACAAAGCACCCACAGTGTAAAATGCCTAATTGATAAGTACAAGACAAAAATTGTTAAAGGTCAGGAAATAATGCTCAAGTAAAAAGCAGGACATAGAAAATATCAAGGAAGAAAAAAATATATACCCTCATCATCATGCCCATGACTCTGTCTGACAGTTTAGGGCCATCAAGGGCCATAAAAGTAGTCAAGTCCTCTTGGCTCCAAAGGGACTTGGCCCTATCAGTCATCATCTCCATGTTAGTAGGGATGGGGGTGCTTCCAGCCTCTTCACCAACCTTCCTTTTCAATTTATGCTTCTTCAATGCCCTATCCTCTGCAGTAAGGCGGACACGGACATAAGGGGGTTGAGGCAATGAAGGGGGGGTAGCTTGGATTGTGGCAGACCCTAACCCTAGGGCTGCTGGAGGGACAAAAGAAGAAGTTGCTTGTGTGGCAAGGTCTGGGATGAGCATAGGGTGGTTCAGGCAAAACATATCTGCTGAGGCTCCTAGCTTTAATATATCCTGAAAATTGACAGGAGTCATAAGGTCAGAACACTGTAGATGCTCAGACCAAAGCTTACTCTTTAATAGCTTAACCCTTTTATGAACTCTACTAGAGTAAACCCCCTTACTGCTCACACCATAGAATTCATAAATATACTCAGCCTTGTGTAGATCACAGTCACGACATAGGTAGGAGACTGTGTGACCATGAACAAAACTGTAACACTTAAGTTTGATGGGGCCAAAGGTGTTAGGGATTGGAAAGGAAGATGAGTGAGGGTAAGACCAGGGGCCTTTAATCAGGACCATCCTCTCTTTTCACCCTTTCTCATATCTATCAGTACCTAAATAAATGTCTCTGCCTTTGAAGGGGTAGAACATAAACCTTCCTGCACAATCAGATATCCCAAGATCTGGTAGCACATGAGAAGGTTATCAAAACTAAGATGCAAACCATGATCACGGTTTTCCAGGATAAACATGGAGACGATGCATAAGAAGTTGGGGTTGTCTTGGAGTGGGGCTATGCCCCGAATGAAGAAGATGAAATGAAAGAGGGGATGGAGAGGAAATCTAACAAGCTTAACTTGGTTATATGATAGGAGGAGGTCACGGGGTCTAACTCCCCCCCCCCCCCCCCGCCCGGGTAAAGTCTGACTCGAGATCATAGGCCTCAAACTCCAACCCCTCTAGAGGCCTCACCAGTTTCTTTAGGGATTTAATACTGGGGTTTTTTCGTTGGTCGGTTGAGAGTCGGACAGGGTTATATGGAGGGGATTCCTCAATATCGTTGCCACGCCCATCATCATATGGAATGACAAGAAGATCCTCGGTATGACTCTCAACCGATTCCCCATGGGATTGAGGAGCTAACTCCTTACTAGCAACACTGACGCTTGACTCAAACATAGTGAAGAAGATGAAGAAGATAAAAACACTTACACTTAAATTAGAGGGATATTGCTGGGAATATTGATCACCAAAAAGAAGATTTGTTGTTGAAGAGCGAAGTAAGCAAGAACACAAAAAGCTAATGCAAGAAAGAGTTTTCTGGAAATAATGAAGTTAAAAAATGTCATATAAGTGGAGTATTTATAAGGGCAAAGAGGCATGCCCAATTGGTGCATTAAATGAATTGGGAGGTGTTGCAACTTTCAAAGAAGAATAGGTGCATCGTATAAGGGAATCTAGTCGTCGTTTCAAATTTGAAAAAAACACACAAACTAAGCCTTCATTACCATGATGTCAGTTGCCAACTCAGATGTAACTGCCATAATATGAATCGTTTCATTACCTAGAATTCGGGTCAGGCCCATGAGACATTGGGTCAGACCCAAATGTGTTAGTTGATGTCCGTCAGGGTGTGCTAAAAATATGTGTTAAAAATGGCCCCTTATGATGGCTTAGGTTTTACCTATCGCAAGTGCACGAATCGTATAGTTTAGCTTGTGAAAGGTTATCAATCCCACAGAGACTAAGTCGTATTCTGAATTCTCGTAAAATAATATTTTTAAATTACTAGAAAAATACAGTTTGTCGTTTTGAAATTAATTTACTAATTAACTAAGAAAACAAGTAAAGATAGATTAAGAAGAGAACAATAGAAATAAAATCTATAGTTTCCATACTCCACCACTAACCACATAATATAATTCTCAATTCGCTCAATTGCAAGAGGGCGATCCATATCTGTGAATCAGGTCATACTGCAAATAGCTAAATACGACCCCAAAAAGGATTACCATCAACCGGATTGCGACAACCCATCTCATGACTGACTTAACTAGTACATGCCAATTAAATTACTTTAATCTACTTCTAATGCATGAAAATAAACTAAAGCATATCTATATTAAATCGCCAAGGCATGACCTGTGTCAACCTAGGGTTTCAAGTTTTATTACCACCATTGTATAAGTTAAGCATCCGAGTTCTAGCCCATAGTGAATAACCATGATTGTATAAGATAAATATATTCATTCAGTCTAAGACAAGAATTAGAATAAATATATAAACTTGTATTAAGAATAAAAATGGTCTCTCATCTACTACAATCATCACACTATGGTCACAATTTCCCCTCGTTAGAATTGAAACAAATAAAAAAACTACATTACTTGGCTAGGGTTTCCTAGCAAAACCCTAGATACCTAATTAGTTGTTCATGGTAGAAGGTGACTACATCGTTGATGTACAAACGCCTTCCATGGTCTTATTATCCGAATCTCTAGGTCTTGAATGGCTCCTCCCTTTGAATGATATGAATTTAAAAATTGGGTAGAAAGAAGTCCCAAAATTATGGGGATAGAAATCCCTTAAATATGTAGCAGACCTTGGTATATATAGGCAAAGGTGAGGGAAACCCTAACTTGTGTTAGACTCCTATTGAGAATAGAATTCCCCTTTTGTGTGACTTTCTTTCCAATCAAAAACCTTTAATCTGATGTATAATATGTCTAAAACATGTCTATATAGGTGTTAGGGTCTAACTCAAAGTCATCCGGATCAAAATAAGATTTTGGCCCGATTATGAAATTTCCAGTTTTTCCCTGCAGGACACCACTCACTCTTTTGATCATATCTAAAGCTACACATGTTTGATGGAGGCATATAATATCTTGTTGGAAATATAACTTCACGATCTTGATGATAGGCTCAAGAATCACCTCATTTGGACATGTTTTGATCGAGATATGAGCTCCCGAAGTTGGCTGGAGTTTTATGCTGAAAACACTATTCACTGCGCTTTAAGCGTATGGAGCTACACTTTAAGCGTATGTTCAGGCGTAAAAATGTTTTTTCTGACCACTTTTTTCTTTTGAAAGCGTAAACTTAAGAGTAAATTCTTCATGAAAAACCAGTTTTCTCCGCAATTGTGCCAAAATGAACATCTTGATTCCAAGAGACTTTTTGCTTTAGGTGACTGCTTCGGAAAAAGCCGTTTTTGCCCTCTGTGAGCCATTTTTGTCTTGAAAACACCTCTTTGACTCATCTCTTGGAGAGAAATGAACATGAACTTGGTTAATTCACCAATGTTAGCTCTATTTATTCGTTAAGCTCCTGAAATATGGTTAAACACGCAAACGACATAAAAATATCAAATAATGAAATGAAATGACATAATTAATTCAAGATAGGGACTTAAAATGGACACTTTTGAGCGCCTAAAATGCCCAAAATTAAGGCCCAATATCAAGGCCCAGCGAAGTAAAAGGCCCAGCTCCAACCATCAAGGATGTAATTATTGGGGCCCAACCTGTCAAAGATAATATTTTAGAGTTGCTTAGGACTCAAGCCGAAAGCTCGTTAAGGTAGGGATGAAAGTGATTGAATTGTAAAGGAAATCAAATCCCTACAATAAAGGGATTTGATCTTAATCATAATGGGTCAATGAACCCAACCTTTTGTATAAATAAGGCGTTAGAGCCTCAATAAAGGCATTCGAATGTTTGAGTAAAAAATAACACTTACATCAAGCTACCAAGCCTACCATTGATTCCATTAATACATCTATGAAAAAATATGTGAAAAATTAGTGTGAGATCATTCACATGTTTATAAAATATGTAAAGAAATGATAAATTTGTATTAATATGATACATAATATGTCAATGTAAGAAACGAAGTGAAAGTTATAAATTCTCCAATTATAATTTGATTTTTTTTGTATCTATTGAAATCACATATACTTTATCTAATAAAAGTAATAAAAACTAAAAATAAAAAGATATATATATATACATATATATATATATTACACATAATTATAAAACAATCTTAATAAAGATTGGGGGTGGTGTATATAGGAGTCGAAATGATAGTTTTCTCTACTAGTCGGGTCAAAGATCAATTCGGCGAACCCTGAACTTCATCCACAAAATCAGATACCTCATTGGATCCCAAATGTTCCTCGAGTCATGCCTTCAATTCAGGTTTTCAAGTTCCCAATTTTGATAACGTAGATAGTATGCTCACTTGACTATTTGACCAATGGTAAAAACCATATGAGGGCATGCAAATTAGGCATCTATGAATTTTTAAACAAAATTTGAACATTATAAATTACAACTAAGTTATTAGCATGCTAACTTTTACTCGGTAACTCTAAATACTATTTTTTTTTATTTGATTAGTTTTCTAACCACCCTTTTTTCATATATGACTTGTGATCTTCACTTGGAAAATATTTTTTCCACTTTCAATTTTTCATAACTAGCCTAATTATTTTCACTATAATACTATTTATAAAAAAAGTATTTTTTAGTTATAAATTTGTGTTTTTTTATATGGTTAATATTATATTATAACAATCTAAAATATTAGAGTCTTGTAATAATAATAGTATATAGTTTTTAACAAAAGAAAAAGGCTAAAAATTAGAATAAAATTATTAAATTCTTTTTCCGATTCCTCACACAAATTTAATTCCATTTCCCCATTAGAGTTTTTATTCAAAATTCAATCCCAGTTGACTTCAAAAAAATCTTTCTCTCTCTCATAGGGTTTAACCACTATTTTAGGGTTTTTGAACTGAGACTTGTTATACATATATGTCCTAAATTCTGGGGTTTTTGATCTCTCTCCAGAGCAATGTCGATGCTCTACCCAAGCCAAGAAGACCTCCCCTACGAAGAAGAGGTCCTCCGCAACCCCTTCAGCCTCCGTCCATGGTCGCGCTACCTCACAACTACGGCCAGCGCCGCCTTCAAGACGCGCCAAATCGTCTACGAGCTCGCACTCAAAGCCATCCCCGACAGCTACAAACTCTGGCACGCCTACCTCTAAGAACGCGCTAAACTCATCCTCAACCTCCCCATCACAGACCCCCAATTCGAGTCCCTCAACAACACCTTCGAATAAGCCCTAATCACTATGCACACAATGCCTCGCATCTGGCTCATATACCTCCAAACCCTAACCCACCAGAGGCTGATCACACGCACTTGACACACATTCGATCATGCACTGCGTGCGCTTCCCGTGACGCAGCACGATCAGATTTGGGAACCTTATTTGGCATTCATTGGCCAAAAGGATGTCCCAATTGAGACTTCAATTAGGGTTCATATGAGGTTTTTACAATATGATCCTTCGAACATTGAGGATTTCATTGGGTTTTTGGTGAATTCGGGGCTTTGGCAAGATGAGGCGGAGAATTTAGCTCGGGTTTTGAATGATGAGAAATTTGTTTCAGTTAAGGGGAAGACCAAACACTAGTTGTGGCTTGAGCTTTGTGATTTTATCACTAAGCATGACGAAGAGGTCTCCAGGTTGAATGTGGATACCGTAATTCGTGGAGGGATTCAAAAGTTCAGGGATGAGCTTGGGTGTCTTTGGACTTCGTTGGTGGAGTATTATATTAGGAGGAACTTGGTGGAAAAAGCCAGGGATGTGTTTGAGGAAGGCATGACTACAGTGGTGACGGTGAGGGATTTTAGTGTGATTTTCGATGCCTACTCACAGTTTAAAGATAATATGGTTGCTTTAAAGATGGAGAAAATGAGTGAGAGTGAAGTAAGTGTTGTTGAAGACGACGACGATGAAGATGACCGCTTAAATGTGGCCAGGTTTGAAGAGAAGCTTAAGAGATTTTGGTTGTGTGACGATAATGATGTCGACTCGAGGCTGACGCGATTGAAAAATCTCATCAATAGGAGGGCCGAACTGGCTGATAGTTTCCATCTTCGACAAAATCCGTATAATGTGGAAGAATGCCATCGATGATTAAAGTTATTTGAGGGTAATCCTATGAAGCAAATTCTGACCTACACGGAGGCGGTGAGGATAGTTGTGTTGTGCCCATGTTAAAACAACAAGTATAAGCCTCTATTTATACGCTTTGAGATTGGAGGAAGAGGAAGCCAAGTTGTTGGCTACAACTTGCTGGCATAGGAGGTTATCATTTTGCTCACTTCAAGCCTCCTTCCTTGACCTTTGTGGATTCACACATGGAAGAGGTGGCAGAGCTTGCTGGCAAAGGTGGATGTTTCTTTGTGCAAGTGGTCTTGAGTCACCACAACTCTACAAATCTCCACCATGACAAAAGAGTCCACTCACTAATAGACGTTACCCCAATGTGCCCATTGATTGATGCTACCCCAATGCACCTTTAGGCGTTTTAATCCCCGAGAGATATTTTTTATACCGGAAGCACCTTGGCATAAACACATTTGCAGCTTCTTTTGGAAGTAAGTCTGATTCTAGTGAAATGACTTCATCTCGTCATTCACTGCATCCTTCCACTTTGTACCATCAGTACTCTGTACTGCTTCTTTGTCCGTGTATGTGACATCACCGTATGTCGCTGGAAGGGCATAAGTTACCTTGTCTCTCTTCTGGATTTGCTAGTGTTAATAGCTTCTGGCTACTGACTGGTCCACCGGTATTAGAGATGGATCCTCCACCTCAACTGAGTCATCTTGTTGCTGAGTCACCAATGCTGGAGATCTCTTACTGGAGATCTCTTCTGGTCAGTCTGATTACTCACTGGTCACACGGTACTAGAGATGGGACCATGGATCTTCCACCTCAACTGAGTTCTCTTACTGGAGATCTCTTCTGGTCATTCTATTACTGACTGATTACCGATAATGGAGATGGAACTATATCCACCTCAACCTAAGCTGCTGATAGATTTCCCGGTACTCGTTTCTCGGTACTGGAGATGGAACACTTTTTCATCTCTACCTCAGCTATTCACACATTTCCTAGTACTCATTTCCCAGTACTAGAGATGGCACTTCTCTTTTCACCTCTGCTGATGACTGGATTACTAGTACTAGAGATCTCTTACTAGAGACCTCTCCCTCAACTGAGCTGCTTACTAATTTCCTGCCCTGGAGATGGGACCATTGATCCTCCACCTCCCCTGAGCTCTTGTGCCAAACTTGAGTATTGTCTGATTGTACTGCAAGCTTGACGATTTACGAATTTCCAATCTTCATCCAAGAAGTCCTGGCGCTTGGTCTCCAAGGCTTATCCTCCACTTTCTCCTTCATCCGAGAAGTCCTGGCGCTTGGCATCCAAGCCTTATCCTCCACTTTTTTGAAGCACGAGAAATCCTGGCGCTTAGTCTCCAAGGCATATCCTCCACTTTCTCGAAGCTGTAAATCTAGAACCTTCGTATTGTCACATGCCAAAGTTATTGTGCCGTACTATTTATCCACCTCAACTTTGCATTTGACATCATGATTATCCTCTTAGAACCACTCGTCCTGACATTTGACAACACTGATTCTCTTGAATAGTTCACTCGGTCTCCTTGTTTCAGCCATATGAAACACAGGAACAGTTAATTGATGAATGCACTCATCAAACAGGAGCAATACTAATCTAACTAGGTTTCAAACTCTGCTTTTCTAACTTCGGATTGCTCGGTCTCTGTTGCTTCAGTCGTATGAAACATCGGAATAATAAATTGATGACTACACTCATCAAACATGAGCAATAGAAATCAAAACTCGGTTTTTCCAATTCTTCTTTGCTGATATGGAAAAATGGAGCTCACGGTTGAATCTGGAACGATCGAATTAGCTAGAAACGACCTTTCGTTTGCTCAAATCCAACTTAAAACAGGCTCGAAATGGCCAAGTGATGAAGGGCAAAATAGTAATTTCCTTCAACTGATGATGTGGCAGTCTCTAGCTGGTCCACGTGGCAGCCCCTGGCCATGCCACATGATAGCATTTGGTTGCGCCACGTGGCAACTATGGTCGTGCCACGTGGTTGCATCTCCCTTGCCACGTGGCGGCCCATAGACGTGCCACGTGGCAGCCCTTGGTTGGCCCAAGTGTCAACCTCTCACTGGGGCACGTCTCTGCTGACGTGGTAGTGCTTGAGGGACATGGTGCCCATGGGCCTCACGCATGCTGGAGGAAGACGACGCGTGGGGCGCGTGACGCTGAGGCTCCTCACTCGCTGACTTTCAGGCAGCGCGTGAGGTGGTATTTCGCCCTGTTTTGCAACGGGCATGGCTTTCTCCCTTGATGGGCAATCCTCTAGTATATCTAGTGTTGTGATTTGGTGACTATATGGGTTTGAAATAGAGTCGAAAAAGGAACGACTCTGTTTTGAACTAAATAGGTTCTGATACCAATTATTGTGCCCATGTTAATACAACAAGTATAAGCCTCTATTTATAGGCTTTGAGATTGGAGGAAGAGGAAGCTAAGTTGTTGGCTACAACTTGCTGGTAAAGGAGGTTATCATTTTGCTCACTTCAAGCCTCCTTCCTTGACCTTTGTGGATTCATGCATGGAAGAGGTGGCAGAGCTTGCTGGCAGAGGTGGAAGCTTCTTTGTGCAAGTGGTCTTGAGTCACCACAACTCTACAAGTTGATCCCATGAAAGCTGTGGGGAAGCCTCATACACTATGAGTTGCTTTTGCTAACTTGTATGAGAACCACAAAGATGTTGTCAAGGCAAGAGTTATTTTTGACAAGGTAGTACAAGTCAACTATGAAGAGGTGGATGATTTGGTTAGTATTTGGTGTGAATGGGCCGAGATGGAACTGAGGCACATGAATTTTAAAGGGGCGCTGGAGCTTTTGAGACTTGCCACAGCGGAGCCATCAGTAGAGGTCAAACGGAGAGGTAACTATTTTCTTGTTGAATGGTTCTCTTTTGTGTTGCTTGTCATTCTCCTAGATGTGGTAGCATGGAAATTTGTCTTTTGATTAGAATACACCAAATTTTGTTTGAATGTATTATCATGTTCATATTAGCATCTTAATAGTTGTGGAATCAAATTGGCTCGTGAAATTCTATAAGTTGTTTTCGGACAAGCTGGTTATTAGATAAGGAGTTGGGGTATTCTAATCTCACTCTCTGGAAATAATCAGAAAATACATAAACATGCATTAAATAGTAAGAAAGTACCATGTGAGTGCTAATTTGTTTTCATGCGATGACTTCATTAAGAATTTTTTACTCGGGTGTTCACAATTTTTACTTACTCTTTCCATGAAACCAATTCCTTAGTTGGCATCACTGCCGTCAATAGTTGAATAACATTCATTATCTTCAAAACAAATTTCATCGTCTTTCCTTTTTCAAACCCTATTCTGTTAGCATAATGTTTCCGCTTTGTGGGCCTCAATTGGCCTGATTTTTATTGTTGTTTGTTTTTCATGACAATTTTATTGGACTTGCAAGGGAGAAATTATCTTCTTGGTCACTTATATAGTACTGTATATGCAAATCTATGTAGGCATACCTTTATTCGAGTATGGAATCATGAAATTCTACTTTTTAATTATCTAAGTTTAGTGTTTATGCACACACAATTTTCTTTATCAGCTTATGGATTTGAATGCAATTGAAATATATGCTAGCATAACTAGGTTCTTAGTGATGTTTGGATGCTCTCTGTTTAGATGGGAATATGGGGTTTCATAGGTAAAATAATTCCGTCTCAATGAACTACTGAAGTCCATTTCACACCTGTGCTCCAGAAACTTGAAGGTCTCAACTACGTTAAACAAACTAATGCATATATGTAATAGGACATTGTGCCATGAACAGGTTGCCTGTCCTGTACAGTTTCTCGTAGTTTGCTTTCTTCTATGTCAATCATTATATTCTCATTTAATTTCATACTTCTATTCCTTCCAGGTTTTATGTACTACTAGTCCAATTCAACAAATCCTTTCCATTATTTTAATGTTTTATATTTTCTGTTGGATTCCATTGGTGTATATCCAAGGGTTTAGGAATGTCTAATTTCGTATAGTAGTCCGTCGTTTTCCTCTTACCTTATAAATTGTGAGGGCATTGCATTATTTTTCCCCTTTTTTACTAGCAATTGCATTTTAAATTTGTCAGTGATGCTGCTAGAAAATTGGATATGTGTCTTCAACTACTATTAGAAATAGGTAGTATATGATATCGTTGCCATGTCTGTATGCCCCCTTATGGTTTGTTATGTTACTTTACTTTCATACTTAGTTTTATTAAGTAGGTGGTTTATAAATTCTTTACCAAATTATGATTTAAAAATCTTAATTTATTTGTTAGTATTGAAGTTGCCTTATTGGAAACTTTAATGGACAGTAAAAGAAGCTATTTCCATCTCTCTAGAAGCTTCATTTGGAAAAAAAAAAATGGATCTGATTTGACATGGCATTTGTGGAACCGTAATTAACTTTCGGTTATCTGCTGTATGTTTTCATGTAACAGTGGCTGCTGATGGCAGTGAGCCGGTGCAGATAAAGCTGCACAAGTCCTTGAGACTTTGGACATTCTACGTCGATTTGGAGGAAAGCCTAGGCAATTTGGTGTCAACTCGCTCAGTCTATGAGCGAATATTGGATCTAAATATCCTCACGTGAAGGATATATGGGTCACATATCTCTCCAAGTATGTCCAACGATATGGCAAAACAAAATTGGAACGGGCAAGGGAGTTGTTTCAGCAAGCTGTTGAAATGGTATGTACTCGTCATGTATTTTTTTTAGATAAAATAACCACACACGCGAGCATTATTATCCTCGTGAGGGCTTGAACCCTCAACGGTCCACTTGGAAAGTATGGGGACACTAAGGTCATGATCGGTAGGCGGTCTGGTCTTACTATTTATTTATTATTTATTATAATATTTATTTATGTATTATTTCTTTCTTTATTTATTATTTCTTCACTTTATAATATATTTTATTATTTATATTATTAAATTATTATTTATTTACTCATTATTTATTCACTTTATAATTACTCATTTTTTATTATTATTATAAAGTATTTATTCATTATTATATTTACTTATTATTTATTATTATATTTATTTATTATTATATCTATTTATTATTTTTTATTATATTTATTTATTATTATTATTTATTTCATTTTGTTTATTATTTATTCATTTTATTATATTTTTAAATATGTTTTATGTAATTTATTATTTATTTTATTAATTTATTATTTAGTCCATTTTTTATTATTATATTTATTTATTATTATTGTATTCATTTTTTATTATTATTATGTTTTATTTAATTTATTATTTATATTATTAATTTTTAATTTTTAATTATTTATAAATATATTTTATTATTTATTCATTTATTTATTATTTATTATTTATATTTTATTTTTAAAATATGTTTTATTTAATTTATTATTATTATTTATTCATTTTTAATTATTTATAAATATATTTTATTAATAAGACCAGACCGGACCACCAGGAACCACCTTTTTTTTTGTCTGAAATGAGGTCATTTTGGTCTGATTTGGTCTTACTTGGTCTAATAGAAAATTTGGGACCAATGCTACCAAACATGGTCTGGTCCCATAAAACATAAGACCAGACCAAACCACCTGAGACCAGACCACCTACCAAACAGGGCCTAAGGGCATGTTTGGCAGGCGGTCTTTCTGGTCTGGTATGGTCTGGTCTGGTCCGGTCTGGTCTTGTCTAATCTCATATGAAAAAGTCTGTTTGGTAAGCGGTCTGGTCTTACTATTTATTTATTATTTATTATAATATTTATTTATGTATTATTATTTCTTCACTTTATAATATATGTTATTATTTATATTATTAAATTATTATTTATTAATTTATATATTAATTGAAAAATATATTCTATTTATTTATTATTATTTCATTATTTAATTCATTTTATTTATAAATTATTTATTCATTTTTAATTATTTAAAAATATATTTTATTAATTTATTATTATTATACTCATTTATTATTATTATTATGAAGTATTTATTCATTATCATATTTACTTATTATTTATTATTATATTTATTTATTATTTATTATTATATTTATTTCATTTTGTTTATTATTAATTATTTTTATTATATTTTTAAATATGTTTTATGTAATTTATTGTTTTTTTTATTAATTTTTTTATTTATTTATTATTTAGTCTATTTATTATTATTATTATATTTATTTATTATTATTGTATTCATTTTTTATTATTATTATGTTTTATTTAATTTTTTATTTATATTATTAATTATTCATTTTTAATTATTTATAAATATATTTTTTTATTTATTCATTTATTTATTATTATTATATTCATTTTTTAATTATTATTAGGTATTATTTTTTTCATTTTGTTTATTATTTATTATTTATATTTTATTTTTAAAATATGTTTTATTTAATTTTTTATTATTATTTATTCATTTTTAATTATTTATGAATATATTTTATTAATAAGACCAGACCGGACCAACAGGAGCCACCTTTTTTTTTTGTCTGAAATGAGATCATTTTGGTTTCATTTGATCTTACTTGGTCTAACCAAAAATTTGGAACCAAAGCTACCAAACACGGTCTGGTCCCATAAAACGCAAGACCAGACCAGACCACCTGGAACCAAACCACCTACCAAACAAGGCCAAGTAGACCTCTCTTGGTGGTTCCTCCTTGGTCCTATCTTGGTGTTTTGGTCTCCTTATCATTTTATTACCTGCTTATAATTCTGAAGTCCGCATTGGTTGAGTTGTATTGAGATCAAATTGGAAAGTAACAGGACATGGTGTATAATGAAATTTATGTTACTGAAGCCTTTCCTTTGGAAAAAGACAAGTAGGATGGTCTGGCAAGATGACCAGACATGATTGTGTCAGTTCTAAAAAACATTACTTATCAGACAATATATATATATATATATATATGTTAACTTAGATATGCATCTCAGTTTGCAGATCCACGATCTGATCCTGATATCTGGAACAAATGACATGAATTTGAGGTGCAGCATGGAAATGTAGACACCTTCGGAGAAATGCTTCGAACTAACACTACAAGAATTCAGGTTTTTGGGAATGTTCCATTGGTGACGATTTTAAAAATTATCACTAAAAGGATTATTATTTGTGACGGTCTTGTATATCTGTAATTACCGATCAAACGTGCTAGAAAAGAAAAAAAGATATTTAAAATAATAATTATAAAATATTATTTTAATAATATTGATAATAATATATTTATTAAGCTTAGAATCAATTTATTTGAAAACTTACTAATATAGAATTATATATATAACTTTTCTTTAATGACAAGAAGAATTATGTATAAATTGTTCACCCCAAATTACGTGCAATATTGTTTACCGCTAAAATTTTCAGAATATTTTGAAGTTCAGCGCCCAATGTATGAAATAAAATTTAATCGTGACTTTTGTTATCACCTGTATTTATTTCCAAGTTCCTTTTCTTTGCCCTAAATAACTCACACTCTGTCTCTCTCAGCGATATCTCCAAGACTGAACTGCTTCTGAAATCGTCCTTTTCTTTGCCCTAAATAACTCACACTCTGTCTCTCTCAGCGATATCTCCAAGACTGAACTGCTTCTGAAATCGTCATCTCCAATTCCCCCATCCTTTCCTATCTTCAGTCGATCTTCCACTGGTTGTTTCAATTGCTTGACTCAGATCGTTGTCCAGTTGAGGTATGGTTTTCTTTTCTTTGAATTAGTGAGGGTGTCATCAAAATAATTGAATCCTTCAACATGTCCCCACCTCGCGTGTGGCCTTCTTTTTGGTCCAAAACATGTTGTACTATAATTATCAGTGTGACGATGGTTTGAGCACAATACCTTTTTACCGCTTTTAATTGGATTGGACTACAAAACATCGGTCTTACATCAAACATCAACACTAAGTAAATATGTATTTGCCTAGTTTTGAATGTTTTAACAAGACACGTTTAGGATTAGTTTTCCACGTGCTATTTGTTGTTTTCGTTGTTTTAATTGAGGTAACTAGAAATGTTAGGTTTAAAATAAGAATTTCCAGGGAAAATCTATAATTAGAAGTCGTTAAGATAAAAAAGAATAAAACTGGATATATGGAATGCAGCTTTAGTGAATGTAAATCTGCAAATAGTAATATAATGAAGATGCTTGTAAAATCAAATAATAGAGATATAGTGAAGATCAGGAATCAATAGGTGCAAAGAGTATCTATGTTATTTAAGCTCCAATATTCATTATGGAAGAGAAATTAGAGAATATGTTTTCAGTTTCACTTTTAACAAGGAAGACCGTCAACACGACGCGGTCGTGAAATAGGATTTAGAACAAATCCTCCCCTATTATCTGTGTTTCTTGGAAAATTAGTTCCGTTGGAGCAAGAAGCACCACCTGACCAGTTGTTACGACGATCCGATACAAGACAACTCACACATAGTTACGTGACTGGCATAGACCAACACCAATGTACTCACATGACAAGGTGTACTCAATATGCAAAATTCTCAACTTAGTCACATCTCATCATAATACATGTTTTATCTTTTTATGCAATATATTATGAAAACTTATCAACATGCTCATAATATCACATTTATAAGCAATAAACCATAACAAACATTTATATCACACAATCATGTTTTCAAGGTCCTAGTTCATCGTCTAAGTTGTTAAGACTCAACTAGCATATATATATATATATATACGGCATATATACACATAGACGCACACACCCTCTTTCAAAAACTAAAATAATTCATTTTTCCTCTACCTCAATCCAAGCGAACCTACACAAGAATGCTCAAAAGAGGTCCAAACCAATCAATCAATCCAAGTGCTCAATAGGATAGCTTTTAATTAGCAAAAAACAATTCAATGAAAACAAATTTACAATGGTGTTACAATAAACCGAAACTATTCAAAAGTGGCTCCTACCACAAGAATCAAACCAAACCCTAATAATAGCTAATTTAGGGTTTCATGGTAAAACATAACTCAAGAGAAATGATTCTTGAACTTACCACAACTCCACTACAATATGAGCCAAATTTCACAAGATGAGCTCCAAGCTTTCAATAACCGAAATACTCAGTGAAAATGTTCAACTTATGGTCCTTAACAAGATTTAAGAAAGAAGGAAACCAAAAATCAAAAGTTGAACACATAAATTCAAGAATATAGATTCTAAGGTTTGAAGTTGGAAAACTCAAAAGAATTAGAGACTTACCCCAATACTTAGAGCAAATGGAAGAGGAGAACAATCGAAGCAAGTTCCATGTTAAACAATTCTTCAACCTCCAAGTGGAAGGAAATGAAATCCAATGAAGAAGTGGAGAAGTGGAAGAGGGTAGGAGAAGTGTAGAGAAATGAGTTTGTAGAGAATTAAAAAGTCTTGCTAATGTAAGACTTATGGAGTTGTAGAGATTCTCCACTCACACCTCTCACAATCCAATGGTATACACTAAAGATAGAAAATGAATGAATGATCCAAGGGTTGAAATGAAGTATTGCAAAGTGAATGACCAAGAATAATGCATTCTTGCATTTAAGTGTCATCCAAACAAGACCCTATACCTCTTCAATCTCCAATAATGCTTTCTTGCATTTAAGTGCCATTCAAAAATCAAAATTTGGAAATGACCAAATTCTTCTCAACTTAGGGTTAATTACAAGAGTGTCATCATGACTCTCAATTACCCATTTACCCCTTGTCATCCTCTCTATTTACCACCATGTCACTCATATCCCAACAATTGTTAAATCTCTACAATTTACACTAAGTGCTCTTAATATAAAAATATCAATTTACCATTTGGTCATTTATTTCTCGAATTCGATTTCAACAATTTTCATTATTCTCAAAATGAAAATACAACATGAACTTACAAAGGCTTTTACATGTCCATGCCCTAGCTCTTTATCTCTCTCTCTCTATATATATATATATATATATTTGTTACTGTAGAACATTTGTATGTAGTGGCATGTTCTGATCAATAACCATGTTGAGTGTGAAGACATCAAAACAACATCGAAAAGTTTCGGTAATCAAGAATAAGTGTAAAGAAACTAAAGTATACAAGATAAGTGAAGTAGAGTTGGGCGGAAGTGGCATTTCAAAGAAAGAACAAGAAAATAAATATTTGAAATTTTGTACTTCGAATTCTTGAAGTAATTCCTGAGATTTCGAGTATTGACCGCCAGTGGCTCCACTAGCGAGAAAGTGTGAAAAATAGCGAGAGAGTTTTTGAGATTTTTGTACTACGAAGTCTCGCCCAAAATATCGAGCAAATTCCCGAAATCTCGTAGTACAACATCGCAGAATTTTTGGAAAGTTTATTATGTTGTTGTTTTGACTCCTAATCACTTATGGATCACTTGTGGGCGTGCCTAAGAGTTATTATGGATATATTGGACCATATTTTGAGGACTTTATGGTCAAAAGTCAAAGACTTGAAGGGAAATAAATCCTAACCTTAATTGGAGACTCTTCTCTCTATATATATGAATTAAACTCAAGAGAAGAAGTATGGTTCTGAGATTGTGATTTTTGTAAGCTATGTTATTCTTCCATATATCAAATTCATCTGTAGAGAGTGAGAGAAAGAGATTGTTTGATCATCCAATATCAAGTTCTTCTCTAGTTTTTGAAGATTATTCAATTATGTTTCAACACATAATATCTCTATGCACAATTGAATGGTCCGATTGCTGAAAAATCATCACACCACCTAGTGCAACGTGATTGCATTGATCCGTTGAGTAACGGAGCCGTCAGAGTATGGAGATCGGAGCAAGAGCTTCGTGAATCTTTGATCCGTTGAGAAGCGGAACCGTCAGAGTATGGAGATCGGAGCAAGAGCTTCATGGAGCGCGAGTGAAGGAAGGCAAGTCAGTGCTATTGTAAGTCCAATGTTCATAGAATCTATATATTCTTTGATTCATAGTGCATCGATACCAGAGTGTATACGTGGTTTTTACTTGGAGCGTTTTCCAAGGTTTTCCACGTAAAAATATCGTGTGTCACTATTGTTTTATTTTCTGCACTTATATGATTATATGCACAATATAGCTTGTTAGAGAATTGAATTAAAATTGACTATTCCGCAATTAAAATTTTAATTTGTCAATAAATCCTTAAAAAACCTATTCACCCCCTTTAGTCTTAGTTTACCATCTCCTAGGTAATTTAAGTTAGAAAAGTATAGCCATCTAAAGTTCTAAACCAAGAGGATGCAACAGTTATGAAACATCAATGCTCATCTTGTAACACCATTATGAAACCAAAGAACACAAAGAAGCTTAATGTGATTGCTGGCAGGTTCGAATTATTTTTTTTTTACTTTTATACCTTAGATTTTAGGATTTTTATGATTATTCCCCCACAATTTTTTTTTTTAAAATTATGCTCCTATTAAAATTTAATACATTACTTATCTGCCCCACTATATAAAAATAATAATAATAATTCATGTATGCCCCCACTGAAACAAATTCCCAAGTTCGTGACTGTCTATTAGTTATGTTCTTAATTACGCTCTGACTATCATTGAACCCTGTAAAGACATTGAATGCATCATGAATCCCAAATACAAGCTGGGAAATGCCAAGATAGCTTGATATTTGAGGTCATACTTGCATCGGTTGAACCTTAGAGGTTTATTCATCTCTGGGGCTAAATCATCAAGCGAAGCATGGTCTAGTTTCGAGTTCGCATAATTCAACAAGTCAAGAACTTGTGTGATGTCTCTAAATGAATCACTTGTGAAAACTAGGGGTGTACACAATACGGTTTGGTTCCGGTTTCAGTCGAAACTGGAACCAAACCATTTTTTCGGTTCCTTACAAATAGGAACCAAAACCGAACTGAACGTGCAAGGAACCGAAACCTAAATTTTAGTTCGGTTCCGGTTCCTACTATCCCATTTCAAAAAAATAAAAAATAGAAATAGAACACAAAAACAAAAAAATTATTTGTGAGACTCAAATTTTTGAACCAAAGTTGAAAGATAGTGCAATCTAAATATCAAATTTATATACCAGTTGGTACAGTTCTACCCTATTATTCAAGTTATACCAAATATTATCTACAAAATTAATATTGGGCAAAGACATTAGTGGTAGTTATTTTGGTCAGTTAGGGCATGAATTGAAGATTGAAGTGAAGAGTGACGTGAAAAAATAGGGCATGTATTTAGATTTATAACACTATATATATATATATATATATATTATAAAATAAAATAAAAAACAATTCCGGTTAGGTTCCAAAGAAGTAATAATCTGAACTGAACCGAACCGCCAGTTCCAATTTGATTTGGTTCGGTTCTCGGTTCCACGGATTCTTTTGTGCACCCATAGTGAAAACCACCTAAGAGTTCAAGACAATTACCAGATACATGCAACTTACTATGGGTGCGTTTGGAAAGCCTGTTTTTTGTATTTGTTTTCTGTCTTCAAATATAAAAGTCCAAGTCTTCGAAATTTTCAAACTTGTTGAAAAATAATTTCAAATTTTCATTTAACGGTGTATTTCGATGTGAGTGAGTATGAATGTCGTATTCTCATCCTCTCCAAATATGGCATTCAACATCATATATTTCGCGTAAGCTTGTTTGATTTCTGGTCTGGTCTGGATTGGTTTGATTTTGTCTAGCTGGATTGGTCTGGACTGATTTTATTTGGTCTTGTGTGGTCTGGTTTGGTTTTGGTGCTGATTAAAATTCTGTTTAATAAATGGTATGGTCTTGTCTGAAAACACTAAAACCAAACCATATATAAAATTCAAATATAATATATAAATTTGAAAGAAATATTATAAATTCAACAAAATAATTTTAAATCTGAAAAAATATAAAAAATAAAAATATATATATAAATTTGAAAATAAAATATAAAAAAATTGAAAATAAATTAAAAAATTCGAAAATCATATACAAAATTTTAAAAAATATTTAACATTAGAAAAATATATATAAAATTCAAAAATAATATATAAAATTTGAAAGAAATATTCAAAAATTCAAAATATATATATATAATTTCGAAAAATTAAATATATAATTCAAAAAAAATATAAAATTTCGAAAAATTATATTAAAATCTGAAAATATATAAAAAGGGGAAAAATATATAGATTCAAAAAAATTTTAAATTTCAAAAAACATACCTAAATTATAAAGTTCAAAAATAATATATAAAATTTGAAAGAAATATTTAAAATTAAAAACAATATAAATAAATTAAGAATACATATATATTACAGAAATAAATAACAAATTAAAAAACTTATTATTTTATTATTAATTTTTGTAGTATTTAATTCATTTTGCTTATTATTTATTTATTTTTTATTATTTTTATGTATTATTGAATTCATTTTTTTATTCATTATTTTTATTTTATTTATATATATGCTTTATTTAATTTATTATTTATATTATTAATTTATCATTTAATATTATTTATTTGTTTGTTTAAGTAATTTATAAATATATTTTATTATTTATTATCAAATTTTATATTTTTTCATTATTGCTTCAAAATTTATATATATAATTTTATTTATTATTTCAAATTTTATATATATTGCTTCAAAATTTATATTTCGAAAATATTTCGAATTTTATATATATTGCTTCAAAATTATATATTTGTTTCAAATTATATATATTTTTTAATTTTAATTATTATTTTCGAATTTTATATATATTTTCGAATTTTATATATATTATTTTCGAATTTTATTTATATATATATATTATTTTGGAAATTTATAAAATGACAGCTAGATTTCATTAGTGTGTGTGTATAAAATGGTCTGGTCTGGTTTGGTCTGGCTGGATTGGTCTGGGCTGGTTTTGTTTGGTCTGGTTTAGTTTTGGTGCTGATTAAAATTCTGTTTGATAAATGGTCTGGTCTTTCTGATTTGGTTTGAAAAACAGGCAAAGACAAGACCAGACTAGAAATCAAACAACCCAAAGTGTTGGTTCCGCTTTTACCACCGTCATGTTTTACTCTTCTTCACCAAAGTTCACTGTCTCTCTCTATTTTTAAAGCATGTGGAGTGGTGTGTTATGAGTGGTGTTACACTTTTTGATAAAGTGTAGTGCCACGTCAACAATTTGGAGAGTGAGTGATGATATGGCTCTACATTTTATTTGGAGTGTGTGTGTCCTATGTTGTGGTGTTCTATGTTTTACTACATTTTATTATTATTTTATTATTCAACATTATTTAATTATTATTAAAAAAATTTAATATACAAAAAATATTAAATATGACAAATAAAAATATATTCTCAAATTTTTTACAAATGAAAAATACATTAATAATTTATCACATACAAAAAAAAATAAACATGCAAAAAAATAATATATTTTTTATTTTAAATTTATTAAATTATATATTTTTTAATTAGTTAATTGAATATTATAATAAAAATATTGTATTATATATTAAAACATAATTAAATTAAAAAATTATTATAAAAATAAATTTATTATAAAAATTATATAATTTACCACACATAGAGGTATATTGATATTTATAAAAATTGAAAACTATATTTTTTATTTTAAGTTAATTGAATTATAATTATTTTAATTAATTAAATAATTGAATGTTATAAAAAAAATTTGCATTGTAAATTAAAGAACATAGCTAAAATAATTTTTTTATATTCAAGTAAATTTAAAGTCAAAAAGTAAGTTTTTTTAAAACATTTATTAAATTAAAGAATGATGCAAAATTTCAGCTGACCCCACCACAAAGTAAAGAATAAAAAAAAAAAACAAAAACAGATACAACGTACGCTACTTGACACGCCAAATGTTGCAAGTGCAAACATGATTGTAGGGCCCATAAAAAATGTGTCCACTCCAAATCAACCACACACTCTATCATACGCCACATGTCCCAAACTCTTGCCAAATTTGTTCCACTCCAGATGCTCTTAGTCGGTTGTTCTTACCATGGTCTGGTTTGTTCATGTGTTTTATGGGATCAGATCGTATTTGGTAGTATTGGTCTGAAATTTTTGGTTAGATCAAGTAAGACCAAATCAGACCAAAATGATCTCATTTCAGACAAAAATAAAAGGTGGTTCCAGGTGGTCCGATCTGGTCTTATTAATAAAATATATTTATAAATGAATAAATAATAATAAATAATTAATAATAATAATAATAAACAAAATGAAATAAATAATACCTAATAATAATAATAAAAATGAATATAATAATAATAAATAATGAATAAATAATAAATATATATTTATAAATAATTAAAAATGATTAATTAATAATATAAATAATAAATTAAATAAAACATAATAATAATAAAAAATGAATACCATAATAATAAATAAATATAATAATAATAATAAATTAATAAAATAAATAATAAATTACATAAAACATATTTAAAAATATAATAAAAATAATAAATAATAAACAAAATTAAATAAATAATAATAAAAAATAAATATAATAAAAATTAATAAATAAATATAATAATAAATAATAAGTAAATATAATAATGAATAAATACTTCATAATAATAATAAATTAATATTAAATTAATAAAATATATTTTAAAATAATTTATAAATAAAATGAATTAAATAATGAAATAATAATAAATAAATAGAATATATTTATAAATTAATATATAAATTAATAAATAATAATTTAATAATATAAATAATAAAATAATAAAATATATTATAAAGTGAATAAATAATAAATAAAGAAATAAATAATACATAAATAAATATTATAATAAATAATAAATAAATAGTAAGACCACACCGTTTACCAAACAAACTTTTCCAAATCAGATTAAATCAGAGCAGACAGAACCAGATTGGATCAGACCAAACCAGACCAGAAAGACCGCCTACCAAACATGGTCTTTTATCTTATTTGCTCTCATCTCATCAATTGCCTCCCGACAACACTCTTTCATTTGTATGAATTTTTTATTTTTTTTCCATCTAATTAATCAAACTAAGGTAAAAAAATGTATTTCTAGTTGTCCCTTCCACTCTTGGCTTCATCATTACAAAAGTCACAAGTTGCCACCCACAAAGTGTTTTAAAAATCATTAATTTTCTTCCAGAATTCTTTTAATCTATTGGAATTTATTATTATTATGATATATATTTTTTAAAACAACATGATATACTGTTCAAATAAATATATTCATTGAGCTCAAATAATTAAGTACTCTCTCTGTCTCACAAAATTAAGTTGTTCAAATTTGGTTTTTTAACTTTTTATTAGGTATTTTGTATGTTCAATTTTGTTCTTATATAATATAATATAGTTTTATTTTTTAGTAAAATTAATTATTTTTTTAAGTTAATAAAGAAAAATAATTTAAAAAAATATAGAATTATATTATATTTGGTGAAGTAGTCTCGAACATCATTTACAAGATGGTCTGCTGTATAATACCCTAATAACAATGCTGAATTAAGATTTTCACCTGCAAATTAGTCTTCAATTCATAGGTTAGTAACAAAGACAATTAATTAAATTGGGAATTCACTCCCACTAACATTAGTACAAAATTAGTCGGTGAAAAGAATAAAAAAGAAAGAAAATTGACAAGTGAGGGTGTAAAATGGTCATTGCCACATTCAAAGTCAAAGTAGGTGGCGTCAACAGAGAATGGCACTTTGTATTTGACCAATGGCACAACTGTAGTTCGACACTGATTTATGACCTCTTTTTAGTGACAGCTTTTATAAAAGAAACAACCACAATGGATATATAACTTCTAAGATATATCTATATACAATTCATACACACACATATAGACAGAGAGAGAGAGAGAGAGAGAGGAGGATGGAGAAGAAGATAGTGTTTGTAGCTTTGATTGTGCTTTTAATCTCATCGTGGTCTATGGAGGTTGCTGAATCTTCTGCTTTCGACTGCTATGATGCTTGTTCCACCGGCTGTGTTCAGAGAAACAGTAAGTAATTAATTCTTTGGCCTTTTTAAGTCTTAGTTTTTTTTCCCCATTTTTTTTTCGCAAACCCCTAGATTTATTATTCTTCGCAAAATTTACATCTCAAAAAAAAAAAGAAAGATAATTTGATGAATTTAGTAGTTTATATATTTAGTATTCTTCTGTTTGTTTTTTTTTTTCTCTTTCTGTTTTTTTTTTTGTTTTCTTTTTTCTTTTTACAACTAGTATTTTGACGAATTTAGTAGTCTATATAAACATGATACTTCTGTTTGTTATTTTTTTTTATGAATTTTTTTTTGAGTAATCGACAGTAAAGTGCTATTAGATGAAATTATTAGTTTTTATGTATAGTAATATTTTTTGTTTCTTTTATCAACACTAAATTTGATCTTCTACCTCTAATGACAAGCAATTCCTACTTTATTTCATTTTCAGCTAGGCTTATGCTGCGTTGTGATCGTAAGTGCCAGATAAAATGTGGTCCAGGTAAACTATACAATATGTATATATATTTATAGAACTTGAGTGCACTAACGTAAAATATACTCCCTCTATCACATTCTAAGTGTCTATTGGGGAAGTAAATAACTTTTGCAATTTTATATTAGGGTAGTTTACACAAAACTGTGGTAGTTTACACAAAACTGTGGTGAAATTTTAAGATTTATTCACCAAATCTTCTATTATTTCATATTTTAATCAAATAATTTCCTTAAAAGCCAATTTTCATATTAAAATGACTTAAATACCCCCTCATATACATTACAATTTTACCTCTTACACTTCTAACCCTCTTGTTTGGATAATTATATTTTTCCCATTTATAAAAAATATATATATAAAATTTGAAATATATATTTAAATTCAAATATATATATATATATTTATATTTCGAAACAAATATATAATTTTTTATAAATATATATATAATTCATAAATAATATATTAAAATTTGAAAAAATATATAAATTTTGAAATATATATATATTTCAAAATAAATATATAAAATTAGAAAAACTATATTAAATTTGGATAAATTCAAAAAATTATATATAATTCGAAACAAATATAAAAAATTCATGAATAATATATTAAATTTTGAAAAAATATATAAAATTTGAAAATATATATATTAAATTTCAAATATATATATATAAATTTACCCACATAAAAAATAGAAAGGAAAGAAAAAGAAAATGATGATGCTAGTATACAAGAAGAGACAAGCAATCAATCCATCATTTTACTCTATCTCACTTCTTCTTGTCCAACTTTCGCACATTTTTTTTTTCTTTAATATTTTGTCAATTTAAAACAATACAATAAAAAATAATAATTTAAGTACACAACATGACATAGGTTCCCATTCAACCTTATGTGTTTGGTCCAAACCATATACCCTGTCACGTGTCACTCACGTGGTGATATAAAAAAATAAAATTAATTTTTTGAAATATATATATATTTTCAAATTTTATATATTTGTTTTGAATTATTTATATATATTTTTAAAATTTAATATATATTTTTGAAATTTAATATATTATTTATGAATTTTAAATATATTTTTAGAATTGGATAAATTACACTTTCGCCCTCTGTTATTAGTGTAAATTACACCCGCACCCCCTCTCGTTTTGCTAATTACAGTTTCACCCCCTGAAACCCATATCCGGTGACCGGATATGTGAAATTACTCTTATACCTCCTTTTTTATATTTATTTTAAATAATCAAATATTCTTTTATGTTAAATTATCTATTTACCCTTCCATCATCTTCTTCATCTCACCCCTACTTTCTCCTAAAACCCCTAAAATCAAACGCTAACCCTAAAATGAACTACCAATTATCAAACCTCAATTCCTACCCATACTCAATTAATTATCCATTTTCAATGACAGAAAAATCAAAACAAAATGACATATATATCTATATATATCTCTATCTCTATATATGTCTATCTATATATATACGCACATATATATATCTATATATATATATCTCTATGTATACGCATATATATCTCTATTTCTATATATATATATATATACGCACATATATATCTAAATGAGTGTGTTAAATTTTTGATATTTTTGGTCTAAATCATGCTTCTTATAGGAAGTGTTTGTTGATCTTGGACCCAATTTATGCTTCTATGAATATAGATTGAATTTTTTCAATACCCAATACTTAATTTCTTCATACATATACATCTCTATATTTATGCATATATACATATATATATATATAAGTGATGAGGGTAATTTAGGCATTTCATATCATTTTGGATGAGCAAACAAGTCTTTACACATATATAAGGGTAATTTGGTCATTTCGCATCTCAGATTTTGGTTGATCCGGTTTAACCTCGCCGGAGAATGAGTTGAGGGGGTGAAAGTGAAACAAATAGGGAGTGGAACTGTAATTAACAAAACAAGAGGGGGTGTGGGTGTAATTTACACTAACAACAGGGGTGAAAATGTAATTTACCCTTTAGGATTTTATATAGTTTTTCTAATTTTATATTTTTTTTCAAATTTTATATATTTGTTTTGAATTATAATATATTTAAAATTTTATATTTTTTTTCGAATTTTATATATTTTTTTCAAATTTTAATATATTTGTTTATGAATTTTATATATATATTTCAAAATTTATATATTTGTTTCGAATTATATATATATTTTTTCAAATTTAAATATATATTTCGAATTATATATATATATATATATTTTATAGATGGGGAAGTGTAATTATTCAAACAAGAAGGGTGAAACTGTAATTTATGTGAGGGACATTTAAGTCATTTTGACATGAGGGGATATTTGATTAAAATATGAAATCTCAGGGGGGTTTGGCGAACACCAAGTAGTTTGGTAATTAAATCATGAAATTTCAGGAGATTTTGTATTAATTATCCTTTTATATTATACTAATAGAGAGATGAATTGCCAATTTTTCTTAGTGCGTCTTGTTTATATATTGTATTATTTCAATGCATGAAGGATAAATTGGTGAAAGTATTTTGATTTTTAAGGGGTCAAATTTGAGAGATATTCCCTCATGTTTGATTATATTTCACTCAGATGAAAGTTTTGATTTTAGATTTCACGTACTCACCCCAAACATTAGTTCTAGATTTCACTCCAACCCAAAAGTCACTTTTGACATGTATAAGTACATTTCTACCCTTTGCTTCTATATTCCCATGTAAAGTGACAAAATTATGACCATAGTGCCCTTTGGTACCAAGTACACTTCATAATTTTGAAATGTAAAATTTCTCAGTTTCGGGATATAAAAACTAGATACAACCAAATCATGTTGAATAAACCAACCCGACAAATGATCTTTTTGGTAGAGCTGTGTTTGTGCTGAAAAAAATAAAAAATATATTTTTTGTTTTTTTATTTATCCATCAAAAAATATAAGTATGTTTGGTAGGGATGTTTTTTGGGTCAAAATTGAAAAATTAAAAATCAATTATTAATAATATAAATAATAAATAAAATAAAATATAATAATAATAAAAAATGAATACAATAATAATAAATAAATATAATAATAAAAAATGGACTAAATAATAAATAATAATAATAAATTACATAAAAACATATTTAAAAATATAATAAAAATAATAAATAAAAATAATAAATAATAAATAAATATAATAACAAATAAATACTTCATAATAATAATAAAAAATGAGTATAATAATAATAAATTAATATTAAATTAATAATATTTATTTTTAAATAATTAAAAATGAATAAATAATTTAAAATTAAATGAATTAAATAATAAAATTATAATAAATAGAATATATTTATAAATTAATAAATAATAATTTAATAATATAAATAATAAAATATATTATAAAGTGAAGAAATAATAAAAATAATACATAAATAAATATTATAATAAATAATAAATAAATAGTAAGACTAGATCGCTTACCAAACATACTTTTAAATTTAGGATCCAGTAGAAACACCCCAATAAACACCAAATTCATGTTTATTGGAATATGCCTAAAATTTGGGTAAGTGAGAAAGTGTTTTTTAACATACATATTCCAAAAATATTAAACCAAACAAGTTTATAAACACAAAAACATGTATACCAAACAAACCCTAACACAACATGCTGTGGCGCTGTGCGGAACTATAAGTCTCCTTGGGTTCTTCCTTTCATTTTTAATATTTACATTTTAGCTATCTTTTAAAAATTCAACTATTATGAAATAAACACACAAGTTCCTTAAAATTGTAAGGTTATAATAAAAAAAATCTCAATACTTTCTTAAGATGATCTTTATTATATAACTACTAAAATCATACTATTATCTTCATTAATAAGTTTTGGGAGCACAGACATGAAAGACAGTGAAAATAGGTGATACCATGAAAACAAGAATATGCCTAGAACAATAATTATATATATATTTTTGAAAGGTAATAATTATATATTATATATACGTATATTAAGGTTTGTAATTATAAATTTCAATAGCTTTACATTGTATAAATCATTAAATTACTTTTTATTTTGATTATTAAAAATAGTGTTATATCTAAATCCTATGTGATTTGTTTAGTATGATTTTTTATTTTAAACTTAAGTCAAAGTATTAATAATATATTTGTGCCAAATAAAATTAAATTATTGAAGAAAAAAAGAATACAATTGTTGAATTTTTTTTGATACTAGTCTTAATTCAATTGTTTGAAAAAAAATGGTTGACTTCATATACGGGTCATGTTTACTTTTATTTCAATCACAGCCCCTCAGATTTGAGAATCTTTATTTACATTCCATTATGGTATGAAATGTCTAAAACACCCTTAAACCAAACACTACTTGATTCTTAAATTCATTTAATTCCAGAATAATAAACTTGATTCCAAACCCATATCGGGTTTATCCAAACAACTTGTGCTCCTTCAATCTTTCTTTTTATGGTTATTTTTTCAAGGTTTAATCTGTTTGTAAAACCCTAGCCTTTATTTATTTTTTCTCCTATAATAAACCCTAATTGTTCTGTCTCCATGTTCTTTTAAATATTGGTGAATTTTGGATTTTATGGTTTTCAAAGTAGTATTCGGTGAAACCCTAAAAGTGATTTTGATATAAAGTTTCAGGCTTTAAGAGTTTAATCCCTCTAGTGTTTTTTTAGATTTTACTGCTTCTTCTTCTAGCTTTTTTCCGCCACAGCACCACCACCCATCTACTGCCACTCCTCAACTCCAAAATATTTGAATTTAATCCAAAATATTCGAATTCGATTAAATCTAGAAAAACCTATTTGGGGTTTCAATCAAATGGAAGAATTATATATATATACTTATGTCGAAAATGTTCTTTTGCTTCCCAGGGAGCAAGATAAGCCTACTCATTTTTCATATGGATATTTAGATGTGATTGTCATAAATAAAGGAATTAACATTTAAAATTTAATAATCATATCTAACGATTAATAGAAAAAGTGAGTATGCTTATCTTGCTCCCGAAGGTAAGAGATCATTACTCATACTTATGTATACTCATATATATATGGGTTTTGAAACTTATATATATATATATATATATATATATATGTATGGAAAATTTTGATACTTATATATATATATGTGTGGATATATGCTTCTATTCTATCTGGGTTTTGAAAGAGAAAATTATTTTCCCCTAATATATCACCTTATAATTTTAAACTTTTTATATATTATTCACTTTTTTAATTACTTTCATTAAATCTATCATAATTTATATATACTTCATTCTAATAATCAATACATATATACACACCAATATAGTATGTTAGTTTCAATAAATATGTCACAAATATATGTACATTTAAATTATTTATAAGTGTTTATCTTTGATTTTTTTTCTTAACCTTTTAGTCTTTGTTCACTTTTTTTCTATATCTAATAAACACATCATTAAGGGGGTTAAATCGATAAAAAAAAAAAACTCAATCCTTATTTTCAAACACAACTTGGATAACATTGATGGTAGTTTAGGTATTAAACTAAAATTTCAGGATGATGTCATCCTTCAGGGGGTGTAAATGATGACTGTTTTAAAAAATAAGGGGTATAAATGAAGATTCTCAAACCTGGAGGGTGTGATTGAAGTAAAAACAAATATGAGGGAGTGTAAATGAAGTTAATAAAAAAAAATAGTGAAAAAATTGAGTGTATGCTCACGGGCGAGGGAGAGTGAGATAAGGGCATTTTAGGGTTTTGCTTAATTTTTATTTAACTCAAATAAAAAATTAAGGGTAAATTTGACTATTCACTAGCTTTTAATACAAAAATTGAATATTTGGGGTCTGAGTGAAATTTAGAATCAAAACTTGCATCTGACTGAAATATGGTTTAACCTAAGGGGGTGTCACTAAAATTTGTCATTTTTAAAGAAAAGGAAAAAATGGACACTTAGGCCATGTTTGGTAGGCGGTTTTTCTGGTCCGGTCCGGTCCGGTCCGGTCTGGTCTGGTCTAATCTAATCTGGAAAAGTCTATTTGGTAAGCGGTCTGGTCTTATTATTTATTTATGTATTATTTATTTCTTTATTTATTATTTCTTCACTTTATAATATATTTTATTATTTATATATTAATTTATAAATATATTTTATTTATTTATTATTATTTCATTATTTAATTCATTTTATTTATAAATTATTTAATCATTTTTAATTATTTAAAAATATATTTTATTAATTTAATATTAATTTATTATTATTATACTCATTTTTTATTATTATTATGAAGTATTTATTCATTATTATATTTACTTATTATTTATTATTATATTAATTATCATTATATCTATTTATTATTTTTTATTATATTTATTTATTATTATTATTTATTTCATTATTTTTATTATATTTTTAAATATGTTTTATGTAATTTATTATTATTATTTAGTCCATTTATTATTATTATTATATTTATTTATTATTATTATGTTTTATTTAATTTATTATTTATATTATTAATTATTCATTTTTAATTATTTATAAATATATTTTATTATTTATTCATT
The DNA here is from genome assembly GCA_963922005.1 of Cornus suecica. NCBI lineage: Eukaryota > Viridiplantae > Streptophyta > Magnoliopsida > Cornales > Cornaceae > Cornus > Cornus suecica. Next base: position 33,372,679 of record OY998247.1, on the reverse strand, counting down.
TATTTATTATTATATTCATTTATTATTATTATTAGGTATTATTTATTTCATTTTGTTTATTATTTATTATTTATATTTTATTTTTAAAATATGTTTTATTTAATTTATTATTAATATTATTAATTTATTATTATTATTTATTCATTTTTAATTATTTATAAATATATTTTATTAATAAGACCAGATCGGACCACCAGGAACCACCTTTTTTCTTTGTCTGATTTGGTATTACTTGGTCTAACCAAAAATTTGGGACCAATGCTACCAAACACGGTCTGGTCTAATAAAACGCAAGACCAGATCAGACCACCTACCAAACAGGGTCTTATTATAATGGGATGGGGGAGTATGAGTTAATAATTTTTATGTATTAACACAAAATTCAAATAAATAAATTTTTGAGTTATTTATTACTAAAATGCCCATAGATGATAGATAGATGGTGATTGGTGAGTAACCCTCTTCTAGAGGTTATATAATGTCTTTATTTACTTTCAAAAAAAAAAACTTAATGTCTGTATTTATGCTTGAATATTTTAAAAACTATATACTCCATGAAACTAAAGAATTATTTTTTTTTTTTCTTTTTTCTTTTTTTAAAATCTAATCACAAGAAAATTCTTCATGTCCAAGTCTCACTTTCATTATTATATATGGATCACTGGGGGCCCATCTCTTTTGCAGGATGGCCTTTAAAAAATATGTTTTCTGCCTAGGGCCCAGCATATTGAATGGCATGAGTTGTTTAATCTAAATAATTGTGGTTATTCTTTTTTTTATTATTATTTTATTTTATTTTTTTATGGCAAAAAGTTAATAATTAGAGTTACGGTTGGAACCCTAATTTTGACCGTAATTTCTGAGACACTTATCAATTCCGCCATAAATATCATTATTTTTACGCTTGCATATCAATTTGGTTGATACCATTGATGTGCAAACTATATAATAATCTATCTCGCAAACTATATATATGTATATATATGACTCTTCTGTTTTTGTGCAGATGTTGAAGTTATGGATAATCTAGACTGAACTAGCAGCTACTAATTGACAGTGTGGAATAAATTTCTTTTTTCATTGCCTTAGTCGATGGAGCTGGAAATATCCAAGCAGAAATATCGACGGCTGAATATGTTATTCGAAAAACCATTTATTCCACACTAACAAATTATGAATGGGTCATTTGAATGGGTCATTATCGGTGTCACTAACAAATTCCTTTATTAATCACATCAAGGTTAGCACTTGCGGTAATGAATTTAGGTCACTACCAGTGTCATGTAAAGATTCCGTTATTAATTGTAGTGATTAAATTTTAAAAACTTCTATATGACAAAATTGCACCACAGTGAGGTACTTTTGACAATAAAATTGAAAGATAAATTTTTGATAATTTTTTTGGTGAATACTATTTATTTTTTCAAAGGCCATCAAGTATAAACAATGATTGGTTACTGAATTTGATGTGTTGTCGTTACGAAAAATGCTTAGGGTGGAATTTGATAACTCCATTTAGCACTTCCACGTGACCGGATTCATTAGTTATTGAAGTAACTGCATTCGATAAGTGACTTGAATATTGTGAAAATAGATAACTTTTAAGAGATACGGTAATTACTTATGACTAAATTTAAAAAACTAAAAATGTATAAAAATATAAAAAAACATATACTCCCTTACAATTTAATTGTTCATTCTTTATTTTTTATTTGTCTCAAAATATATAAATATCTTATTTAAAAAGTCAAAATATTTTATTTTGTCATTTTACGAATTTATCTTTCACTTATTAAAATAACAAAAAGCCTCAATTACAAACTATTACATCATCGGGAACCACTACGGTTAAAATTGATAATTCATCCACTATCCATACAATATAAAATATCAAAAATTATTTTTTTAAAAAATTAAATTATAAAAAATAAATATTTAAATTGGGATGGAGGAAGTAGAGAAGTTTTAAATATCACCTTTATCACTTATGACTAAAGTCCGATTGAGATCTAGAGGGTAATGATGGTTGATAATCCTAATCACCTGCAATAATGTAGGTATTTACCCGCCTATAGTACCAGCATCATTCCCATCTTTATTCACATCAACATCGGTATTACTATGACTCATTAATCCAAAGAAGACTATTGTGCTCAATTGTGATTATTTCATCAATAATTCAAAAAAAAAAAAAAAAGCTTTATTATCGTCCTCTAACCATGGTAAAGGAATCATCTTATTCAAAAATATAGTCTAGGTTGACAGGATTAAATTTATTTTTAATATTCATTGCATTATCGATATGTGTATAATTTGTGCATAATTAACCACTGAAATTATTCTTGATAAATCTATAGTAAATATTGTGGTGAAAAGACTTAAACCATCAAAAAAAGTCCAAGACTTTTTGAAACAAGTCTTAATTTGTATATGGGCCGTAAATTTCAACTTGTTTATCATACTAATGCATGCCCAACCGTTTATAAAATCTTATTCACTGATGGGCATATCGGTACTTCACAAATAAACCCTAATTCGTATCTAAGGATGGTGAAAATCATATGTGAAGTCTGTCATAGTGTTACACGAAAATCAAAACCGGGTTTGATAAAGAAATGGGAAGATGGGAAGACTTGTGCAATGAACGAAGAAATCATGGACGTTCTTCAACTTATGATCTAGGGTTTGGTATCTTGTTTTACTTTTCATGTGTAACTAATTTCCTCCACCAAGGCTAAGAGAAATCCCTAGTTATATGTAATTATACGGTTTCAGTTGTAAACATTGTTGGATATTATTATTAACAAATTCTTTTTCTTATTATGTGAATGAATGTTGATACTTTCGATTTTACGTGTTTTAATCAAAACTAAAATAAGTGACATGATTTAACTTTTATCGTATAAGTTAGTTGTATCTTATCATTAACATGTAATCTACTTTTCATTTTTAGAAGAAGATAGTAAATTATGTTGTAATCACCAAATAAACAAATTGTTCACTCAAGTTCACCAGTTGGGCGGCGAAAATGACGTTGACCTTGCATATGAAAATCCATCGAAGCTGATTCTTGCTATACATCTTCTCTCTCTCTCTCTCTCTGTATACATCCGATATATCAATATATTTATATGTTTATATGAATTTATAATTCTGGTAAATATTACTCCATTCGTCCCATATTAATAATCCACTTTCACATCTTTATCCGTCCCAAAATAATTATCCACTTTTGAATCCCAATACAATATAATCCTATATTTTTTCGAATTATACCCCTTTTCATTAACTTAAAAAAATAATAGATCCTACTAAAAAGTAGACTTATAAATGGATCGTATTTTGATATGAATCCAATTCGATTAGCCGGATATGGATTGAAAATAAAATCCGACAACCCGATTAGGATCCGAATCCGATAATCCGATTTATTAATAAATTGGATTTGGATTTATGTTAATTCGATCCGATAATAATCCGATCCAAAATTATATAATATATATCAATATATATTTGATATTTTAATGTGTATATATTTAGTATTATACCTGTATATAACTGTTTGTTAATTATTTTATTATTTATTAATAATAATTGATCATCTATACCACTATTAAAAAATTGAATAATTTGAGTGTTTCCAATACTTATACTTTAAATTTATATACTATTTATTAATATATTGAGTTGTAAATGTAGTATACTTAATAATGTTCCAATTTTTTTTTTCATTTTTTGATTTTTATATTTGTCATGGACATGTGTTATAAGTATTGATTGGTAATTTTGTATTTACTGATTCTTGAAGAACAAGAAAAAATCTAAATTTATTTATTTATTTTTGTATTTTTTATAATTGGATAATCGGATTGGAGTATCGGATCAGATATCAAATAATGAAGAAATTTGGATATGAATTAACTAAGTAAAAAATAGTCAAATTATCGGATTCAGATCGCAGATTGGGGGATTTTGCCATCCTTATCAGTGGACCTATCAATAATCCGATTATGATCCAAATCCGATTAGCCGGATATGGATTGAAAATAAAATCCGAAAGCCCGCTTAGGATTCGAATACAATAATCCGATTTCTTAACAAATTGAATTTGGATTTAACTATATCCAATCCGAATCCGATCCAGTGACAGATCTACTAAAAAGTAGCACTACACTACATTATCAAAAGGCAAATTAGAAACACAAAATATCTAATAAAATTTTGAAAAGTTAAACTTGGACTTCTTTTGTGGGATAGAGAGAGTATATGTATATATGTAGTGGTAATATATATATATATATATATATATATATATATATATATATATATATTACCACTACATATATACATATACTCTATATATATATAGGCAATTATCATAAAAAAAAAACCCGTTGTTTAAAAATTGTTTAAAAAACTCCATATGCTTTCAATACCCCCATGTCCGTTATAAGATAACAAAATTACCCTTCAATTTATGTGAAATGATAAAATTGCCATCACTTAAAATTTTAAAAAAATCAAAATGACCTTGTCTTCGCAACATACAAACAATAAGTAGGATAGGATCAAAGAACGAAGAAGACTGAAGATTAAATATTAAAGACGGAAGCTAAAACATAAAATGAAAACTGAAAGAAGAAGAGATATACAGAAAACACACTCTGATATTATTATGGGACTCTGCCCTTTCATATACACACATACATGTCTTATATAGGCAGAAGAAGAGAACACAAAAGACTTAAAGAGCCTTTGTGGGGACAACATATAATAATGAAAGAGCAACAACGTCCGCCATGACATCACAAACTCAAAATACTAAAATACCCTTGCCGACAGTCTGAATGGCATAAAACGAAAGTGAAATGACAATAATGCCCTTGCTGACTGGCAATATTATAGAAAACCTTACTACATCACTCATATGTCACTCATACACAATTATTACATAAAAGATAGAATAGCTGACATCAGCGAAGCTTGTCATTTACCACGGACCAGGAGGACTCCAATCGTCTGAGTGCAGGTCCTCTGAATTGTAACCGCTGGGAGCTGTCTCAATAGGATAGGCATGAAGGTGCACCCGATAGATGGGATGGTCTGGATCTTGAAGATCCCATGAATACTGGGCCTCATGGTTTGCAAGAATCTGGAGAATCTTGTTTCGCCAATCGGAGGGATAAAAGTCTGAATTACGCCAGTTTGTAGTATCAGGGTAAAATAGAAATGGGGAAATAGACTGGGGGGGAATTCCATTATGATGGCAAATTTGAGTTCTGAACATATCAAAATGGATGGGTAATTCATAGACTAGGATATTATCATGTCCCGTGAAAAAGGAAACATAAAAATTTCTGCGAATATGTATACCATGATCAGGAGTGGGTACAAATTGTTTAGAGGTCCAAAATACGAACATGGGATTTTGGTAAGGAGTACGATGAAGCTGGTTTTGCCAGCAGGAAATATCGCCGAAGAGGGTGAGCCAGGAACAAAATTTCTTTTGGGCTGAGAGAAGGTTGTTAAAGAGGCATTGAGCAAGGTATCTGAGTAACTGGGACTTATCAAGAATAAGCCCGATATGATAGGTGTCCACAAGGTACCATAAGAGGAGATAAAGCTCAGAGGAGAAATGGAAATAAAATAAAGGGTTGAGCTCAAAATGTGTTAAGAAAGGATAAACAGGGTGGAATGGCATGGTTCTGATAGGGCCATATTCTAATCCATAACGGTGTATATAGAGGATTTGAAGAGAATGAACCATATCACAGTTTCGGGAAATGAGGGTTTTCTCAAGAAGAAGGATCTGGAGATGGACTGGTAATGGCAAGGGATCAAAACAAGAGATCATGGGGAATGAGATGGAATTTACATCTTTTTTCAGACGGGAGAGGAAATCTGGGAGAATGTTTGTTTTGCCAGTGATGTGAATGGCATCAAAAGACCAGCTTGAAAACCAATTTGCCCATCGAAGAAGTTGGGCTTTGGGAGGATGTTTTTGTTTGAACTTGAGCATGTTTGGGAAACTGCTGAGGTCGGTTTCAATTTGGAAGTGGTGGCCTATGAGATGGAATTCAAACTTTTCAATACCACGTTTGATGGCGAGGATCTCTTTGTAGGTGGAATGGTAGTGGAGTTCAGCTGAAGTGAAATCTCCACTTTTGTAACCACAGATGGATCGGGACCTAGGAGAAAGCTCTTCAAGGAGAATGGCTCCCCAATACAGATCAGAAGCATCTGTTTGGAGGATTCTCTTGCTAGTAGAGGGAATCTGCAAATGGGGTAAGGATTGGGAAATGGTCTTGAGGTGTCTGATAATATGGGTAGAGGAGAGAGTCCAAGGGGGAGGTTCTTTTTTGAGAAGATTAGAAAGGGTTTCTCTATAAGGGGCAAGGTCGGGGATGAAGTCAGCCATGTAATTCATAATGCCAAGGAATTGTTGGATTTGGGTTCGGGTGAGATTTTCATCTAGGAAATGGATGAGTTGGGTAGAAATATGAGGCTGAAAGACATACTGGCTATGGGAAATCTTCATACCTAGGAATTCAATATCTGGCTGGGCTATGATCATCTTTTTGGCCGAGAGCATGATACCAAATTTCAAAACTAGGTGATGGAAATCTTGGAGTATGCTGGAGTGAGAATCAATGTCGAGTGAGAAAAGAAGAATGTCATCAATGTATATGAGAGTTGAGGAGAGAGTGGGTTTCAAAATCTTTATCATGGCCTGTTGGAACAAGGAAGGAGCTATTTTCAAACCGAAAGGCATGACTGTCCATTGATAGTGGTGATCAGGAATACAGAAACCAGTTTTTGGACGTTCTTCAGGTGAAATGCCTAATTGCCAGAAACCCGCCTTTAGATCAAACTTTGAGAACACTGTAGCCCTGGGAAGGTTGGAAAACATAATTGCACGGCGAGGAAGGGGGAACTTGATGTCTTGGAGGAAATGGTTCAATGGTTGGTAATTGATAACAAGTCTTAGCTTACCACAAACCTGTTCGGCTCTCTTATTGACATAGATAGCTTCACATGCCCACTGAGAAGTAGTAGGCTCAACAAGGCCTTCTGATTTGAGCTGGGTGAGTTCCTTGACAGCAAGTTGGTAATGGTTTGGGTCCATGCCATGGTGAGTGGCCTTAGTTGGGTTCAGATCTTCATTTTTCTTGAAAGGGAGAGATATGAAGAATTCTGGATTCTGCCATAAAGGATGAGTGCATTTGGTGAGAAATTCTGTATGGGATTTGGCACAAGAGGACTTTATGATGGCTGCTTGGAGAGAGGTGATGGCATCGGTAATCTGGAAGAGGTTATACTGGGAGGTCTAAGGGAGAAAGAAATTCTTGTGTTTGAGACCCTTAGGAAGCCAGGAAGTATGGGAGAGCTTTTGAAGGATATCAAATCATACCAGGAGATCTTTATTTGGGAGGTCAGAACCTAGAACACGGTGTTTAATTTGAACTCCTGGGAACAATTGGATTAGGATAGGTTTACTTCTCAGAGTAATCACAAAAGTTTCTCCATTGGCAGCAGTAAATGGAAAATAGCAGGACTGCCAGTAAGATCTGGGAATAATTGCAGGGTTCATAATAGTGGAAGCAACACCGGTGTCAAAGAAAGCAATGACAGGGATTGGGTGAGAGTGCTTCTCAGGAAAAACCTTAATCTGGGCCAAAGGTTGGACAAGCAAGCTGGGGGACATCATAAATTCAAAAGAGAATAAGTCCTTAGTAAAATCATCATCACTAGAGGAGAGGATGGAAGAAGATTAATCGGAGTCTGAAACATCAAGATAAAATGCCATTATAGTGGTTGGAGATGCTTCATCATCAAGGGAAAATACTGACTCAATGTCAGCATCATCATCAGGAGGAAGAACGGAAGAAAGGGTTTGAATCATGTTTTATCTGGCAACCTTATTGGGACATTGCCGAGCATAGTGGCCCTTCTGGAGACATGTAGCAACAATCAGATTTTTGGAAGCCACGGACAAGCTTCTTTATGAAGAAACGCCATTTCTTCTTTCGGGATTTAGGGAAGGAGGATGATCTGCCCGACTTCCATTTTCGGAAATGTTTCTTTTTTGAGGATGAGGTAGGACAGGTGCAAGAACTAGAGCCTTTGCATTTGATGAGGAGATCAGGTCGGTCACATGTTGTGCCTAGCAGCTTGCCTTGCTCATGCATGATTTTGAGGAACTTCTGGTAATTACATAGTTTCTCCAGGGACTGAAGAACATGCTGGTAGATGGAGCCAAGGGAAGTATTTGGTAGGGTCAAGGTTTTGGTTTGTAAAAGCTTGAGGGTCTCATCTCCGAGAGGTTCGGGAAGAGACTTGAGGAAGGTCTGTTTTAAGTTCACATCATCAATTCCGCCAAGAATGTAAAATCTTTGGGACATGCGGAGAAAATGAGTCTCAAGGTCTTTTCTTTTGAAGGAGCAGCAACGCGTACCGAAGTATTCTTCTCTGGCTGCATCAAGGATACCTTCGGTGGAGCCAAGAAATTCGTTATGAATGGCATCGACAAAAACATTGATGGAAGGTGCTCGGACCAGTTGGAGTTGTCGGTATTCGCCCATACTGACATACCACTGGCGAAGATGGCCAAGAAATTTGGACACACAATGGGTGAGGGCTGTGCGCAAATTTGTACTAGGGCTGAGCAACTCTGCAGAGCACCAGACATGGATTTCATAGAACTTATCGAGCCACTTGTGCCTGGGGAGATCATCAATGGAAAACCCATGACCATTTGGAATAGGCCGGGGAGCCGGGGGAGGAGGTCTGGGATCGAGATCAGGAACGTCCTCGGGATCCTCAACAATGGGTTCATTTGGAGGAGGAGGAAGATCATCCATATAAAGGACTGGATAAGGATCTTGGCTTTCAGGGTCAGAGAAATCACTGGGAGAAGGATCGGCGAGTTGGAATAAGAGGTCACTGATAAGGTTTGTTGGTGTGGATTTTTTGGAATCAATCATGAGCTGGGGAGGAGCCGGACTTTTATCTTTTGGATCTGATTTAGTTTTAATATCAGCGGTGCGGTGACCAGAAAGATGTGAGGGAGAGGTAGCACTGGAACGGGTTGCAGTAATAGTAGGCAGAGAATGAGAAGGCTGGGAAGGAGGCATGGAGGCTAAAGGGTTAGCTGGGCCGAATAGGCTATGGTGTCCAGTAGTAGGTGTGAAGAGAGGCTGAGAGATGTTCTAGGGAGTATAAGTGGAGAAAATTGAAGGAAACGGGTTTCCAAAAAGATCTGGAGGTTGTCTTGCTTGGTGTAGTTGTTGGGTTTGTAAGGATTGTAACTGGTGTTTGAGGCTTTTCATCTCAGCATCTTTGGCAACAAAGGCTGAAGTGAAGGCTTGGTTTGTATAGGCCATTTGGAGAATCTCAGTATGAAGGGATTGGATTTTGTTTTGCAAATCATGGATCAGGAGCTCTAGAGACGTGAGCTTTCTGTTGACAATGTTTTCAAGGGAGTTCTGGGAGGTTGCAATACGTTGCAGAATTTTGTTCTGAGCCAGGGCATTGGCTGATTGCCAATTTAGAGCAGCTTCAGCGGCAACAATGGACGAAGAAGATCCATCGGAATGGATTTCAGTAGCATCAGGTACTTTGTGCTGGTGGGTAGTATGTTCGTGGTCATCATGATAAGAGAGAGGAGGAAAATCAACCTCAGTCCATGAAGAGGAGGGAGAGAACATGTAGCACGAAACTGCTTGGGGTAGATCTGGTGGGGGAATCTGTTTAGGAGCACAGGGAGTGTAAGGAGGCTTGCAAGAGGGAGGACCGGGCTTTAGAGGAGGTTTCTTTGGGGTACCATAGTTGACATAGAAATCAAATTTACCGGAAGGTTCGCCAAGGAGGTCAACTGTGGGATCACCATCCTCATATCGCTTTTGGAGCCGATACTGAGAGGATTTCTTCTTTCTTGGTGTGGGTTCATCATCTTCGTCCAAATCGAGAAGACAATCGGCACAGTCACAAGCATCAAAATACTTGTGTCCAGTGAGGGGATCTTGGAAGTAGTAGATCGGATCTCCGGAGGACTGGAATTTACTGATTGGGATCGGAGAAGGGTTCAACATATTGATCTCAGGTAGCTTTGAGGAAAAGAAAGGTAAAGCAGTTGAAGAACTGTCAGGGTTCGGAAAAGTAATAGAGACAGTGCCATCAGACTTGGTGATGCAGGTCGGATTACTTGAGTGAACTGGTTTGGGTTGGTGATGAATCTTTTCATATGAGGTGACCCAAGAGTTCGGGAGAAGCTGGTATAACTCAGTTTTGGATAACTGTTTGGGTATGTGGGTACATGTGGCTTGGTGCTGGGTGTTGATGTCAAGGAGGAGAGCATCTTGGGAAGTATTGGATGGGAGGCACATATCCATTGCATGGTTTTGCAATCAGTATGCCATTTGGTAGTGGAGAGTGGCTGCATATGTGGTAGGAACAACAGAGGCTCCATGGATCTGGACTTGGATCTGGAGAGCATTAAGGAGATGCGGATCCTTTAAAGGCATGTTAAAATTAGGGAAAAAGGTGAAGACCACCGTTCCCGCATTTAACGTTGTCTGGAATGTGGCGATACAGGCATGTTGATATTGCTGGAAGCGAGTATCAAGAAGAGCGATCCGAGAAGTGACAGGGAGGCCTTTGCGACCATGGAAGGAAAGGGCTATACGGACAGCTCCAAAATGGAGGTGCGTATATCCTTTTTGCTGCCATTGGGTTGGAAGCTCTGGAGGTAATTCCAGAGGAAATAATTGTTCAACATCTGTGGCCGGAATAAAACATTGGTCAAACCGAGAGGCTTGAACATACTCTAGAACTGAACTGGGTCTGGGTGTAAGGAAGAGTTGAGTAACTTTGTTTAAGGCTGAGGGAGGCTTGACAAAGGCAGTATACGGGTTAACCAGAGGTAGATCTGTGACAGGAACCTTATTGGATTCATCTAAGTATTCATACTCATATAGATATTCGACTTTAGAAGAAGAAGAGGGAAGAAGGGATCTTGAAGAATTAGATCTAAACGAACGAGAACTTGAACCAGAACTAGAAGATCTAGACATAGACATTATAAGGGAGATCTGGGTTCATCAATTATTCAGACATGCATTTCTAAATCCAGAAAAATATAAATAATGGTTTTTCTCAAGAAATCTTATCAAGAAGTGGTCTAAGGAGACTGCGATCACCAATGGACCTGTGTCATGCCCCGTAACTCGCTTCAGATTTTTGGTACTTACATACATAAATAATAGCGAGTCTACCAAGGAAGGTAACCCGAGCTAAAAGGCACGCGGCCAACAAGCGCTCTGGGACTGTTATCCATAATAGACATAGTACTAAAGAGTATCAAGATACGCAGAGAAACCAATTTTTTCACAAAGAAAAAGAAGAGAGTACCCAAGAAATAAATTTCTTTAGCAAAAGACCAGTGATTGAAAATATTTGAAGTGAATAAACATTATAGATAGATATATCTTATGGAAGAACAAATGCAGTCTTTATAAAAGAATCACCCAGATGAAGTTTAAGTAGTCATGGCTCTGATACCAACATACAAACACTAAGTAGGATAGGATCAAAGAACGAATAAGACTGAAGATTAAATATTAAAGACGGAAGCTAAAACATATGGTATCATAGCTCCACTTTTGTGATGATGCGGAGGAAATGAGTCTCAAGGTCTTTTCTTTTGAAGGAGCAGCAACGCATACAGAAATATTATTCTCTGGTTGCATCAAGGATACCTTCGGTGGAGCCAAGAAATTAGTTATGAATGGCATCGACAAAAGCATTGATGGAAGGTGCTTGGACTAGTTGGAGTTGTCGGTATTCGCCCATACTGACATACCACTGGCGAAGACGACCAAGAAATTTGGACACACAATGGGTGAGGGCTGTGCGCAAATTGAAAAACCCTTTCTAATCTTCTCAAAAAAGAACCTCCCCCTTGGACTCTCTCCTGTACCCATGCTTACATCTACCATCATTCCATATCCTAAAAATTAAATCCTATATATATATATATATATATTGATCTATACATTAATTGTAGAGTTTAAAATTGTGAGTTATTTGGGGTTATTTTGGAAACTAATAAAGGATATTTTTTGGATTTTGGTCTTAAACTTGTTATGTGAGCATCACATGATCATTTTAAAGCTAACGAAAGATCATTTGAAGGGGTCAGTCTACACAAAATTATCATACTAGTGGTAGTTATATACATAACTTGAAATGGAAGAATGGATGGCAACTAGTGCGGTTTTGGGCAGGTGTATCCTCCCCCACCCCAACAACAGTTAAGAAAACCTCACCCCATTCTTGCTCAAAATTGACTAAAAAGGGTGGGAGGTCACTTCGTCCCCATCCCATCGGATTTTTTAAAACTAGAGGGCATCCTCGTACCCGTAACAATTGAAATTCTTTAAAATATATCACTATAAATTAACAATCCCGTAAAATTATATGTTTAAAACACTAAATTTAACATTATAAAAACTAAATAAACTACTAGATTAGTCTAAATAATAAGACAATTTAGGCAGCCTCCTAAAACCTCGCCTAATAGGAAGGCCCTAAAATTTTTGGTGCCTTATATATATATAATCTATTAATATATATATTGCATATATATATATATATATAAGATTTCATCCAATAACAAAATTAGTTTTTAAAAATTATTTTTATCCTAATTCAATATTATTACTTTCTATTTATAATTATCTTTGATTTTTGTTTTAGTGTTGTTTGATAAAACAGAAAATTAAGTACTAAAAATTTTAAGATCTGAATTTTAAGTACCGAAGGTTTTAAGTGGTGTTTAAAAAATTTATTTATTTTTAATAGTTTTGTAAATTTTCAGTCTTCAAACTTCAGTATTAAGTGGTGACCCTGTCACTTCAAATTTTACTTCATTTTAAGTGGCAATTAATTTTTAAACGATGTTTAACTTTTCTCATCAATCGCACTTAACTAAATAAATATTGAATCTATTCAGATTTAAGTAGTAAATAAGTGTTATCAAACAGACTCATATATCTTCTACATCATATTCATTCTCTTATTCTTGGTTTACAATCTCTCTTCTTTATTGAAATCATTATTCAGTAAAATTATCAAGTTCACTCTATCGAACCCTCTTGAATGCAACTTGGGAGGCTTTGGACATCGTACTACGAAATCAAGTTTTATTGTTTTATACTTCAACTTATTTTTTAGTTTGTTAATTTTTTTATTCTAGAGTTCTTTGTTTTTGACGCTGAACAGAATAGAGATTATTCTGCAGGCTAGTGCAATAAGTAATTTGCAAGGAAAAACAGGAGAATTCGACCCAAAATTCAGATAACACTCTGGAATTCAATAAAATTGTTTATAATCAAGAATGACAAAAAACAACCCACAAGCAGGGTTAAAATAGCTGAAAATCGACCCTTAATGGGATTTTACCAAAAATAGCAAAACCCTAAAAGTCTTACCAAAACAAAATACGGAAAGAAATCAAAAGATTGCCAAAAATCTAGTCCAAATCGGGTTTAGAATCATTTCCTAATCGAAAAATAAAAGATTACCATAAATAGCAAAAATTAACTAAAAATAAAGATTTGAAAAGGAAAACAACGGATTTAGGGCTCGAAACGAGGTGCACCCAGCGGTGCTTGGTGGCCATGACGTACGCGCTGAAATTAGCTTTCCGAATTGGGGTCACGGGCGCGAATCGGACACTTGTAGCTACAGTTATGGCCAAAAAACCGACACGTGCGAGGAAACTGCCCCAATTAGGCTAGATCATGATTTCTTGCCATCTTTGCGCTGATCCTCCCGCTCCAGGTAATCCAGCGCCATCAATGAGCAATCTGACAGGTCAGCATCGTCTGACTAGGATCCCCCTGCATCAGTTTTATTTTTGAATTGCGATTAATTTTATTCATAAGCAATAAAGATTTAATGGATTGACTATATTATCTATTAAAAATAAATTTTTATTAACACTTGAATTCAAGAATCTGATTAGTAATTTTGTATCTCAAAAAGCGAGAAAGATGATTTTTAAATAAGTGTTACTATACAAAATACCCATTTTATACTTTTTGCATAAGGCCTCCAATTTCATTGAGACGACCCTGTAAACCAATAAATTATCCAACAATCAAAATTACAATACATTCTTCCAGAAAAAAAGAGAAAACAATAACAACAACAACAACAAATTATCTAAAACAACAACAACTAAAACAAAAAAGTTTTATATAAATCACTTCAATGATTTCCATGAATCCTATTTTGTAGAGAAATATAAGAGTCAAAGATTCACTTAATTTTTATTTATTATATATGCATATATCATAATATGTCTGTCACGCCCCGTTATTCTTGAGACTCCAATAGGGAGAATCAGCGAATCCCGATGTATGACGTCACGGGAAACGACCGCTAGAATCAATAACAACAACGACACACATGGAATAAGAATGAAAACAAGGTATCCCATGCCACCTGAATGATAGAAACTCAGTAATAAATTCTAACGAAAATCCGACAGAGTTCCGTTTGTAAATGGAACATCCGGACAACCCAAAAATAACACAACAGAATAACCTGCCCATAATAACAAAATAAATGCAATGACACGTAACCCAACATTCCAGAAACCTACTAAGATCGAGGTAGTGGAAAAGAACACCAAAACCTCTATACAACCCTTCTAAAATCAATAGAGCCCCAAATGCTCAAATGAAAATACATAAAACTTAATGGTAGTGCCGAACAGATATAATGACACCCCAAAATAATAAATACATGGACTGAAGATACAACAGAAGGGAATCTTCCAACAACCTGGCTCCCAAGAGAATAAAAGAATACACAAGTATGACTACGGAATGAGGAACAAAACTACCGTCCTAAATCACCCGTATCGTCGCCACTGAATAAGCCGTGCTGCATCCACCTGCAAACCTGCAACCTGTTGTGGGGGTGAACAAAACCACGCGCTCACCATAATATCAAAACATCACACTCATAGCCATCTAGAAAACGCTAACCATCCCGTGTACATGCATTTATCCTAAGTCAATCAATCGTCTCACATGGCACCCCCGCCAATCCGAGACCCCATCAATAACCTCACATACACTACGGATATCATAAGTACCATAGATCAACAAAAATATAAACAATACATGTATATATATATATATATATATATATATATATATATATATATATAACGTCCTGTAAATAACTAAGTCTGTCACCTATGCCTATAGACAACCAGTCTGAACTTCACTCTCATCTAGAGATACTATAAGGACTAACTATCTACCCTACCGTGCACCTAGCACGCTGCTCAAGGTTCCTAGGAGGTAAATAGATCACTCACTAGGACTACCGAAAGTAAATCATCATAACCATACCCACAACTCGATCATCGCTCATAACTAGCATCGCTATCAAATCATTCCTAGAGAGAAAGTCGCTCTCACATTTTCTATCTTTAATTCAATTTTTCTACTTACAATAACCAGTGAACCAACCCGTTCACTCGAAGAAACATAAAAAGGGAAGATACTATCCCCACACCGGATTCGGTAACCAACTGAATTATCTTTAACTCACACTACCTATTTAGGCACTCGAAAGGGTTATTGGAGTCATTTAATCCCAAACAAATGCCATGGTCCTCGGGTTTTTAAAGAAAAATGTTGAACCCCGAAGGATTCAACCGGTTTTTAAAAAACCGTTAGGACCCAGTCAAATTTGTTTGGTTCCAACGCCTCCGAACCCAACTGAAATAACAGGAATCACACTGGGTATGCGTAACTCAACATCACAAGTCCGGGCTCAAACCCAAGGAATAACTATACGAGAATGAAGAACTACTAGAGTTTAAACCGATAACCATTTTAAAATCACTTTTAAACCTCTTTCAAACCTGGTCTTAAGATCTTTAACATTTATTTAAAAATTTATAAAAATAATCTTGTAAGAATGCCCAAACAAAACCGGGCACATGAAGGAATCCCAGACAACAAGCTAGGAGGAACTTGGATTTATCGACCTCTAACGATGCCGAGATCTCGAAAATAACATCGAGATTCCTAGAACAGGGGGCAACCCGTGCCCTAATTCACCTTTTTACAAAATAATTTCAAATGGAATTTTCTGAAATTTCTTTCAAAAATGGATTTCTACCGATACTCCCGTACTAAAAATTCAAAACATATTTTATAAAACAGGTATTTAAACTTCTGTCTTTTCAAAATAGTTAACAAGTCTCGGGGTAAACGAAGAACACGTTTTATAAAAATCCCCAAGCTTTAAGTTTTCAAAACTTTGAATATTTGACTCCAAAGATCCGAACCATAACCGAGGTTTCAAGAACGGGACAAACCATGCCCATAATTCACTAACTTCATAAGAGTACTTATGAAAAGAGATTTTCAGTAAACATGGCAAAGAACCGTCTATAAATCATACACTGTTAAAGTGGGAGAATGAGCGATAAACTCAAAATTACAAAATCCAAGGGAACATGGTCAAACTAATGAGCTTTATCCGACCCTTACCCGAACAATACTTCACACTACCGGAGAGGTCTATCAATCATCCTGTGATGATACTAATCACTAATCATAAAGGCCTATGTGGCCAAGATCACAATTTCAACTAAGTCTCGATATATTGCTACCCAGCTCAACTAGAGCCTAACATACGGGGAACCCTTACGCCCCAAGGTCACTTTCACTTAGTTTTTCCATAACTACAAAGATAATCGCCAACCGTGGCTTCTTAATATTCCCTTTTTCACTTTTCACCTTTTAACTTTAACTTTTCATAATTTCCTTTACACAGGGAAATTCACAATTTTCATTGTAATTTAACCACGATTAAAATATCAATTACAAACACCGCACCCTAGCGCCCAAGAGAATAATACAAATCTATAATTAAAATTCAGACATAACCTGCGCAATATCAATAAGCAATAATAACAGATAATCTCAACAGCAATATCCATGATATGTCAATGCTCATGACCATGCCAATGCAACTCAAGTGCAATCCTGTTTATATGAGAGTCAAATAAATAACCAGGAATCTCAAACCGATCACTTATGGGGTTAACATGCCCGCACAAGGAAGGGTGAACGTCGCCAAATAGAGTACGGAGACCACAAGTCCATCCGGAACCGGTAAGTGAGACATATGTCCTCACTCCCAAAGTCTGAGGATTTAGGAGATACTAACTCTCGGGTGCCAGTCACCCACTGGCCAGTTGTTGCGACAATCCAAACAATTCATATGTATGCATGGAATACCGAGGCATGCAACTCATACCGAAATAATGTATATAGACTACAGTGTTGTATGAATGCAAAATGCCTCATCATGAATTCAATATACTCAACAAAATGGCATAAAAGTAAAGCAACCTCATAAAAAACATGCTTCACAATTTAAATTATACAGTAAATCACTTCCATTAATTGAATAACGAATGTGAACACTTAAATTAAAACGAGAGAGAAGTATATTGGATATTTTATTTAATATTTACATCTATCAAAATGATTGACAATTGTAAAGTTAGACACTTTAAATAAAATAGCGTGCTGAGGACTCGCTATCGCACTTTACATTTTATTTTTTTGAATTAAAATTTTATTAATCATCTTAAAGTTCACGTTTTAGTAGATTTTAGCTTAGGAGCATCGAGGAGTTAGGAGATAACCTTTCTTTAACTCTGTTTGTCTTTTGAAAGATTTTTTTTGAATTTTCATTTTCGAGATTCTGCCTCTTCTAGCTATATCTCTCGCAAGGATCAACCCGCTTTTCTTAACTAAATATGAAATATTTATGATTTTTGTAATGGAAAGGCAATAATTAACAATTCTAAAGCTAGATAAAAACGCGTGCTGATGACTCGCTATCCCTTTACGTTTTATTCACTTGAGTTAGAATTGTATTAATTGTCTTAATTTAATCACTATTTGAACAAAAAATACTTACAATTTTTGTTATGAGACTGCAATGTTGATAGTCTTACAATATGTTTATTTATATTGAATATATCTATAAAAATCAATTTACCTTAATATATATATATATGTATGTATATTCATTTGGGTCACGCAGGTTGGAGAGTCTTGTTTGGGGGTCCAAGGCAGGCAAAGCAAAGGTGGCGGGAACATTAGTGGGGATTAGTGGTGCTATGCTCCTCACATTCTACAGAGGAGCAGAAATTGTCATCTGGTCAACGCACATTGACCTTTTGCACAATCAAGGACACGTGTCAACATCACACTCTGATAATCACCTGTTTGGTTCTTTATTAGCTATGGCCAGTTGCCTCTCGTATTCTGTGTGGTTGATTATTCAGGTGATAGTCATGCAAAAGTATTTGAATATTTTAATTTTGTTCCAATTTTGCCCTTCAATAATTTGGTTTATTACTCAACGTTCTTGTTATCTATTGTATCAGACTAAGATGAGTGAAAGGTACCCTTGTCATTACTCCAGTACTGCTCTAATGGCGGTGATGGGATCAATCCAGGCCGTTGGATTTGCTCTATGTATGGAGAGAGATTGGAATCAATGGAAGTTGGAATGGAACATCAGACTTCTCACAATTGCTTATGCGGTAGGTAGCTTTGATATTTATTTAACGAAAAAAATACTTTGATATTTTATGGTTCACTGTATCAGCCATTTGAAAAGTGTCTACGTGATTGGTACCTGATTAATAGAGTAACATGTCATAATACTTTTTAGGGTTAAATGGAGAAAAACCTATGAACTATGGTCATTGTTGCAGATAACTCCCCTGAAGTATTTTTTATTGCAAAATATCCCATTGTCTTGAATTTTGTTCATAAATGACCAAAATACCCGTTTATTGAATTATGGTTAATGCATTTGTTATTAGTTATTAACAAAGCTTATAAAATAATTGATATTAATTTGATAGCATATTCATCATTCAAATATTCATAAATAAACACATTATTTTTAAATTTTATTTATTAAATTATGATTTAAATAAAAATATTTAAAATAGGTAAGTAATTAATTGGGTAAATAGCTAAAAATACCCCTCAACTTTCTTCTCTTTTTCTACTATACCCCCTCAATTAATTATACCCCCCTCAACTTTCATTTTCTTGCACCATGGGTTTGCCCTCAAATTTTTTTACCCTTTTACCCTCCAAATTTTTTGTATTTCCACATTACCTTTAATCCTATCCTTACTATTATATTTATTAATTCTTTAAATTACAAAAATATTATTTCTTTTAGTTACAATATTAATTATGTCATTTACCTTTAATGTATTAGACTAAATATACTCTCAAATGTAATTTTTTTTTAATAAGTTATAATTATTTTATTTGTAAATCAACTAACTTGGTATTAAATTTTAATTTGATTTAAATCATAAAACTCAATCCTAATTAATATATTCATAAATAAATCCAATTTATGAAAACAATATATATATTTTGAACAAAATATATATATTTCGGAATATATATATATATATATATATTGGAAAATGATATATATTTCGGAATATATATATAATTTGTTAAAAATATATTTTTTCCGAATTCTTTTAAAAAATATGAATTTTTTCCGAAAAATAATTTTTTTGGGAAAAATATATATTATGTTCCAAAATATGATTTTTTCTGAAAAATAATTTTTATTGAGAAAAATATATATTATTTTCAAAAATATGAATTTTTTCCGAAAAATAATTTTTTTGAGAAAAATATATATTATGTTCCAAAATATGTTTTTGAGTCATAATACCTAAACTACCATCAATAGTATAAGAGGGTTTAGTGAAATCAAACCTTCAAAAAAATTATTTTTTTAAAAAATATGTATATTTTGGAATATATATATATGATTCATCAAAAGTATATATTTTTCGAATTATTTTAAAAAATATGAATTTTTTATGAAAAATATACATTATTTTCTAAAATATAAAAAATATATATTTCGGAAAAAAAATCATATTTTGGAAAATAATATATATTTTTCTCAAAAAAATTATTTTTCGGAAAAAATCATATTTTGGAACATAATATATATTTTTCCCAAAAATTTTATTTTTTGGAAAAAATTCATAATTTTTTAAAACAATTCGAAAAATATATATTTTTGACGAATTATATATATATATTCCAAAATATATATCATTTTCCAATAAAACTTAATTTCATTTAAATCATAAAACTCATTATCCTAATTAAAATTTTTTTTTGCCCAAATGAAACTTTCTTTTCATAAAAATATATTCATAAATTGTTATTTATTTATGAATATATTAATTAGGATTGAGTTTTATGATTTAAATCAAACTAAAATTTAATAACAAGTTAATTGATTTACAAATAAAATAATTAAAACTTACAAAAAAAAAATTTAACATTTGAGAGTATATTTAGTCTAATACATTAAAGGTAAATGACATAATTAATATTATAACTTAAAGAAATAATATTTTTGTAATATAAAGAATTAAGAAATATAATAGTAAAGATAGAATTAAAGGTAAGGTGGAAATACAAAAACTTTGGAGGGTAAAAGGGTAAAAAAAATTGAAGGCAAGCCCATGGTGCAACATTTTATGAAACTTTAGGGGGTTCTAAGCTCATTTCATAGTTGAGGGGGTATAGTAGGGAAAGAGAGTAAAATTGAGGGGGGCTTTAAGCTATTTACCCTAATTAATTAGCAAACATTATGTATATAACATTAGTAAAAAAATGTATCTATTATTTAAGTGGTTTTAAGGTCCTTGTAGATATATTTTATGAAAAGAAAATTTTATTTTACCGCAAAAAAGTTTAAACTTAAAATAAAATATATTATTATTAAGTCAAACTAAATTTTAATGATAAATTAATTATTTACAAAATAATTATAATTTATAACTTTATGTTTTTTTTCTCATTTAAGAATGTATTTACTCTAATACAGTTAAGGTGAATGTCAGTGTTAATATCTTAAATTAGAGAAAAGAATATGGGTACAATTTAAATAATGAAAAATTTAAGAAGGGTAAAATAGTCATTTGTAATGAAAATGGGGTTTGTTGTAATAAATTAATAGTTCAGGGGTTATTTGAAGTTTAGGGGGTTAGTTGCAAAATGCCAATAGTTTTGGAGATTTTGTGTATTTTATCCTATTTTTTAAGATAAATTATAATTTCACCTCTCCTGTTTGACTTATTATAGTTTGACCCTCTCTTGTATGGACAACTACTTTTACCTTCCTTACTGTTCATACTTTGGTTTTACTTTCCCCTCCGGCACAGTTAACGTTGGTCAATGCTTATGTATCTCATTTTTAAAGGTGAAATGACTGTATTGCCCCTCAATTTTTATAAAGACATGTTTTCCCTTCCCAAAAATAAAATAAAATAATATGAGCATATTACTGTAAATTCTTTTCTCTAGTCATCGGAATTAAACGCCGATAATTATTAGAGGAGGAAATTATAAATAATCAAAACATGGGGGGATCAAATTGTAATAAATTCAAACAAAAGAGGTGAAACTGTAATTTACCCTATTTTTTACAAATGTTTTAATTTTTAGGTGACATTGATACTCCATTTTACTATACATAATCACTTACATTATTACTGCAAATGATGATTATAACCTAGCTATAAAGCGATGAGTGAGCTTCTATACAAAATAATTTTACTTATTGTAGTGAATAGTTTTTATAAAAGTAAATTTGTATTTAAAAATAATTTTCTAATACAAATATCAAATCTTTTATAATAAATAATATGATTTAGGAATTTGTAGTCATGACCGGTCACAAATTTCTCATAATACCCTCACTCAGATGTATATCCTTCCATGGCCCGTGTACTAGGATACTCGCTGAATGAGCTCAGCACACTACGTGCAATTTAACAGAACCCAATCAATCAGGGAAACATTTTCATCGCTCAAAATTCCTACAAAGATCCTTCATTCTCTGTAATGTACATGTACATATACAGGCACGGCCCTAGACATTTTGGTGAGTGGGGGCAAAATCTCACTATCCTTGTTTGTAGGGGCGGTAATGTAAGAAATGTTTTTTTGAGTGGGGGCTTTAGGCTATTTTAAGAAAAATTCAGTAGGGGCTAAGTGCTAAATATTCCAAATATTAAGATAAATTATGTAAAAATCAAGTTTCAGTGATCATCACATAGGTCCGTGCCTGTACATATAGGTGTTTGTATAATGTATGATATATTGATGTTTTTCTTTTTTATCTTTTTTGTTTCTTCTTTATACTTTGTGATGATTTAGTGGTGTGTGAAATGGTGGTGTAGGGAGTACTGGCCTCGGCATTGACGGTTACACTGGTTGCCTGGTGTCTACGCATGAGAGGGCCACTGTTTGTATCAGTTTTCACCCCTCTGATGCTTGTAGTTGTTACCATTTCTGGATCTTTGCTGTTGGATGAGAAGCTACATTTGGGAAGGTTATTTGTTGTCACCCTTAATTTTTTCTCTCTTGATATTTACGCTTTTTTGTAAGGAAAGAATACACACGGATGTCCATAGATCTCTAGATCCGTCACTGAATGCAAACATATATTAAAGAAAAAAATATATATATCATATATACACACACATGACAGATACTGCATGAAAATGATACTTTTGAGAGAGTGATATCTAAACTTGAATGAAAGCAATAAAGATACGTAAATAATATTTTTCTTATTTCAATATCAAATTTTTAGGGACAAAATACATTATTTGAAAAGAGTTCTACTTCGACTTTACAAATGTAAAGATTCCGCTGAAAATTTCATGGGTTTGTAATGTTAGGAATAAGAAAATGCTCTGATACCACTTATTAGAGTTTTGTCTAAGACCGAATAAAAAATATACACAAATAATTGCAAACAAAATCACACACACAAAGATTTATAAGTGGTTCGGCCAAATCAGTCTACATTCACGGAGAGCACCAATAATCACTATCAATGAGACTATTACAATATGATCAGCAGATCAACAACTCACACAGTGTTTCACTCACATGTGTATCGCTCATCCCAGTTTTTCACTCACACCAAGAAAAATATTAAGTTGTACCGGCCTATTCTGGCTTTCACTCTGGTACTGGCCTATTCTGGCTCTCTGACACTGTTGGTACCGGCCTATCCTGGCAATGGTTAACCGTAATCCCCGTTACGGACTTGAGTCCGTTACACCGATACCGTTACCGTTACGTTACCCCGTTACGGCCGTTACGGCGAACCAAGGCAATTTTTTTAAAAACTCACGACTGCGATAACCGAGTCCCGTTACGTAACACCGTTACGGACCCGAGTCCATTACACCGCCACCGTTGCCGTTACCGTTACCGTTACGGCAAACCATGATCCTGGCCTTCTCTGGCACACCAAATATAATATGTTACACATATATTTATAGGAGAGGTAGAGTGATGAACAAGACAATTGATATTCAAAACCAATTCCAATAAGAAGTCTTCAAGATGGTAGTATCTCATTCAAATAAAAATTGCTTGGTGACCAAGTTTCCTTTCCTCCCAAGAAAAAGAGTCACAATCCTAACAATCTCCCACTTGATGACTTTGAATCCAATAATCAACTCCATCAATGATCAGTGCATTACGATGCGCTCACTACTATTTTAATGCTTGAAGACCCACTGAAGTTGAACCTAACTTCAGTTTCTCTGTTGTCACCACTTTGGTCAACATGTTGGCTGGATTCTTTCCGTCATCTTGCTTGAATCTCAACTTTGCCAACAAACACTGTAACCAAATTAATATCTCCAAGTGTTTTTTCTTAGAATTTGGCATGAACCTCTTCATAGCTCCCACTGCATAAACAATATTTGGTCTTGTGCAGACTATGCGACCTTGGTTGCATCTGGCATCTCTGTCTTGTGACCACTGTCGCGTATGACTTTTCTACCTTGCAACCTTTATCAGCCTCTGCCTTGCGACCATTGTCGCGTCTGACTTGTATTTGTGTTGCATCTGGCTTCTTCCTTATAACCACTTGTCGCTCCTAGCCTCTCTGCCTTGCGACTGTCGCATCTGGCCTCTCTGCCTTGCGACTGTCGGGTTTGGCTTCTGCCTTGCGATCAGTGTTACGTCTAGTTACTACCTTGCAAGCTTTATTGCTCCTGACCTTTCTACCTTTTGTTTTTTCATAGCTCCCACTTGCCTTTTCAAGGTGTTTGGAGTTGAATCAAGCAAAATCGGATCACAAGGGTGCGTTTGGAACGGTCCAAAACCTCAAAGAACGTTTTGACCGCATAAAAAAATGGTCAAAAACGACTTCAAACGGGCCAAAAACAAATCAGTACAAAAAGACAAAAAATTGATGTCACTGTAGCAACTCGATACTGTAGCAATTCGGCATTGTAGCAACTCAGCACTGTAGCGAAGCGTCACTGCGCAGGAATTTTTCGGCGAAACTTCGGATTGCGATTGTGGGCGCGTTCGGACTCCGATTTTGACGCGGTTTGCAGCCCCGTTTTCGTCTCGACGAGATGAATATGACCATGTGTTCGGATTTTGATTTCGAGCAATTTAAAATTTTGGATCTGGACCAGATTTGAAGTTTTCGGTTCTATTTTACCCTCGAACGCTCTTATGTCGATCTGCTGCGTATTTTTGGATCTGAAGACTCTGATACAGATCTGGTTCAACCTGGATTGTTCTGATACTACTTATTAGGAATTAGAAAACACTTTGATACCACTTGTTAGGGTTTCTACACCCGCCCAAGACCGAACCGAAAACACACACAAACAATTGCAAACAAAATCACACACACACACCGACACATAGATTTATACGTAAGCCAAATCATCTTACGTCAACAGAGAGCACCAATAATCACTATCAATGAGAGGATTATAATGTGATCAACAGATCAGCAACTCACACAATGTTTCACTCACATGTGCATCGCTCACTCCACTGTTTCACTCATACCAAGAAAAATACTAATTTTTAATTTTCTATTATCTCTTTCTTTTCTGTGTATTCTCTGGTACCAGCCTATTCTGGATTTCACTCTGGTACCGGCCTATTCTGGCTCTCTGACACCGGCCTATTCTGACTCTCTTGCACCGCTGGTACCTGCCTATTCTAGCCTTCTCTGGCACACCAAATATAATATGTTATACTTATATTTATAGGAGAGGTAGAGTGGTGAACAAGAAAATTGGTATTCAAAATCAATTCCAATCACGAGTCTTCAAAATGGAAGTATCTCATTCAAATAAGGATTGTTTGTTGACCAAGTTTCCTTTCCTCCCAAGAAAAGGAGTCACAATCCTAACAATCTCCCAGTTGACGACTTTTCATCCAACAATTATTTCCATCAATGATCAGTGCATTACGGTGCTCATTATTTTCTTAACGCCTAAAGACCCAATGAAGTTGAGTGCAACTTCAGTTTCTCTGTTGTCACCATTTTGGTCAACATGTTGGCTGGATTCTTTCCGCCATCTTGCTTGAATCTCAACTTTGTCAACAAACCCTGTAACAAAATCACTATCTCCCAGTATTTCTTCCTGGAATTTGGCATGAACCTCTTCATAGCTCCCACTGCATAAGCAATATCTGGTCTTGTGCAGACTATGCGACCTCGGTTGCGTCTGGCCTCTCTGTCTCGTGACCACTATCGCATCTAACTTTTCTGCCTTGCAACCATTATCGGTCTCTACCTTACGACCATTGTTGCGTCTAGCTTGTATCTGTGTTGCGTCTGGCTTCTTCCTTGTAACCACTTGTCGTTCTTGGTCTCTCTACCTTGCGACTGTCGCGTTTGGCCTCTTCCCTGTGACTTCTATCACTCCTGTCCTCTCTGCCTTGTGACTGTCGCGTTTGGATTTTGCCTTGCGATCAGTGTTACGTTTGGCTCTTGCCTTGTAAGCTCTGTTGCACCTGACCTTTCTACTTTTTCTTTTGCCACAACTTCCACTAAGCCTTTTCGAAGTGTTCGGAGTCGAATCACGCAAAACCGATCACACAGGTGCGTTCGAAATGGTCCAAAACACTAATAATGTTCCAACCGCAAAAAATGGGTAAAAAATGACTCTAAATGGGCCAAAAAAACAAATCAGCACTAAAAGACAAAAAACTGATGTCACTGTAGCAACTCGGTACTGTAGTAATTTGGCACTGTACAATCCAGCAATGTAGCAATCCGGTACTGTAGCAACTCGGTACTGTAGCGAAGCATCATTATGCGGAAGTTTTCCGGTGAAAGTACGGACTGCGATTGCAGGCTCGTCCAGACTCTGATTTTGACGTGGTTTGCGGCCCCGATTTCGTCTCGATGAGAGGAATTTGACCGTGTGTTCAGATTTTGATTTTGAGCAATTTAAAATTTCAGATCTGGACCAGATTTTAAGTTTTCGGTTCTGCTTTACCCTCGAACGCTCTGATGCCGATCTGCTTCCGCCAAAGACTCTGATACGGATCTGGTTCAACCTGGATTGTCCTGATACCACTTGTTAGGAATCATAAAATGCTCGGATACCACTTGTTAGGGTTTTTACACCCGCCAAGACCGAACCGAAAACACACACACACCGACCCAGAGATTTATACATGGTTTGGCCAAATCAGCATACATCAATTCAAAACACTAATAATCACTATCAATGAGTGGATTATAATATGATCAACAGATCAGCAACTCGCATAGTGTATCACTTACCCCAATGTTTCACTCACACCAAGAAAAAACTAATTTGTATTTTTCTCTTCTCTCTCTCTCTTTCTCTTTTCTGTGTATTATTCGGTGCCGGCTTATTCCGACTTTCACTCTGGCGCCGCTGGTATCGGCCTATTCTGGCATTCTCTGGCACATCAAATATAATAGGTTACACCTGTATTTATGTGAGAGGTAAAATGGTGAACAAAACAATTAGTATCCAAAACCAATTCCAATTAGGAGTTTTCAAGATGATAGTATTTCATTCAAATAAAGATTGCTTGGTGACTAAGTTTCCTTTCCTCCCAAGAAAAGGAGTCACAATCCTAACACGGAATTAGTCAAAATTAAATGGACAATATATCATGCATCCAGTATATTTTATTTATTTGTCAATTTGGTTTGCTTATTTTTAATTGTTGAAAGTTCATAGTTAATGGTGATTTACATATATTTGTGTTTGGCTGCAGCGTTTTAGGATCTGTGTTAATAGTGATTGGTTTATACGTTGTGATATGGGGAAAAAGCAAGGAGATGAAAAGGAATGAAAAACTCATTCCCGCCAAAAGCTCTACAGAATCTGGACGTGTGGACATTCTTGCCACTTCTTCCATTGAAACTATCAACAGTACTAGCAAATAATAGTAGCAAGCTAATTGTACCAGTGGCCGATAATGAGATTGTAGATAGAGAAACTAAATAGTAAGGTGCCTTTAATATATATATATATATATATGTATGTTTCTTTTCTTTTATTTTTTTTCTGTTATGTAATGGAATTTTATATGTTAGTTATATATAGGAGTCGTACTCTCGCGTGGTGTCATCCCAATTGCCCTCGGATATGGGAATTTTTTTTGTAGGCTTGGGGTGGCACACTATTATGTTTCCGGTTGAAAATTCATATTTTTGTTCTTGTTTTTTTCACTTATTGTGAGAACAAAATCTTATTTAGGTGTAATTTTAGGAAAAACGTTTATGTAAACAGTGCTAAAAACAAAAATAAATTTGGGCCAAAATCAAAGAACACTAACTTGGTGTTTTTTTTTTGTTCTTTGTTCTAACCCTTCTCTCAATTCAACCAAATACACACACACACACAACGCCACCACCACCACCCGCCACAAGCACAACCACCACTGTATATACACACACACCACCACCACTTTCGCAACCCACCACCACCACCACCCGCGCGCCACCACCACTGTATATACACACACGTATATATATACACACACGATCACAACCACCACTACCGGAACCCTAACCCCCAATTCAAATATGTGTGTATGTGTGTGAAAGAACCAACTATAATTTTTGTCCCAAACACATATTTGTTATTGTTTTTTAAGGAAAAAATACAAAAAATAATTTTTGTTCTTTCATCCAAAAAACAAATACAAACTTTCTTTGGTTGTTATGTAAGGGTTGATATGTGAATACTAAAGGATATTATCTTGTCATATCGAGAAACAAACCTTCGTTTGGATTACGCTGTACTTTTATTCTAAAATGTTTTGAGTCAAATCGGGTAATGATATAATTCTATTTCACTGCCCGATGGGGGTTCTTTTCACCCTTCCCTCACGGTACTACTTCGCTATCGGTCACCCAGGAGTATTTAGCCTTGCAAGGTGGTCCTTGCTGATTCACATGGGATTCCACGTGCCCCATGCTACTCGGGTCAGAGCGTAAGCTAGTGATGCTTTCGGCTACTGGAGATAATTGCATTTTTATTGAGTTATTGATATAAAGAAAAATAAAGTAAGGTAGACCCAAAAATCCTTCTTTTTCTTTGAACTCACCCAATCAAAAATCCTCATAAATTTTTTAAAAAACTTTTGTAGTATACAGTACCTAACTATCTGTTATGTGGTCTTGGGCCTCTCCCACTCCAAAAGTTAGCTCAAAGGGTGAGGTTTTTCCTCACAATTATATAGTGACCACCAGCCCCTTCCACAACCGATGTGGGACAACCCAGGGCTGACCCTGCGATCTTAAAATTTTTGAGAGGCCCTATACAAGAGGTTAATATGAGACCCTTTATACATAAGATTTTACATGCTTAACAAAATTTTAAAGTGATTTTTTTATTTATTAAAATGATAGAAAATATACTATTATTATAAACACAAAATTTAGTGCTTTACAAAGGTACGATTCCGTTTACCTAATCTAAAAAAATATGATCTTTTTATTCACAAAAATTAAAATCTAATTTTATATCAATGTAATTGTGATCGTATTTATTAATTTATTTTTATTAAAAAAACGTTGTTTCCACCATGTTTTATTCACATGTCACTTTTTCATTTAGTTTTTTTTGTTACTCCAAGTTTTTATTTTTGATTAAATAAGAATTAAATATTCATCATGTTAAAAATAATTATATTTAGACATTGAAAAAGAAATATTACGGGGCATTCATAAATAAAAAGAAGGTAAAGAATTATGAAGAAATAATGTTATTTTTCTGGTTGGATAACTTATTAAAGTATTCAAAAATAAAATTTAATTAACCCACCAACGCGAGGTAATTTTTAAGGGGATATATTGGAAATAAATTTTATTTGGGTTGATAGAATTAAGAATATGTGTAATTTTTAATTAGTCTAATTGGGCTTAACTTTCAATTAGATTCCAAGGCCGGTCCTGAGACAACCCCAACAATCTCCCCTGGACTCTGATACCAGTGTTGGGTGGTCTTGGGCTTTTCTCACCCTAAAAGCTAGCTCAAAGGGTGAGGTTTTCCCTCACACTTATATAGTGACCACAAACCCCTTCCACAACTGATGTGAGACAACCCCAACAATATCCAGAAGCAAAAAAAAAAAAATAATGACTTCCAAAAATTATGCATCTGCTACCGAATATTTTACTATTGTTCAATGTATAGTACTTGCACCAAACATGCTTCTGGTATCAAATAATGTACCATAGTATATACCAAACAGGCCCTATATGATCATTCAAAATAATAGCTAACCATCGTATATATGAGATGGAGTTGTAGATGCTTAAAGTACTCTAGCTAAATCATTTTACATTCTTGTTTTAAAGAATTGACCGATATTGAATCTGTTTGGTAAAAAAAAAAACTGTTGTGAAAATAAAAGTAAAAGTGAGTTCAATAATACTTATACTCTCTTTTTTTTGGAGGTACTTTCACAAAGACGAGAAAATATGACAAAAAAAGTTATTAATTAATCTACTTTTGATTAGGAATGCACATGGTTCGGGTTGATTCTGATTGAGTTTAGAACCGAACCATTTTTTTCCGGTTCCTTAAAAATAGGAACCAAACCGGAACCGTTAGAGCTAAAGTAGGTAGCCCTGAAAGACGAACTCAACAACTTGTTAGGAGTAGGTTTTGGCTTGTCCCTTTCTATGTTATTAGCAAAGTGCTAACAAGCAACAAAACAAATGCGCGTTGCTAACGCCCTATCTAGAGTAAGGGGCTAGCACACTCGCTTATTCTATAATAATGGTGCATGTTCTATAGTAAGGGGCCTTTTCAATAAGGCTCGTGCTAATAAGAATCAAACTTGGATTTGAATAGCCGGAGTACAAGTGTACTCCTTGATCTTTAGTAAAGGCGGATTAAGCCAAATATATATTTTTGAATAGTCTCAACATCCTCGTTGAGAGTCGCTCTGCAAGACGTCCGGTAGTCTCTAACTTGGTCTTTGAATCATAAGTTGGGGCGCTCACGTTTTTTGGCTCCCTTCGCTCCACTAGCCTTGATTGGCGGATGGAAGTACCAAGAACGAATCGAACAAAAATGCCTTTTAACGGTTTTGTTTGGTTCAGTTTCGGTTCTGCCTATCACATTCTAAAAAATTGAAACACATAACATTAATGTCAAGTGTTAAACTGTCAAATAGTAAACGATAGTATAAATCAAAATGAATCAATGAAGTATGTCAATTCTTACATGCCCAAATAAACATTAATTATTTAATTTGAGTAGTCAAAATTAATGGAGGTAATAATATATCAATATAACGTCGCATAAAGGCACAACCTCAATCATTTAAAAAAGAGAGCATTTGAAAACAACAAAAACACATGCTCCAGTAAACACGAGTCTCTGATGTAAATCTTAACTGGAAATTTTTTATTCTTCAATTTGAGATAACTGTAACTATCCAAAAATTTAATTCAGGCCTCTTGTTTATTTAGTGGTCTTAGGATGGAGGATAGAGATCATCTTTTCTTCTAGTGTACCTTCACCTCTAAGCTTTGGAACTCTATTGTTCACAGGGGCCTTTTGGAGTGGCCTGATGGAGCTTGGGTGGATATGTTTCAGTGGATGAGTACTAAATTGCTGTACTAGTCTTTAGTTTCATTACTGAATAAGTTAGCATTCTCTGCCACCGTTTATGAAGTATGGATAGAGAGGGGTAGAAGATTATATGCAAATGAGTATAGTTCCATGGACCAGCTTCTTAAGAAAATTGTTGATAGTGTCAATCAAATTTTCCTAAAACTGTCCAGAATGAAGATTTAGTGCAGCTATGGCATCTCCCAGATTCGTTGCTTTCTTAATGTTGGTTGCTGATTTTTGTAATTGGTTCTGGTTCCTAGTTTGTTTCTGGCTTTCTGGCATGCTGTTTTGGAAGGAAATGAAATGCTGGTACTCTTGTTCTCTGGTGCATTTTGATGCTGTTTTTTGGATGTGGTTTATGCCTCGCAATGAAGCTGTGTTTGATTTTGGTCCCAGCATCATGTTGAATCAGTTTTCGAAGGAAGGGAAATGCTGGTGTTTTCTGGTTCAGTCTGCTGCTGCTTGGATGAGGTCTGTGCCTTATAATGAAGCTGTGTTTGACTATGGTTCTTGCATCATATTGAAGCAGGTTTTGATCATGATAAGTTATGCTCCAACTTTTGCTAATGTTGGCTCTTGTGGGATGATTATAGTTGCTCTCTTTGTGCTCATTACTGTAATTACTCTTATAGGCAAAGAGTATGTATTTTCTATTTTTTCGTGTGGTGGAAATTTGGCTATCACATACCTATATGGGGAATGCCCCTTAGCACATTGTAAGGCTTTAGCCTCTTTTTATTAATACAATTATCTTCCCATTAAAAAAAATAAAATAAAAATTGTAGGTTAAAGTTATCTAATCTAAATTAAGGTTGACTCCAGATTGTCGAAAAAAGCAATCAAATTGCTTGGAGCATTGTCACCACTCGAAATTCTTGAGACTCTAACCCGGAGAATCAACAAATCCCAAGGTATGGCATTAACATGAGCAACCACTAGAATCAATTGTAATACAATGAAATAATAGAGAAATAATAATTTGTACAACAGTTTTAATAGATATACGAATAATTTTCAATACAACAAAGATACATAAGGGCCCATGTTAGTGCCGAAAGGATACAATAATACAATGAAATGGAAAGGCCAACAGGCTGGCTTAATAAATACAACAAGGATCCCTAGATGACAAGCGAGAAGAAACATAGGAAAATAAAGGACAATCACTAATAGAAACATCCCAAATCCTCCCGAGCTGCTGCCACGATGCGCGTCGTTATGCATCCGCCTGGACCCTAAAACTAATGGAGAATAGGGGGGGGGGGGGGGGGGGGGGAGGTGAGCAAGAATGCCCAGTAGGGAAACCCTAACCGCCTAATCCCCTGACCATCCAAGTTGTGTTAATCACCACGTGGTGCATACATCTAACCTAGGTCAGTTCGTTGTCTCACATGACACTCATGTCAATCCGAGACCCCAAGATGAGCCCCTACTCCCCAAGTATACATACAAATACATAATCATATAGCTAGTCTCTAACACATAGTCACGGAGTACTCACGCACATAACTATACATATCACACCCCAAAATCCCCGAGACTCCAACCCGGAGAATCAGCGAATCCCGAGGTGTGACGTCAGTCTGAGCGACCACTAGAATCAACAATAACACCAATGTATATGGAACAATGAAATAAATATTTGTTTCCAATACGTTAATGAATAAAGTTAGATACAAGGATAATCAAGGTATATTGAAATTACCTAGAAGACGGTGATCTAAGCCTAGGGGGGGGGGGGGGGGGGGGGGGGAATAGGCCTTTTATGAATTAATTGATAAATTATATTTTAATTACTGAATAGTTAATTTTAATTCAATTATATCACCAGATAAAACACACAATAATAAATATGAATCTAGAAAATAAAACAGAGACGACACCAATATTTTTGCGTGAAAAAACCTTGGAAAGACTCCAAGTAAAAAACCACGGATACGCTCAGGTATCGATGGATTATGAATCAAGAAGTATACAGACTATATGAAGTTAGGAGTTACAAAATCACTCTGACTTGCTGTTATCACTCGATGTCTGAAAGTCTTGAATCACTCGCGTTACCACGAAGCTCTCGCCCCGATCTCTGTAATCTGACGGCTCCGCTTCTCAACGAATCAATGCAACCATGTTGCACAAGGTGGTGTGATGATTTTTCAGCAACGAATCATCCAATTGTGCATAAAGATATCATGGGTAGAAGCAGAATTGGAGAAACTCAAAACAAGAGAGAACTAGAATATATATGATCACTCAATAATTTTCTCTATGCAGAAATATATGAACTATAGAAGAATTGTACAGATCTATCAAAAGCCACTCACTTCTCTTTGGTTTTACTCATATATATAGAGAAGAGTCTTCAATTAATGGTAAGAATCCTTTTTCGTTCAGGATTCGTATTTCCACCATTAAGTCTTCCAAATATAGACTAATATGTCAATGATAGTCCAATATATCAATAATAACTTCAAATCATGTCCCAAAGTGATTAGGAGTTAATTGTGTAGCAAGACAAAACCTTCCAAATAAGAAAATCGCAATTCCCAATTTTTTGAAGTTCGCCACTTACCGAGTACTTGGTGACTGTTCTACCTAGTATTCGGTGAACATGCCATTGCGCATCACTGTGCACCAAAGCGCAAAAACTTTTGGAATCCACGCCACTGTACGCCAAGGTGCAACTTTACCGAGTACTCGGTAAAGATCCCACCTAGTACTCGGTGGAAGAAAATTGGAAAAATATAAAAATATAATTTTGTCACGTTTCCCTTCCAATCATTGTTCTACTTCAATTCCTTTGTATCTTCACCACTTTAAACTTGATTTTTACCATTCGTTGATCTTCATTTGACTTGTCAACTTGATTAATCCAAATCAAAACTCTCAACTCTCAATATGGTTTTTTATTAGAAACTTGTCATTACAAATAAATGTTCTTACAATCTCCCCTTGGCATTTCTAAGACAAAACCATGTTTTACAAATATATTCTCATGACAAACAAAATAAAATCTATACCTATGAACACATACTGACAAACATAGACATAGACTTTTCTTTTGAACTCATGATGATCTACGAATCCTATAATCACAACACTTAAACAAACATACCTGTGAAAAACAAGTGTGGAAAACAAATAGCAGGACTAATCAATATTAAATAATCATAAACAAAACAAACAATATCAACATGAAACATAATGATCATTAATCAATAACAATTAATTATCCCCTCAATTAAATATTTCTCCCCATACAGAAATAATCACTCCCCCTTTCTAAATACTTCTCCCCCTTTTTGTCATTGAAATGACAATGTATTAAATAATAATAAAAATAGTCAAAAGAGATAAAAGAGAATAGACAAAGTGTAAATATTGGGAAAATATTCGGGAAGACCAGAGAATCTAAACAAATCTTATATTTAAGATATAGAACTCTAAAGAATATATCCAGATTCTTGGGTAACATAAATCTCTACAATACATGAACTTAAATCTAATGCATGAATACAATATGCTCAAACTAAGAAAAATATTTTTGTTCTTATAAACATGTGAGCAAGGCATTAGTGTCAATGGGCTAATCATTAACACATCATATTCGCATATTTGACTTAGCTATTATACACACGGTATTGAAGAAAATCAGCACACATACCCTGTAGTTATAAGCAGTCACAAGACAAGCTTTACATAGTCTTTGCATATATGAAAAATATTCAAGTGCAAGCGAACAACTAAGATGAAAACAATACGTACTAATTCTAATAATTTCCTTACTAACCGTGATGACACTTTAGTCCACAACCTAAGCTAGAAGTCAAATATTTAGCTCGGACCTTATTGCTTTTAATGGGGAACACAATTTATTTGTATTTTTGTCTCAAATGTTTTTTTAGCTTTTTCACTCATTTATATATATTTTTTAATTTTTCTCCCATTTTAACGCGAACAATCAATGCTTACTGAGGCAAGAGGCTCGGTTACTCAGATTGAAAAATTGAGATAATCACATCCGTTTTTTTACGTGAATACTCAATACTTGTTGAGGTACTGAGACCTGGTTACTCATCAGACGGACCATTGCTCTAAGGGGTTTGAAAGAGACATTTATGTTATTCATTATTTCTTTTTTTTCAACTTTCAACATTACCCAAACATTCATGAACATGCAAAAGGTATTCAAAAGCATCGATTAATCTAGCATAACTCATGAACCTACATATCACTTCGAATTATATGAAAAAGACTAAAAGTTTTTACAAGTATTATAGTCATCTCTGAAGTAAAACAAACACCCAAAGTTAATGAATTCTAAAAATAATACTTAAACATGTCAAGTGAATAACTTATATCCTCAGGTCAGACTAACAACTCCAAATCCCATAAGCATAATAAGAGAAGTAAATATGAAAATAGAGTGAAATATGACACCCCTTTGTATCATTGCCATGCTCAACAGACTAAGAATTTTTATATTATAATTTTTATTATTTTTGTCATAATGATGCATGCATGAATAATCCTAATAATATCAAAATATGATGCATGCATAATAATAAACAAAATAAAAATTGCATGATAATGCATCAATTCTAGGAGAAAAATAATGCAATGTGTTCCTAGAATGATACATATGAAGACATTTATTCTAATGAGAACATGCCACTAGATTTCCTAAGATTTGCGTGCTTTTGAAAATCTACTGGTTTTATAGAGAAGTCTGTCAACTGAGAATCTATGGATATAAATTCTTGACCTTTCTCAGAAAAAGTTTAGGAAAAATGCAATAACGATTATCAGATGTATGAACAACTTCTATATCACAATTTCCAAAAGAATCAATGATAGAACATTTATCAGAAGTAAAATTGACATTATGGTTATTATCGCATATTTTACTAATGCTAAGCAAATTAGCCTTTAGTCCCTTAACATAATAAACATCTTCTAATCTAGGTAAACCAGAAGCAACAATGGTGTCATTTCCTAAAACTTAAGACTTTTTCCTATTACCAAAAGTAGCATTTCCAACATTACTACCTTTGAAATATCCAAATAATGACTTATATCCAGTCATGTGCCTAGAACATCCACTATCGAAATACCAGGAACTAGAGTCGTGTGCTCTATGTTTAGTACTGACATCAAAACAATGTAGCTCACCTTTCATAATCCATGCATGTCTAATTTCCGGAGCTCTACTGGTCAGTTTTGACAAATTCTTTACCTCTTCACTCAAAACCCTAATTTGATCCTCAACATTAGGTCTTCTTTGAGTTCTTCAATTTGTCCTTGATTTAAAATTTCCTCTTAATTTGAAGCACATGGGTCGAATGTGACCTTTCACTCCACAATGATGACATATAGGAACAAATATTTTAAAAACGTTATTAGAACTCTTATTATACTTAGAGGTAAATGGAAGTTTACTCTCAATAGGTTTTCTAACATAAGATTGAACATTAAAATTCTTCTTAATAGGAGGAATGTTTCTTATATCAGAATTAACTTGAGAAGAACTAAATGCTAAATGCTACTTGGGAAACCCTAACAAAGGTAGTTTTGGGAATGACATTTGAATTATTCGCGGTTCCTACGAATCCCAATCCTTTAGTTTTTCCACAGATTTACCTACACTCAACATATGATCAAGTTTAAGGGTTCCACTAGACTATTTATAAATAGTTGAGTTAACATCCTTCAATTCCTTTTCCAAAACCTCAATTCTCGTAGCTTTCTCGATTATATCTGATCTTAGAGTGATTAATTCCTTATGAAGATCATCAACACTCTTCAAAACTTGCTTCCTTTTTTTTTTCCAGACTTAATCAATTCTTCAAACCATTGATCTCTTTATGTTTGAAGCTGATTTAGCTCAAGGGTAGTGTTGGTTAATTCTTCTCTTAAGGAATGTTTTTCCTTGTCAACACTTTTAAATTTAACAATAGATTTTGAGAAAACTTCGCTAAGATGTGCGTACTTGTTATAAAGATTATTATACTTAGCTTGAATAGAGTCATCACGATCATCATCACCCTCATAATTTTCATCCTTAGAAGTTGCACTTATTGTAACAACCTTTTTAACCTCGTCATTATTAAATGCCAACATTGAATTTTTATCAGTTCTTTCATAAGTATCTTGGAGAATATCCCAAGCTTCCTTGGCCCTATCGCATGAGGAAATTATCCTAAAATCACTATCAATCAAAGCACATGATATTGCAGACAAAGCTTTAGAATTTCAATTAGCATTGTCAAATTCAGCAGAAAACCACTTGACGTTTGTCTAGAGGTGCTAAAAATAGTTGTTAAAAATAGCCTTTTATGACGGCGCTAGGTTTTATCTTACGCAAGCGCACGTATCAATCATAGAATAACAACAACATGAATAAGGGATATCGATCCCACAGAGACTAGATTGTTCACTTTAATAGTTCAAAAGCACTAAATTATATTTCTGCAAAGTTGTTTGATTTGGGTGGTCAAAGACCAAATTATCTATTTTAACTAAAATTATCTAGAAAACAAAGTAAATTGGTTTGTAATTCAGATGAGAGAGAAAAATAGGGTTTTCATCACTCCAACACTAACCGCATAATATAGTTCATTAATGTAACAATTATAAGAAGGCGATCCATAAACTATGAATCAGGTCGTACCGTAAATAGCTAAATACGACCCCAAAAAGAATTACCATCAACCGGATTGTGATAACCCATCTCATGACTGACCCGACTAGTACATACCAATTAAATTACTCTAATCTACTCCTAATGCATGAAAATAAATTAAAGCATGTCTATCTCAAATCACCAAGGCATGACCTCTGTCAACCTAGGGTTTCAAATTTTATTACCACCATTGTGTAGAAAACCATAAATTAAGTATCCGAGTTCCAACCCATATTAAATAATCATGGTTGTGTAAAATACTATATTCATTCCATCTAAGACAAGAATTTAGAACAAGTATAGAATTTTATATTGAAAATCAAAACGATATCTTATCTACTACAATCATCACAGTATAGTTAATAGTTTCCCCTCGTTACAATTGAAAACAATGAAAAACTACATTACTTGGCTAGGGTTTTGCTAGAAAATCCTAGATATCGAGTTAGTTGGCCATGGTGGAAGGTGATTGCATTGCTGATGTAGAAACGCTCTCCATAGTCTTCTTCTCCGGATCTCTAGGTCTGAATATGGCTTTTCTTCTATGAAGATATATGACTTCAGAGGCTGCTCTAAAGTTGAACGCGACCCCCCTAACATTGATATAGGATCGTGTATATATAGATAAATGTGAAGAGTTATCCTTCTTGGTAATTTCACCAACAATCACTCAAACCCTATTCTCTGATGTGCATGATGTGTGGTGCATGCACTTTGAGATGGAAGAGTCGTCGATGCATCTTGGAATAAAAAATGGGCCAAACCAGACATTTTAGCCAAAAATTGCCACACCTACGCCTTAGGCGTACCCCAGCTACGCCTTAGGCGTAGGTGCCAGGCGTAGTTTTTCACTTTCTAGGCACTTTTTGTTTCTGTAGGCGTAGGTATTTTCATGAAAACCACTTTTCTACACAACTGCGCGAAAATGACCGTCTTGACTTCACGATACTTTTTGTTGTAGATGACGGCTTTTGAAAATGCCATTTTTACCCTCCAGGAGCCATTTTTGTCTCACAATGCCTCTTTGACTCTCCTCTTGGATAGAAAAAACACGTACTTGGTTAATTCACTGAAGTTAGCTCCATTTCTTCGTTAAGTTCCTGAAAGAAGCTTTAACACACAAAAAACATAAAAATAACAAATAATGGAATGAAATAACGTAACTGTACTGAGTTAAGGAGTCAAAATGTCTACTATTTGACACCTATCACACCCCCAAATTTACATATTGCTAGTCCCTTAACAATGAACTCAGAGAAACTTTCCTGTGATAATTTTTAATCTAACAAAATCCCTTGCTTTCGTGAGGGTCGACGATTACACTTAGCACATGTAACAAGCCTTTTAAACCCGTAGGTTACCCCAAGTGGACGAGTGAAGTCTCGTGAAGGTTTCCAGTGATGGTACCAACAAACATCACAGTTCTCTGTAATCACGCATTTATGAATTCACACATAAGTAAATTAAGTCATGATATAATGCAAAAGATAGTATAGATGCAAATACTCTCACTCACTACCGAACAATAACTATCTCGAGCTTTGTGTTGTGATAGTTCCCACTAAAGTAAATGGTTTTACTACTTTCTACTCCCTAATCCAGAAAACCTTCCGTGTAGTAGTGAACATTATACCATGGTATTTGAATATCTCTTTTCTTACTTTATTAATCACACTTTACCATTTTTCATAAAAACACATCTTTCCATCTTTCCACTTTTTGTCTTTCTAAGCTCCAGACTTTTAGTCCCGACCAACTGGGCCCGAGCTTTTTCCATGGGATTTATGCTCATTAGTCTTCTCCCCTTTAAATGCAAACAATGATATTTGTGATACCAAGGTCCCGTTACTTAAATCGAAGAACTACTTTTTGCATTTTATTTTCTCAAAATAAAATTTTTAATTTTCTCCATTTCAACCATAACATCTCGCTTTCTCCCCTTTTATTGTGGCAAAATTATTTTTCAAATGCATAGTCAAAGATCACTCTATTTCCCATAGTGAATGTGTGTTTTTGTGCTTATAGGTCAAAGTTGTCCTTTTAGGTTTCAATTTTACTAATCACTAACCCATGTAAAACCACATCACTTTCACTCAGCTCAATCTAATCATTACTCTCATGAATGAGAATATTACATCACATACTACTCAGGCATCGTAAACATAACTTAATCAAATTATAATGTAAACCAATCTTGCGTGAAAACAAGGAACTACTACAAAAACAAATTTAATTTGATTTTTAAATTTTTCAAAAATTTTTCATTCCTTGCAACTATATATCCTCACCCCCAAACTTAAATGAGACCATGTCCCTATGGTAAAAAATAATGCATGAGAACAGATATAGTTACTCTTGAAGCTCAATTTAGAATTCAACATCGAAGCACATAATCTTCTCCCCCAAACTTGATTTTGATCAACTGTAAATATACTCAAAACATAGATATCCAATATCATAGCAAGGGAAAGAAATGTCTAAAATATCCAGAAATTCACACAAAATTTTCAAGGAATTAAAGTTTTTATTTATTTATGTATTTTTTAAATGATTTGGCTTGAATGGCCTATAATCCTATAAATAAATGAATAATAATAAAAATAAACAAAGATGTAGCCTTAAGGGTCTACCGTCTCTAAAAGAAAACATCAAAATAAAGAAAAACAAAACAAATCAAAACCCTAATTCTAAACCCTAACCCTACTTAGGATCTAACCTCCTCACTTTCTTCATCACTAGCCATGGCTCTATTTAACCATATCCGGCAGTCCGCTGTCTCTTTCAACTTAGCAAAGTCTTTCTCCGAATATATCTTTATAAACGTCCACCGCATCT
Organism: Cornus suecica; assembly: GCA_963922005.1. NCBI lineage: Eukaryota > Viridiplantae > Streptophyta > Magnoliopsida > Cornales > Cornaceae > Cornus > Cornus suecica. Next base: position 33,332,087 of record OY998247.1, on the reverse strand, counting down.
CACCCATCTCCTCTATCCTATAACCTAATTGCTCTGCAATGATCTTCGATAATAGAAACGGGTATGGAAGATAATGTTTAAATTCATCTGCACCAACCCACTCTCTAATCACAATTTCTTGGGCAATCGACATCTCGGCCATTATCAACGTCCGAATACACACCATATACCCATGAGCTAAGGCATATAACGTTCTAAGCATCGTGTGTTCCCCCACACTAGTCCAATTATTTGGTCAAATTTGAGCAGCAATGACACAATCCAAATATAGCATATCCGATCTCAACCACCAATTTTCACAAGTCTTATCTCCTGTATCTGACATGGACACAACTCCCTAACCATCTCCTCACCCTTATGTGGCTATACCAAAGGGTACTCCTTTAGTTTTCCTTCCAAATGTGCCAGACAACCAATTGGTATATTCCACGCATCGGCAATACTTCTCTTTCCTATCACTATAGGAGCACTCCACTTAACAACTTTAGCCGTCATAACCTCAAATCCTGGCAGTCCCGAAATCTTCATATTTTCATAGAATCTTCGAACCAAGCCTGGATACACCTTTTCTCCCGCCGGGTAACTTCGTAATCCTCGTTCCCTAAGGATTCTCCACCGGGTGCAGTCAATATTTGGCTCATCCTTTCCGGACGAAACTCTACTTCAAATTGTTGTATGCACTTTAGAAACGAAGTTGGTGTGCTTCTTTTTCCCTTCCGGCTTGTTGCTCCTTCATTCGAACTCTTCGCATCTATATATGGTTCTTCACCCTCCATGAATTCCTCCAGGTCAAACTATCTCTCATGATCACTATCCATACTCACACCCCCGGGATAGAAAGAAGAAGAAAAAGTAATAGAATAAGAGAATCTAGCCGTATTGCTCAACTATTATGAATTGTATATTGTGTATTCTCTATGGGTGTATTTATAGGTGGATGTGTTAGGATCAAAGAGGAAAATGATTTGGAACCCTTATTTGAATGGGAAATTGGAAACAACTCATGATCTAACTCCAACTTGTATTTTCATTCCACTTCGTTGTCGGACTTGGATTGCTCTAAAACCTCCTATCTAAAGCCTAAAAATTCCTAAAAATACCCTATACTAAGTGCTAATACAAGTCCAGATACAACACATGCCAAAACACCCCGCAAATGGGTCAAAATTTGAAATTTCTAAAATCTCCCTCGTAGAGCCCTACGCCTAAGGCGTAGGTATGGCCAAGTTAATTTTTTTTTCAATCCTTCGGTGAAAACCACGCACCCCCAAACTTAAACGCACACATACCTTTATAGTGTGATGTTTAAAAACTCGAAAGAACTCAAAATAATCACACACTCAATGTAAGTATAAAAAGTTTTGAGAAACGAATAACACGATAATACTGAGTACAAAAGCTGTCATTTTATAAATAAAATATCAAAAACATTTAGAGTATGATCGTTAAAGTGGGCATATGGAAACATTCTATCACAAAATCTATCCGCCTAACTATTCATCTCTAATGTACAAAAAATAAATTCAAAGAATACAAAAACTATACTAAAACTACGCTATGCCTCCTCATCTGAGGTCAGTGGTGTAGGCGGAAGCTGTAAATCCATGTATTGTCTAATGGCATCAATCCAATGGAACATCCACCTCTGATCACGCCTCTGGCGCACTATCTTAAGCTGCTGGACATGTTTCTCCTGTGCTAGCGTTTGCTCTAACCCCTGTATCTGTGTCGTCAAGCCCTGCATTCGTGCTACAATGCCATCGAATTGAGCCTGAGACAGAACAACAGTACCACCAGCAGGTACCTGTGGTATAACAGCATTTGCCTCAGTAGCTGGCCCTTGTGGCTCCTTTGCAGCCTATCCACCTCCATCATATGGGGGAATCTAAGGTGCATCAGTTTATGCATCCGTAGCAGGTGGTGGAATGGACCGAACACCGGTTTCGTCGGTAAAACCACATTTCCTTGTAACCGTTTCCAGTTCCCTTTCCACATCCCTTTAGAGTACGGGGACAATTTTAAAACTCGTTCTTCTCACCTACCTCCATCTCAACACACGTATCAAACATCAATTTCATCACTAGGCAGGGAAACCGCATCTAAAACTCCTTATGCCCAACCTTCGTCTCCTTGCGGAACTGGATATAATGAATATATAAGCCCTACCACAAAATCTGTGGAATAAAAATCCACCTATCAAACTTAAGAGAATAGTGGAGAGCCTGGAATGGAGGATATCGCAGCGTCTGATGGCTATACGGAAGAATCTGTGAACGAACAACCACGTCCCGGAACCACAACAACGGGGGATAGTTGGATTTATTTGTGCAGTTTCTATGGTGGTCACCCCACTGTTATATGGTCTATAAACGAACAATATCCTCGATCGAAGGAAAAACATACGGTATCGGTGGGAACTCGAGCACCAACTCAGCCGGGCACTCATCGAGAATACCCCAAGTAGCAGCAATGGACTGTGGTGTAATCTCGAACTCTATACCTCTCACCACTATCTGCAGTCACCTCTTTTAAGTGTTGTGCTACATATTAAGCCAGAACTCACGGATCATGATCTCACAGATAAATATAGTAGCCAGGGTAAGAATAGACAATAATCGTCGTGCCCTTAGTCTACCAATAGTTTATGTGGATCTTAGCTGCAAGCCCTCGAATACCTCTACCAAATAAGTACGCTCTACTGGTACTTCTTGGCCATCGCCTGCTCCAGCACATCAGAAACTGAGGCTGTAGGCGGCACTATGTGGAAACCTCTGGCTCACCATCTGCCGGTGGCTCAAGAAACCTCTCATCCTGCTGACCAGAATGATTGCCCTGGTTAGTTGTATCATCATGCTTCTCCTCCTGAACTACCGGATCATTATGGACATTCTCATCCATCTCCTCATCATGTGGCTCAAACTCATGTGGTGGAGACGGTGCCTATGGAATAACCAGATCAACTTTAAGCCTACCATACGGTAGGTGAAGATCACAACCCTGTGTATAGGACTCTGGCACGTCCGCCTCAAAAGATGATGAAAAGGATGTTGGCTAGGGAACATACTGGCATCTCGGGGCACGAGTACTCCAGCTCAAAACAAGTGTATGGTCCGGAGATTGTGACCTCGATCTCTATCTAACAGGTCGCTCTACTGGATTAGCCACCTTGGCCACATGCCATGTCGTGCCCTTAACTCTGGCCATGCCTATAATATGGAGTTTTTGAAAAGTGAGTGATAATGTTCCAGACACTGAATCAAACTCAAACTATATCTAAATAGATCTAATATGATGATTAAACAAGCCTTCATCTCAAATACTCGATATTCAATCCGTATTTGAAGCTGCAAAACTCAACTTTTGAAAGACAAATCAAAACATGATTTTTATCGGACTCGTTCATCAATACTAGTTTAGAATAGTCATTATAGTCATTAGAAATCAAAATAATGGAACGAAACTAACCAAATCAAGCGATATGATTAATTTCCCAAAATTGAGATTTAGAGACCTTTCAAGTTCTACACGCGAATCCAAACAATACACCCACTAATCAGACGATCCGCCGCCAAGGAATGATGAGAAATATCAAAAGTGATTGATAGGAACAAGTCTCGGGAGACTTGGTGGAGAAATGAGGGAGAGAGGGAAATTTTTTAAATGAAGCTATTGCGAACTGTTTTTATAACAGTTCACAACTAAGCCTTAGGCGCAGCTGGGCCTATGCCTTAGGCGTAGGTCACTTAAGTCCAGAAAAAAAACTCTCATTCTGAAATCTCATATTTTCTCGTTCTGTGCAATCCCACTTCTCCTTCATGCATTCCATTGTACCTCTGACTAAATTACCCTTCCTACTCAGATTAAGAGGGTTGTATAACTCAATCTTACGACTCGATCTGATGGACTAAATATTCAGAAACTGATTAAATTACCGTCTACAAGTACAAACTAGGATCAAAAAAGAATCTTAATCATCTAGTACCAATATTTAACGTCATTGGTGCGACGTTGTTGTCTCTTCAGTATTCTGGATCAAGCTTATCCCGCTCGGGTGGTGGTTTAATTAAATCAATCATTTCCACCACACACTTAGCTGGCTGGACATCAATGTAATATTTCAATTGCTGCCCATTCATAACAAACTTCTTCCCGGTATCAGGATCATCAAGCTCTACTGCTCCATGGGGGAAAACCTTTGTAATCTCATATGGTCTATCCCATCTTGATTGGAGCTTACCAGGAAACAACATGAGTCTCGAATTAAATAGCCACACCTTTTGGCCAAGCTCAAAAAATTTCTTTCGAATGTATTTATCATGAAATGCTTTAATTCGAACCTTGTAAATCCGAGAGTTCTCATAAGCATTATTTATTAACTTCTCAAGCTCTTGAAGTTGGAGTTTCTGCTGAGCACCGGACTTTTTTATATCAAAGTTCAACCTCCGAACCGCCCAATATGCTCAATGCTCTAGCTCAACAGGGAGATGACACGCTTTACCATATACAAGATGATATGGTGTCATACCAATCGGTGTCTTATATGCAGTCTTATATGCCCACAGTGCATCATTTAACCTTTTCGGTCAATCCTTTAAATCTACTCGCACTTTCTTCTCGAAGATATTCTTTATCTCCTTGTTCGAAACCTCCACTTGGCCTTATGATTGGGGGTGATAGGGTGTACCGATTCTATGATTGACGCCATACTTTTGACACAATCCGCCGAGGAAACGGTTATCAAAGTGTTTTCCGCCATCACTAATAATCACACATGGTATACCAAACCTTGAAAAGATATTTGACTTTATAAATTCCTCTACTGTCTCGTGATCAGCATGTAGGATAGTTATCGCTTCCACCCATTTCGAGATGTAGTCAACCCCCACCAGTATATACTCCTTGTGGTCAGCCTTCGGAAATGGTCCCATAAAATTTATTCCCCATACGTTAAATAATTCCACGATCAAAATTGGGGTTAGAGGCATCATGTCTCGTCGAGATATGAATCCCAACTTTTGACATCGCAGTCATGCTCTACAATATTTGAAAACATCTTTGAATATGGTAGGCCAGTAATGTCACCCTTTAAATTTCTGAAACTCCAATTCGGAGAATTAGCGAATCTCGAGGTATGACGTTAGTGGAAACGACCACAAGAATAAATAATAACGAGAAAATACATGGAATGAGAATGAGAACAAGGTATTCCATGCCCACCTGAGTGATAGAATCTCAACAACGGAATTTAACAAAAATCCGGCAGAGTTTTGTTTGTAAATGGAATATCTGGATATACCACCACAACAAAACAGAATAACCTGCCCATAATGAATTCAAAAATGACAATGGCTCACAAACCAACATTCCAGAAACCTATTAGGGCTAAGGTAGTGAAAATAAAACCACCACTACCTTTACACAATCCTTCTAAAACCTACAGAGCCACAACGCTTGAACACAAATACAAAGAAAACCACATGGTAGTACCGAATGAACATAATGACACCCCAAAACAATAAATACACGAAATAAAAGATATAACGAAAGGAATATGCCAAACAGACTGGCTCCCAAAAGAAATAAGAATACATAAGGATAACTATGGATAAAAGGAACAAAACTAATTAAAAACATCACAATTCACTCGTACCATCGCCGCTGAACATGCTGTGCTGCATCCACCTACAAACCTGCAATCTGTGTAGGGGTGAGCAAAAACCACGGCTCACTAAATATCCCTAACAAACACACCCCTAGCCGCCAGGAACCTTTAACCATCCCATGTGCATGCATCTATCCTAGGTCAATCAGTTATCTCACCTGGCACCCACGCCAATCTGAGACCCCAAAATATCCCCATAAATAATCTAAATCATAAGTCAAGGCCACACAAGAAGTCATAAAGTATGAAATATAGATCAACCCACAAGTCTCAATACTATAAAGGAATACCAACACCGTCAAATAAATATATCTATATACATAAGATGTATATATCTATATAATCTTGTAGATAAATAATCATATCCGCATGTATATATATATACTACAATACGCATCATCGCTCTAAGGTACCAAAAGAACTAACTATCCATCACACCGTGCCCCGAGCATACCGTCCAAGGTTCCTAGGAGATAATTAAGTCACTCCTGAAGATTATCCAAAAGGAATAATCACCACTACATCCACAACTCAACTCAACCACAATTCTACATCGTACCGCTATCAAATTATCCCTGGAGAGTCTCACTCTCACAATTTCTAACCTCAATCCGGTCCTTTTATTCACAATAACCAGTGAATTAACCTGTTCACTCAAAGAAACATAGGTGGAAAAATTACCATCATCAAATCAGATTCGATAACCAACAGAAACAATTTCAAACTTACACCGCCTATCGAGGTGCAAGAAAAGGGTACTGGAGTCATTTCGTCCCAAATGGATGCCGAAGCCCTCGGGTTTTTTTAAAGAAAAAATGTTAAACCCCGAAGGATTCAACCGGTTTTTATGGTGGTGCGGTGCTAATGAAAATGTAGGCACTTGTGTGTGCGATTGGCTTGGCTAGCCTTGCGTGTCTTGCCTACAATTGTGCTAACTTGCCCTTGGGCAAGGATTTCCTTAACTTGGCATGTGCTGGAGTACATGCAATGTACATAGCTTGGCAAGCCATGCATATATCAAGCCTTAGCAATACTAACTTGTCTTTTGCAAGGCCATGACACCACAATAGCTGACATCGGAATGCAAGGCATGACGCAATGCATGAGTTGACATTATCATGGCATGGCGCAATGCATGCCATGGCATAGGCGTGGCTTAGGGCATGCCCAAATTGGTGATACTTGTGCATGGCAAGATGAATGCAACAATACAGACAAGCTGAGCAAAGACCAAGGCAGATGTTTACATAGATTGGTGGTGTGCTGGAGTACATATGGCATGTGACATTCAAACAAGGAATCACAAGTAACACAACAGATCCAAAGATATAGGACAATTAGACTGTTTGCTGACATAGCTTGTAGTTGTAACTTCTTAACATATGTGGCACAAGGTTGGCTATGCCATTACACCTGTGGGAGGGGTTGTCTTCCAGATCTTAGGAGGGAAGTTGTATAAACAGTTTTGTGTATGTTTAGTCTATATATGCCCCAATGGGAATTCCGTAAAAGAATAGAGAGATAGAGAGTTGTCTTGTACTCCATTACAGAGGTAGGTGTTCATTTGTACTATTTGATAATATAGTGAAAGGTTGGAGGTGTGAACCTATATAAACTCTGTGTATCCTTTACATTACTTGTGTGTTATCCATATTATGTATATTTGGCTAAGTGTGGTGAGAATTGGCTAACTTGGTGTGCAACCAAGGCCACCATAGGGCAAAAATTTGGTGTTCAAAATTGGACCCTGTGACAATTGGTATCATAGCCCCATTGAGACTCCATGGAAGCACTGCGTGAAAGAGTTAATCCATTGGAGACCATGGTTGGTGCCCCATATTCTGGGAATATAGACACTCTATCAACCTAGACAAATCTTCTTGCCTACGAGTTGCAGACTCTACGCAAATTGATTGAAGATTCAGTGACAGACTTGGATACCAAATTGGATGCCAGAGTAACTTCTGTGTCTGATGATGTTGGTACTGTTGTTGATGTCTTCAAAGGAAATCTGAAGGATATTGAAGACGATGTCGCATTACTGAAGAGGGTATGCCACAACATGACAGTCGACGATGGTGAAAGTTCCCCATCGAAAATCAAAGCGCTAGAACCCAAGGCATTCGGTGGTGCACGAAATGCCAAGGAATTGGAGAATTTCTTTTGGGATGTTGAATAATATTTCAAGGCTTCTCATGTTTCAGACGCTGAGAATGTGACAATCACAAACATGTACTTGTCCGGGGAAGCAAAACTGTGGTGGCGCACAAGGATGGAAGATGATGCCAGTGCTGGACGACCCAAGATTGAGACTTGGGAGACCTTGAAGAAGGAATTGAAGGATCAGTTCTTCCCTTCCAACACAACATGGGTTGCAAGGGAATCCCTCAAGAAATTAAGGCATACAGGCACTGTTCGTGAATACGTAAAGGAGTTCAGTTCAAGAACATATCGGAGGAAAACTAGCTATTCAATTTCATGTCAGGGTTGTAGACTTGAGCCCAGACAAAATTGAGAAGGCAATGTGTCAGAGACTTGCCTACAGCCATTGCTGCGGCAGATGGGCTGATGGATTTCAAGATTTCGGATGGCAAAGATAATTGCAATGAAAATAAATCCAACAATGGAGGCAACAACACAGACAAGGGAAAAGGTGTTGCCCCCAAATTCATGAATAAAGGAAACAACTTTAAGAAGAATTATGGTGGTCAGAATCAAAACAATAACAAGCCCAGAACTGATGCCAAAGGAGCGAGTCCTAGTGGCACCAAACCCACATACATTGGTTGATGTTTCATTTGCAATGGACCACATTGATCCAGAGATTGCCCGAGGAAGGAAAAAGTGAATGCAAGTCAGGATGGCAAGGATGACAGTGACAGCGATGGAGAGAAACCAACAAGGGTGAATCCATTGCAACTTCTCAATGCACTAACAACGGCGAAATCCAAACTACAAAAGGGGCTGATGTAAGTCCATGCGTGGGTAAATGGAAGAGAAGTGTTGGCCATGGTTGATTCTGATGCTTCACACAATTTTGTGGTAGAAAGAGAAATGAAACACCTTGGCCTGAAGTTGTCCCAGAATGCTAGCAAAGTGAAGGCAGTGAATTCGGATGCCTAGCCTATCCAACGCCTGGCCACAGTAACCCTCAAGGTGGGGGAGGGGGAGATAAGTGTAGCGTTATGGCGGTGCCCTTGGATGATTTTGACATAATACTGGGGATTGACTTCTTTTTTAAGGCAAAAGTTACATTGTTTCCATATCTTGGAGGTATGTTTATTTGTGATGAAACATGCCCTTGTTTTGTATCATCTGTTACTAAGGTGCAGTATAAAGACAAACAGAAAGGTGTACTTTTTGCCTTGCAAGTGAAGGATGGGTTACGCAGAGGGGAGTGCACTTACCTAGCAGCCTTGATTAAGATCAAGCCTGATGTGATGGTAGAAGTGTCAGATGCAGTATCAAACATTCTGATGGAGTTTAAAGATGTAATGCCACCAAAATTACCCAAGATGCTACCCCCTAGACGTGCAATAGATCATACAATTAAGTTGGAGCCTGGAACGAGACCCCCGGCCAAGCACCATACAGAATGGTGCCTAAAGAATTGGTAGAGTAGAGGAAACAACTTGATGAGTTACTTGATGCTGGCTTGATTCAACCTTCCAAGGCCCCATATAGTGCTCTTGTCCTATTTCAGAATAAGCAAGATGGATCCATGAGGATGTGCGTGGATTACAGGGCTCTAAACAAAGTGACAGTGAAGAACAAGTATCCAATTCCTAATGCTGCAGACTTGTTCGACCGATTGTCCAGAGCCACTTAATTTACCAAGTTGGACTTGCGATCTTGGTATTGGCAAGTCAGAGTTGCAGAAGGTGATGAGTCAAAGACGACATGCGTGACCAGATATGGTTCCTATGAGTTCCTCGTGATGCCATTTAGACTCACCAAAGCCCTAACAATCTTTTGTAAATTTAATGAATGATGTATTTTATGAGTACATTGATAAATTTATTGTTGTATATCTAGATGACATTGTAATTTACAGCAATACTCTTGAGGAGCATTTGAGACACTTGAGGTGGGTGTTCTCACGGCTTAGAGAACACGTGTTCTATGTCAAGAAGGAGAAATGTGAGTTCTGCCGAAAGGAGATCATGTTTTTGGGGCACTAGGTTAGCAAGGGCACAATCCGCATGGATGAGCGAAAGGTCGAAGCCATTGTGGAGTCGACTTCTCCAACCAAGGTAACTGAGTTGAGATCATTCATTGGTCTTGCTAACTATTATCGCAGGTTTATCAAGGGCTATTCGAAGATGGTGAATGCCTTGACAGACTTGTTGAAGAAGAATAAACTATGGAGCTGGACAGAGGATTGTGACAATGCCTTTGCGAATGTGAAGTAAGCCATAGCATCCGAGCCAGTGTTGCGGTTGCCTGACTTTAGCTTACCAATTGAAGTTCACACTGATGCCTCTGATCGAGCCATTAGTGGGGTGCTGGTCCAAGAGGGACACCCTTGTGCATTTGAAAGCAGGAAGCATAAAGATGCAGAACAAAGATATTCCACCCATGAGAAGGAGATGATTGCGGTCATACACTGCCTAAAAGCTTGGAGACAGTACTTTCTTGGGACCACATTTGCAGTTGTGACGGATAACATTGCAAATACCTACTTCAATACGCATAAAAAGTTGTCCCCAAAACAAGCAAGGTGGTAAGAATTCTTGGCTGAGTTCGATTTTGTGTGGATACACAAACCAGTGAGGCAGAACGAGGTGGCTGATGCACTGAGCAGAAAAGAAGTGCAAGAGCATGTGATTTCATTATCTGCTATATATACTGATTTTCTTGAGAGAGTCAAGCGTAAAATCACATGAGATGCTGCCTACATCAAGCTTCAGTAGCAAGTGAAGGAAGGCTTGGTGAGAAAATAATGGATAGAAGACGAGTTGTATTATGCCATAGGAGGTAGGCTCTATGTACCCAGTGGGGGAGGACTAAGAAGAAAACTAATGAGGGAGATGCGTGACTCCAAATGGGATGGTCACCCAGGAGTTGAGAGGATGCATGCATTGATTTCAAAGAGATATTACTGGCCAAAGATGGAGGATGACATCGAAGCCTATGTCCGGTCTTGTCTAGTATGTCAACTTGACAAGCTTGAGAGAAAGAAAGAGGTAGGATTACTACAGCCCCTGCCCATACCAGAAAGGCCATGACAATCAGTATCAATGGATTTTATCTCCGGACTCCCGAAGGTAGATGGATTGAGTTCCATATTGGTCATTGTTGAGAGGTTTTCAAAGTATGCAGTGTTTATTATTGCACCAAATTCATGTCTAGTTGATGTCGTTGCAGAGCTATTTCATAAGCATATGGTCAAACACTTCGGGCTACCAGAGGACATTATAAGTGATCAGGATGCTTGGTTCATAGGCCGGTTTTGGACGGGCCTTTTCAACCTTCTTGGGGCAGAGTTGAAGTTCTCCACAACCAATCATCCACAAATAGATAGGCAGACAAAGAGGATGAACCAGTTAATGGAAGAGTACCTAAGGCACTATGTGACTGCTTCCCAAAAGAATTGAGTTGAGTTGCTGGATACAGCGTAGTTCTACTACAACTTACACCGCTCATCAACAACATGGATGAGTCTTTTTGAGTTAGTAACATGACAGCAGCCACGAGCACCACAGGAGGTAGTATTGCAGCAGACTGGAGGGAAGTGTTCAGTTGCTTACAACTTGGCCAGATCCAGACAAAAGATGATGGATGAGGCAAAAGACAACCTAGTTAAGGCTGGAAGGCGTATGAAGAAGTATGCCAACCAACATCGGAGACCCTTGGAGTTTGTTGTTGGTGACAAAGTGTTACTAAAGTTGACACCACAAATTCAGAAGAAGATTAACAGCAAAATGGTGCATAGAGGGTTGGTTCCTAAATATGATGGTCCCTTTGAAGTGATAAAAAGGGTAGGTGAAGTTGCTTATAGATTGAAACTTCCAGATCGATTGAAAATACACCCAACATTCCATTTCAGTTTCCTCAAGCCATTCCATGAGGATACTGCAGATGCAAGCAGAGTACACACCAAGAGAGTTGTACCAGTGATAAGGAAGCAATTTGATAAGGAAGTTGATCTAATTTTGGACCACAATACTGTGGGCCAAAGCAAGAAAAATTAGAGGACATATTATTTAGTTATATGGAAAGGTAGTGGAGTGCAGGAGGCTACATGGGAAAGAGATGTGACATTGTGGCAATTCGAAAAGCAGATTCAGGAGTATCTAAGCAAGCAACAGCCGACGAGGGCGTCGGGCTCCTCCAGTAGGGGAGGTTTGTTAGCCCCTTGAAGACTTGGGGTGGGGGCTTTGCCTTTGTGACATCGAAAAAGGCCCCAAGACATCACCCATATGCAATGGGGGCAGAGAATGACAATCGGAGTGGCATTGGATGACACTCGGAGTGGCATTGGATGACACTCGGAATGGCATTGGGAGAAGAAGTCAAAAAATAAACTAAGTGTTGGAGAAAAGTCAAGAAGCACCCTTATGGTAAATGGCATGAATCTACAAAAGGAGATTATTGGGAATTATTAATTAAATCCATTATTCCTCCTCAGACATGGTTGATATATGTTCTAGCCAGAGTGGCTTTTGTGTATTTTGTATATATAGGGGGGTAAGTGAGCTTGACAAAAGTTGGTAGCTAACAACCAAGCAAGGCCTTGGCAAGCCTTAGCTAGGGTATTTATAGGGAGGCCTTAGCTAGGGCATGGTTTGACAACACTTGGCTTCACGACATGGGTTCGTGATGGTGGTGCGGTGCTGATGACAATGTAGGCACTTGTGTGTGCGCCTAGCTTAGCTAGCCTTGCGTGTCTTGCCTACTATTGTGCTAACTTGCCCTTGGGCAAGGATTGCCTTGATTTGGCATGTGCTGGAGTACATGCAATGTGCGTGGCTTGGCAAGCCATGCATATATCAAGCCTTGGCAATGCTAACTTGTTTTTTATAAGGCCATGACACCACAGATGGCTGACTTCGGAATGCAAGGCGTGGCGCAATGCACGACTTGGAATTGTCATGGCATGGCGCAATCCATGTCATGGCATGGGTGTGGCTTAGGGCATGCCCAGATTGGTGATACTTGTGCATGGCAAGATGAGGCGACAATAGAGACAAGCTGAGCAAAGACCAAGGCATATGTTTACATAGCTTGGTGGTGTGCTGGAGTACATATGGCATGTGACATTCAGACAAGGAATCACATGTGGCACAACAAATCCAAAGATATAGGACAGTTGAGCAGTTTGCTAACATGGCTTGTAGTTGTAACTTCTTAACATATGTGGCACAAGGTTGGCTATGCCAGCACACCTATGGGAGGGGTTGTCTCCCAGATCCTTGGAGGGAAGTTGTATAGACAGTTTTGTGTATGTTTAGTCTATATATGCCATAATGGGAATTCTGTAAAAGGATAGAGAAATAGAGAGTTGTCTTGTACTCCATTATAGAGATAGGTGTTCCTTTGTACTATTTGATAATATAGTGAAAGGTTGGAGGTGTGAACCTTTGTAAACTCTGTGTGTCCTTTACATTACTTGTGTGTTATCCATATTCTATATATTTGGCCAAGTGTGATGAGAATTGGCTGACTTGGTGTGTAACCAAGGCCATCATAGGGCGAAAATTGGGTGTTCAAAATTGGACCCTGTGACAACAAGGACAGTAACCACACAAGTGAATATAAGGTCCACCCTAAAGGTTGAAACCTTATGATCCCAAGTTTGGCTAAAATCCAATGAACAATGATGATGAATAGGAGGATCAACCACAAGAGTTCAAGCTGGAAACCTTTTTAAAATCCTTTTTTAAAATTATTTTAAAACTGGTCCTCAGACCTTCAATATTTGTTTAAGAATTTGAGAAAACTATGAAAGGATGCCCAAAACATAACCGACTCGAAAGGAATTTCAGAAACTAGAAGAAACTTGCAGTTCTCGAACTTCAACGATGCCGAGATCTCGGCACAACCTCAAGATCTAAAAAATATGGACAAATAGTACCTTGAACTCAATGACCTCACAAGAACGTTTTTACAATGATAGCTCTAAACACTTTTCAAAACGGGGTTGCTTCTGACACTTTTAGTCCCGATACTTCAAAAATAGTTTATAAAACAAGTTTTTAACTTAGAGTTTTCAAAACAATTATCGAGACCAGGTTAAATGAAAAACATAGCTTTATAAAAAGCCCAAAAGCTTTTAGTTTTCACAACATTGAAAGGGTCTTAGTTTAGTCCCAAAGATCCCAACTGTAACCAAGATTTCAAAATATACAAGATAAAGACCGTTTACTTCTTCAAAACATTTTCAAAGTGAAAGGAATAGCGACAAGCTTATAATACAGGAGTTGGAAGAGAAAAGGTCAGACTAATAAGCTCTAACCGACCCTTAAACTGAACAACTCCTCACACAACCTAAGTGATATACTAGTCATCCCACGGTAACACTAGTCACTAACCACGTAGGCCTATATGGCCATAAATCACAATCTTCACTACGTCCCAGTAAGGCGTTAACCAGCTCCACTAGAAGCCCAACTCAAGGGGAAAAGTTACACAATTAAGCCACTTTCTATTTAGTTCCACGTAATCATCTAGAACTTAGCCAACCGTTGTGCCATCTAGAACTTAAGGTTTTTTAAGCTTTCATTCACATTAGGAAAATCCGTTAATCAATTTTCTAACATTAATAAAGGATCTCTATATCCAGGAGCATAATTATAACTATTGCACCGTAGCGCTCAAGGGGAAAATATAGATGTTTAAAATAACCCATATATAACCTGCTCAATATCAGTAAGCAATAACAGCTAGAAAATCTCGACAGATAAACATATAGTAAATAAATGCTCAATGTGAATGCCCATGTAGTGTCAATGCTCATGATAGAGCCAATACAACCCAAGTACAACCCTATGTACATGAGGGTTAAATAAATAACATGGAATCCTAAACCGATCACTTTTTGGGGGTAACAAGCCCCAAAAGGAAGGGTGGGTGTCACCGAATAGAGTACGGAGACCACAAGTCTGTCCGGAACGGTAAGTGAGGCCTAAGCTCTCACCCCTAATTTCTAAGGATTCGAGAGATGCTAGCTCCCTGGGTGCTAGAACACCCACTGGCTAGTTGTTGCGACTATCCAAACGGTCCATACGTATATTTGATACAAATGAGGCATACAACTCACATCGACTCAATATATATGTCCACGGTGCTATATGAATGCAAAATGTCTCTACATGGACCCCATAATCAATGATACAACATAGATTTTCATTTTCCATTCAAAGCATGCTTATAATCAAATTACAGCATCAAACCACGAATAACCCATCATGAGAACATTAATTCACAATTTATCAACTATTTATAATTTACGAGAAAAATAAAAAGGGAACTAGAGCAGCGTCTAAGTTTTCACGTTCCTCAGTTTCAAGTCTTCCCTAAGATGTTTTAATTTTAGTAAAACACAAGCCGAAGGGGAACTAATAACACGTCTAAGTCCAAGTACAATTTCCACAATTCCACTGACATACTTTAAATGCAAAGGGCACTAGGCCGCCTATTTCAATCCAATTTAAGTAGGTTTTTAATTATTCCAATTTCTCATGGGAATTACTATATTCCGCCTCTTTTC
Organism: Cornus suecica; assembly: GCA_963922005.1. Taxonomy (NCBI): domain Eukaryota; kingdom Viridiplantae; phylum Streptophyta; class Magnoliopsida; order Cornales; family Cornaceae; genus Cornus; species Cornus suecica. The sequence goes on along the minus strand of OY998247.1, from coordinate 33,316,713 downwards.
TAGCCCACCTAGAGGCATTCCATTATCGAGTTCATAAAAAACTCCTAAGTCACGTCTACAGCTAGAAACATATAGCACGCTATCACATATACGTAAATATACTACATTAGAAAAATTATAATTTCCAAAACATTTAAAACATGCTCAGTAAATAAACAATAATAAAATCTACGGCTCCCTACGCCACGAGTGTGAAAGTTAGATATATTAAAAAATATCCCACCTAAATTTAAGCTTACGAAATAGCCCCGTAACGGGCTCACCGTGAACAGTGTTGGTGCCCAAAAATGGGCCCGTTAACCAAAGTTATCCAAAAATCTTTCTGCTTGGACCGAAACGACCACCTTGATGTCCTATTCGATACAATCAAAACTCGTTAGTGATCGATAAATAAATTTAACCAAATCTACAAAAAACAAAACTGAAAATCGTATCAAAAATCTGAATTTCCCGGTGAACCGCTCAACGGTTTTGCACCAAATTTGGGTATGTCGAACATGACCACGACCCCAAATTTTGTGCCGATCGTAGCTCGGGAAGCGGCCGAACCGACACCCACTAGTCCGATCGAGCCTGGATCTGTCACCACCGTCAGCCGCGACCACCACCAGCGTCGCCATCTGCGCGACACCTCAAGCCACCCCTGGGCGTCGCATCTCTTTGGCAACCAAACCCTAGGTTGCCGCTCCAACTTCAGCTGCCATCACCACCATTTGGGACCACCTCGCACCATCACCACCACTAGGTCACTACCACCTAGCCACGAACTTGCACCGCCGCCTTTGTCACCCCTAAGTCCAGCGACACTCAAGCTCTAACCCAAGTTGTGCTTCTTTACAAGACCATTCTTTCGCTCTCCCCGGTCATTGTCTTTTTTTCTCTCTCTATCTCTTCCCGCAAAATCAAACGGAGAAGAAGAAGGAGAAATTGAATTATCTTCGCATATGGGGGAAGAAGGTCTGGAACGTGTGTCGCGTGAGTGAGATGGGGTTTCTCCTTCAATATCCATAAATCTGATATATATGTATAAATCATATATATGTAATTACCCCTCAATTTTAATAATTATATATAAATACTCATTGACCCGAACTTGACTCCGACAAGTGATGGGTCTTAGTCTATCTATCCAAATTCTCGGTCAGACGAAAAGCCACATACATTATATCTGATAATTATATATATATATATATATATATTTACATAAATTCATATATATATATAAATACTCCCACATATATATGTAATTATAATTATATAAATACATATAATAAATCCCGAAAATATACCGGGAACCTCTAAATAATACCACGTGAACTCGTAAAATTCACGAGGCGCCCGATAAATAATACTAACTGTAGTAAATAATCAAGAATACAAAACCCAACCTTCGGAACACTGGGTATGTACTAATCCATCGAAGCTCCTAAAACAAGGAAACTCTAAAAGTCAAAGAAATAAGTCTAAGAATACGCGTCACATAAGTACAAGTATAGGGAAACAAACAAGCTAACGCAAATACCCCTAAGCACACAAACCAAACAATACATAGAGGCACGTATATATAAACACAGAGCACGTCAGCCAAACAAGGTACGTACTAATCCAATTATGAAAGAAAATAACAACTCCGAATGTAACCTAGCGCATCCTAAGCCTGACAAGATGCTAAGCGCTAACGTCACAACTAAACCACGCAACAATCCAATTACAAGATAACTCAAAAATGTCAGACATACAAAACATGCCGCTACTCAATCGAAGCATCAAATGCCAAACGTTGAATCGAATCCACTTAGTTGACAACTGGACTCACGTAAACGTTTCGCTAAGTCCGGAACATTACCGTCACGTCAAGTAACGTAATCACCAATGAAAATCCATGACGTCCTCAAAGAGATAATCGCTAAGTTCCCCAGTCAACTCCAAACGTAAACGCGAAAAATTTACACGTGAAATACCCAAAATAACCACGATGTCATGAACAAGTAACGTCACCACCGAAAATAAATCGGGAATAATTTCAAGAAAAAGGAAAAATAACACGGGGTGTTACAAGTAAAATCCACTTTGCATCACCTTGTGAGCTATCTTCTGAGCTCCGAAATGCTCTCCACACTCTAGCGTGTGACAAAACGTCAGTATGCTTTGAACCTCACTCTCTGGGACACATTTTCGAATAATCTAATCCAAGCAATACTTGTACAATTGTGGATTATCCCGGATATAAAATTTAACCTGGCTGAAGAATCAGTTTTTTTTATTCTTAGACCATCTTTCGGAATTCGACCTGTGGCTTTATAATTGACAATGTCAGAATACCACGGTATCTGTTCCACAACAACCATTTTGAATAGATGTTCATCCGGGAATGACTTCTTGAGAGGAATAGTTTCCTTTGAAAATTCAACAACGATCCTTGACAAATTATCAGCAACAATATTCTCCGAACCCTTCTTATCTTTAATCTCCAGGTCCAATTCTTGTAGCAACAGAATCCACCGAATCAATCTGGGTTTAGAGTCCTTCTTAGCCAGCAAATACCTCAATGCGACATGATCTGAATAAACAACAACCTTGGTGCCCAATAAATATGAACAAATTTATCCAAGGCAAAAATAACTGCCAGCAACTCCTTCTTGGTTGTTGTGTAGTTCAACTGAGCATCATTTAGAGTCATACTGGCATAGTATATCGCATATGGAAACTTACCCTTTCTTTGACTCAATACAGCTCCTATGGCATAATCAAAAGCATCACACATGAGCTCAAACGGCAAAGACCAATCTGGCGGATGAATGATTGGGGCAGTTGAGAGTTGAGTACGCAGCTCCTCAAAGGCACGAAGACATTCTTCATTAAAGACAAATGTCACATCCTTAGTTAATAAGTTGTATAATGGCCTGGCGATTTTGCTAAAATCTTTAATAAACCTTCTGTAAAACCCGGCATGGCCCAGAAAAGAGCGTATATGTTTAACAGATGTGGGAGGGGTAGCTTTGAAATTAATTCAACTTTTGCTTTGTCAACCTCTATCCCTCGCTTCGATATAATATGGCCCAGTACTATCCCCTCCTGAACCATAAAATGGCTCTTTTCCCAACTTAGAATCAAATTCGTCTATTTGCATCTTTTAAGCACCAATGCTAGATGTTTCAAACAGTCTTCAAAGGTTTCCCCAAAAAATAAGAAGTCATCCATGAACACTTCAAGAAATTTCTATACCATGTTAAAAAATATAGACATCATACACCTTTGGAATGTTGTTGGCGCATTACACAAACCAAAAGACATCCGTCTATAAGAAAACGTGTCATACAGACAGGTGAAAGTGATTTTATCCTGATCAGCAGGATCAATCGCCACTTGATTGTAGCTGGAATACCTATTCAAAAAGCAATAATAGCTCTGCTCGGCTAACCTTTCTAGGATCTGATTAATGAATGGCAAAAGAAAATGATCATTCCTGGTGTTTGAGTTGAGCTTCATATAGTCAATGCACACACGCCACCCCATGGTCATGCATTGTGGAATTAGCTCACCCTTTGAGTTTGGTTCAACTGTGATGCTAACGTCTTCGGCACCACCTGAGTCGGACTCACCCATGTGCTATCAAAGATGGGTAGAAGATACCCACATCTAGTAACTTCACCACTTCTTTCATCACCACCTCCATCATATTTAGATTCAATCTTCATTGCATTTCTCTTGATGGCTTTGCATCCTCTTCAAGATGTATGTGATGCATTCAAATCGATGGATCTATGCAACTCAAATCTACAAGGCTCCACCCTATTACCTCTCTGTTCTCACTAAAGACCTCAATCAGACTCGATTCCTGTTATTTTGTCAGTTTGGATGATATAATCGTAGGAAGAGACTCATCCGGTCCTAAGAAGACATATTTCAATTTTTTGGGCAATTCCTTGAGTTCCAAGGTAAGAGGAGTTGTTAAAGATGGAATTGGTGGAGTGCTCGGAACTATAGGAAGTGGCTCAATTGGCTCCCGCCATGGTTGAGTGTATAAAGCAGTTTCTATTTCAATAATTTATTCATTGTGTAGCTTCAACTGCACTTCCTAATCATCAACTTCTTTATCCGACCACTCTCTAGGCATAAATGACTCCAGCTCATCTTTCTCCAGAATTTGAGTCATAAATCAAGTTCATCGCACTCATTAATCTGGAAGCAATCCCCTGATTCAGGCAATTGGTGACTCCCTTCAAACACATTCATCCTCAGTTTCATATTTCCAAAGGTCAAATCCATGGCTCCGGTTCTACAGTTGATACATGCTTTTGCCGTAGCCAAAAATGGTCTTCCTAATATCACCGGAATGTGTTTCTTCGAGTCAGGGGCAGGTTCTGTATCTAGGACTACAAAATCAACTGGAAAATAGAACTCGCCCACCCGAACAATGACATCTTCTAAAATTCCTCTTGCATGCTTGACAAATCGATTAACAAATTAAAGTACAACCACAATGAGACTGAGCTCACCCAACCCTAGCTATTGGTAGACTGAATATGGAAGCAAGTTAATACTTGCACCTAGATCAAAAAGAGCTCTACCAATTTCCTGGTCACTGATGACACATGGAATAGTGGGAGCACCTGGATCTTTCCTTTTAGGTGGTGTATCGCTCAAAAGCAATGAACTTACTTACTCAGTTAATAGTATTTTCTTAGGACCCTTTGCCCCGCTCTTTCAATTTTGTGTGCAGAGATCCTTAAAAAACTTAGCATAAGGTGGTATCTAGACAATAACATCTAAGAACGGCAAATTAATCTTGACTTGTTGAAATGTTTCCAACATATCAGATTCTTTAAGCTTCCCGTACTTAGACGGCTCTCTCAGACGTTGAGGGAATAGTGATGCCTCCTCATAACTTGCCCTTCCTGGCTCTTCGAGTAATGTCTGATCGATATTGTCATCCCCTGGTGGTTAATCCTTCTAAACTCTTTCAGCCTCCTTTCTTTGTTTTTCCTCAGATTCCTTTCTTTTTTGTAACTTCTCCTCATGTTCCTCCTCAACTCTACTCTCTAGTTCCCTTCCACTTCTCAAAGTCGTGATTGCTTGCACCGACATGAGGTTTAGTAGCGAATGACCCAAGTTCCGGTGCTTGTTGTGGCTTTGGGTTGATTATCGACTGACTAGGCAATCTTCCTGGTTCTCTTACATTTCTCTCATTGGCCATCTGGCCCATCTGGATGTGCAGTTGCGGCAATGATTGAGTGTGAACACCTAGCATTTTATGAATGTCCAGTATGGCCTGCTCTAACCTATTATTCTGGAAACTGGGTGGAGGAGTTTAGCTTCTTTGAGGCTGGGTTTGGTAGTTATATGGCTACACAACCTGATTATTATTGAATGGTTGGAAGACCTGACTATTATTGAATAGCTGGAGAGCTTGGGAATTATTGAATGGCTAGAGGGCTTGGGAATTATTGAATGGCCGAAGAGCTTGGGAATTATTGAATGGCTGTCTGGGTTGGTAATTTGACTGAGAATTTTGGGTCATGATTGTTGGTTGAGATTCGAATGATTGTTGACTCTGTTGGAATCTTGGATGTGGATTATATGATTGTTGTCTCTCAGTGAACCTTGGTTGTGAGTTAGGTGATTGCCCTTGTTGGAACCTTGATGGTGGGTTCTCCACATTTGTAGATTTATAGGACAGAAGATGGTGATTTCTAGCATTTAAGGTATATAAATTAGTGAAAGCAGTATTATTTGAATAGTTCCATGATGCATTGGTATCAGTAGTCATTATCTCCTGACACTCATTTTGAGAATAATCAGCTTCTACTTATAATATCTCTCTCGGAGAAGAATGACTTCGCTGAAGAAACTTGTCAATTCTCTCTAATTTCTCTCCTATTAATGTCATTGTATCTTTCACATCATCATGCTCTACGACATAGGTTTTCTCAGATCTTCTATCTTGTCCACCTCCAGACCTCAACTCAGATTAATATTGAATAGTGTTCCCACTAATATTATCAAACATCTCCAAAAGTTATTTTGCTGGCTTCAAGGTGAATTGACCCTGTGTTGACGCATCTATCAAAGTCTTATGTGCATCTCCAAGTCCCATGTAAAAATTCATAACTATATCTTGTTCAGAGAACCTATGGTGGGGACACTTATACAAGATTTTATTATATCTTTCCCAAACATCATGAAAATGCTCACCAAACAATGCCCTAAATCTTTTAATCGCATCCTGGGCTTCTGAGATCTTTCCTATGGGATAATGTTTTTTTATGAATTTTTGTTAAGGGTTTCCCAATAAATTTTAGTTGTTTTAGCCAATTTGATATAGCATCTTTTGGCTCTTTCCTTCAACGACCAAGAAAATAATCGCACTCGCAAGTCATTTTTGGACAAATTATCATACCTAAGAGTAGATGCTACCTCTAAGAAATCATTTATGTGCTGGTATGGGTGCTCAATTCTAAGTCCAGAAAATTTAGGAAGCATATTAATAACGCTTGTCTTGATTTCAAAGTGTTTCGCACCTTCTTCTTTTGGAAAATCAGCATAAGAATCATACGCATCGGGTGTATTGTATCCTTTCAGGGACGTCTCTGGTGCCCTTTGTTGGTTAGCTCTTTGGTCACTCATCGCTTCTTCTTCAATGATTTGGCAGGTGCCTTCCTCTAACTGATGATGACACTCTTCAACAGCTCGACGTAAATAACGGAGTCTTTTAGATCTCAGGATCGTACTCGACTAACGCAGTGCTAAAATTGGAACGGGTTGATCTAAAAGTCATACACTACACATACAACTATTTTTTTAAAAAAAAATTATGAAATAAAAACTGACTAAATTAAATACTTCTAAATTACTTTAACTATTAACAATAAATAAATCTAGAATTAATATGTAAAAATCAAGGCAACGCTAAAACTCACAAAGGTTCCAGACGCAACTTCAACAGTTCCACTTTCTTCTTTAATGCTCTTCAGAGTAACTGTCAATCACACAAAAATCTAAATTTAGCTACAACTACAATAACGCAATGTAAATAAACTAATAAAGCTATTGAACAATGCTTAGTCCACGGCAACGGCACCAAAAACTTGACGTCTGTCTAGAGGTGCTAAAAATAGTTGTTAAAAACAGCCTTTTATGACAGTGCTAGGTTTTACCATATGCAAGCGCACGTATCAATTGTAGAATAGTAACATCTTGAGTAAGGGATATCGATCCTACAGAGACTAGATTGTTCACTTTAATAGTTTAAAAACACTAAATTATATTTTTGCAAAGTTGTTTGGTTTTGGTGGTCAAAGACTAAATTATATAATTTAACTAAAATTATTTAGAAAGCAAAGTAATTTAGTTTATAATTTAGATGAAAGAGAAAACTAGTATTTTCATCGCTCCACCACTAACCGCATAATATAGTTCATCAATGAAACAATTGTAAGAAGGCGATCCATAAAGTGTGAATCAGGTCATACCGCAACTAAATATGACCCTAAAAAGAATTACCATCAACCAGATTGCGACAACCCATCTCATGACTGACCCGACTAGTACATGCCAAATAAATTACTCAAATCTACTCCTAATGCATGAAAATAAACTAAAGCATGTCTATCTTAAATCGCCAAGGCATGGCCTGTGTCAATATAGGGTTTCAAGTTTTATTACCACCATTGTGTAGAAAATCATAAATTAAGTATCCGAGTTTCAACCCATATTAAATAATCATGGTTGTGTAAAATAATATATTCACTCCATCTAAGACAAGAATTTAGAACAAGTATAGAATTTTACATTAAAAATTAAAACGATCTTTTATGTACTACAATCATCACAGTATAGTCAACAGTTTCCCCTCGTTACAATTGAAAACAATGAAAAACTGCATTACCTGGCGAGAGTTTTGCTAGAAAACCCTAGATACTGAGTTCGTTGGCCATGGTGGAAGTTGACTGCATTACTGATGTAGAAACGCTCTCCATGGTCTTCTTCTCCGGATCTCTAGGTCTGAATATGGTTTCTCTTCTGTGAAGATATATGACTTCAGAGGCTGCTCTGAAGTTGAACGTGTGTAAAGATCTATGAACCCCCCTAACACTGATATAGGATCGTGTATATATAGATAAATGTGAAGAGTTCTCCTTCTTGGTAATTTCACCAGCAATCACTCAAACCATATTCTCTGATGTACAAGATGTCTGGTGCACGCACTTTGAGATGGAAGAGTCGTCGACGCATCTTGGAATAAAAAAGAGGCCAAACCAGACATTTAGCCAGAACTTGCAGCACCTACGCCTTAGGCGTGCCCCAGCTACGCTTTAGACGTAGTTCAGGAGTATGTGTCAGGCGTAGTTTTCCACTTTCTAGGCACTTTTTGCTTCTGTAGGCGTAGGTATTTTCATGGAAACCACTTTTCTCCGCAACCGCGCCAAAAATGATCGTCTTGAATCAATGAGACTTTTTGTTGTAGATGACGGCTTTTGAAAATGTTGTTTTTGCCCTCCGAAAGCCATTTTTGTCTCGAAATGCCTATTTGACTCTCCTCTTGGATAAAAAGAACATGTACTTGGTTAATTCAACGAAGTTAGCACCATTTCTTCGTTAAGCTCTTGAAACATATTTTAACACACAAACAACATAAACATACCAAATAATGGAATGAAATGACGTAACTGTAGTGAGTTAAGGGGTCAAAATGTCTAATTTTTGACACCTATCACCACTCACTTGAATATTTTTCTCTTAAATCTTTGGTAGTCTCATCTACAACAATGAGAGGTGAGTATCCTACTTCTACGGCAAACCAAACATTATCATTCTAGCTTTCCTATACATGTAATTTGATCCATCAAATAAAGGTGAACTAGTAATGGAACCTCCTTCACGAAATACATCCATCTTCTAAGTTCAAGATCTAACCCTAGGTCGTTAACCTAAATCAAGGCAATCCTTGCTCTGATACCAATTGAAATTACCTATAAGACAGTGATCTAAGCCTAGAGGGGGGTGAATAGGCCTTTTATGAATTAATTGACAAATTAAAATTTTAATTGCGGAATAGTCAATTTTAATTCAATCTAACACAAGATAAAACATGCAATAATAAATATGAGTGCATAAAATAAATCAGAGACGACACCAATATTTTTGCGTGAAAAAACCTTGGAAAGACTCCAAGTAAAAAACCACGGATACGCTCAGGTATCGATGCACTATGAATCAAAAAGTACACAGACTTTATGAAGTAAAGAGTTACAAAATCACTCTGACTTGCCATTATCACTCGACGTCTGAAAGTCTTGAATCACTCGCGCTACAACGAAGCTCTCGCTCCAATCTCCGTACTCTGACGGCTCCGCTTCTCAACGGATCAAAGAACCATGAAACCTCCTGATTCGATCTCCATACTCAGACAACTCTACTTCTCAATGGATCAATGCAACCACATTGCACAAGGTGGTGTGATGATTTTTTAGCAACGAATCATCCAATTGTGCATAAAGATATCATGTGTAGAAGCACAATTGGAGAAACTCAAAACAAGAGAGAACTATAATATATATGATCACTCAATAATTTTGTCTCTATATATCTCTCTACAGAAGTATATGAACTGTAGAGGAATTGTAGAGATCTCTCAAAACTCATTCACTTATCTTTAGTTTTATTCATATATATAAAGAAGAGTCTTCAATTAATGGTAAGAATCCTTTTTTAGTTCAAGATTCGTATTTCCACCATTTAGTCTTTCAAATATAGACTAATATATCAATGATAGTCCAATATACTAATAATAACTTCAAATCATGTCCCAAAGTGATTAGGAGTTAATTGCGTAGCAAGACAAAACCTTCCAAATAAGAAAATCACAATTCCCAATTTTATGTAGTTCGCCACTTACCGAGTACTCTGTGACTATTCTACCGAGTACTCAGTGAACATGCCATTGCGCGCCACTATGCGCCAAAGTGCAAAAACTTCTGGAATCCACTCCACTGTGCACCAAGGTGCAACTTTATCTAGTACTCGGTAAAGATCCCATCGAGTACTCGATGAAAGAAAATTGCGAAAGTATAAAAATATAATTTTGTCACATTTCGCTTCTAATCGTTGTTCCACTTCAATTCCTTTGTATCTTCACCACTTTAAACTTGATTTGTACCATTCGTTGATCTTCATTTGACCTGTCAACTTGATTAATCCGAATCAAAACTCTCAACTCTCAACATAGTTTTTTATCAGAAACATGTCATTACAAATAAATGTTCTGACACATATCGAAGTGTCGAATGAAATACAACTGAACGACAATACAATAATACAAAGAAATACATGAAGAAATATATGCCAATAATCTAACTCACAAGATACATAGGGATAAGAAAATTAGAAGATGATGAGACCAGAATATTCGAGATTCTGGGCGTTAATTAACCCTTTGTTAGTCTCTTTATTTTATTAATAAGATATTTTTATCCGAGTTGCGTGTTTAAGCATGTTTCAGGGGCCTTAATTCAAAATTTAGTTAATTTTGGGTTTTTAGCAATTGTGTATGATTCGGAATGACACTTAGAAGATTAAAGCACTCAATTCAGAACAAAGTACAAGTGGCCAAATCATAAAATCGTAAATTAATTAATATTCAGAATCAGGGACCACCGATTGATCGGTGGAATCCTCGATCGATCGATCGCGCTGACATTGGAATGCGTATTCTAACTCCTTGTGCAAGCATATTGAAGGGCAGATTGATCCATTCACAGCTTTTACTTGGTCCTCACACCAAGTTTTCTTGGAGTGCAAGTAAAGACATGTCTTTATTACACCGACTTTTATCTATAAATATGTGAAGACTTCATGAAGAAAGGAGATCATCTTCCATCTTTCAATAGAGAGATATACAAAATACAAAGTCTCTCTCTAGAGAGGCTCTTCTCAAGAACTCAAGAATCAACTAACCAATCATGAAGATGATTTCTACATCAGTGATGTAGTCTTCTCCCTCCATGAGCGACTAGTCGGTATCTAGGGTTTCCAACGAAACCCTAGTCGAGTAATGTAGACAAAACTATACTTGATTTAAAACACAAAACTATCTCTTTTATTTATTTTATGTTTAGTAGTTTATAAAACCAACCAATCAAAACAACATTTATAATATAATTCAATTATCTATTTTACGAATATTTGAAATACGACTTTGATCTTTGTGGTTCGATACCCTCTCTACCCAACTATACTATATATTACTCGCGTACTTGCGACTGAGAAGTAAAACTAGATCGTGTTAATTCTTCATTTTAAACACATTTATTTTCACATGACTTGAACCGATTAGAAGAGATAACAACAACTCTATAGACGTCCCCACATCCCTTGAGTTGCCGCTGCACTACATGTTGTCCGTCGCCGATGCCTTTCCTGAAAGTTGGGATGGAATACAGGGTATAAAACACTGGGGTGAGCTATGAAGGCCAGTAAAAAAAAACCCTAACCATATCCTCTGGCCGTCCAGGGAGACACTAACAACAAATCTTGGTTTTAGGCACAATCAAAACTGTCCCTAAAAGTCACAAAACCGTCCCTAAAAGTGAAAATGGACTGTTCGTAATAAAAGCTTATTTAATACTCTTTTATGACGGTAAAATTCGACTATCACAAATAAACGAATTTTAGTGATGGTATGCACCGTCACTAACAATTGTACTATTAGTGACAATTTAGACTGTCACTAATAATAACTTTTAAAGACAGTTTTGGACTGTCTTAAATAACTTTTAGAGACGATTTTAGACTGTCTTAAATAATTGATTTGACTGTCTTGAATAAGTATTTGAGACGGTTTGATTGTCACTAATTTTATTTTATTTTTTGTTAAATTTACACAAAACCCCCTAAGGTTTCAGGATTTAATCACCAAAACCTCTGTCATTCGCCAAATCCCTTAATATTTCGATTTTAATCAAATACCCCCCGTCAGCCAATTTTCATATCAAAATGACTTAAATGTCCCTCACACAAATTATAGCTTCACCCCTCTTGTTTGGACATATTACACTTTCCCCCATCTATAAAAATATATTATATATAAAATTCGAAACAAATATATAAAGTTTGAAAAATATATATATATAATTCATAAACAATATATTAAATTTTGAAAAAATATATAAATTTTGAAATATATATAAATTCAAAACAAATATATAAAATTAGAAAAACAATATAAAATTCGGAAAAAATATATAAATTCAAAAATATATATATAATTTGAAACAAATATATAAAATTCATAAATAATATATTAAATTTTGAAATTATACATAAATTTCAAAAAATATATATTAAATTTCAAAAAACAAATTTAAAACAAAGATTTTATTGTATTGTTTTAAATAGACAAAAAATTAAAGGAAAAGAGCTAAAGGTGCAAAAGATGGACAAGAAGAAGTGGGATACGGTAAGATGGTGAGTTGATTGCTTGTCTCTTCTTGGATACTAGTATCATCATTTTATTTTTCTTTCCTTTCTATTTTTTTGGGGTAAATTTATATATGTTTTTCAAATTTTAATATATATTTTTCCGAATTTAATATACTTTTTCAAAATTTAATATATTATTCATGAATATTATATATATTTAAAAATTTATATATTGTTTTGAATTATATATATATATTTTTGAACTTTCCCCCCACTATAAAAAATATATATAATTCGAAAATATATATATATAATTCGAAAAAATATATACATTTTGAAATATATATAAATATATAAATCAAAACAAATATATAAAATTCAAATATATATAATTCATAAATAATATATTAAATTTCGAAAAAATATATAAATTTTGAAAACAAATATATTTAATTTCAAAAAATATATAAAATTCGAAGACATATATAAAATTCAAAAAATATATATAAATTTCGAAAGTCATATATAAATTTACCCCCAAAAAAATAGAAAGGAAAGAAAAAGAAAAAGATGATACTAGTATCTAAGAAGAGACAAGCAATCAGCTCACAATCTTACCATATCACACTTCTTGTTGTCCAACTTTCGCACATTTACCTCTTATTTCTTTAATTTTTTATCCATTTAAAACAATACAATCAAAAATAAATATTTAAGTACACAACATGACATGGGTTCTCATTCAACCTCACCTGTCACTCATGTGGTGATATAAAAAAAATAAAATTCATTTTTTGAAATATATATATTCTCAAATTTATATATATATCTGAATTTTAAATTTTTTTTCAAATTTTATATTTATTTGTTGTGAATTTTATATATTTGTTTTGAAATTTTATATATTTCTTGAATTTTATATATATATTCAAAATTTAATATATTATTTATGAATTTTATATATTTTTTTAGAAAATTATATAGTTGTTTCGAATTATATATATAAAATGTTTTGAATTTATATATTTTTTCCGAGTTTTATATAGTTTTTATAATTTTATATATTTTTTTCAAATTTTAATATATTGTTTATGAATTATATATATATATATTTCAAAATTTATATATTTGTTTCGAATTATATATATATTTTCGAATTTTATATATAATAATTTTTTATAGATGAAGGAAAGTATAAATATCCAAATAAGAGTGAAACTATAATTTATGTGAGGGGTATTTAAGTAATTTTAACATGAAAATTGGCTGGAATGGGATATTTGATTAAAATCTGAAATGTCAGGAGATTTGACGAACGATAAGGTGTTTGGTGATTAAATTCTGAATCCAAGGGGGTTTTGTGTAAATTACCTTTTTTTTTTTTTGGCTATCAATAATATTCCATTTTCTGAAGTTTTAACTAAATCAACGATTAAAGAACATTTAGTAAAAAAATTTGAATTGTAAATTAAGTATCAAATAAATACTAACTTTCTAAATACAACCAAGATCCAGATTATCATAAGATCTATCCAGATGATACATTGAAGCATGTTGTAATCTAATGTACAACAAAAACAAACTTCCAAACACAAGAGACACTTATGGACCTGTGAATTCAGAAACCAAATGTACATATCAAGGAAAAAAAAAACAAGAAAGAAAAGAAAAACAAGCTTGTACATTTATAGAAACTTCTAAACATAAATTAAATTGAAGTTAAAAGGAAACTCTTAGCCTCCATTCATACAGCACCAACAACCAAACAAAGAAGTCTTGGATTAGTTTGTGTCATGACTGGACAAGACATTAATTAAAACACGCAAATTTTACTTCAAGGGCATTTAATTTCAATTGAATTCCACTTGTGATATCACTTTACCAACATGTAAAAAGCCCCAAATTTGTTCAATGAAAAGTGAAGACATCCTAAATATTTTCAATGGCAAAATAATTTCAGTTAATCAGTACAGTGATGGAAAAAAAAATGTATATAAGATAGATTGCAAGACCTAGAGTAATCTACACAAATATGCAAGCTTTATTCTAAAAACGCAAGATGTGGTATCAAAAAATTGCATACAAACAAAGAACAATGAACACCCATCAAATAAATATTTTTACATACATATGGGTGTGTAAAACAGAAAGCAAGGAACTGATAACAAAGGGAATAATGAACCATAAAACCCTAGAAATCCAATCTAAAGGAATACGAAAAACAATCTGTTTTCCTAGTTATTTTGCTCTGATTGGCTTTTGGTTTGGTTGTAAATGAGATCGCAAGGCCGCTTCTTCCTCGACCTCTCCATCTTTCCAAAATTGTTCATCCTCCAACTGTACAAATGAGCCAAAACCGATGTACAAATCCGCTCAAATAACAGATCTATACATATTATACAAATCTATACATATACATGTACACAATTTTAAAACCAAAATCTTTGTATGGAACCATTAAAATGTCTATGGAAACCAAAGAGAGAGAGAGAAAACGGACCTTAAATCTCTGTATGGTTTCTAGAACCGAAACTCTAGGAGAAAGAGAACGGACCTTAAATCTGTACGGAACCGAAGCCCTAGAAGAGAGAACGAACCTTGGCCGATGGAGAATGGAGGCAAGGAGAAAAGTAGAGAGGGGAAAGGGCTTTGTATAAGAGAGCAAAAGAGAGCTTTTCAATGAAAATGTCAAAATTAGAAAAATAAAACAATACGTATACAAAACAAATATAAAAATTCATAATAATAGGTAGAATTAAAATATTAAACTAATCTTTTTTAGAAAAATACTTGAGGATTAAAATATATATAAAAGATCAAAATCTTTACATTTTGTAAACTATTTATTTATAAAAGATCATTGGTGTCATATCAAATAAAATTAATAAAAAAAATAATAATATCCAAAATTTAATACTACCTCCGTCCCGTTTTAGTTGTCCAGTTTGATCAAAATCTGCGAGTATTTTTTGGTCAAACGTGGACAAGTAAATTGGGACAGAGGGAGTATCATTTATTATATCATTTATAAATGAGTAATAGATAATTCATATTATTATATAATTAAATTGTGAAAATGTACAAAAAAAATATTTACACTTTTGTAATAGTATAAGTGTGGTATACGGGGCTTTGCGTCCCGTGCTAATCTAAAAAATCCACATCATCTACATATATATATATGTTTATACTTCTATATATATAAGGAAATAAGATCCCTAATTTTACGAGAGAAAAGGGAAAAGATAAACTAAAAATCAAACACCACATACTTAGGTTTCGATTTCCTCCACTTGTTTCCCTGACAAAGAACATCTTGTACATGGGTGAATCATTGGATGAACGCAGAAATCAATTTTTCCATAGTTAATAACTCAATGTGATCGACGACTATGAATAAGTGAATCGATAAGATGAGACTGGCTTGTGTCTTGAGCGTCGGATGAGTAAGTGACTAAAATTGAGACAAGTCCATGAAATGACATAGTAGAGAAGGACTAATTGCTAAAGAGATTGAAGATTTTTTTTTCCTGATCTTTTTAAGGTCAGGGATAATGATGGTGTTCCTGAGTTGGTTCAATTTGTTCAGAGACCTTTGAAGAATAAAGAGGCTTCTTATATGGTGAGACCCATTACAGCTGAGGATGTCACGCCCAGAATTTCCTAGAACTCCAAAACCCGAGCCTAAGAGCCAAGGGAGTGAATGCGAAAGAAATAAAAATGAAATAAAATTCCTCAAGTCGTCAAATACCCGTACATGGGTAAGATAGAAATAAAAAATCTCAAAGATGTGAAATGGATCACACGGGATCAAAATAAGGTAAACCGAAACAATCGATACCTTAATAGAAACGTCGGAACACCCTATGTTCAACCAAGGGTAAAATGGTCATTAGAAGAGTAAAATGGTAAGTTCCAAATACAAACACAAATTTTGGACCTAGCACAAGCCATAGGAACAAACGGAAACAAAATCCAATGTGTGAGGTGGAAACTACAACATTTTGAAATCAGCATTTCTACACTTTAGGGTCCGTTTGGGAACCATTATTTTTGTTTTTGTTTTGAGAACAAAAAAACAAGAACAATTCTTGTTCTTGTTCTTATTTTCTCACCCAAGAGAACAAGAACAAAAAACATGTTTGGGGACAAAAAATACACATATTCTTTCACAATTTTTCCTCTCTACCACAATTCATTTTTTTTGAAAAATCTCAAAAAGAACAAAAAAACAAGTTTTTGTTGTTCCCTTGTTTTTTCTACTATTCACGAAAACAGTTTCCAAATTGAGAACAGAACAAACAGTAAAAAGGGTTGCCAAACATGTTCTGTTCTCCTGAACAGTGCCAAAAAACAAAAAACAGAACAAAAACACAGTTTCCAAACGGGGCCTTAAGGTCCTAAAATCTACCATCAACTTCAATCGACCATTTCTCACTCAAAAATGACTCAAATGAGGTGATTCAAAATCCTAAACACAATATCTTGAAGTCAGCTTTCTAAAAACCTAAATAACACATTCATCTGACAAGCGTAGCTCGATATATGACCAAATTACTGAACAGTGTGCGCATAATGCGCGAGTTGTAGTCGACTGAAAGAACCTTTACTCGACTACAAGGAGCATTTAGTCGACTGAAACAGCCTTTAGTCGACTACAAGGAGTATCTAGTCGACTGAAACAAGTAAATAGTCTACTAGATCAGTCAGAAGCTTGCGGAAATGGAAGTTTGAGGATTCAGTCGACTACTTAAAGCCCTAGTCGACTACAAGGAGGGTTTTAGTCGACTAAACCAAGAAAGAAGTCGACTAAACCATGCCAAAGCTAAGAGAGAAATGTATTGAACTGGAATGGTGAAGACTTAGTCGGCTACCTTAAAACTCAACTCAACTACAAGTCTGCAGAAGGGGAAAATTTGTCTCTACACCATCATGAACACTTATAGGATGCTACTAATATTTCCGAAACTCCAAAACTAAAAAGAAACAATTATTTTCCTCGAAATCTTTTACTTGAATTTTTGTAAAAATTATCCGTCTTGCTCCCGGTTTCTTTTTTTAGCAAACCTCCGACTTTAAAATAAAAAAATTATTTCAAACAACTTCAAATCAGTTCAAAACACAAAGTTTTAGTCGGGTTTACAGGGGTAGGCGAAAACGGGTTTTTCCATCCACAACGAAAGGATTGGTTTGAAAACTCAGAAAAATGTCGTTTCGGCCAAATACCAAATAATCACATTCAAGACAAATAATTCATTTCACACTCAAAATTCCAAATAAAAGAGTTCCATATTTTCATTATAGCGCCCTAAGACGAAACATAGTAGGGTTGTTCAAAATTACATGTTTCCACGATTCGACACCGAAATGCCCCAAAAGAATATATTCCCCGCGCCTAACGCTCCAAGGGATGTACATCAATACCAACATCTCGACTAACATGCTAGCCGGATTAAAATAAAATAGTTTTAACTTAATTGAAGCACTAAACAAAATAAGCACATTTATACAATGTCTATCAATGCTCTACAAAAATACTCCGCCTCTATATACGCAAAAAGGATGGAACCAACACCGAGTCACTACCGGAAGACTACGGACCTCCCAAATGGGAATCATCACCTGAAATGTAACACCCCGTGTTATTTTCCTTTTTCCTGAAATTATATTTATCTTAATTTCGGTTATGACATCACTTGTTCATGACGTTCATATTATTCTTGGTATTTCGCGTGTAAATTTTTCCCGTTTAGTTTTAAAGTCGGCTGGACTACACTACGCGAATTCTTGTTGTCAATTACACGGTCTCGTTTCGACGTTAGTTTATTCGACGTTTAATGATTAGTGTTTCGATTGGATGATGACGACGCTTTTTAATTGGATCGGGCCTGTTAAGTGTTTTGACGTTGGGTTCCTAACCCGGTGTATTTCTTTCGGACTAATTTGGTTATTTGGCGTCCCGTGGATTTTTGGGCTAGCGTGATTTTATTTATAGGCTCCCGATATATTTAGGGATTTATTGGACACATTTTATTAATGGGGAAATATATATATATGGGTATTGATATATATATATTTATTTTAGATAAATAAATATATATATATATGAATATATATATAGATATATATGTATATCTGTATCTTGGGAGAAAAACGAACGACCTGCCTCATTCTTCGTCTATCTTCACACGGCCAAAGTTGCAGTTGCTTCTTCTCCTCCACCCCCATGGCCGGCGAGTAAGAGAGAGAGGGAGAGAGAGGGGGGGCTGGTTCGTGGAGAGAGAGTCGGCTGAGGGAGTGAGAGGCGAAGCGTCTCAGGAAGGGGACGACTGGCGGTCGGCGCCCTGGAGCAGCGGCGGCGGCTGGACTGGGCAGAGGCGGCGGCGACCGTGGCTGGTAGCAGCGTGCACGGAGTAGCAGGTAGCTGCGGCTGGTGGCGCAGTTGTGCAGGGGCGGAGCAGTCTGTACGACAGGGGTGGTTCGGCCAGGCTTCGGCCATTTTTTCGGCGACCTTCCGGTGATCGGTTTGAGCCAATTTTTGGTTGTCGAGACGGACATTTCGATATATTCGAAATAGTTTTCGGACGATTTTGGTCGACGGGCTCCATAATCGGGCGCCGGTACTATTCACGGTGGGCCCGAAACGGCTGTTCTGTAAGCGTATTTCAGGTGGGAAAGTATATTTCTCACTCCACATTATTGGAGTAGTTTAGGGGTGTAAACCCTTATTTAATTTAATATAGATATATTAAATTGCCAATTTAAATATCTATATTGGGGTAGAATCGGCGTAGGATTTAGAAATTAATTTTAAGAAAATTAATTAAATTATTCCATACGAGATTAAATATATTCCTAATTGAATTGAATAGGAATAGACGACTTAGAAATTCCCTGGAGAATTAAATGGGCTAGATAAATTTGTAAACGTTGGATGTGAGAGACTTAGACTCCATGCTAGGTTCCTCTTATTATACGTGAATTAATTGTATAATTTATTTTAAACGAATGATAAGGGAAATTGAAATATTTTCTAAAGAATTAAAGAAAATATATTTTTGGAGAACATGAATGGTATATGAAATTATTTTCATATGATTTAATTGTTTTATTGCATTTTAAAGCATGAAAAGAGATTTGAGACTTATGTTGATATTTACCATGTTGGTATTTTCATAAATATGGTGTATTACATGTTTATGTTGAGACCCGGGGTGCCTGTTGAGAATGTCGTGTAGTGTCAAATCACGATGTTGATATGTATGAGTTGTGTACTCAAGTATGGGTGTCTTTGTGTCGGATCATCACAACAACTGGCCAGGAGGTATCACGCCTACGGAACTAAAAAGCCGACAAATGTGAGTTAGGAGTCCAGGTAGAGGCTCATGTTCTTGACTCAAGGGTAGTCATGGCGTACAGAGTTGCAAGTTGGGTTCTCGTACAACCGTCTTCCCTGTTGAAGTGATAGAGAGAAAAATCACTTGGGAAGGGTCGGTGTGGTAACTCTACACTATGATAAGTGGACAGAGTTTGTATCCGTTACCCCTGGGAAGGGTGTGTTGTGTGTGAGTATCACGGGGAGTGTCGAGTCACATTAAACTCCATACCGTTTATGTGATCTCGTTTGACATGTATATGTGTTATATTACATGTGTTGTTGGAGCATGCTATTTATGAATATTGTAAATTAAATTCATATTTTATAAATGCTCAGTTGAAAGTAATTAATGTGGAAGAAAATGATAATATGCCATAATTAATAAGTATAATGAAACGTATATCCTTGTACTTGTTATATATTTTAGTACCCTCGGGGGAGGTTATGCGTGTTGGCATAGTGATCCATGTGGCTAGTTGAGGCTAGTGGTGGATCGTAGGCTTGACTTTGAGTTGAGGCCTTAGAGATTATGGTTAGTAGCCTTGTGATTGTGGTTAATAGCCTTGTGATTGTGATTAGTAGTTTGGTTATCGTGGTTAGTTGTGTGAACTCTTTTGGAGATTTGAGGTTAGGGATGATTTTTGTGTCAATTGATAATTGAGGCCTTAGAGAAGGCAAGTGATGAGTTGTGTGAGATTTTGATTGATGAGAAGAGGTTATGATTAGGGATTCATTAAGTACTCAAGGTACTGTAGTCTGACAGTCTTGATTCTTATGCTTAGTCCCTTCCCTTAAGCATTCCTGGTACTGTGTTTTGTACACTAGTACGTGGTCGTTGACTTGTATGTCATTCATTGAGTTGTCGGTTACGGTGTGGCGCCGAACCTCTTCTTCGTGGTGTCATTTGATTTGGTGGACTTGGAACGGATGGTTGTCTTCCGTGAGTCCAACGTGTTGCTCTTCCTTTACTGTCCTCTTGGACATTACAGGAATTCATAGAGTTGTGTTTATCTTATTCGACTGTCATTTCGAAAACGGTGTTTTCTAAACTATTTGTATTTAAAAGGAAAAACTCGTTTTCGCCTACCCCCGTAGCAATGAAAAGCTTTAACACTTTATAAAATGATCTTAGGATCTTATTTAAAAAGATTTTTAACTTCTAAAAGCCGGTGATGGCAACTGACGGAGACCGGGGGCAAGACGGTCATTTTTACTATGTGGTTTTTTAAAAGGAAAAACTATTCTATTACTTGTCTTGAGATTATGAGATTTCGAGACTTCTTTCTCAATATCTCATCCTGTAGAGTTTTGAAAGGTGTTCCATTGTTTCACCTTTGCTTCCTATCATTTCTATGTCTTGGGTATGAGGCTTGGTGTTGTTCAATGCACACATATAGTGTTGTCCTTCATTTCTTCTTGGCTTTTGACGTCACCACTTAGGTGATTCGAGTTGTTCCACATGTTATGGGCATGGATACCGAGTGTATTGGGTTCCTTGTCTAGGTGTTCTCCTTAAACACTTGTGGTGTTTTAACCTTGACATTGTTGTCTCGGTTATCTGTTGGTTTAGCATTGGGAAGTCTTTCCTTTGCTTTGTTTCGGTGACCATTGGGTGGTCGTTCTTGTGAGTTGAGTTCGTATACTCTTAGTGATTTGATTGGTGGTTTTTCCTCGCCTACAGTGAGAGCATTAGTGATGTGATTGACCCTATCGATGATAGTATTATGAGGTCGATATGATTTATGGTATGGTGATATGATTGAGGTGATCTAACCTTTGAGAGGTAGATTTTCCTTAGGAATGGGATGAGGTTTGTATTATATATATATATTGTACATTTACAATATATATATATATATATATATATAGATGATGATTATGTTAGTATGCAAGGACATGAGTATTTTTCCTCCTGTGTTCTCGGGGAGTGAGTTATGAGTATTCATTGGTACTAGTGGTGGATTATAATCCTTGTGGATATTAGAGGTGAGTGCATTTTCCCTCTGTTGGATTTTCTGAATTGTGTTGTGAGTAATTGAGGAATTGTTAGATTGGATCCTCGTATCGTGTACCTAGTGTACGTTGGTGAGAGTAGTGTAGACTACCGGTGTGGGTACGTACGAGTCTTAGTTGTATCTTATAGGCTCATGTTGTGTATTTATACTTATATATATATATATGTGTATATATATATATATCCCCGTTATATACTTACGTACGGTAGTGTATGAGCGTGCCTTGGGCTTTGCGTGGATGGGATTAGTTGGGCTATATATGTATCTTGCTAGATAGTTTGGCATTACCTAAACTACCAGAGGATGTGGTAGTTAGAGTATATTTTCCCACTGAGCTTATTTGCTCACAGGGGTATTTCATTTGCCCCCTGGTATTCCCACGCTAGGTTGCAGGAAATATACGGCTATGGGCAGGATGCGGTGCAACGACAATTTTTCTCTTGTTTCCGTGTTACAGGTTTGGAGTCGCGCTGGTGATGCGGTTACGGTTGCAGTACGACTGGTTTGGGGACGATAGGTATTTACTGTTAGCTTCTCTCTCCATTGTTATGGGATTGTTATGTATTTTCTTTTGGGAGCCAGTCTGTTGGTATATCCCTGTTGATGTATCCTTTATTTCCTGTATTTATTCTTTCAGGAGGTTATTGTATTTATTTTTCACATCTAGGTGCATTTCTTGTATTCCTATTTGAGCATTTGTGGCTCTGTTGAGTTTAGAGGGTTTGGAGGTGTTTTGGTTTCTTTCCACTACCTCGGCCCTAATAGGATTGATGAATGTGGGGCTTGGAAGCCATTGTGATTATTGAATTGCTATTGACAGATTCTTGTGTTGTGGTTGTTGTCCGGATGTTCCATTTACAAACGGAACTCTGCCGGATTTTTGTTAGATTTCGATGTTTAGTTTATTATCCATTTGGGTATGAAATATACCATATCTATCATTAACCCATATGTTTTCACGATTAATGATGTCTTAGTTGGTCATTCATGTTAAGGATCACATCCTGGATTCCTTGGATGTCCCTGTTCGGGAGTCTTAGGAATTTAGGAGCGTGTCTGTTGGTATATGAGGATACTATTGAGTTCTAGTATTCTATTTGGCATGGAGTATATTTTTCATTGTTACTCCATGTATCTTCTTGTCATTCTTGACTCTAGTAGTCTTTTGACTTACGTCACCCATTGGAGATTCGCTGATTCTCTAGATTTGAGTTTCGGGAATTCTAGGGGCGTGATAGTAGGGTATCAAAGTGTGTCATTCTTACTCTTTTTTTTTTGGGTGTTTGATGACTAAATGTCATTTGTTCCAGTTTATTTTTACTTCCGCATTCACTGCCCTAGCTCTTAGGCTCGGGTTTCGGAGTCCTAGGAATTCGGGGCGTGACATGAAAAAAATGTATATAACGTGGGGTGAGCTCACTAGCCCAGTAGAGGAAGTGTCATTGCCTCAATCTCTGTAGTTCGAGTGGTACAACCCACCTAAGGTGCATGCAATTAATCCTAGGTTGGTCTCTTGTTCCACATGGCTCTCATGCCAATCCGGAACCCCATCAAACCCAACAAACAAGTTCCCCAATATGCTCACAACATAATTTATCATAATTATAAATGCTTTCATTATTAAAACCACAATCACATATGCATAATAATTAAGATGGAAGGTGACCGACACCCCCATTACACGCACACAAAAACACACCCTTCCCAAGGATGAACGGATCATTCTCCACCATTCCCCTGAGGATACAGACTCACTAGGGAATGGTAGACTCATCGAACCGTCATTCCCAAGTGCTTTTGACACTTACACTTTTAATAGGAAGACGTTCTTCACGACCCAGTCGCGCACATAGGGCCTTGGACGATATGTCCTCCCCCTATCGTTTGCGTTTCTAGGCTTTTTAGTTCCGTGGGAGCAAGAAGCACCCCCTGGCCAATTATTTTGACGATCCAAACTCAAGACGACTCCCACAAAATTTACGCAAAATGTAGGAACCAATACCCACGTTTCACACTACGTGGCACACTCAACTGAATCAAGGTTCACAATTTCCATCACAATACATATTTATTTCTTTATGCAATATATTGTAATCAAATTAACATCATGCTCATATTTCACAATTTTAAGCAATAAACACAACAAGCATAAAAATCACATACTCATGCTTTTCAAGGGGGCCTAATTCATCGTCTAAGTTGTTGAGACTCAACTCGCATATATATATATATATATATATATATATATATATATATTTACGGCATATATACACATAGACGCACACACCCTCGTACAAAAACGAAAGCAACTCATTTTTTCCCTACCTTAATCCAAGCAAATAATAAGCAAGAGGGTGCAAGCAATCCGTCCAAATGACGCCAACAACAACCGAGTCAAGAATTTCCAAGAGAGCTTCAAGGAGGTGATTTTTGAGAATTTGAGTCAAAGGTCTCCCAAGCCTTCAAGCAACATTAAAACAAATATAGATTCTTAACTAGTGGTTTTTAGTAGCAACAACCGATTAAAAGTCAAGAATTCAAGGTAAGGCTAAAAACCCTAAAATGGCTAAACTAGGGTTTCGGAAAAAGGAAGAATCAAGAGGAAAGGAACTCACCAATCAATTCAACACAAGATATACTATGTGGACATCAAGTAAGCTTGAACCAATGTTTTCCCGAAATGGTATTTTCATGTCTCCTCAAGCTAATAACAATTTCAATGAAAGGGAGAGTTACAAAAATGGACCAATAACAATTATAACCATGGAAATTCCGAAAATCCATGAGAATAAAAGAAAGTATTCCAAGGAAATAAAAGCTAGGTTTTCAATTCAAAGGGAATAATCAAGGAAGTGATGAGGGAACTTACCAATCTTCAACATCAATTGTGGACAATGAAGCACCAACAAGACACAAGCTTCAAGCTACCATCAATAAGACTAGAGGAGGAAGTCTTGTGCATCCATGGAGGAAGAGAGAGAGAGGCGTAACAAAAGGTAAATGGGGAAGAAGAAGAGAGAAACGTGTGAAGAGAGAATGAGATGAAGTGGTTTGTGGTTAGCAAGATTCTACTAATGTGTAGAGATATACCAATAATTGATTTCTCAATCCAATGGCTAGAAATGAAGATGGGTAAATGTAGAATGATCCAATGGCTAATAGGAAGACAACACTAAAGGTGGTGGTGTAATGTCTAAGCTACCCACCCCTTTATCACTTAATCACAACCCTTGCCATTATGAACCCAATTTACTATTTTGCCCAAGTCTTCTACACAACTACAATATTGCCACTCAACATCATCCCAACACTTAGTCAATAATTCTCCACAAAATCCACTAACTCAATATATGGAAAATTTCTAGTTTACGCTTTTGTCATTTATTTATTTTTCCAAACGTTTCAATTATTTTCAAGTATTCACGAAATGAAATATAATATATAACATGTAACTCAAAATTTCAATTTCGCATATTTCACGTAAGCACGTAAACATGTTAGGCACATAAGCACATAAGCACTTAATTGTTAAATAAATAAATAAAAATTAAAATTTTAAATTAGCACATAAAAATACCGGACGCTACAGAGGAGGTTAAAGCTACTCTCTTTTCATTGAAGGATGATAAGGCTCCAGGTAGTGATGGTTTCAATTCTTATTTTTTTAAGGAGACTTGGCATATTAAGGGTAGAGATATAGTGGTGGCTATCTTGGATTTCTTTCAGAAAGGTAGGCTTTTGAAAGAGATAAACTCCATTATTATTACTTTAGTCCCTAAAGTTGATAACCCTACTTTGGTTACATATTTTAGGCTAATTTCAGTGTGCACCACCTTGTATAAATGTGTAGCTAAGATCATTACTAATAGATTGAAAGTTATGTTGTCATACTGTATTAGTTTGAATCAAGGAGCCTTTGTGTGTCGGTGATAGGTGCCCAATATTGGTCCTTTTCGACCCTATCTTGCGTTTGTTATGTCTTTGCATTCCATTACTTGGTATTTTTATCTCGTTTGTGTGTGTAAGCATGTTTCAGGAGCTTAATGAAGAAACGGAGCTAATCTCAGTGAATTAACTGAGTTCGTGTTCGTTTCTATTTCGAGAAAGGAATCAAGAGGTGCGTCAGAGCAAAAAAGAGCTACCGGATGGCGAAATGGTCATTTCACGACATCATTATCTCACCGAAAGGCAAAAATATCTTTTTTCAGACATTATTACTTCACCGAAAAATATCGGGAGTCAAAGGCGGCTAGTCTAACTCAAATATAAAAAGACGAGTTTTTACAGTAAAAATGCATTATACCTTACGTCACCAAAGAGAAAATGGGCAAATTGGACTCAACCTACACTCCTAAGCTACGTTGTGGTTTTGGACCCTAGACCTACGCCCAAGCGTAGGTCAGGAGCGTAGGTCCCACATATTGGTCATGTGATCCCTCGACGTGCTGAAGTTGTTTCAGAATTTTCCATTTTTTCCCTACTTCGATATTTCAAGTGATCGGTGATTCCAAACCTATACATACAGGCTTATACATATATTTACATCTGATTTTAAAATATTATTCATGTATTATGAAATTACAGAAAAAGGCAACCAATAGGGTTTCCCTCACTTGTCTATAAATATGAGAGGATTAGGGTTTAGAAGAGGAGGATGCTTTTAGGGTTAATTTTAGTTCTGTTTTAGAGATACACGTTCATTCATAGAGTTCTCTTCCATTGAAGAGAACCACCATTGAAGACCTAGAGATCTAGAGAAGAAGGCCATGGAGAGCGTTTCTACACCGACAATGCATATTCTCTCAGCCATGATCAACTAATTCGGTATCTAGGGTTTTCTCACAAAACCCTAGCAAAGTAATGTAGTTCTGATTTTATATTCAATTGTAGATAGGAAAGACTGTGACTATACTGTGCTGATTGTGTTAGATGGGAGACCGTTTTTATTCGTGATACAAGTTTATATATTTGAATTGATTCTTATCTTACACTTTTCGAATATATTTATCTTACATAATCACAATTATTCACTATAGGCTGAAACTCGGATGCTTAATCTATGATTTTCTACACAATGGTGGTCATAAAACTCAAAACCCAAGGTTGACACAGACCATGCCCTGACAAACTGATATAGACATGCCTTAGTTTATTTTCATGTTTTAATTTACTACTTTAATTTACTTTCTGTTAGTAGTTGGCATGCACTAATCAATTTAGTCTTGAGATGGGTTATCGCGATCCGGTTGAGAGTAATCCCTTTTGGGGTTAAACTGCTGGTGCGGTGTGACCTGATTCACAGTCAATGGATCGCCCTCATACAATTGAATTAGAATTTGGACTATATTATGCGGTTAGTGGTGGAGTGAGGAAACCCTACTTTTCTCTCCCTTTGAATCACAAACCAATTTACTTTGCTGTTTGGATTAATTTAAGTAATATTAGATAATTCACAAAAATCAACTCTTTTTGGAAAACTATAATTCATGTTTTTAGATTATTAAAATGAACAATCCTTGTCTCTGTAGGATCGATATTCCCCTACTCAAGTAAAACTGTACACAATTGATCTGTGCGCTTGCAGAAGGGTAAAACCTAAAGTGTCGTTAAGAAGCTGTTTTTAACCACATATTTTGCACACACCTAAGTTTTTGGCGCCGTTGCCGGGGACTTGGCATTTTTGAATAGCTTTAGTAGTTTATTTGCATTGCGTTATTGTATATTTAAAGCTAAATTTTAAATTTTTGTGTGATTTTCAGGTACAATTGAATAGCGTGAAAGGAAAAGACAAAATTGCTGAAGTTGCGTCTGGACCCTTTGTGAGTTTCAATTTTGCTTGGTTTTTGCATTTAATTTTTAGCTTTATTTTTTGTTCATAGTTGAGAATAGTTTAGAAGTAGTTTAGTTAATTTGCTTTATTTATTAAAAAGAATAAAAAAAAATAATAATTTTAGTGTATGTCCGATAGATCGACGCGTTCAAATTCAAATTCTGCGTTAATTGTATACGATCCTGAGATCGAAAGAACTCTAAGGCATTTAAAAAAATCTATTGAAGAACGTCGTCAAATAGAAGAAGTCAAGATGGGTGACGAAATAGTCAATCCATGGAGAGGACCAGATACCTCATTAAAGGGATTCTACGCACCGGACGCGTATGAATCGTATGCTGTATATCCAGAAGAGGAAGGTGCAAAGCATTTCGAGATCAAGATGAGTGTGATCAACATGCTCCCAAAGTTCTCTGCTCTCAGGATAGAAGATCCGTACCAGCATGTCAATAAATTCTTAGAGGTTGCATCAACCGTTAGGTATGATGGTTTAACTAAAAATGATCTAAGAGTGCACCTATTCCCATGATCTTTAAAAGACAAAGCAAAAATATGGTACATTAAATTGACTCAAACAACTAAACTTGACTCGGAAACACTTAAGCAATAATTTTTAGAGAAACATTTTTCCATATGAAAGACTTCAGAAGCCCAAGATGCGATTAAGCGATTCAGGAAATTGCCAGGAGAGCAATTTCATGATGCTTGGGAGAGGTACAATGAGATTTTGTATAAATGTCTCCACCATAGGTTTTCTGATCAGTATGTTGCTAGAAATTTTTACATAGGTCTAGGTGAAAAGCATAAAAATCTTATAGATGCCTCTGCACAGGGTCAGTTTACCTTGAAACCCGTAAGAGAGCTTTTAGAGATGTTTGATAACATCTGTGAAAATGCCCTTCAGTATGAATCAGATCTGAGGTCTAAAGGTGAACTAGATAGAAGATCAGAAAGAGCATTTGAGGTTAATCATGATATGAAAAATCCAGTGGCACTGATAGAGTAAAGGTTAAAGCGATTTGAAAAACTTCTTACCCAAAGAAGTCATTCCCCTAAAAGAGAAGTTTTTGAGGTTAAACCAGATTATTCTCAAAATGAGTGTGAGGACGTAATAGCCGCTAATGTCAATACAACATGGAATTCCTCCAATAATGCCCCGTTCTCCAAGTCTGTAACGACTTTCTCTTTTTACTGAAATTAATTCTAATTTAATTTCGGTAATGACGTCACTTGTTCATGACGTATTGTTTATTTAATTGGTATTTGATACCTGTAAATTTTTCGCGTTTAGTTTAAAGTCGACTGGACGACATTCCAGTTTCTCTTTGACAACTACGCGAGTTCTTGTTGTTGACTACACGGTATCGTTTCAACATTTAAACGTTTAGTACTTCGACTGGACGACGACACGTTGTAAATTATCGGGCTCATTCGGTGTTCCGACGTTTGGGTTCCTAACCCGGTGTATTTATTTCGGACTATTTTAATTAATTGGTGTCCCGTGTAATTACCAGTTTGTGTAATCACACTTGGGGTTTGGCCCGTAATAAATTTGGATTTACTGTATATATATATATATTTAATTATATATATATATATTGGAGTGGGGTCATTTCGCAATTAAGGAGAATTAGAGGGTTGATTGTGCAATAAAGCATATATATATGTATATGCGTACACGAAACCTGCTACAGTCTCATTCTCTTCTCCTTCACGCCAACATCAGACCTCTGCTCCTCTCCTTCACCATTGTTGCAGCAGAGAGAGAGTGTCGGTTGAGAGAGGGAGAGAGAGCTGGCTGAGGAGCGGGTCGCCATAACAGACGACCGCGCAGCTGGAGAAGAAGCGGCGAGAGGCGGCGGCTGGAGCTAGGGTCGGCGACCTGGAGCGGGCGACGACGACAGGACGGCTACGGCGTGGTGGTCCGGTGGCGGCGGTCTGGTAGTCGCGCACGGTGGCGCAAGGCGCAGCTAGTTCGCGCGTGGACGCGTGGACAGGGGCGAACTCGGCTGGAGCTTCGGCCAATTTTTCGGCGACCTTCCGGTGATCGGTTTGAGCCGATTTTCGGTGAGTAGTTTCGTACCGACGTAGTATTCGTCATATATTAATTTCGTGAATTTACGATGAACGATTTGCCCGGAAATCGCATTTATAGGTTATAGATTTCGTTTGGGTTATTTTAGATTTAACCCAATTAATTAACCGATTATTAATGGGCTTCATATATATCGTATAGGTTGTCGAGACGGACATTTCGATATATTCGAAATAGTTTTTGGGCGATTTTGGTCGGCGGGCTTCGTGTTCGGGCGCCGGTACTATGCTGGTTCGGGCTGTTCGGTAACGTATAATTAGGTGGGAAATTATATTTCTCACTCCGCATTATTGAAGTAGTTTAGGGGTGTAAAACCCTTATTTAATTTAATATAGATATTTTAAATCGCTAATTTAAATATCTATAATTCGTTTAGAATCGGAATTGGACTTAGGGATTAATTTAAGAAAATTTATTAAATTATTCCCTATGTGATTATATAAATTCCTATTTTAATTGAATAGGAATATGCGGCTTAGAAATTCTCTTGAGAATTAAATGAGCTAGAAGATTTTGTAAACGTTGGACGTGAGAGACTTAGACGCTATTCTAGGTCCCCTTTTATTACGTGGATGATCTGTGTAAATTATTTTAAAAAGACATGTTAATTGAAATTGAAATATTTTCTAAAGAATTAAAGAAAATATATTGTTTAGAACATGAATCTATTTTCTCACGATTTAAATGCTTTAATATATTTTTAAAAGCATGTACAGAGATTATGAGATTTATATATTACCATGTGGGTATTTTCATAAATATGATGGATGACATATTTATGTTGGACATGATTTATTTGTGTACACCATGTATTGTGAGACATGGGTGTTGGTGCATGTATTGCATGATTTCACCATTTGCAGAGAGATTCATTTGGTGTGGTCTACTTCCTTTGTGCGTGGGGCACGAGTAGACGTTTGTGTTTGGATCGTCGAAACAACTGGCCAGGGGGTGCTTCTCGCTTCCCGCGGAACTAATCTTCTGAGAAACTGAGACGATAGGGGGAGGACTCATAGTCCAAGGCCCTATGTGACACGGTTGGGCCGTGGGTGGACGTCTTCCTTGGTTAAAAGTGTGAAGTGTCAAAAGCACTTGGGAAGAACGGTTCGATGAGTCCACATTCCCTAGTGAGCTGCAGAGTTAGGGGAATGGTGGAGAATGATCCAGGAACCTTTGGTAGAGTGTGTTTTTGTGTGTGTGTACTACAGGCGGTCTGTGAGTACGGTGCGTTGCATATCATCATGTGATTTATTGATATGTATATATATATATGTTGAAGCATGATTATTTATGAATATGCAAAATGAATTCATTTTATAAAATGCTCAGTTGAAAGTGATAAATGTGAAAACGGAAATTAAAAGCAATAATTATTAAAGTATAAACGAGACGTATATCCTTATACTTGTGTTGTATACTTTTGTGTCCGTAGGGGTGGTTAAGTATATTGGTCTGGCGACTTTTGTGGTTAGTTAAAGTTAGAGATGGATTGTAGAATTGAGGTTGAGTTGATGTGGAGTAATGCCTTAGAGAATGTGGTTAAAAGTTTTGTAATTGTGGTTAGTAGCCTTGTGATTATGGTTAGTAGCCTTGTGATCGTGGTTAGCAGTCTTGTGACTGTGGTTAGTAGTCTTGTGATTGTGGTTAGTAGTTTGGTGATTTTGGTTGGCTGTGTGACTTGTTAGAGATTTGAGATCCGAGATTGATTTTAGTATCAGTTATGATTTGGGGCCTTCGAGAAGGCGGGTGATGAGATTGTGAGTTGTAGTATGGACCTTTAGGTGCCTTTCACTTTTGAGGAATATGTTATCAATTGTAACTGAGATTTTGATTGGGAGATAAGAGGTTATGGTTGAGGTGAGTTCTATTAAGTACTTAGGGTACTGTAGCGTGGTTTATAGTGCTTAGTTCATTCCCCTAAGCATTTCTTGTACTGTGTTTTGTACACTAGTACGTGGTCGCTGACTTGTATGTTATTCCTTGAGTTGTCGGTTACGGCGTGGTGCCGAACCTTTTCCTGGTGTTGTCATTTGATTCTATAGAGTTGTGTTTTCTCTTATTGGCTGTCATTTCGAAAACGGTGTTTCCTAAGTTTTGAAGTAAACTCTTGTATTTAAAGGAAAAAACCCGTTTTCGCCTACCCCCGTAGAAATGAAAAGTTTTAATACCTTATAAAATGATCTTAGGATCTTCTTTGAAAAGATTTCAACTTTTAAAAGCCGGTGATGGCAACTGACGGAGACCGGGGGCAAGACGGTCATTTTTTATGTGTGGTTTCCAAAAAGAAAACTATTTTTATTACTTGTCTTGATGATTCTGAGATTTTGAGACTTCCTTCTCAAAATCTCGACCTGTAGTGTTTTGAAAGGGGATTTCCTGTTTCTCCTTTTCTTCGGATCATTCTAAGTCTCGGTTACGAGGCTTGGCGTTGTTTAGTGCACACATATAGTGTTGTCTCTCACTTCTTCTTGGTTGTTGATGTCACCACCTAGGTGACAGGAGTTTTTCTTAAGTTAGGGGCATGGATACCGAATGGATTGGTTCGAGTTTAGAAACCTTTTTCTTAAAAACTATTGAATCTCTGGGATTCATCTTTTCATTACTTTCACTTTCGGCCATTCGTTTTTGGTTTCCTTGTTCACTTTTGGTGTTCCTTCCTTGTTCACTTGTGGTGTTCTTCCTTGTTCGGGTATTCTTAACCTTGACGTTGTTGTCTTGGTTAGCTGTTGGTTAGCATTGGGAATTCCTTCCCTTTGCCTTGTTTTGGTGACCTTTAGGTGGTCGTTCTCGTGAGTTGAGTTCGTCTACTCATAGTGACTTGATTGTGTGGTTTTCCTCACCTACAGTGAGAGTGTTAGTGATGTGATTGACCCATTGATGATAGTGTTATGATGTTAATGTGGTGATGTGATTCATGGTATTGAGGAAGTGATATAATTGAAGTGATCCAGTACTTGAGAGGTGTATTTTCTCTAGAAATGGAATGAGGTTTGTTATATATATATATTGTGTGTATATATATATATATATATATATATATTGATGACGATTGTGTTAGTACGCAAGGACGTGGGTGTTTTCCTTCCTGTGTTATCGAGGTGTAGGATTTGATCCTTCCTTGGTACTATTGGTGGATTTTGTTTCCTTGTGGATATTAGAGGTGAGTGTGATCTCCTCGGTTGGATCTTCTGAATTGTGTTGTGAGTAATTGATGATTTGTTAGACTGGACCTTAGTATCGTGTACCTAGTGCACGTTGGTGAGAGTAGTGTAGACTACTGGTGTTGGGTACTTGGAGTACGAGTTTTAGAGACTCATGTTGTGTATTTATATATATATATATGTGTATATATATATATATATATATTCCCTATATACTTATGTATACTCGTTTACGATAGTATATGAGCGTGTTGACTTGGGTTTGCGTGGATGGGACTAGTTGGGCTATATTTATATCTTATTAGACGGTTTAGCTTTACCTAAACTATCAGAGGATGTGGTAGTTAGGATATCTTTTCCCACTGAGCTTATTTGCTCACAGGGGAATTTCATTCACCCCCTGGTATTCCACGCCAGGTTGCAGGAATTATACGGCTATGAGCAGGATGCAGTGCAACGGCAGTTTTCTCTTGTTTCCGTGTTACAGGTTTGGAGTCGCGCTGGTGATGCGGTTACGGTTGTAGTACGACTGGTTTGGGGACGATAGGTATCCGCTCTCAGTTTCTCTACCCATTGTTATGGGATTGTTATGTATTTTCTTTTGGGAGCCAGTCTGTTGGCATATCCCTGTTGATGTATTCTTTTATTTCCTGTATTTATTCTTTCAGGATGTATTGTATCTATTCTGCACAGTTAGGTGCTCTTCTGTATTTTTACTCGAGCATTTGTGGCTCTATTAATGTTAGAGGGTTTGGAGGGGTTTTGGTTTCTTTCCACTACCTCGGCCCTAGTAGGATTGATGAATGTGGGGTTTGGAAGCCATTGTGATTATTGAATTGCTATTGGCAGGTTCTTGTGTTGTGGTTGTTGTCCGGATGTTCCATTTACAAACGGAACTCTGCCGGATTTTCGTTAGATTCCGCTGCTTAGTTTTATTAGTCATTTGGGTATGGAATATACCATTTCTATCATTAACCCATGTGTTTTCTTGGTTAATGATGTCTTAGTTGGTCATTCGTATTAAGGATCACATCTTGGATTCCTTGGATGTCCCAGTTCGGGACTCTTAGGGATTTAGGAGCGTGTCTGTTGGTATCTGAGGATACTCTTGTGTTTTTAGTATTCGGGTTGACATGGAGTATATTTTTATTGTTATTCCATATGTCTCTTTGTTGTTGTTGACTCTAGTAGTCGCTTGACTAGCGTCATCCCTTGGAGATTCGCTGATTCTCTAGATTTGAGTTTCGGGAATCTTAGGGGCGTGACAGCGTGGTATCAGATCATTTTACCCTTTCGTGGGTATTTGATGATTGAATTTCGTTGGTTCTCATTTGTTTTTACTTCCGCAATCACTCCCTTAGCTCTTAGGCTCGGGTTTTGGAGTCCTAGGAATTTGGGGCGTGACAAAGTCATACTCTCCAAATAATAGAAATCATCCATTCATGTCCTATAAGTCCACAAATGTGGAGAATCCTTCAGAAAAAGTTCAACACGGATAGTGGTCCAATTCTCAATCCAATTTTCAACGAAGGCATCAATTTACCTCACATCCAAGGTTCCAACAGAGTTAGCAATCATTCAAATCTCAGCCAAGAATAATGACTCGAAATTCTCAATCAAATTACCAACCCAGACAACCATCTAATAATTTTCTAGCTCTTCAGCCATTCAATAACAACCAGGGTATCTAACCATTCCAATATCAGCTCCATCCTCAAAGAAACCAAGCTTCACCACCTGGTTTTCAAAATAACAGGATAGAGCAGACCTTGATGGACCTCTAAGATCAGATGGGGGTATAAAATCAAGAACTAGCCTAAATCACCATGCAGTTAGGACAAATGGCTAATCAGATGGGGGTACATACTCAAGCACTAGCCCAGGTCAGTTGCCCAGTCAGCCTATCGCTAACCCAAAGATCTAGAAAGTGCAAGAGCTTGGATCGTTTACCAATGCTAATCATGATTTTGTTAAGCAATTATGACTCTGAGAAGTGGAATAGTAGTAGAGGGTAGAGTGGAGGAAGAACGTGAGGAGAGGTTGCGTAGAAGAAAAGAAGCTAAGCAAACTCAAAAGAAGGATGCGGAAGAAGCACAACAGAAAGAGGTTGAGAGCAGAGAGGCTGAACCACAGACAGATAAACTGCAACTAGAAAAGAGTGTCGATGAGACATTGTTTGATGAGAGAGATAGGGCGAACTACGGGGAGGCACCGCCATTTCCTCAACATCTTAGAGAATTGGCTAAGTATGGGAAGATGAAAGAATCTGATATGTTGGATACATTCCGACAAGTCAAGATTAATCTGCCGCTCTTAGACGTAATTGCCCAAATCCCACCTTATGCTAAATTTTTCAAGGATCTCTGTACACAGAAAAGGAAAAGCAAAACAAACATTCCAAAGAAAATACTCTTGACTGAGCAAGTGAGTTCACTATTGTTAAGCAATACTCCACCAAAGAAGAAAAATCCCGGTGCTCCCACTATTTCTTGTGTTATCGGTGACCAGGAAATTGGTAAAGCCCTTCTTAATCTAGGTGTGAGTATTAACTTGCTTCCTTATTCAGTCTATAAACAACTAGGGTTGGGAGAGCTCAGTCCCACAGAGGTTGTACTATAGTTTGCCGATCGATCTGTTAAGCAGGCGAAAGGTATTTTGGATGACGCCATAGTTCAAGTGGACAAGTTTTACTTTCCACTTGATTTTGTAATCCTGGAGACGAAACCTGTCCCGGACTAAAAAAAATACATCCCATTGATCTTAGGCAGACCATTTCTGGCCACGACAAATGCGTGCATAAATTGTCAAACCGGAGCCATGGATTTGACCTTTGGGAACATGAAAGTCAGGATGAATGTGTTTGAGGGAAGCCATCAATTACCTGAGTTGATGGACTGTTTCCAGATAGATGAGTGTGATGAGCTAGATGATATTATACATGATTTTGCTACTCAAATTTCTGGCAAATGAAATGTCGAATGAAGAAATCGAAGATTGGGATGCATATGTGGAATGGCAGAACAAGGAGTTGGATAAAATTGAGACTGTGTTATATGCGCAACCTTGGAAGCAAGAGCCAGTGGAACCACTCCCAATAGTCTCAAGTACTCCCCCAGTTCTATCACTTACGACTCCGCCTGTTTCAGAACTAAAGGAGTTGCTAGAGAAGCTGAAGTATGTTTTTTTGGGACCCAACAAAACTCTTCCTGTAATTATTTCATCAAAATTGATAGCAGGACAGGAATCGAGTCTGATTGAGGTCTTGACCA
The DNA here is from genome assembly GCA_963922005.1 of Cornus suecica. Classification (NCBI taxonomy): domain Eukaryota; kingdom Viridiplantae; phylum Streptophyta; class Magnoliopsida; order Cornales; family Cornaceae; genus Cornus; species Cornus suecica. The sequence goes on along the minus strand of OY998247.1, from coordinate 33,280,545 downwards.
AGAATAAATAAGCAATTGGGTTGAGTGTGGCTAATTTGAAAGGGATTGATCCATCAATTTGCATGCATCAGATTTATTTGGAAGATGAGGCGAAACCGTCAAGGGAGATGCAGCGAAGATTGAATCCGAACATAATGGAGGTAGTAAGAAAGGAAGTAGTAAAGTTGTTGGATGCGGGAATCATCTACTTGATCTGTAATAATAAGTGGGTAAGCCCAACTCAAGTGGTCCCGAAGAAGTCGGGAATCACAGTGGTGCCCAATGAAAAGGGTGAGCTAATTCCTCAACGCACGACCACGAGGCGGCGTGTGTGTATCGACTACAGAAAGCTCAACTCTAACAGCAGGAAGGATCATTTTCCATTACCATTCGTCGATCAAATCCTGGAAAGATTAGCTGGACAGAGCTACTACTGCGTTTTGGATGGATATTCCAACTATAATCAAGTGGCAATTGATCCTGCGGATCAGGAGAAAACCACTTTCACTTGTCCATATGGCACATTCACGTACAGACGGATGCCTTTTGGTTTGTGTAATGCGCCAGTAACATTCCAGAGGTGTATGATGTCTATCTTCTCTGATATGATAGAAAAGTTTCTGGAAGTGTTCGTGGATGACTTCTCAGTCTTTGGGGCAACCTTTGAAGACTGTTTAAGGCATTTAACACTAGTACTTGAAAGGTGTAAAGAGATCAATTTAATTCTTAGTCGGGAGAAGAGTCATTTTATGGTTCAGGAGAGAATAGTACTTAGCCACATTATATCAAAGCATGGGATTGAGGTCAATAAAGCAAAAGTCAAGCTGATTTCAAAATTACCTCCTACCAGATCTGTGAAGCAAATACGCTATTTTTTGTGCCATGCCGAATTTTACAGAAGGGTTATTAAATATTTTAGCAAAGTATCCCGGCCATAATGTAATTTACTGGCTAAAGATGTAGTCTTTGTCTTTGACAAAAAATGTCTTCATGCCTTTGAGGAATTGCATACTAAACTCTCATCTGCCCCAATTATCTGTCCACCAGACTGGTCTCTACCGTTCGAGCCGATGTGTGACGTTTTAGATTATGCAATCGGAGTTGTGCTGGGGCAGAGAAAAGATAAGTTTCCATATGTGATTTACTATGCCAGTAGAACTCTGAACGAAGCTCAGATGAATTACACAACTACCGAGAAGGAGTTGCTGGCAGTGGTGTTCGCCTTGGACAAATTCAGGTCGTATTTATTGGGAACCAAGGTGGTCGTGTATTCAGATCATGCTGCACTAAGGCATTTACTAACTAAGAAAGACTCCAAGCCCAGACTGATTCGATGGATTCTATTGCTACAAGAATTTGATTTGGAAATCAAAGATAAAAAGGGTACAGAGAATGTTGTAGCTGATCATTTGTTGAGAATTGCCGTTGAGTCCACAAAGGATGACACTTCTTTTAAGGATGAGTTCCCGGATGAACAACTGTTCAGTATGGCTGTTATGAAACAGATACCATGGTATGCAGATATTGTCAACTATAAAGCCTCAGGTAGAATTCCTAATGGATAGTCTAAGCATGAGAAGGATCGTTTCTTCAGCCAAATAAAATTTTATATCTGGGACAATCTGTGACTGTACAAATATTGCCCAGATCAGATATCCAGAAAGTGAAGTTCAAGGCATACTGACATTTTGTCATACGCTAGAGTGTGGAGGGCACTTTAGTGCTCAGAAGACAACTCAAAAAGTCCTACAGAGGTTTTTATTGGCCCACCATATTCAAGGATGCGTTCGAGTTTTGCAAATTTTATCTAAGATGTCAAAAGTTGGGATCCATATCTCGATGAGACATGATGCCACTAAATCCTATTTTGGTGGTTGAGTTGTTTGACATCTGGGGCATTGACTTCATGGGACCGTTTCTAAAAGTTAGCTATAAGAAGTACATATTAGTGGGAGTTGATTACGTTTCCAAATGGGTAGAGGTTGTTACAACATCACATGTGAATCACATTGTGGTTGAGGAGTTTGTTAAATCCAATATCTTTTCTAGATTTGGTATGCCACGAGTGTTGATCAATGACGGCGGCAGCCACTTCGACAACCAGTTTCTTCCAGCCTTATGCAAGAAGTATGGTGTCACTCATAGAATTGGAACGTCATATCACCCACAGACAAGTGGTCAAGTGGAGGTTTTGAACAAGGAGATCAAGAACATTATTGAAAAGACAGTGGATCCTAATTTGAATAATTGGCCGAGAAGGCTAAATGATACACTGTGGGCATATAGGATCGCTTACAAGACACCGATTAGTATGTCACCATACAGATTGGTCTATGGTAAGGCGTGTCATCTCTCTATGGAACTCAAGCACAGAGCATATTGGGCGATCAGAAGATTGAATTTTGATATCAAAAGATTGGGTGCTCAGAGGAAACTCCAACTCACAAAGCTTGAGGAGTTAAGGAACAATGCATATGAGAATTCTAGAATATATAAAGCCTAAACCAAAGCATTCCATGATAGATATATCAGAAAGAAAAGCTTTGAGGTTGGCCAGAAAGTATGGTTATTCAATTCAAGACTCAAATTGTTTCCATGTAAGCTCCAGTCAAGATGGGACGGGCCGTACAGAATTACTAAGGTTTACCCACATGGAGCAGTGGAACTTAACAACCCTAACAACAAAAAGCGATTTGTTGTGAATGGTCAGTGTTTAAATAATTCTATTGAAGTTGTGCTGACAGAGAGTGTCGTTGAAACAATTGATTTAACAGAACCGGCACCAGAGCCGGATGATTTTGATCCTGAGTATTGAGAAGCGGCAACGTCGAGCCAACGATGTTAAACATTGGTACTAAGTGATAAAGAGTAGCTTTTGATCTTAGTTTGTAGTTGTACAATAGTAGTTTAATTCGGTTTTTGTAAAATTTTAAGACTGAGTCCGAAATAGTTGTCATCGTTCGGAGGAGTATTTTTGTCCATGAAGCACCAAATTTCGACGAATCGAAGTCAATCGCCAAATTTAATTTTCAAATTTTGCTTTTCTCCTTTTTCTCTCCACCGAATCGACTCCCATTTGTTCCTAAAGCCAAATATCGATATTTCCTATCATTCCCAAGCGGCGGATCATCATATTAGTGAGCGATGTGTATAGATTCACGTGAAGAACTCAAAAAGTCTCTGGAATTCAATTTTGGGGAATTTGCTATTTCTCGTGATTCGGTAAGTTTTGATCCATTCTTTTGGTTTCAATTACTTAATATAACTATTCTAAACTAGTATTGACGAACGACACGATCAAAATCGTGTTTTAATCCATTTTAAAAAAGTTGGGTTTCCGGCTTCAGATACGGGTTGTATATCTAATTTTTGAGACGAGGTCTTGTTTAATCATCGTATTAGAATAATTTAGATATATTTTTGCATTTGATTCGGTGTCCGGACAGTTTTTGCTCATTTTTCGTAAAAATTCGAATTCTATAAGAATGACTCGCGTAAAAGAAATGAGGAAGGAGGCTGAGGGGGCATCTATGTCGGGGACAACAGTGCAAAGAGATAGATCATGGTCACCACCCCTAGAGAGTATGCGGCCTATACTCCGTAGTACTCGGGCGCCGAGACCGGTGTATGTTGCGTCGGATTTGTCAGATGAGGAGGTTGAGAGGCTGATTACACCGATGGAAGGCATTGAGGTAGATTTGAGATTTGGCAAGATGACAGTTCCACCTGCTGCACCAAGGGAACCATCACGACCCCGGGCACAGTCTTCAGTCCCTGATCCATCACCACTACCATATGAGTCGGAGACATCCGATGAGCAGACTACCGAGAGTGGTGATAGTGAGGATGGGCAGACAGAGCAGGAGGAAGAGTTAGAGGATGCTGAGCGCGGCGAGGTGCCATATCCTAAGCCGGTAGTTGATGATGACGTGGGTGATCTTGTTTCTTACAGATGGAAGCACTCCACGGTCTCCAAGGAGACACTGATGGACCGAGCTTTAGAGAAAGAGTTCCGACAAGAACGCAGTTTTTCTATTGCGCCACTTGAGTGGATAGAGCCAATACCACATTGGACCATATCTGTACTGAAGGAGCACAAATTATTGCCGATCCTAGCCCCAGCTACACCACATATTTGTACTGACATAATTAGTGAGTTCTGGGTTCATATGAGGCATTACAGCAGAGGGACTCGACTAGTGACTGGTACAGGGGTGGGAGTTTGAGATTACTCTCGAGAGTATTGCTACTGCATGGGGTATTCCACACGAGTGCCCTGCGGAGCTAGAGGAGCGGTTCCCATCTATACCAGACCGACTTCCGCCATTTTATGATATGGTGAGACTACAGACTGAGGGGTAGTGGGCAGAAAATAGGCGTAATGGGACCAAGAAGTCCAACTATCATCTGATGTTATGGCTCCGGGATGTGATAGTCCGGTCCAATGTGTTACCACATAGCCATCAGACCATATGTTACCCGTCATTTCTGGTGTTGCACTATGCTTTCGAGTTTGGTCACTGGTACTCTATTCCACACGCCCTTTGGTAGACTTTATTCCGGCATTATATTCATTTGTATTGAGAGAACAAGGTTGGGACTGCAAAGTTTCAGATGGTTCTTCCCTGCCTTGTCATGAAGTTGATATTTGATCAGGGATTACAGATGGATGTCGAGGATAAGTTTGTGTCGTTAGTTGCGTATGGCAAGGGAGCGTGGAATAAGGGGTGGTTCAAGAAGGGTCGAGAGACATTTGCTCGTCGGCGCAGGTTTACTGCCAGGTGCAAAGGAAGATGATGTGGAGATGCCACAGGCTGAGGATGAGATACATGAGGTGGGGAGCCACAAGCTGAGGAGGCTGTCATAGGAGATGATGCGCCACAGGCACCGGCTGGGGGTGCTGTTATGATGACTCAAACTCAGTATGACCAGTTGATTGGTCGTATTGAGGGATTAGAGCGCTCATTCAAAAAGAAGAGGCAGGCCTGACGGCGTGAGCACCATGAGATGATGGATAGGTGGGATATTATGATGCGACATATGGGAGTGACCGTTCCACCACCATAGCCACCTCCGGATGATGCTTTGTAGTTGTAGTTTAGTTTTTTTTATTATTATTTTGTTTTTAGGATTTTCTTGTTTTAGCTGTTTACAGTATAAATTAATCGTAGAGCCGAGAGTCAGTGTTCGATCTTTTATGACCGCTTTAATGATCATCTCTAACTGTTTGTGATATTTTTGCTTTTATATAAAATGATAATTTTTGACTGCTTTTACTGATATATGTGCCTCACTATATTTATTGCCTTGAGTATGTGTGATTTTATTTTTCCACTATGAGAACATGTGTGCGTTTAAGTTTGGGGGTGCGTTAGTTATTAGAAAGCGTGTCATGATTCTTGTTTTTAAAAATATATATATATATATTTTCCCTACCCTACGCCCAAGCGTAGGGTAATTCGTGGTTGGGCCAAAAATTTTGAGAAATTCTTCCCTATCTGGGATGTTTTGGCCTCATTTGTACTTATACTTGTATTTAGATTTGTTTAAGTTATTTTTAGGAATTTGTGTAGATTTTTTGTATAATTTTTAAAGTAATTCTAATATGACAAGGAGACTGTAAATAGAAGTTTTATTAGTTATTGCTTCTCTTTTCCTAGTCATTTAAGGGTTTTGAATCATTTTTCTCTTCTAATTCTACTTCATTCATCTATAAATACATTCATAGGGTAGATACAATTCATAATTCACAATTCTAAAAGAGTGAACATTAGATTGGGTATTCTTCTTCTATTATTTCTATTTCGAGGAGGGTTAGTATAGATAATGATAATGAAGATTATTCTAACCCGGAAAAGTTCATAGATGAGACAGAACCATATGTGGTCATGAAGAGCATGAATAATGAAGCTACGAGTCAGAAGGGAAGCCGAACCACACCAAAATTGTTTTTGCAGTATCAGTTGCAATTTGAGGAGATATTTTGTCTGGAAAGGATGAATCGAGTTTTAGTTGCACCCGGATGAAAAATCCTTAAGGAACGAGGATTGAAGAGTCTAGAAAAACTGGCTGGTGAAAAGGTGTATCCGGGCTTGGTCCAAAAATTCTATGAAAATATGATAGTTTTGGGACCGCCGGGATTTGAGGTGATAAGGGCTAAAGTGACTTAGTGGAGTGCTCATGTTGTGATTGGAAGAAGAAGTATTGCTAATGCATGGAATATACCAATTGGTACGCCGACAAACTTACATGGAATTTTGAAGGAGCATCTGGTAGTATAGCCACATAAGAATGAAGATATTGTGAGGGAATTCTGTGCAGTTTCAGATTCGGGGGATAAAGCATGTGAAAATTGGTGGTTGAAGTCGGATCTACTTTATTTGGATTATGTTGTTGCGACTCAACTTTGGCCTAATAATCGAACAAGTACAAGAGTTCACACGATGCTTCCAACTTTGTATGCCCTAACTCATGGGTATGAAGTGTGTGTTCCAACTTTGATTATGGCTGAGATGTCATATGCTCGAACAATTGTGAGTCAAGAATGGGCAGGGGCTGATAAATGTGACTATTATCTTCCATACCCGTTTTTACTATCAAAAATCATTGCAGAGCAATTGGGTGATAGAATGAAGAAATTGAATGAGATGTGGTGGATATTCATGAAAATATATCCGGAGGAAGATTTAGAGAAGTTGAAAGAAACTACAGATTGTCGGATTTGGTTGAAGAGTGCCGTGTTGAGTGATGAAGAAGAAGAAGCGGAATAGGATTTAGGGTTAAAAGTTTTAGGTTATTTTATTTGTAGACACGGTAGACCCTTAAGGCCACGTCTTTGTTTCTTTTATTTTTATTTTTATTATTTTAGGATTGTAGGCCCTTAAGGCCAAATCAGTTTTTTTTTATTAATATTTTTGTCATAAATAAAATAAAAATATATTTCTTTGATTCCTTGAAAACATGTGTCGATTTCAGGATGTTTATGATGAATTTATTTTCCATTGCTATGATTGGGTATGTGTGTTTTGTTAATGATATCTCCAGGTGATCTAATTCATGTTTGGGGGAGAGAATTTGTGTTTTGCTTTGGAATCCAGAATTGAGCTTCAAGGGTATCTATATTTGTTCTCCTATTTTATTTTTGACCATGGGGACATGGTCTGATTTAAGTTTGGGGGTAAGGGTATAGTATTGCAAGGAATAAAGATTTTTGAGAAAAAATAAAAAATAAATTTTTTTTTGGGAACAATTCTTTGTTTTTACGCATGAATATTTGGCATTTACAATTGATTAAGTTTGTGTATATGATGCATGAGTAGTATGTGATGTGATGTTCCCGCTCATGAGAATAATGATTAGATCAAGTTAGTAAAGTGATGTGGTTTTTCATGCGTGAGTGAATAAGTGAAATTGAAATTAAGAAAGACGACTTTGACCTATAAACACAAGCACAAATTCACTATAAGAAGTTGAAAAATAATTTTGCTGTAATTAAAGGGGAGAAGGGGAGTTGTTTTGGTTGAAATAGAGAAAATTGAAAAACAAATTGAGAAAATAAAATACAAAAAGCAGTTATTTGATCTGAGTAACCAGACTTTGGTATCACCAATATCAATGTTCGCGTTTAAAAGGGAAAAGACTGATGAGCATAAATCCCATGGAAGAAGCTCGGGCTCAGTTGGATGGGACTGAAAATCCTTGCTGGAAAGTCCTGAGACTTAGAAAGATAAAAAAGGATGAAAAGTAGAAAGTTGAAAAGTTACGTTCTAATGAAAAATGGCAAAATTTGATCAATGAAGTAGGAAAAAAGAAACTGAAATATTGTAGTTGAATGTTCACAGAATCACGGAAGGTTGTCTAGATTTTAAGTAGAAAGTAACAAAATCATTCACTTAAGTGGGGACCATTCATAGCACGAAGCTTGATATAATTATTATTTGGTAGTGAGTGAGAATATTTGCATTCATATTATCTTGTGTGTTGTATCATAGCTTATTTGAATTGTGTGTGTTAAATCATGAATGTGGAATTACAAAAGAAGTGAGATGTTTGTAGGTACCATCACTGGAAACCTTCACGAGACTTCACTCGTCCACTAGGGGTAACCTAGGGGTTTAAAAGGCTTGTTACACGTGCTAAGTGTAATCGTTGACCCTCACGAAAACAAAGGATTAGGTTAGATAGAATAAAAATCATCACAGATAGTTTTCTCTGAGTTTATTGCTAAGGGACAAACAATATGTAAGTTTGGGGGTCTGATAGGTGCTCAATATTGGTCATTTTCGACCTTATCTTGCGTTTGTTATGTCTTTACATTCCATTACTTGGTATTTTTATCTCGTTTGTGTGTATAAGCATGTTTCAGGAGCTTAATGAAGAAACAGAGCTAATATCGGTGAATTAACTGAGTTCGTGTTCGTTTCTATCTCGAGAAATGAATCAAGAGGTGCGCCAGAGCAAAGAAGAGCTACCGGAGGGCAAAATGGTCATTTCACGACATCATTATATCACCGGAAGGGCAAAAATATTATTTTCAGACATTATTACTTCACCGAAAAGCATCGGAAGTCAAAGGCGACCAGTCTAGCTCAAATATGAAAAAACGGGTTTTTACAGCAAAAATGAAATATACCCTACGTCATCAGAGAGAAAATGGGCAAATTGGACTCAACCTACGCTCCTAAGATACACTGTGGTTTCGGACCCTACACCCAAGCGTAGGTTAGGAGTGTAGGTCCCACATGTTGGTCATGTGATCCCTCGACATGCTGAAGTTGTTTCGGAGTTATTTTAAAATTTTCCAATTTTGTCCCTACTTCAATATTTCAAGTGATCGGTGATTCCAGACCTATACATACAGTCTTATACACATATTTACATACGATTTTAAGAGATTATTCATGTATTATGAAATTACAGAAAAGAGCAACCATTAGGGTTTCCCTCACTTGTTTATAAATATGAGAGGATTAGGGTTTAGAAGAGGGGGATGCTTTTATGATTAATTTTAGTTTTGTTTTGGAGATACACATTCATTCATAGATTTCTCTTCCATTGAAGAGAACCACCATTGAAGACCTAGAGATCCGGAGAAAAAGGCCATGAAGAGCGTTTCTACACCGACAATGCAGATTCTCTCAGCCATGATCAACTAATTTGGTATCTAGGGTTTTCTCGTAAAACCCTAGCCAAGTAATGTCGTTCTGATTTTATATTCAATTGTAGAGAGGGGAAGCTGTGACTATACTGTGATGATTGTGTTAGATGAGAGACCATTTTTATTCGTGATATAAGTTTATATATTTGAATTGATTCTTGTCTTAGACTTTTCGAATATATTTATCTTACACAATCACAATTATTCACTATAGGCTGGAACTTGGATGTTTAATCTGTGATTTTTTACACAATTGTGGTCATAAAACTCAAAACCCTAGGTTGACACAGGTCATGCCCTGACAAACTGATATAGACATGCCTTAGTTTATTTTCATGCTTTAATTTACTACTTTAATTTACTTTATGTTAGTAGCTGGCATGCACTAATCAGTTTAGTCTTGAGATGGGTTATCGCGATCTGGTTGAGAGTAATCCTTTTTGGGGTCAAACTGCTGGTGCGGTGCGACCTGATTCACAGTCAATGGATCGCCCTCATATAATTGAATTAGAATTTGGACTATGTTATACGGTTAGTGGTGGAGTGAGGAAACCCTAATTTTCTCTCCCTTTGAATCACAAACCAATTTACTTTGTTGTTTAGATTAATTTTAGACAATTCACAAAAATCAACTCTTTTTGAAAAACTATAATTCATGTTTTTTTATTATTAAAGTGAACAATCATCGTCTCTGTGGGATCGATATTTCCCTACTCAAGCAAAATTATACACAATTGATATGTGCGCTTGCAAAAGGGTAATACCTAAAGTGTCATTAAGGTGTTGTTTTTAACCACATATTTTGCACACACCTGACGCCCACCAGTGGGAGGGACATTTCTGATAATATTCTTCTGGCTCAAAAGCTATTTAGAGGTTATCACAAGAATAATTATCCTGCTAGAATGGCCCTGAAAGTGGATTTAAGGAAGGCTTATGATACTCTATCTTGGAACTTTCTGCTTGCTACATTGAAGGCTTTTAATGTCCATCCTGTCATGCTTGATTGGATTATGGTTTATGTTTCTTCTCCAAGATTTTCAGTGAATATCAATGGCAACCTACATGGGTACTTTCAAAGTGGTAGAGGGCTCAGACAAGGAGACCCTATGTCACCTTATCTCTTTGTAATGGGCATGGAGATTTTGACTGCAGAATTGAAAGGGGGAATTTTGCTTATCATTGGAGGTGTAGAGAGCAAGAATTAAGCAGTTTAATGTTTGCTGATGACTTGATTCTTTTTTCAGCGAGCAAGATGACAGTTGTTACTTGTTTGAAGGAAGTTTTGGATACTTTCAGTTTGTACTCAGGCTTATGTCCTAATAGTTTAAAGAGCATGATCTTTCTGGCAGGTGTTAAGGAGCCTATTGCTACCTATATAGTGCAACTGTTTTAGTTTCAAGTGGGGACTCTTCCTATGAAATATCTAGGGGTTCCCTTGATCACTTCAGGATTGAGAAAGCAAGCTTGTTCTATGTTGGTGGAAAAATTACTAAAATGGTTCAAAGTTGGTCTTCTAAATTCTTATCTTTTGGGGGTAGAATTCAACTTTTAAAGTCAGTCTCATTTGATATTCAAGTGTATTGGGCATCTCTTTTTATTCTTCCTTAAGGGTTTTTGGATGATATTACTAGTGTTTTAAGAAATTTTTTATGGACAGGCTCTGATTTGAATAAAGGGGGAGCTAAAGTAGTTTGGCATGATGTGCGTTATCCTTTGAATGAAGGGGGATTGGGTGTGAAGGATCTATGAAGTTGCTTTGATGAAACATCTATAGAAGCTATGTAATCCTAAAGTTAATTCTGTTTGGGGCAACTGGATTAAAATTCATGTTCTTAAAGATCAAAACTTATGGGAAGCCACAATTCCCCATGTTTTCTCTTGGACTTGGAGGAAGGTGTTGTCTCTTAGACATAAATTTAAAGATCATTTAAGATATATGGTTGGCAATGGTAGAAGTATTTCCCTCTGGTTTGATAAGTGGTTACCTGATGGACCTTTTAGGTTGGGACTCTCTGATGCTTTCATGGACAACTCTGAGGTAGGAAGGCATGCTAAAGTGAGTTGTATTATTCAAGGCTCTCTTTAGAGTTATCCTCCCTCTTTGAGTTGGTTGGAGTAGAGAATTCCTCAAGGATTATTCCCATGTTCTGAGATAGAGGATGGAGTAGTGTGGCTTCCTTCTAAAAAGAATTTTATTATAAAGTCTGCTTGGGAGGAAAGGAGTGGTGCCTTGGCGAGAAGCTATCTGGTTCAAGCATTAAATTCCAAAGCATGGCTTCTTGCTCTTGTTAGTGGTGTTGAACAGAATATGTACTAAGCACTTCCTCTTATCCATTGGATTAATTTAGCAGGCCAATTATAGCTTCTATCATTCTATGTTGGAAGATAGAGATCACTTGGTTTTTTCCTGCAGTTTCTCCAAACAAATGTGGCACTCTGTTAAGATGAAATGGTATATAAGCTGGCCAGAAGGGGATTGGGAAGAGGTGTGGCAATGGGTTTGCTCTTCTTTGCAAAAGAAGGATTTCTCAACTCTTGTGAACAAGCTCCTATTTGTTACTACTGTGTATTTTCTATGGTTGAAAAGAAATGTTAGAGTGTTTCAACAAGAATACAAAATTGAGGAGGAGGTCCAAGCTCAAATTATTTCTACAGTATGTTATGCCCTTTTCTCTATCACTGGCTATCAAGATAATCCTATGAATAGGGTTTTGATTCAAGGGTTTGATCTTCTATATTCTGTTTTAAAATGAGTTTTGTTGTTTCTGCTATAATCTGGTCTTTGAGTGTTGGAATGTGGTTATGTTTCTGGTTGGTTTTTAGAGGTAGTACTAGGCTACTGCTTGGTCTGATGCATGGTTGTGTGTTTAAGATTGGTTTTAAAGAAGACAGAAGTGGTAGTGTAGTGATGGGCCTGGTTGTATGGGTTGTTGGGTTAACTACAGTTTGGATGTGCCAGGATTTTCAATTTTTTTCTTCAGAGTGGCTTTATTAGGCTCTTTCTTTGGTGACTTTTTGATTTTCACATATGTGAGTGTAATGCCTAGGGTATGCCCTAGTGTAATTTGTATGGCCTTTGTGCCTTTATTTTTTTAAAATTATATATTAAATCTGACCTTTCAAAAAAAAAATGTTGCTGCCAAACAAGTCCCTCTAAAGTTTTTCATGAATTGTTTTTCGTTATGGACGTATTATATTAAATTTTTAGACTTTTTGGCATAGTAAAATACGTCCCATAGTGGCAATTTCTTAGACTATCACTAATAATACAACCTTTAGTGACATGTTTTTCAGATTGTCACTAACAATAGCCCTTTAGTGACAGTTGTTTTAGACCGTCACTAATAATACCACCTGTAGTGACAGTTTTATTTGACCGTCACTAATAATAGTCTCTTTAGTGATAGTTTTTATAGACCGTCACTAATAATAGCCCTTTAGTGACAATTATTTTAGACCGTCACTAATAGTAGCCCTTTAGTGACAATTTTTTAGACCGTCACTAATGGACTGTCCCTAAAAGCCCGAATTCTTGTAGTGAGAGCTAAACCAACCCGTGTGCATGCATCTATCCTAGGTCGTTCTGTTGTCTCACATGACACTCATGCCAATCCGAGACCCCTAAAACCCCACTAACCCCCTACCATGCTCAAGCAAGCAAACATAAAGCAAGTTAAAAGTATCAAGCATAAATCACATGGCACGTTGCCAACAAATACAATGGCACATACAAGAAGATATATGTACACACATATATATATAGTTAGACAACACGAGGCTTCAAGGTACCACCAAAACTCTCGCACTATACTCCAACTCTAATGGCTTAAGTCACACATGAAATCGCACATCGAGCATTTACAACTCAAACTTCTACCTAACAACCCCATACCCCCAATTTACCACCTAGACATCGAAAGGAGTCCTAGATCATCTCTAGGGTCAAAGTGAAGAAAATCACCTAACTCCCATACGAGCGTAATCACAACTCACTAACAAGAAGCGACGACTAACCAAAGCCCGTCAAAGGTCACTAAAGGACTCAACCTCAAAGAAATAATTTTTCTTATCTCACCCAAGGATAAAATAGTCATTTTGTACATAGGAGAAATCATCGGAACAACCGGAGTTCAATTTGGAACTGAGAAATAAAAATCAAAGTTATGAAGTCGGCATCCGAAAATATAACATTTAGGGTTTAATTTGTAAAACACTTGTTTAGACTCATCCTAAGGGTAAAATAGTCATTTGATCCCTAAGGATAGTCATAAAATTGTCGGGAGTTGCAAAAGAAGTGAAAGCAATTATGCGGCACTTTAAACGGACCCTTATTATGTCTCATGTTTTCCCAAGGATAAAAAGGTTATTTTAGTAGACAAAATGTAATTTCAAAGTGGAAGTACTTAATTTAGGCTTAGGACAAGCCATAGAAACAAACGGAATCAAATTCGGAGCAACGAGGCAAGAGTTACAATTTTTTGAAAATTGGATGCCGCAAAAAAAAATCCAACCAAAGCTGAGGCTGGGAAAGATGTCGACCCAATGCTCTCAAATTTGAATAGTGCTAAGGTTGAATGCTCTTGAATTTGAATAGTTCTAAGGCTAGGCGAGATGTCGCCCCACCAGCTTCGAATTTTAATAGTAATTTCATAAAAAATGTGTTTTTCATAACAGGCCTCTGTTTCTGACACCTCTGGTCCCGAAAATGTGTTTTAACTTTTCGGATTTCAAAATTAGTTAGAGGGGCCCTAGGGTGAGAGAAAACGTAACACTTAGTAAAACCAAGAATTTTAAGGTTTGTAAAACTTTAAAAAAGACTTGGAATTTGATTAAAAAGAACCCAAATCGTAATGAGTACCTCAACTTATATACAATGAGTTTATAAAACACGTTTTAGTTCAAAAATACCGATGGAATGAGAGCGAAAAAAGAATGGATTCGAAACCAACAACACCCCAAATGAAAATAAAACGGTAAGCTATCGAACTGGATTCAACCTATAAATTAACAAATCCACCTCCAGCACCTAAAAAAGGGTACGCCAACCACCTCATGAACATCCTACAACACCCGAACACTAAGGGCCTATGGGGTCGTTGCCACATAATCATCTCAGTTTAACAAGGCATCATCTAACTTATCCAAGAATTGAGCCCACGGTTGAACCTATCTTTCTATGCCACTTTACTTAGCTACACATATCCACATAACACCGCATTTTTTTCACAAGCACGAATTAAGAATTCATTTATAATATTCACTAAAAATCAAGGCAAACAGGACATGACATTTTATTCATTTTAATTATATTCCAATTCCATTTCATTCTTTTCCATAAACCACAAAGTGAAATAACAAGAGTATATTCAAGCATGTTTCACAATCATATCGAGGAATTTCATAACCATTACACGTTTTCACCATTTCCTCATGCCATGTATGCCAATGCAAGCCCTAACCGCTAAGCGGATATAATGTCGCCATAAGAATAACAACCACACGGAATATGCCGTGGAAAAACCAATGTTCATAACTAAGTTCTCACACACCCCCTATTTGACGGACTTCTAATCTGCAGGTCGCGAGAGACACCCCCTGACCAGTTATTACGACTATCCAAAAAGGTTCACTCACATAAGGTTTATGAATGAGGCATGAAAGCTACACCAAGTATATGCATGCACATGGTGTCCATATGTACCCAATGAGCCTCAAAGTGAACCATCTATCAACAATGCATGCTTTTGAATGCTTCTATGCAATAAGTTCCTAATTTATCCATATAAAAGTAACTCCAACACATTAAGCATGCTTTTTACCATTTTAGGACAATGAATATCAAAAGTTCAATCTCATGAACAATTAAATGTTCTAAATAATCAATTTTCTCATAATCCGAAATCAAAGGGGTTACTAAGATACGTCTAAGGTCAAACTTCCAAGTCCACAACTAATCACCCCTAGACACGTATAGGGTTACCTAATCCAACTCATCCTTATAACTAACCTATTTATATTTCTAAGGCAATTACAATTCCTTCTTACACACTTACAAATATAGGCATGTATATTTATTTACACTTATATGTATATATATACTAGTATACCTTCAAGTTCAAAATCATCCAAGTCACAACACACATATCCTCTATTCAACTCAAGTAAGCTTGTAATTACACATATAAGCACTCTTTTAAGTTCTCAAGGAAACTCCTATATCATGCTTCATTTCTAATTCACATAATCAAATTTAAATCATGTTTTCAACTCAACAATTTACACATAACACATAAACATATAAACATACGTAGGGTTTTAGAAACCCTAGGATAATTTCACACCTCTACGAAACCAAAGGATTAGAGATTAGAAGAGGAGAATTTCACACCCCTACGAAACCAAAGGATTATAGATTAGAAGAGTCCCCTACCTTAAAAGCTAACTCCAAAGAAAAAAATAACAAGCAAGCCCAAGAATCTCTAGCTCCCTCCAACACCAATTCAAAGGAAACCAATCGGTAGAAACACTCTAGTTGGTGTCCTAGACAAGGATCAAAAATCAATTTAAGCAAAATCCAAAGAACAAGTGATAATTTCAAGAAATTAAAGGACTAGGGTTTCAAAAGAGATGAGGCTCAAATTCACAAGAGAACTTACCAATCAACCACTAAAACGTAGACAATGAATCAAGGATCAACTTTGTGGTTCAACACTTTAACAAATTCAAAAGAGAATGGCTGAAGAAATTGGAACAAAGTTAGAGAGATGGAGAGCCAAGAGTGGCCGGTTCTAGAAAGATATAAGTGAGAGTGATATGTTTTAGCCTTGCAATGAGAAATGAATGAACCATATAAGTTTGTAATTTCCTTCCCAACTAACCTCCTCTAATCCAATGGCTACAATTGAAGATGGGAGAAAAAAAATGAGGTGGAGGGCTAGGATTGAGTCTTACAAGAAGACTAAAAAATCTCTAGAATTCTGTATATTTCCCACTAACAAGGGTGATGATTTATTCTTGAAAAATGGAGGGTTGTGATCCAAACACATCACCAAGCTTTAGAATTCTCCACTAAAAAATCCTCCAAATAAACCCTTAATATCCAAGAGTTGAGAAAAGAGATGAAGAAAAAAGAATGAGATCAAGGACCAAGATTGTACCAACTCACGCCTATATATATACAACACCAATTGTTCAAAGTCTTCCACTTTCAATGGTTAGGATCAATGCTTGCTAATGTGGATGGTTGAGATTGAAGGAGAAAGGAAGACACACACACACACACACACACAAACATATATATATATATATATATATATATATATATATATATATATATATATACTAAGTCTCCATAATTTCCCACAATGGAGGGCTAGGATCAAAAGTGGGTTAGAATAAGGGGTTAAGATTGTTCCGACAATGCTCTCTACATATATCTAGCTACTTCCCAAATAACCAAGTCTTGCAATGATAATTACTAGATTGCCAATCACAATGCTAGTAGGAACCAACACTTGAAAACATTTCTAAGAAAATCCACTAACCAAAGCTTCACTAACAAAATTTGCATGCTACTATCAAAAATGCCCCTATGTGTAAAACTTTCGAAACCAATTTCTAAATTCATTATTTTAAATATAAAGGGGATCAAAATTTTTGGATTCGAAATCAAACACCCCCGGGACCTATTTCTACCATACGCTTTTTATGCGTGTCCCGGGTTTTCAGATAGTTCAAAAGCTCATTTTTAAATAAAACGATTCTGAATATAATTTTCAAAAACCTCTATAAAATAAATTTTATTGAAAAACATTATTAAAAATAAAATTAAACACTTTCGGGTCTAAACCCGACCATCTGACCCACCAGGTATGTCTCGGGTCCACCAAAACTCCAAAAACTAAAAATACATGGAATAAATCCAAAAAAAGGAAAATAAAGAAAAATAACCACACATAGGTACATAAACAAGTAAGGCATGCATCAATTTAAATACGAAATAAAATAAAAATACAGAACGCTACAAGGGTGTGTCCCGAGCCCGCCGAAGCACTAAAACGTGAAACGTCGCAACGAACTCCCGTAGCTGGCAACGAAAATCCATGAAGTCATCCCGCCAAGTCCGAAACATAGAACGCAAAAAAATTACACGTAAAAAGTACCAAGAATAAGCAAGACGTCATGACCAAGTGACGTCAGAACCTGAAAATAAACCGGGAAGGATAACGAAAAAAGGAAAAGTAACACGAGGTGTTACAATACATGTACATATATATATAGCAGAACATATATATATATATATATATACAGATAATTGTACTCTCACCTAAGGTCCAAGCAAGGCGAACCTCCTATAAACTAACCACAGTAACGCACATATACACAACCGTGCCTCCGACACAAAAACTCTCAAGTCCGGTGGTATAACCACCCCAACATCCAACTACGTACATCCAATCCAGAGAACGACCCTTAGCCTGACCCTGAATCGGATAGGGTAACACACATGGCCATCGACATACTCTACACACAACACACGTTCCGAGAATACCTCACCTTTGTGCCCAAGCACGCTAAGTAGGGACAATCATGTCCAAACTTTTTTTATGTTGTTGGAATTGTAGATATTCATTAAAGTTTGTCTATGTAGATTTGAATCATTTCATAATTGATTTCAATTGAATGTAATTTTAAATTATTTAATTTTTTTTTGTCTTAGGAGTTATTACGAGTAAATCAATTGGATTATTAATTTTTTAAAAGGAATTGGATTATTAATTGTTGCCTATATATACCGTAAAATTATGTTAATTTACTTATTTTTTTATTGTTCTTAAAAAAATGATTTAATGAGACGGTTTGGGGCAGTTTTTGGGATATAGGGATGATTTGGCGAGTTATGGGGGTAAAGATGAAATTTTTAAATAATTTTAGGGTGTTTGCAAATGATAAAAACTTTCACAATTTTGATTATAAGGATTGATCAAACTGTTCCCATGCCCATCCCTACATATACGTTATATCGCTCACACAATAAGCTGGCTTTGTTGTGCTCAAAGTATCCTCTTTATAATTTGTGAAAAAAAATTTCATTTAAGATTTATTTATCGAAAACAAAGGGACGATTTTTACGATTCTTTTCTTCATACCCAACTTATTTTCTTAAATGAAAGAGAGTCAAGGTCCATTTGGGTGCGCGGATTTGGAATTGGAATGTCATGATATCTCAATTCCACAAATACAATTCCAAATACATTGTTTGGATGTGTCTTGGAATTCAAGTGTAATTGGAATTCAATATCAAAGTCAATACAATTTAAATGTAAAAGGTCATAACTTTAAAATTAAAATAGATAATATAGATAAATATATATATATACACACATGTGTATCCATGTGTATCCATGTGTATCCATGTGTGTATATACATGTATATGTGTATATATATACATGTATGTATGTGAATGTGTATATATGCGTGAATTTATATGTATGTGTTTATGTATATTGTTGGCCACATATTGACACCTAGAGGGTAGGAGAATAGAGTCAATTACAAACTTTGAGTCTTTTTCGGTTTGATTTTGTTTTAACAAAAGTAATCTTTGTAGAGCTTTAGTCAAACACTTAGTTAGATATATGATCCTTAAGTAACTACCTCATTTCATACTTTTAATCATGAACAATGAATTGTATTACCAAATATATATGTAATGGATTCAAGAATGAGCACTAGTTCAAGCATTCAAGTATTCATTTCAACTAAATATGTATAAGAACTTTTCTCACATATGTAAAGAAATAATGCAAAGTGTTATTTGTCATAAAGAATACTTTGAAAAGTTTATGAAAAGTAATTAAACATTTTGTGCATATAAACTCTTAAAAAGTATGACATCTTCAATATGCATTGTATCAAACACTTGGAGTGCATATGAACATTTTATGCTTAGGTGTGTTGAATATGAATTTTATCAAACACTTGGTGTGCACATGGATTATATCTAAATGAGATGGTAGTCTAAGCTATAATCCAATCCTGTTCACATTTCAATTCATTTCAACTATGCATTTTCCTAACCTCTTCATTGATACATAAACACAAGCAATTTCATAGCATTGATATATATAAAGCTCAAGATTATAAATGGAAATTGCTTTTAAAGTAAAGAGATAAGGGTTAGAGAAAATGCACACCAAAGACACCGAGATTTTTACATGGTTCAACCAAATCTTTGGTCTACTCCATGCCTTAAGATAACCTCCCAAGGATTTCGCTATCGTGTTTTTCTTACGGGGGTAAAAAGCAATCCCTCACATCTCCTTCTTTTCGGGTGAATGAGCAAACCCATACATGTTCCTTTTTGCGGGTGAAGAGTCAACCTTGTTCACTCTTACAGGTCGAGAGCCAACCTGATCCTCTTTTTTAAAGGTAGAGAAAAACCTTTACAAAGCTTTAACAAGCCCATCGCATGCCAAGACAACTTCTTGGACTTTCACTCACAAAGAATAAGAATGGAATTTGAGTGTACACCATTTTCTCTCAATAGATAGATATGGAAATTCAAAGCTCACTTCCTCACATACTTAGAGTCATAAATGAAATACTCAATTGAAAATTTCAACTCAAGTATGAAAAATAAATCACAAGTGGATGATATGAATGATGCTCATGGTGATTCCTATAGAAGAGATTTCTACCCAACAATAATTTCAACCATTATGCTCAAAGTGGTAGATTTTCACTCATACTCTTCTCTCCCTCTTCTCTTCACCATTTTTGGCTCATATAAGGCAAATATATAGCATAGGAACACAATATAGCCGTTTGGGGGTGTTTTGGGAAGTTTTGGAACACTTTGGATCATAAACTAGTCGTTAGAATTCAAATTCCAAATGAGGCAGTCGACGGGGTGTTTTGGGGCAGTCGACTGGGTCTTCCAAAAATTCATTCCAAAATTTATTTTTAGCTCTCTGACTTAGCCAGTAGACTGGCCTTATTAGCCCAGTCGACTGGGTCAACAGGAAGTCGACTGGGTGGTTACCCAGTCGATGGGGCTGTTCAGCCCAGTTTCGACATAGTTCACTCGTTTAGTCATAATTGGAGCTCCGTAACTCGGATGAAGGCGTTCTTTAGCATTTTGGAAATAAGACTTCAAGATCTTGATTTTAGGATTTTGAATCACTCCATTTGACCCATTGTTTAGTACGATATGATCGTTTGAATGTGATGCTTCATTTCAAACTTCTAACCCACATTATGATTTTTTCGTGAAATCTTTTGGCATTTTTCCAAAATGACTTAGACACACTCCTAGGATGTCTTAGAAACTTATTAAGGTCCTTGACATTTCTAAAGTCAATATTGAGATCATAAAATATTTTTCCAATTTAAACAAATTCTTAATATTAGACAAAAGTTTTTCATGGTTTAACAATTTTGTTCAAAGCTTTAATATGCATCTAGAATCCATTTCAAGTGATATGAGTTAAGTTAATGATTCTAGGACAACATCTTTGTTGAGTTCTTCCATAGCTTATGAAAGCTTGAACTAACTCAACTTTAGCAAAAACTAAATGATGTTCATAGTCTAATGTTAATGATGCAATGACTCATGAATGATATGCATGATCCTATATGCTATATGGTCAAGAGTTGAGCTTTCAAATAAGTTATTTCAAAAATAACTTTACATTTAATCTAGAACTCACCCAAGACTATTTTACTCATTTCTTTGATCTTCAATTTCTTTAAGCTTTGGGTTGATGTTTCCATCCTTGTCTCCAATATCTTTTGAGCTCTAAGCACATTTGCTTGATCTTCTCATGGATCCACTACCTCTCTTGAGTTTATCTTGAATCAATAACCTATTAAGTATAACTCAAGTATACATTAAATTCACCACATTCAATGATTTGTTATCATCAAAATGTCATGTTTACCCATGGTGAAAAATCTTGGGTCAACATATATATATGTGTGTGTGGCTATATATATATATATATTTGTGTAGGTGTATTCATATTTGTATATATATATGTGTTTATGAGTTCATATATATATGCATACGTATATATAAATGTATATATATGTTTCTATATATAAGCGTGTTTATATATATTTGTATATATATATATATATAGGTGTGTGTGTGTATATACAGGCGTATGTATATAGATATTTATGTATATGTATGTATTTTGGTGGTTGTGAAAAAATTGTTGTTAGAGAGATAATATTTAGTGGGTCAAGGTTTGGAGAAGATATTGAATTGGAAATCACAACTTCTCCTTGTGGAATTCAAGTTGGTCCAATTTCATGATCTCAAACAAACCCTTAGTGGGATTGGCAATCCTCCAGATTTTATACTTATAGAAATACTATCATGGGTCGCAATCACCGTATCAGTTGATAACGGTGAATAGGCATCAGCCGAATTTCGTAGTAAGTAACACTATCATCACCTTCTAAAAATGATACAACAACCGATACTGTCAATATAACCCTGTTATTTCTTTTTCACATGTCATTTATTCTATTGGTAAGAAACACACCCACCCACCCAAAATCTTAAACTTTCATTTGACCCAAAATCTTAAACTTTCATCTGAAAAAGCTAGAAAATATACCTCTACTAAAACTGTTCTACTTCTTTTCACATATCATTTGGTCCCAAGAAATTGTTTTCAGTATTCGAGATAACAAGGTAAGCACAATAATAGACAAGAAAAACGAGAAAAAAGTACTTCAGCAGGCAACAGATCAAAGATTACATCAGAAAAGTTCAACACGACAAGTGTTGTTGGCTCTTTGTAACGTCAGTAGTTTATTGCAAAACTTTGTAACCTTCTACTTTCTTCGAGCCACCTCCGGGTGCATCTTCAATTTCTTCAAAACTTTGGCATTCTTCAAGAAATACTCCAACATTTTCATCTCCTCTCTCAACCCTTGAAAATACCTAATTTCAATCGCCTTGAGATGAAATCCCAAACAATTAGGCACGATCTCGCCTGGATAAGAATTGCCCGGATTACATTCCCTAGCTTCAGCATTGGAAAGCCCCTAACAAGGAAAAAATATTACACAATTTTTATCAAATATCAGCTAACTGATCAAGATTTTTTTTCCTTGAGAAAATAAAACCAACAAGAGTTTCGGCTCTGTTTGTTTGGGTGTAGAATATTTTCTGGTGTTTGGTTGTTGGAAAATATTTTATAACAATGCTCTAGGTTTTATAAGAGAAAGTTTTAGAATATTTGTAAGACCTTTCTCCAAAAATCGAGCAAAAACCATTTCTGATTAGAAAAACTGAAATTATTTTATATGATATAAAAAGTATTTTAAGTCCAAATATACAGAGCTGAAAAGGTGAAAAAACAAAGTAGTCATTTACCCGAAAGATGAGAGTTTCGAGTTGTTGCGAAGCTCCAAGTAAATCTATTAGAAATTCCCACTTTACGATATTCCCAAGCTCCACATATGTCAAGCATCGAAACATTGGTAGTCGATATGAGGATGCTCTAAGAAACTAATGCAAAACAAAGTATACGACAATAAATACTTATGAGAAGTAATATTAGGCACTGAAGAGAAACAACAAACGATATATATAAAAGATATGTATTAGTATACATTAACTGATCACAGAGTTAATCAAGCTTACCTCTATTGAATCAGTACGAGATAGATAAAGCAACTGAACTCCCGATATTCCTTCAAAAAATTCTGCTAGAGAAAATTCTACATAAGACTTGTCATCAGCACCTCCCACCAGCGCCAAATCAATTTCAGCCTTAGCAAGAGAATTTAAGGTAGTTATGGAATATCCTTTCGCTAAAAAGCCATCGTATTTAAGGTGTTGAAGTTGTGGAGCATTAAGCAAAATCTTGTACTTATAATCATACCAACACTCCGTCCCATCATATATCATCAAATTCTTGAGAGTCGGTGCGGAGATATTAAGAACACTGGTGTCAATCCAATTGTATTCAATGAGAGACAAGTCCTCGAGGATAGGACAGTGAGATAAGAGCCTCGTAATTGTGTCATCGTTGGGAAATTTACTGTGAGTAAGATGGAGGATTTTAAGGCTCGGTAGAGAAACGAAAGTAGGAACATTGATAATAAAAAATATATATATCCAACTTTAGTACCACAATAGTTGCAGAGGTGAAAAGGTCATTAGGAAGCTCAATGTGTTCATTGTGGTTGTGGAGTAAAAGATCAAGTTCTACAACATTACGCAATAATGCCGTTGAAACAAAACAAATGCTTTAAGATGTGAAACCTCATATATTTCACTGCAACTCAGACGGAATTTAAGCAAATCCGATACATTATGTATCCGATACATTAAAAAACACAAAATATTAAAGAGGAGGCTCCTCTTTTTAAAAGGAGGGAAAGCTTCAGCGCTAAACCCCAATTAGCGAACATGGACACCACATTTCAAAATTGATTTCAACGCTGGAATTGTGTTCCATCTCTCTCTTATTGACAATTTGAAATTGAAAATAATAGGATGGGTTTTGTATCGTCGTGTCTGCTCAACCAGGACGAGGAATTCAGGCAAATCCTTGGTTCTGGATTGGGTCACCAAATTGTCTCCCTCGCCTATAAAACACTTATTTCACACCTATGAAGAATACCCCCAAATATTATCCTACATCAAGGAGGCAACAAAGGTTCAAATCCTTACATTTGGTCCCCATATCAAGAAATTTTTTTAGACTGAATTTGGTGAAAACTAGTATATACAAATCCCCACTTGTCTATCAACTCGCTTTGCAGCTGAGAAGATCCGACTCTATAACAAATATAACCCAGAAACAAGCCTGACTGCTAAACAAAACAGCCAACAATAATATATCTCCATGCTATGTACTCTTATATATTACAATATATTACAATATTGGAATGTGAAAGTCTTAAATGGGCAAGAAATTCCCACTTGCATGCACTTGCCTTCAATTTGCTCCCAAATGCACAACCCTCCCACTATCTCTCTATAGATATTTGTCTCTACTACTCCAGATTACAGTACAACATTAAGGGGGAGTACATATATTTTCAGTGCAGAATCTGAACAGTGAATCGATTCTATATGTTGTATCTACAATTACACAACATTGTTGCATGAAATTCCTAAACTCATAGCATTAGCCCTAGATCTGTACTTAATTTATAGGTTACTGCTACAGGGAAATTTTAGAACAATTTATGCATCAATCATGTAAATAAAACTGAACAAACTTTGAAGGATTCCTAGCATTACTTTGTCTGCTATATATATAGTTAATTTCTAGGTTTAACAACCCAAATACATAATAGATCTCCATCACCTAAATCCAGAGTGAATAAATCAATTACCATGGAACAAACACCCTTCAATTATCACAAAGTGAACAAAATACTCCCCTCAACTATAATTTTGAACAAACTAGACCTACATATTTCAAAAACTAACACAGAGCCCCTTCTGATGTCAACTATGCAAGCAATATATTATATTATTCGAAAAATATCCTTCATTATAATTATATTATAACCATTGTATTCATGGTTCGCCGTAACGGTAACGGTTACTGTAACGGTAACGGTATCGGTGTAACGATAACCGGTCCGTAACGGGACTCGGTTATCGCAATCGTGAATTTTTTAAAATCTATGCATGGTTCGCCGTAACGTCCGTAACGGTAACGGTATCGGTATAACGGACGCGAGTCCGTAACGGACCGTTACGGCGAACCATGATTGTATTATAGAAATTCCTTCTATAACCCCAAAATGAGATTAAATATATTTTATAAAAATCAATAATAAAAGTAATATTGTACAGCTTGCCTGTCTAGGAGGCAGGTCTGATCGGATGGTGTGGTGTCATTCTATTATTGGAGGATTTTCGGTGTCCTCTTTCTTTAGGATGTCTCTTCAGTTGTTGCGTTTAGTTTTTCCTTGGAAAGAGATTTGGCGTTCTGGTGTCCCTCCCAGAGTCACCTTTTTTGCATGATCGGCGGTTTGGGGCAAAATTCTAACCTTAGCCAACCTTCAGCGCCGCAACTTCGTTGTGGTCAATAGGAGTTTCATGTGTAACAATGACGTGAAATCCGTTGACCATCTTCTCCTTCATTGTCCGGTAACGTATGATTGTTGGTGTTTGGTTTTCGGTTTGTTTGGCATTTTTTGGGTGATGCTGGCTTCGGTCCGTGAGGGTCTTGATGGTTGGTGGGATTGCTTTGCGGGGTTGCGGGTCCATTCTTTCTTGAGAGTGACGTCTTTGTGTCTTTAGTGGGTCATTTGGCTCGAACGTAACAAAAGGTGTTTTGAGGGAGTGGAGTCCCCGATTGGTTTCTTTAGGGATTGTTTCATTTTCTTTTTGTTTTATTAGGTGAAAGGTAGATTTTGTTTTGCTATAGAGGAAAATATTGTTTTTTTGGGCTGGCTTAGTTCTTAGAGCATTGTTTTGTATTCTTGGGATGCACTTCCCTTTTGAATGTCTTTTATAATATAATTATTTATCAAAAGAAAAAAAAAAGTAATAGATAAAATTTAAGAAAAAATCGTATTAGTACTGTACAATAAAAATTTTATTACTATTTTGCTATCATATAACATTTTACCATTATAACTATACTTTGGTTTGATTTAATCTATATGAATATATTTTACTATATATAAACGAAAAAATAAAACGAAAAATCTAATACATAATATATTATCTTGAATATACAATATTTTGTTCCTTTTGTTTAGATTAAATAATAACATTTTTTATTTGTTATGTATCTATGTGTGTTGTATCAGGATATTTTTTGTCTATTATATTATATATATATATATATATTTTACTCCCACTTTAGTATGTATATTAGAAATTTTTGTTTTCAAGAAAATAAATTATGAAACAATTAAAAGCTACTACATACTCTCTCTATCCCAAATTATAAATCCCTTTTGGGGAATCCAACTTTTTAAGATGATAACTTTTATTTGTGTGATAGTGAATGAAAAATTAATTTTATCATTGATCTCACCAAGTGATGTGATGTTTATAGTTCAAATATTTTATAACTTGAATGATTGAAGTATAAATTGGTATATTATTGACCAAATAAAGTGGCACTTTATTTATTTTTGGATGGATTGAATAGTGAATGTGAACACTTAAATTGGGACGGAGGGAGTACAAAATTGGAGACATATATAAGACAAATAATTTAGGAAAATAATTATTTGATCAATCATTAAAAAAATAATAACGATTTGATAAAAATGTTTTAATTTAACCACTTGATACATTTAATTGTTTCTTGTTAAATGATTAAAAAATAAAGAAAAATCATCTTCTTGTAACTAGTTCTTCTCTTAAATTTTATTTGTTACTATTATTGTTATTACTGGTAATTGCTACAAAATATATTTAATCTCATTTTGGGATTATAATTTTTTTTATTTATATTACATTGAATATAATAAAGTTATAATGAAGGGTATTTTGGGATTTATTCAAAATATGACATGGATATTCAATATTCCAGGGGTAATGTGCTCATTTTATAAAGGGCTATTAACATTTAAAAAAAAAAAAAAAACCTGGTTTCAGATTTTTATCTAAAGGTGCTACATGACTCCTCCATTTCCATAGGCCTCCTTTTTTTGTAGCAAACGGACTTAGTTTCAGGGCAAAAAAATATTAAAACATTTGTCGTTTTGAGTTAGAAACGGGGTCTATGAAAGTGGAGGGGGTTTTGTGTTGATAGTCATTCTTTAAATATGTAGTACTTATTTGGTCACTTTTATAGTTGAAGGGATAATATGTTCACTTTGTAATAATTGAGGGGTGTTTGTTGCACTTTGCCTTTTATTTATATACATATCTTTCTAATGATATACCTTTATGGCTATTTTAAAAATTGCAATAGGTGTCCCACTAATTAAAGTGTAAGGGCCCTCTATTAGACCTGTCAATGGATCAGATTTTGACCGGAATCTGATCCAAATCCGATCCGATTAGCCGGATATGGATTGAAAATAAAATCCGATAACCCGATTAGGATCCGAATCCGATTTCTTAACAAATTGGATTTGGATTTATGTCATCTGATCTGATAATAACCCGATCCGATATAAAATATATTTATATATATATATATATATAAATATATATTTGATATTTTTATGTGTATATATTTAATATTATACATGTATATAAATGTCAGTTGTTAATTATTTTATTATTTATTAATAATGATTAATCATAAATACAATTATTAAAAGTGTGAATAATTTAGTGTTTCAGTATTTATTGATTTTTGTATTTTTTTAATTAAATATTCGAATCAGATATTCTAGAATGAAGAAATTCGAATATGAATTAACTAAGTGAAAATTTATCGAATTATCGGATTCAGATCGCGGATCAGGAGTTTTTGTCATCTTTATCAATAGACATGTCAATAATCCAATTCCGATCCGAATCCGATATTAACCGGATATGGATTGAAAATAAAATTCGATAACCCGATTAGGATCCGAATCCGATAATCCGATTTCTTAACAAATTGGATTTGGATTTAACTGATCCGATCCGAATCCGATCCATTGACGGGTCTACCCTCTATTATCTTTCTTCATTTATTATCTCATAGATACAAATAAAAAATTACAATCAAAGGGTACAAATATGTTTTTATATAAAAAAATGGGTTATTAACGTAAAAAGCTCCCTGGTTTTAGATTTTTAACAAATACCCCCTTAAAGTGTCGGGTTGCCTTATTCATTTTGAAAATCTTTCACATACCCTTTTTCGTCCCAAAATAACATAGTTTTATGGGGAAAAAACATTAAAATACTGAGTCGGAAAAGGAGGTCTATGAAATATCTTAAAAAATGGAGGGGGACAATACGTCAGGGGGCATTTATTAAAAGTCATAAACCAGGGGTGTAGACCAAAGGAAAAACATGCAAATATTATAATGCCTCTCTGCACAAGAACTCCTTCACGCGACCATAATGATGCCATATGCATGCGTATGACAATGACTCATAACCACAACACCCAAGCCATGAACAAAATAAATAAAAAATGTAAATATTTAGGGTGGGTTTGGAAACTGGTGTTTCCGTTTTCGTTCTTGTTTTTTCACTGTTCACAGGAATAAAAACACGTTTGGGAACCTTTGATGGTTTTTGTTTTCGTGAACAGTAAAAAAAAATTTCTCACCCTTAGTTCAAAATTTGAGAACACCAAAATGGTGTTTTTTTTTTTCGGCACTGTTTATTTTCAACAAAAAAAGATTTACCCTTACCTCTGCAACTTGACACCCTAATCGAATTGGGGTGATGTGGTCTTTATACATGCTACTATATATATATATATATATATATATATATTAATGTATGTTAATCTTTTGAACAGCAGTAGAGTGATCATGTTTATTGTTGTATGGAAGACTTGGAAGTGTACATTGTAGCTAGTTTGTACAAGGGATGACAATTAAGTCAAACTTCATCTCACCCTTTGACAATTTATTTTCTACTTTTTATTCCAAATAAATCTCAAAAACAAGTTTTTTTTTGTTCCCGAAAATTGTTTAGACAAAATTTCCAACCAAACATGTTTTTATTTCCGGATTACCCTTAGGACAAGAACAAGAATTTTTTTTGTTCTCAAGAGATAAAAAACGAAAACGAAAACACTAGTTTCCAAACGCACTCTTAAAGTTCACTTCATAGATTCAAAATCCTAATATTTAGACTTGCAATAATAGAAACCATAGGAATGGTATAAATAGTGAGAAAATTTATGAATCTTATATGCATATATATATATATAAAACAAGGGTAATTTGCAGTCACACCTTCTGAGGTTTGGGTTAATTGCAGTCAGATGCAAGGTTATGCTTTTTCGGTCTTATAGTCCCCTGAGGTTTCAATTTCGTTACAATGGCACCCCTTGGGCGGGTGAAATGACTAGAATGCACATTTAATTGTTTCACTTATTAAATTAGAATAATATATAAAGTGTGAAATTACCCATATGCCCAAACACTTCACCCCTCTGAAATTACTAATTACACTTCCACCCCTTATTACAATATATATATATATATATTACGAAAATTACAATTTAATTTTTTTTCTTTATAAAATTCTAAATAAACACATAAAATTCGAAACAAACATATAAAATTCAAAAATATATATATAATTTGTAAAAAATATATAAAATTTGAAAATATATATAAAATTTGAAACAATATATAAAATTCAAAAAAACATATAAAATTCGAAACAAATATATAAAATTCGTAAACAATATATAAAATTCGAAAAACATATAAAATTCTAAAAAATATATAAAATTCAAATATAAATATATATATATAAAGCGTGACTGAAGTTTAAGTGGACAAGTCTCGGAGTCATTAGTTAAGGTAACGGATCCTCTCCAGCTATCTGCAGAGTTATTCCAATGGCCACGATGGCGACACATGCCCCATAATGGTGACCAAAATCGGAAACGAACCTATACTTTATTAAAATATTTTAATCAAAATTAAATATATTAATATTTGGATCAAAATTAACGGTTCGGTTCCGGTTCTCATTTTTAAATAACCGAAAGTAAATTTTTATTTGGATCAAAATTAACGGTTCGGTTCAGATACTTTCGGTTCTTTAAAAATGAGAACCGGAACCGAATCGTTAATTTTGATTCAAATATTAATATATTCACGATGCGGTTCGCTTTTGATTCCGACTCAAACCGGAATCAAACCGATACTTTCGGTTCTTTAAAAATGACAATCGGAACCGAACCGTTAATTTTGATCCAAATATTAATATATTTAATTTTGATTAAAATATTTTAATAAAGTATTGGTTCGATTCCGATTTCGGTCACCATCGTGGGGCATGTGTCGCCATTGTGGCCATTGAAATAACTCTGCAGAAAGCTGGAGGGGATCCGTTACCTTGGCTAATGACTCCGAGGCTTGTCCACTTAAACTTCAGCCACACTTTATATATATATATATATATTTTTTAATTTTATATATTTTTTAGAATTTTATATATTGTTTACGAATTTTATATATTTGTTTCAAATTTTATATGTTTTTTTAATTTTATATATTGTTTCAAATTTTATATATTTTTTCAAATTTTATATGTTTTTTCAAATTTTATATATTTTTTACAAATTATATATATATTTTTGAATTTTATATGTTTGGTTCGAATTTTATGTGTTTATTTAGAATTTTATAAAGAAAAAAAAAATTGTAATTTTCGTAATATATATATATTTTGTAATAAGGGGTGAAAGTGTAATTAGTAATTTCAGAGGGGTGAAGTGTTTGGGCATATGAGTAATTTCACACTTTATATATTACCTTAATGTAATAAGTGAAACAATTAAATGGGCATTCTAGTCATTTCACCCGCCTAGAGGGTGTCATTGCAACGAAATTGAAACATCAGGGAGCTATGGGACATAAAAAATATAATCTTGTATATGGCTGCAATTAACCCAAACCTTAGGGGATGTGACTGCAAATTATCCTAAAAATAAAATTAAAGAATAACATCAAAGAAACCTTAGATGTGAAATAAACGTAAAGATAGACTAACCTTTTATGGTGACCGTGTTAGGATTGGCTAAAATTTGATGATAGGCTGTCAAATGTTAGGTGTAAGAATTGAAAGGTTCATACCATGGAAGTCAAGTTTGGAGGTGCCAAACTTGTGCTCCTAAAGTAAAAAATGGAGGTAGCAAAGTTTGACAAGAACTCTTTGCTAATTGGTACCTTGCCAATCATGGCCTAACATGCCAACCATGCTTAACTTGGATTTTTTTCTTCATCCCCCAACCTATAAATAGAGGATGTTATATGAAGGAAATACACACCAAAATGTAATCCCAAAGAAGAGCAAAGCTTTAGAGATAATGTATTGTGAGGGAGAGAATTTTGTGAGAAAATTCTTTTGGGTTTGTATTTGTTCTTGTGGATT
This sequence comes from Cornus suecica, assembly GCA_963922005.1. Taxonomy (NCBI): domain Eukaryota; kingdom Viridiplantae; phylum Streptophyta; class Magnoliopsida; order Cornales; family Cornaceae; genus Cornus; species Cornus suecica. The sequence goes on along the minus strand of OY998247.1, from coordinate 33,249,390 downwards.
TTTGGGATGAGAGAAAATTACTGAGAATGTAGTTGTAACAATTTTCCGCATTGCCAAATTTAGGCTGTCAAACTAGTTGGGTTGGTTTTGACTAATGGTGGAGGAAGCAAAAAGGATGGCTACCAAATATTATGTAAAATGACAATTTAAAGTTTTGTAGATTCTTTCATGTGTGCCTATAAATAAGAGGCATTTTGTATGTTGATATATACATCAAAATAGAAGAAGTTCTATAGATATTGAGAAGATGTGAGGGTGCTTTGAGCATCGGTTGTGACAGTGCAAAGTGCACCGAGAGAGCATTGTACTATCTATTTGTTCTTCTGGGTTTTTGGGGTGAGAGAAAATTACTGAGAGTGTAGTTGTAACAATTTTTCACATAGTGAATTTTTCTCTGGTTGTCGTTGACAACGACAGTGATTTTTCTCTGGTTTGGAGTTTTTCACTATAAATCTTTATGTTGTATTTTCTATTTTTCGATTCTTTGATATTCTGCAAAGGAGGATCCTAGGATAGGGAATTTATGATTGTTCAAATGATCCAAATTTCCTAACAATTGGTATTAGAGTCTTGGTTCCTTGGTGTACTTTTGGTGGTGGATCCCGATGATCCAGAGAATCCAGTTTCAAAGTACAGAAGCAGATATGTCAAGAGATTGTTTCAAACTCCGTCGAGTTTAAGGTGGAGAAATTTGATGGGTAGATTGATATTGGCTTGTGGCGAATGAAGTCAATGATAGTTAATCCGGTTTACACATGGATTTGAAGGTGTGGGCAATCTTGGCACTGAAGAAAAATTATCGGCGGAGCGGGTTCGGTAAATTGCTCCGAAATCAGTAAATGGAGATGTTGATATTGTCGCCAACAACGGGTCTCTTTTCTCCATAAGAGATTGTGGTGGTCCTTTTGGCATGTTATTGATCTCCGGGTTGCCATGGAAGAGAAAGTGTTACTGCTAACGGGTCCACAAATCGTCACACGGGCATTGGTTGACATTGATGCAAGGTGTGTGGTGAAATTGATGTCGATGGCTGATGAACTTCATGGAAAGTCAACGTGGAAGTTGAACCATAATGTTTCAGCGGATTAGTTCGACATGTGCCGAGGTAAAATTCTTAGAATGGTTGATTCTAAGTGTGTGTACTCTTTATGATGAAGTATGATAATTCTCTGTGTTGAGAATTATGACTGGTTGTAAAGACAGTATATGTAGCAGAAGCTATGAACTTTGGATCAAGGTGGAACTAATGAAGTTGTGAATGAGTCCGAGCAAAGTGAAGAATTTTAGCCAAAGTGGAGATTGTTAGGATTAGCTAAAATTTAATGATAGGCTGTCAAATGTTAGGTGTAAGAATTGAAAGGTCCATACCATGGAAGTCAAGTTTGGAGGTGCCAAACTTGTGCTCCTGAAGTAAAAAATGGAGGTGGCAAAGTTTGACAAGAACTCTTTGCTAATTGGGACCTTGCCAACCATAGCCTAACATGCCAACCATGCCTAACTTGGATTTTTTCTTCATCTTTCAACCTATAAATAGATGATGCTACATGAAGGAAATACACATCAAAATGTAATCCCAAAGAAGAGCAAAGCTTTAGAGATAATATTTTGTGAGGGAGAGAATTTTATGGGAAAATTCTTTTAGGCTTGTATTTGTTCTTGTGGATTTTTGGGATGAGAGAAAATTACTGAGAGTGTGGTTGTAACAATTTTTTACATAATGAATTTTTCTCTAGTTATCTTTGACAACGACAGTGGTTTTTCTCCGGTTTGGAGTTTTCCACTATAAATCTGTGTTGTATTTTCTATTTCTGTGTTCTTTGATATTTTGTAAAGAAGGATCCTGGGATAGGGAATTTGTGATTGTATAAATGATTTACAAACCCATTATGGTGGCCGACGGCGACTAATGGGAGAGAATTTGTAGTGGTCGTGGTGAGTGATAAGTGCACAAAATAGAGTAATTTACCTAACATAATGTCCTCATATGTATATATTTTTATTTCATGCAGGGGTTGATTTTCAAAAGAAAAGAAAAGAAAGGCAAGAAAGATGAAAATGAAGAAAAAGAAATGTTGGTGGGGGATAATGTAATTAATTCATGCATATATATGCATATGCATATAGGTGGTGTATGTATATCTGTATGATGGTGACTGAGAGGGAAATGAGTGATGGTGCATCACAGGCGTCAAAAGGCACACCAAAATCAAAGACAACATTAAATTCGACAGTTGGAAAAATTAATGATTGAGTTGGTGGATCTGTATTAAATGACACAAGTGGCAAGTCCAATGATCTATATATATCTTCACAATTCAGATGCGAAGGGGAGGCTGGAGAATGGAGGGTTGAGGAGTGAGAGCTTAGAATCCTTTTATACCATTTTCATATTTTGTGTAATTTTTGCTCTATCAATGAAATTTTATTCTATTACCTTGTTTCATTTTTTTATCAATATGCTAGCTTAAAACTCTTCTCAAGAGGGTGATGAAGCCACCATGGGTAAGATATAAATAATTTTTATTTTATTTCGTATTGTTTAATTCTCGTCCCGAGAGTATTCATTTTATGAATCTCAATGAACAAAAATCTTACAATAGAGGTTGGACACTAAAAAATAGAAGGAGGATTTTCCGTGATTACCAATTAATGGAAATACGGGGAATGCCTACTACTATTTACATTTTATTTAAACCAAAACATTAGAGGGAAGATTCTTCATGATTACCAATTAATGGAAATACGGAGAATGCCTACTAATATCTATGTTTATGTTTAATAGGTTGGAGGCGAATTTGCAATAGAAATATATAATATTATTTGTATAGACCCGGGTGGTGGATTCTTTTCCCTTGAAATTTTTTCCACCATTTGATAATTTTATCTAGTTATTTTAGTTTACTATTAAAAAATTCAAGAGTTGTTTTAAGTGATTTCTTTTTATCTCGAAAAGTAAAGTTTTGGATCCTTCTCTCAAAACGAATTCCAAGTTGAGAGTAGTTCGACCCTACTTATTGCTATACTATTTTAAGTAAAGTATTAGTAGGTATAAATTCTTGTTGATCGGCGTGTGGTGAAACAACGACACAATATCATCAAAACTCAACCCGTCAGTGAGTCTGGTGACTCTTGAGAGACTAAGGTGGAAGTGAGAGTAGAGAGATGTTAGCGAGTAGAGATGACAATTTCTGACACGACTTGACACGTTTGACACAATAATATTTATTGTTATATTTATTTGCTGATTTTTTATGTTCTCTAATTGATCATGAATTGAAATATAATAATAAACTATTACTGAATCGTGTCAAATTCAAATTCAATTTCATTTTTATTTTTTATTTTTTATTTTTCGTATTAGATTGTGTCATATTTAAAATGTTTGATTTTCGTATCGACTAGTATCAGATTGCCTTGTTTACACGTGGGTCGACCTGTTGACACAAATCGTCAGCTCTACTAGCGATGTGCTTTTTCTTGTGTTGTGTTGGGATGTGAGATTTTATTAATTTAGGTTAAATTTATTTGAAGTCCCTTTTATGTCAATTATATACACAAAAGTATATGTAATTTTCTTCAATTTATTACTACGAAATGCTTTTTCGGAGTTAATGTAAGAATAGTGGCTAAAAAACAAAAATTCGTAGTACATATAATTATTTTAGTGGAAAATATTGCTACTTAATACTGAAACTTTTGTAGCAAAAAATATAAATATGCATTAAGGAAAAAAAATTATAGAACTATTGTAAGTATTTGTTATGAAGAAAAAAAATTGCAGTACAAGTATAAGATCACTTATTACCGTAACAAAAATATGTAAACTTAATAAAAGTATTAATTATAATTTTTTTTCATAGTAAATATATGAACTAGATATTTACTAGAAAATACTTTCCTAACTAAATAGTTCATAACTAAAAGCCGGTTTTATTGTAATGCATTAATGGTCTTTTATTATTTTTAAGCATTCATCATCATGTTAGAGTTAGTAAGACTGTCAGAATCGATATCCTAGGTAGAATCGTTGGGGATATGTAGAATTGTAATCGTAAAATTATAAGTAGAATCGTAAAATTCTACAAATTTGCTAAAAAATAATTTAATTGAATTCTTTAAACAATAATATCTCAATAATATATCAATTTCACATCTTAAAACATGAAAAAAAAATACTTAACTAGTATAATTTTCTCAATTTCACATTAAAATAAATAATAAAAAAAATTTGGGTAGAACATCAATATTAAGCAAAACTATGTTGTTAACACAAGTTATTGCGGTATTTAAATTTTTTATTTCCTTCCATTTTATTCTTTGTCAAGCATAGCAATTTTGTGGTATATAACCCTCTGCGTAAATTTGTTTATTTAAATATATATATATATATAATGAATTGTTGTCCCAAAAACAATTATTGGGATAATCGCACTTTCAAAATCCCATTTATCCTTATAGTAAGGGATAATCATCATACTTTGGGCCGTAATTTAAATGTAGTGGACCCAAGCTCCAATGACTTCTGTTGACCATGTAGATGTGGATGTGGGCTTCGAGAATCATATTTCTAAATTCTCAAGTTGATGTATTAGGTTGGATCTTTAAAATTATTGGATTTTTAGGGCCTGTTTGGAAAGGGGTTTGTCTGGTTTTGTCTGGTCTTCTCTGATCTTATCTTGAATTTAAAACTCTGTTTGGTAAGCGGTCTGATCTTTCTGGTCTGGTTTGATAAAACAAAAACTTTATATATATATTAGTTTATATATTATTTTATGTATATAACTTTATATATTATTAAATATATATTAATATATATTATTCTATATATATTAATATATATTATTTTATATATATATATTATTTTTGAATTTATATATTTAATATATATAGATTTAATAATATTATTTTAATAATAATATTATAAAATAAAAAATATATATTATTCTATATATATTAATTTTTAATTTTATATATTATTTTTATATATATTTAATAATATTATTATATATATATTATTATAAAATAAAAAATATATATTATTCTATATATATTAATATATATTATTTTTTAATTTTATAGATTATTTTATATATATTTATATATATTATTATTTTTATATATATTTAATAATATTATTTTATATCTATTATTATAAAATAAAAAATAAGTTTATTATATATATATTATTTTTTAATTTTAGTACATGAATTATATATATATATATATATATATATAGGAGAGAGAGAGAAAAAAAAAGAAAAAAAAGTCAAAAATTGTGGGCTAAGACCAAGAAAGACCAACTTTTTTTTAGTCTTGGTTTTACTTTATTTTGAATTAAATCCAAGACCAAAGTTTTAAGTGGTTTTGGTTTTGAATTTAAAAACCAAACCCACCAAACAAGTTTTGTCTTTGAAAACAAAAATAAACCAAGACAAAACCAGCAAAAACTGGTTACCAAACATGGCCTTAAAAGTCATTTGGGCTTTAAAATATTTTTTTGATGTAGGGTCCAACTCAAATCATATAAAAAAAAATCTTTCAAGAAACATAAATGGTAAGATCGTAAAATCGTACGATTATATTCAATTATACCTATATGAATATTTTTTTTGCAATTTAAGTTATTTTTGGCTGTAAAATCGTAGAATTCTACTCCCTATAATCGCGATTTTGATAAATGTCTTAGCTAGAAGGACAAAAAACTGCTATGGAGTAATTGTTTTGAGTGGAGACGAGAGTGGTCGATCGATTGCTTGATCAAATTTTTATTCTAACAAGAAGTTACAACAGATTCCTCCGTGTGATACTACTGACCAATCAGTAGAGACATTGCATTACATGTGAAGTTCTTAATTGCTTTTTAAATTGGGTAATACGTGTCTCATTTTACTACAAAAAAGGGATATGATTTTTTTCATAGCAATTTGCTTTCTCAGTTGCTATTTTTTTAACTACTTCAATCTATTTCTAATCTTTTTAGGGCAATTTTCATAACCAACCATTTTTTCATAAGGGTTTGCTTTTGTTAAAAAATGTTTGCAATACTGAGACTTGGGATTATACAGTAGCAAAGTAGAATTATTGTAACCGATTTAATAAGGGTTTATTTCTGTAGGCATGTGTATTATTTTAGGGTGTACTCGACTCGTAGAGGGGTCTCATTTAGGGTACTGGGTTACTGGGTAGAGCCTTGGACCCGCCCCACTGAAGTTGGTATATGGGTTGACACAATGTGTCCGACATCGAGACGGATTACTCATGGCAGCTCAAAAACCTTCTAAAGGTGGTCCTTTTGTGGTAGCGCACCTGTAGAGCTGAAGAGCGTACATGGAAGTAGTATCTCCATGGTCTATGGGTCCTGATGACGTAGCAGTCAAAGGCGTCTCCCATCATTTCTGCACAGCTCTAGCGGTATATGCATGTACTGCGAAGGCTATTGAGGAGTGATCCGTTGCACGACTGATCGGGTTGTGGCCACATATGTTGCGTAACCGTGACACATGGACAATGCGACACCATCCTCACATTTTGAAGGGATTGAAAAGAGCATGTGGCATGGAGGTTAGGAGTGTAGTTTAGTCATAATAAACACTCATAATGTGAATTCCACCCATTATTCTTATTGTGGAATGAATTCTCCTTATTGGCCCACATTATGACCTTCATCACTTATTAGAGATATATGGAGCATTGATAGGACTTGGGGACCACTTCAATTATGGCAACATTTTGAGCTAAGTCACCTATAAATAGAGGGTAATAGTGCATTGTCAAAGGACCGATTCCCAAGCTCATTCTTTTTCCCTTTTCACTCTTTCTTGGAGGTTACTCTTTTAAGACGGCTGCCATTCTTTTCTCCTCTTCTTCCTCTGTGCTTCGGCCATGGAGGCTTGATTTTGCCTTTATCACGTCTCGCCCTTCTCCTCTACTTGCTCTTCTCCTTTCTCCATCTCTCGGTCTTTAGCTACTTTGGGGGTATTTCATTCTTGGGGATTTTGGACTAGATCTATCAATGCTCACTACCCACTCTCTAGCTGTGATGATGCTACATTCTTTGCTCTTCTCCACCATCTCTTTTCTCTCCTTTTGTCCTCTTTGCTTGAGATTTTCGACCATGGATTTTGACCCATATATTCTAACTTGCTAGTGGAGCATTCTCTCCAGTTTTCCCTTATTTACAGCTTTTTCACCCAAAATTTTTGGTGACCATAGTGGGAGAGAAAGGCGGGCCAAATAGCATGTCCAGAAGGTCATCCCGTATAGCCATGAGGTCTTAGGTATCTTCTTCTACTGCACTTTCCTCCACCCCCTCATCTTCCACTAAGGTCGGAGTCAGCTGCACCTACTAAAGCTGAGAGCCACACTCTTGGAGAGGCGAGCCAGCCTCCGCAAGGGCTCCTTCTGATTAATTGACCCATACCAGGTTCAACGGTGACCCAACCACATCGCCAAGGCATCGCCGCAGCGGAACCCCAGCTTAGAGATCCACCACTTGACCATCCATCAGTCCCTCGTGAGTAGAAGGCGACCAGTGCTCGCTCTTCCAGCCATACTATCACCAGGACGGAGCACCACAGGATGACTCGAAGCATGTCCCACGACACTGCCACCTGAAGGTCAGCCGACAGGCGTGACCGTGATGCATTTCTCATGGAGATGTTGCTCGCCATGCAAGCCACCCAACAACAGATGTGGGAGGAGCAGAAAACAATGTTTGCCTTTACCAAGCCTGACACAGCCAATGGCGCAACACTCATGCCAGCACAGGTGTCAGCATCTATCCTTCGTCGTGACGTCATAGTGACGCCCCCACGTGCAACCTCAGCATTTCCCCATGGTCACACCACAACGACATCCTTGACCCCTTTTGGCTCGGCTCAATAAAGTGTTTCCCCCTATGTCACGTTCGATCAGCTACGTGCCATGATGGGGTCGGGACGTGTCTCGACCAGGGCGGACTTGATTGATAATCCATTACCTCCATTTCCTGTCTCCGTTCTTCAGCAGTTGTACCCGACTAAGTATATTATGCCTAAATTCTGGTTGTTCGGTGGAATGAAGGGTAACGCCAAAGAGCATGTTGGGCGTTTCATCAGCAATCTAGGGGACCATGCCTCCAATGAGGCGTTGAAGTTGAGAGAGTTCCCTAAGTCATTGGCCGACCGTGCCTACACTTGGTACCACAACCTATAACCTGGGTCAGTGACTAGTTGGGAAGAGATGACACAACGATTTTATAGCAAGTATTACCAAGTCGATGAAAATGTGACTTTGATATCCCTCACCAAGCTCACTCAGAAGAATAATGAGGATGTGATGGCTTATGTAAGGCGGTTCAGAGAACGCACATTGGAGTGTTATGAAGCTGCAAAGGAGGAGGACTTAGTTCGGATTTGCATCGACGGGATGGATAGGGAATACTACCTCTATCTAGTCACCCTCGATATCCGGACCTTCTCTGATCTTATGATGAAAACTATATGTTCAGCCGACCGGGTGGCCAGTCCCCGAGGAGGTCGTGCTTGGCGGGTACCACACCCCGTCTCCGTTACAGCAACATTTATCAATGATGATGAGAAATTATTGGAGGATCCTACAGAGGACGAGGATGCCTTCATGGTATCGACTGACTAGCAGATGAAGAGGTTTCGGTCGACTCCACCATATTTCCCTTGTAACTGTAGGTAGGTCCTTGCCGTACTAAGCCAGTGGATTCGTGATAAGGCCGTTAGCCTTCCACCCACCCTAGAGGAAAATCACAAGGATCTAGTAAATGATCCCCGCTTATGTCATTTCCACCGAGGTACCAGACATTCATTAATGGAGTGTTGGAGCCTTCACGATCTCTTCCAAAAGAAGATGAAGTTTGAGGAACTGGAACTTTTAAAGAGGCAGGACGTGCATGACAATCCCTTCCCAAGCCACGATGCGGGAGTTCATGTCATCTCGTGTGAGGATCACAACACTTTAGAGGAGCTTTAGGGCGAGGAGGTAGCCTGGTTGGACGAGCAGGCTCATAAGGGAACCCGAGACCGCATGACCTAAATGGCCGACCTCTTGAGGGAGTTTTTTTATTAGCTTAAACTTGATTCAGATTCCAGAGTCAAGGTGACTAAAGTGTTGATTAAGGTTGTTTGCAGAGTAGGTACAGAAGCAAGGAAGGATGAGCTCACCACTTCGGCGAGGCCAAACCATGATAGGGAGGTTACCTTCTCCGAGGCGGAAAAAGTCATTGAGAGGCCCCATACTCGCCCATTGTATGTGCCTACAACTATCAACGGAGTGGACTTCAAAGGAGTTTTCCTAGATAATGGCGCGTCCGTCAACATCATGCCAGTCACCGTCATAAGAAAAGCCGGAATTAAGGAAAAAGCCGTAACTGGGAGGCCGATCGATATTTCAGGTATCAACGGGATTAGGCAGAAGACCTTGGGTTATATTATTACCGACCTGCGGGTGGGGGACATCCGAGGGCTCGTCCGGTTCCATGTTATCGAAGGGGAGCCATCCTATCATGTTCTATTGGGGAGGTCTTGGATGCACCTCCACGGTGTAGTTCCTCCCTCGTACCATTAGGTCATAAAAGCCAACTGGGGCACTGGAACTACTACTATCAAGGCCACGAGAAATCTATTTTCTTTCACCGAGGTACATTTATCTGATTCAATATATTTCACTAATTTTTCTGCTGTAGACGGGGACCTTGAGGAAGGCGAGGTTCATGCTACCCCACTACCCAGCTGGGAGGATATGGTTGAATCCGATGACGACGACGTGATGGTGGTCATCCCCCAGAAGGGAAAGTGGAAGGTTGAGAGTAATGAGGAGCTTTGCATAAAGGTTCGCAGAGCTAATGGGAGCTATGTTTATCAGTTATGACGGTGCGAGGGGTCGGGCGCCCCAATGCAGGCGCACGACCCCTGCGACAACCATTGCCTGGCAGAGGTGTCTGCTCCCATCGAGGACTCAGTGAAGCAGGATGATCAACAATCAGGTTTAGCTGCAGCACAAAAAAAAGGTGTTGAAGAGGTCGATCTGGCTAGGGCAGGGGAGCAGCCCCGTAGGGTTTCTATTAATCGCTATCTATCTGTCGAGTTCAAGGAGCGACTGGTGGTCCTAATTAAAGAGTATCAAGATGTATTCGCTTGGAGTTACGACCAGATGCCTGAACTTGACCCTGACCTAGTCGTGCACTGTCTGAATGTTGGGTCAGGAGCAGTACCAAATAAGCAAGTTGCCCAAGTATTTGTACCAGAGATCGAAGGTCAAATAAAAAAGGAGGTCCAACACTTATTGCAAGCTGGGTTCATCAAGCCCATTCAGCACCCGACATGGTTGGCCAATGTGGTCCTAGTACGAAAGAAGAACGGAAAGGTTCGTGTCTGCATTGATTTTAGGGACATCAACAAGGCATGCCCAAAAGATGAGTTCCCATTACCAAATGTTGACGCCATTATGGATGTCACCGTCAGGCACGGGATGTTTTCCTTTATGGACAATTTTAGTGGTTACAATCATATTAGGATGTCCAAGGAGGGCACACCCAAAACTGTTTTTCTCACTCCGATGGGGAATTTTCATTTCACTGTAATGTCGTTTGGGTTGAAGAATGCGAGAGCGACCTACCAAAGGGCCATGACTGTTGTCTTCCATGATATGATCCACGATTCTATTGAGTGTTATGTGGATGATTTAGTGGTCAAATCAAAGTTTTCTACAGATCACATTGATGACTTAAGGAAAGTCTTCGACAGGTGTAGACGTTACCAATTAAAAATGAACCCAGCGAAATGCGTTTTTAGCGTGACCAGAGGAAACTTCTTGAGGTTTGTTGTGCACCAAAGGGGTATCGAGGTCGATGGTGACAAGACGGTAGCTATTATCATTTTGGATTCACCATGCTTATTGAAGCAGTTTAAAGGGTTTATTGCAAGATCTCCTATCTACGACGCTTCATTCCTTATCTCCCTGAGCTTATGCAGCCTTTTCTACCTCTTCTAAAGAAGAATGCAGTTTATGTTTGGACTCCCGAGTGTCAACAGAGTTTTGAGGCCATCAAGAGGGTCTTGGCTGCACCAGAAACCATGACTGCACCCCGGCGGGGGGTGCCTCTCTGACTTTATGTTTCAGCGACTGACCATTCACTAGGGGCAATCCTCGCCCAGGAGGAGGATGAGTGCGAATGACCAATATATTATTCTAGTAGGGTGATCCGTGGTGCTGAACTTCGGTACACTACTGCAGATAAGTAGTGTCTAGCATTGGTTTTCACCTAGAAGAAGTTTTGGCATTACTTGTCTACACACACTGTAGGGCTGATGACCAAAAGCGAGCCAGTGCGTTACATGGTGACCCAACCTCCTTCTGGTGGACATTTGACCAAATGGTTGATGGGCCTATTAGGGATCGACATTCAGTATGTCCGACCCACGACCATCAAAGGGCAGGCTTTAGCAGATCTTTTATCTCACTATTCTTGCAGCAGGGGCTCAACCGACCTAATGATGGCCGAGACCGAGGAATGGGAATTGTCATTTGATAGAGCGTCCACTGCCAGTAACGGTGGGGCTGGTATCATCTTCACACCGAGCAATGGTGGGCCTTAGGTTCATCTTTCCTATCAGTTGATTTCCCTTGTTCAAACAATGAGGCCGAGTATGAAGCACTACTTTTAGGGCTAAGGGAAGCACAGAGACGGGTTATCCGATGCTTAAAGGTCAAGGGCGATTCTCAGCTCATACTTAAGCAGGTCACGGGCGAGTTCGCTGTGAAGGAGGCCAACCTTGCTCCTTATCGTACTCAGGCATGGCTTTTGATTAAGCATTTTGATTATATCGATTGCATCCATGTTTCTAAATGGAGGAACTGCTTCCCCGATGCTCTGGCAACCCTGGCGTCAAATATCAGACTTGAACAGGATAGCTTATCATTGGAGGTGCGGAGGTGCTTTGCCCCCTCAGCAACGAAAGGCTCCAACTCGGTAAAGGTTGATGATTGGTGTATCTCTATCATGGAGAGCATGGCAAATGAGGGCTTCAACGGGTCATCAACCAAAGGTTTTGTCCTCATCAAAGGGGATCTCTACTTCAAGGGGCCTAAGGGTGTACTAGCTCGATGTGTCTCCGAGGAGGAAGGTGTTACCATTCTTGAGGGGACTCACAGGATTGTGTACGGCGTGGAGGATGTCAGCCTCTACCGGAGGATCCAGTGCAGAGGTTTTTATTGGCCCGAAATGATGGCAGCCGCTAAGGACGTGCAAAGGAGTTATGTTCTATGTGGTCGCACCCCTCAAGGTGATGAGAGTTCCTTTCATGCCAATTTATCTGACTGGCAAAGGCCTTATATCGACTTCCTCTTGGAGAACAAGTTACCCGACCATAAAATGAACATAACGCTTATTAGGAAAAGGGCGGCACGTTTCTTCCTCCATGAAGTCATTCTCTATCGTAAGGTATTCTATGGGAAACCGTTGAAATGTATCAACCGCGAGGAGGCCGCCATCGTCATGACCGAGGCACACCAACGTGATCATCAGGGCGGTGCAAAGCTGTATCAGCACTTGGTTAAATGCGGATATTATTGGCCCACAATGGAGAATGACATTGCCACTCATGTGTGATGATGTGAAGCTTGTCAGAAGCACGATAACCTTATCCACGCTCCCGCCATTAGCCTTCGTTCTTTATCCACACCTTGGCTATTCCACACTTAGGCCCTAGATATCGTTGGACCTATCACGCCCAAATCCGGAGGGCACGCTTGGATTCTGGCAGCCACTGAGCTTTTCATTAAATGGGTTAAGGCGGATTGTTGCAGCTGTTGTGGTCAGGTTTATCAAGGATCAGATCATCTACCGGTTCGGGGTGCCACACACACTTCTATCCGATAATGGGAAGCCCTTTGTGAACAAGGATGTAGGGGCACTTTTGGAGCAGTATCAGGTGCTGTATCACACTTCCACGCCTTACTACCCCAAGGGCAATGGTAAAGCTAAGCCACCAACAAGACGCTGATCCGGATCCTGAGCAAGACGTTGCATGATCATGGAAAGGTTTGGGCTGACCAGTTACCAATGGCATTATGAGCTTATCGTACTTCCAAGTTACGAGCAACTTAGGAAACTCCATTCAATTTAGTGTATGGGATCGATGCCGTATTACCAGAGGAGTTGGCAGTGCCATCTGCACGTTTCACAGCCTCATATGGACTGATAACGATCAGTAAAGGTGATGTGTTGGAAGTCTTTAGTGAGAGAAGGGATGTTGCATCAGTAGTAGCACAGAAGTATATGACTAGGATTGCAAGGGCTTACAATACTTCTATCAGAGAAAGAGTTTTCATTAAGGGAGACTTAGTCCTGAAAACGGTCGGCACCGTGATGAGGGGCCAAAACCCAGGGAAATTCGCACCCAAGTGGGAAGGACCTTATACCGTATCCAAAGCCTTACCCAATGGTTATTATGAGTTAACATAGATTGGAACTGGATTCAGGACAGGGCCCCTTAATGCCAAGTGGATCAAAAGATTTTATCCTTAAGGACGTCTAATTTGACCACCTCTGATCTCGTCGCGCCACGCCTCATCCAAGACATTCCATCTTTACTCTTTATTTCTTTATTCTCTTAGTTCTTTGTCTAAGTCAGTTAGGTTGTCAGAAGAAATGGGCCTCTCCCCCATAGAGCCCCCTCTCTTCTGTCTTTTCATTATTGTCATTTCTTTTAGTTAGTTCTTTACACAAAGGAATCACCACACATATGTAGGCATACATGTAACCAAGAAGAAAGATCTTTACTTAATGAAAATCTCTATTTCGCAAAGGCAAAATGTGTTACACTTTTTGTTTATAAGTATTCTTCCAAAAAAAAAAATTTACACAAGTCAAGGCTTGGGCCTCTATCAAGGCGAGTCTTCAGATGACAGAAGGGTAGCCTTGAAAGTGTGATCCAATATTCTCTTCCGTGCAAGGTTCGCAAGAAAGCGCATGTGCCACGACAACTTTTCCCCTTATCCACTTGCATGAACAACTGTCAAGCCTGCGCCTTCCATGTGTCAACTTACACACTTAAAAAAACAAACAACAAAAAATAAAACAAAACGAGGCATATGCAAAACCAAAAAGAGCCTCCATGCATTTCGTCCATAGATATTAACTTTAAATGAACCACTAGTTAGCAAAAAAATGTACTAATGACTTTACTTTAAGTACAAGATTAGATTGCTTACATGGATGGATGCACTGGAACGCCTATGAGAAGGAACTGAGGGCCCTGCTTCGTCCTGAGCGGGCCTTCGCCTTGATAAAGTCGGACGGCTTTGGGTTGCAGGATTCTGGTGTGCAGGATCTTTAGGAACTGGTTGATCAGGGACTGCAGGGGCTTAACCTTGTGGAAGTTGTACATCAAAGGGTTCCAGCGGGATGGTGCGAACTACTCTCTTGGACCTTGATCTTCGCTTTATCAGGAACATGTCGTGGGAAAACATCAGCACATCAGCAATAGCATGCTCCACGACATAGCTGAGATTTCCTCTGGAAAAGGAAGTGGTAGAGTAGTGCACCACTGTGTCATCCCTATCAATGATCCTGGATTCACTCCTGCGAGCTGATGACTGTGTAAAAGCCTGCAGGGCATCAAGGATTGATTTCCAGAATACACCAAATGATGGTGTGATGTCACCACGACGGAGACGAGAGGGTAAGGCAAAAGGACAAGGAGGATTGTTTAAGGACGATAGGCTCCGAACAAGGAATCTCTCTGAACTAAGGGCAAAACTTAACGCAGAGGCTGACGCAGTAGGAACACCTTGGTCAAAGCCAAATTGGCGAGCTACCCGATGAGGATTGTAACTAACAAGTGGCACACTGTCCTCAAACCAGGCGGGCAATGAACATTTCCTCAAAACCAGTAGAAGTTCAAAATCTAAGTAGGGCGAATTGGGGGCAGGATTGAGCATACGGGGTTCTTCACCAAAGAGGGACTGGGCAGGGAAGCCAGGTAGGATTGCAGAGTAGGGCCTAAACTGAAACTCGTCTTCCAGGTCCAACACCAGGCGGAGATCATCACAGAGGACAATGTCAGACCATCTAGGGGCACGGCTGAAGCCCCAAGGATCTTCAAACGACCTGACAGCCTTAAGAGTATGTGGTGTGGGAAAGAACTCTGGGAAACACTCCATTATAAAAAGAGATAAGAAGAGGCTAGACATAGGCGCCCTCACTTCACAATGGCCTATGGAATGGCGCATCCCAGCCACCTGGTTGAAAACACTCTTACTCATACAGTCATTGGGGCGCCCTTCGAACACATGGCATGCGAGCCAAAGCACCAAAAAGGCAGCCAGATGATGGGGACTATCCAAAGGCGCGCCTTTGGTATTGTCTGGGCATAGGGGCCGACCTAATGAAGGGTAGGTAAAAAAGTACCTGGCCCAGTTGGCAAACTTACACTTACCCTTCTTCTTCACGGAGGTATTAAGGTATGCGGCATGAGTGAAGGAGGCCTCCAGGAAGTCCACGGTGGTTTGGCATTCGGGGGGAATTGTGTGGGGTTTAAAGTTTTATTCCCCAATCAAAGGGAGGTGCATCAGGGACTTCACATCTTCCAGTGTTGGGGTAAAATTTCCCCAAGCAGCAACGAAAGTGTGGGTATTTGTATTCCAGCGATAAATTAGGGCTTGCAGCTAGGGGTTCGAGTGCCGAATGTTGACATGGCGGCTTGAATCAATAGTCGTCAGGACCGAGGCACAACGAAGGATTTCCACACAGTCCAGCCTTGACATCGTGTGGCCTTTAAAATGGAGGTTCGAGTAAGGGTATTCACCCCTCTCAATGGGAAACCGTATACTTTTTACCGGCTTCCATTTGGTACCCGAAATGGAGGGGGCATCGCCTTCTAGCAGTACTGGTTCACCCAAAATTGCAAGGTTCGGGTGATAATTCCGGGCTTGGTGCCAGAAGAAATTGGCTTCCTTGCCGAAGAAAGGAGCATGTCGCCATTCTTCGTCGTTGGGGATTGTACCGTCGTGCGCCTTCGAGGGAAGCATGGCTCCTACAGAAAGGGGGTTTTTCTTTCTCTCTCTCCTTTTCCCTTTCTCTCTCCTTCTCTTTCTCCTTATCCTTCCTCTTTCTCTTCCTTATTTCTCTCTTGATTTCACTTTTCTCTCTCTAGTTCACTATTTCTCCAAGCTTTTATTTTCTCTCACAGTGTATTCAGAAATTGCAGATTCGTACACTTGATGATTTAGTCTCATTTTCCTAATCTGGAGAGGTATTTGTAAGCCGCTTCTCTGTGCCTTCCCTAACCGTGACTGCACTAATTCCGGGGAGTTGCGTCTAGCAAAGCATCACCATAATGGGGGTGACGAAAAGGCACCTTTTTGCAAGGGGCTGCCATTATTGTTTTGTCTCAGTGTTCTTTTCTTTTTCTGCGTTTTGGCACCAGTTCGTCTTTGAGAAGGAAACTGTTGGTTCAAAATTCTAAAATTACCCTATTATATACTCATATATCTATATACATACACGTGGGTATATGTACACGTGTACATTTTTTTTTTTCAAAACAAAAGAAAACTTACTTATTCAAAAGAATATATATATATACAAATATATATATATATATGTATATGTACTATTTCAATTTAGTTTATACCTTATTTTTACCATGTTACTTACGGTGATTGTTAATCAAATCAAAAACCCTTTTTGAAAATTACTAGCATACCCTTCCATGTGGTTCTCAAAACATATGTACCTACAAAAAAGAATGGTTGTTTGTCTTTCCTTTATTTTGCTTTGTTTTGTTTTACTTCTTTCTTTCTCGTTTACATATTTTATTTCTCAATTTCACGTTTTCAAATTTTATATTTACATCATTTATTTTCTTTTCAATTTCCTTTCATTTTTGTTTCTTTTACCTTATCCTTGCTTATTTTCATTCCTTGTTGTCGTCTTTACCGTTCATTTGGCCATCTCTACTTTATTATTGTGTTTAATACTTTTCATAGCATATTTTTAATGTACATATGTACGCTATAAATATATATCCATATATATAAATAGGGACAATGGGAATATAAATATTGTATATACAGGGCTTGCTGTGTGGATGCAAGCCCAACTTCGGGGTGGTGCCTCGCATGCATAGGGGGCAAATTGTAGGCATAGGTATTATTTTAGGGTGCACTCAAATCGTAGAGGGGTCTCATTTAGGGTACTGGGCTACTAGGTAGAGCCTTGGACCTGCCCCACTGAAGTTGGTATACGGGTTGACCCAATGTGTCCGACATCGAGATGGATTACTCGTGGCAACTCAAAAGCCTTCTAAAGGTGGTCCTTTTGTGGTAGCACACCTGTGGAGCTGAAGAGCGTACACGGGAGTAATACCTCCATGGTCTACGGGTCCTGATGACGTAGCAGTCTCTCAATGGCATCTACCACCATTTCTGCACATCTCTAGCGGTATATGCATGTAATGCGAAGGCTATTGGGGATTGATCCGTTGCACGACTGATCCAGCTATGCTCACAGATGTTGCGTAGCCATGACATGTGGACAGCGCAACACCATCCTCACATTTTGAAAGGATTGAAAAGAGCATGTGGCATGGAGGTTAGGGGTGTAGTTTAGTCATAATAAAGGCCCATAATGATAATTCCACTCATTATTATTAATGTGGAATGAATTCTAATTATTGGCCCCATGGTTCGCCATAACGGCCGTTACGGGCCGTTACGGACCCGAGTCCGTTACACCGATACCGTTACCGTTACGTAACCCCATTACGGACGTTACGGCGAACCATGCCAAAATTTTAAAAAATTCACGATTGCGATAACCGAGTCCCGTTACGTAACCCCGTTACGGACCCAAGTCCATTACATCGATACCGTTACCGTTACAGTAACCGTTACCATTACGGCGAACCATGATTAGCCCACATTATGACCCTCATCACTTATTAGAGATACGTGGAGCATTGGTAAGACTTGGGGACCACTTCAATTAGGACAACATTTTGAGCCAAGTCACCTATAAATCGAGGGCAATAGTGCATTGCCAAATGACCGGTTCCCAAGCTCATTCTTTTTCCTTTTTCTCTCTTTCTTGGAGGTTACTCCTTCAAGAGGGCTTCCATTCTTTTCTCCTCTTCTTCCTCTGTGCTTCGGCCATGGAGGCTTGATTTTGCCTTTATCACGTCTCACCCTTCTCCTCTACTTGCTCTTCTCCTTTCTCCATCTCTTGATCTTTAGCTACTTTGGGGGTATTTCATTCTTGGGGATTTTGGGTTAGATCTATCAATGTTCACTACCCACTCTCTAGCTGTGATGAGGCTACACTCTTTGCTCTTCTCCACCATCTCTTTTTTATCCTTTCGTCATCTTTGCTTGAGATTTTTGACCATGGATTTTGACTCATATATTCTGACTTGCTAATGGAGTCTTGTCTCCAGTTTTCCCTTGTTTACAACTTTTTCACCCATAATTTCACTTGTGCTTCGTTTGTTGCACAAAATAGGCCTAAATAGGAAACACATAATTGGTGGTCCCTAATATTTTTACACACAAATGTGAAAAAAAGGTTTGTAATGGTGAGACAAACTTCTCTTCAGAACTTTTTTTCCAGCCCACATTAAATAACATATAATTATTAATTTTCAAAAAAAGTATATAAATCTTGATTGATAATTAATTAGTGCAAAAATTTTTACCTTAGAATTAATAAAAAGGTACAACTTAAATGCATACACTAGATAAATAAAATACATATATATATATATATTGATATTACTTAGGCTATGCCTAAAAATTAACATTTTGAAGATGAGGCAACGTATTCACCAGATTGCCTATATGCATTCCCAGCAAATGGAGCCTCTACTAATAAGGTCAAATTGTATTTCAAAACTTTTTTAGAGAACCATCTCTCTTTGTGTATCAAGGAATGGTATGTCCCTCTCATCTCATGTTTTGTTGTATATATGTAATTAAAAATGCCGCAAGGTTTTCTTCATATTTTTTTATTAAAATAGCACTAACAAAAAACATAAGGTATATTCGAAGTGATTTTTTATATACATTTTTGTAGGGCCTTTATATAATTTTAGAAGGGATAATTTGCATTGACACCCTACACCCTCTGAGATATTGGTCTATTGCAGGTAGATGTCGGTCAACGAATTATTTTACATTGACACCCCCTGAAGTTTGTAAAGTATTGCAATGACACTCCTTGGAGACATAAAATGACTTTAGTGCTCTTAATTAGTTTAATTTTCATATGAAATCTTTAAGTTACCTCATGCCTAAACCCTACATTTTACCCATTACACTAACCAACTTTATCATCACACTCTTATTATTAAAAAATCTACAATAAATAAGTACTACTAAGATATACAATATATATGATTTTATTTTAAATATAAAAATTCAAAAACTTCAAAAATATTTTGAAATATATATTTAAAGGTAAATTCTACCACTAAAAAAATTCATCACTAATAATACTAAGAAAATTCCATTATTTAATTACTGTCCTTAATTTTAATATATTACTATATAAATATTTCTCAAAAAACATTAAAGGATTATATCTAAAACCATTATAGGTATTACATATCTAATAAAATATATATAAATTTTTATGTACGAATAGAAAAATATATATTTTTATACTATTGCCAATCAATAATTTAAATAAAAATTGGTAATATAATGGAATATCTTATTTAAAATATCTTACACATTACCCATTGTATGCATTACATTTCTAAGAAATTCTACCATTATATTGTCAAATTTCATAATGGAATTGGAATTTCTTTGGTATTACATATCTAAATAAGATATTCCATTATATATATTATATATCTAAGAAATTCTACCATTATATTATCAAATTTTATTAAAATTATTGATTAGCAATAGTATAAAATATATATAAAAAAATTCTATTAGTACATAAAAATTTATATATATTTTATTCGATATGTAATACCTATAATGATTATTAGATATAACCCTTTATTTTGTTTTGAGAAATATTTATAAAGTAATATAATAAAAATCAAGAGCAGTAATTAAATAATGGAATTTTCTTAGTATTATTATTGATGAAATTTTTTTAGTGGTACAATTTATCTTTAAATATATTTTTCAAAATATTTTTGATGTTTTTTAATTTTTATGTTTAAAATAAGATTATATATATTGTATATTTTATTTATTTATTATAGATATTTTAATAATAAGAGTGTGATGATAAGTGTGGTTGGTGTAATGTGTAAAGTGTAGGGTTTAGGCATGAAGGATAATTTAGAGATTTCACATGAAAATTAAATTAATCAATGGTACTAAAATCATTTTATGCCTCTAAGGGGTGTCATTGCAGCACTTTACAAACCTTAGGGGTGTCAATGAAAAATAATCTATTGACCGGCATCAACCTGCAATTGACCAATACCTCAGAGGGGTGTCAATGCAAATTACCCTTTTAGAAGTTACAATTTGTAACTTACAAATGCAAAAATTTAATAAAAAAAAATAGAAAATGTTTGAGTGAGTATTAGTAATAGCTTGACATGTCAAGATATATAGCTTGGGACTACTCTTTTTTTTAAAAAAAAAAATCCTCTAATTTTTGTGGGCCTAGGTAGAATTTTTTTTTCCTCGGGCCTAAGTAGATTTGACGAATGGTATTTTGTATTTCTAATAGTAAAATTTATACCACCATTAGAAATTACTTACACGTGCAAAACTATAATAAAAAAAATAAAAACAATTTGATTGAGTATGGTTCAACCACTGTATGCTTGTGGGGGATTGGATTGATTAAATGATATGAAATTAGTTTTCACACAAGTTCGTCGGGAGAATAATGGCGCTGATACTTTTATTGCTTTACAAAGAAAACAGAAAGAAAATGAAGAGAAAATAGTGATTGCAAAATACTTTCTCTCTCTAGAAATTTCTCTCCCTTGGTCTCCAAAAGTCCTCTCAACTGTATCATTGACCCTTTATTTATAGACGCGGGCCTAGGCATAAATTCTTGCCATGTCATCATGTCAATCCGCGAGGTAGATCCGCGCTTTAGCCTCTATAATTTTACCCAAGTCGCGGCTTTGTTCGATCCGCGACAATACCAATCCGCGATCAAGTTTGTTACTGATCCGCTGATTTCTTTATTTACTTGTCATAGTTTTTCTGGGTCATATCCTTTTATGCATATTTTCCTTTTACATGACCCTGAGCGTTATTTGACGCATCCTAGGTACTTTACTTTGAGTGATTTTGATGAATAAGGTCGCGACCCACTATTCATCATCCCAAAGCATTTTTCTAGGCCAGCAAAATAACACCCCCTACGTGATAAGCTCATAGGGTCGCGAAGATTTGACTTTTGGCTATGACCTCCTTTGTCAATCCTCAACGATCACATCTTCGTAGAGCATTTATTGCGTGCCTAATCTCATTTAGAGATATCCTGGAGTCACGAAATACAATTCGCGGCCCCCCCTGTTGGCCTTTTCCAACTTTTCCCTTGTTATATGCTTTGGATTCGCGGATCAAATCAACACGAATCCCCTCTTACAATGCTAAGATTGAGGAATTTGGATACTCTTTTTCTCATAATTTAAAAATTTTGTGGGGGCAATTAAATTTTGACAAAGTAGTATACAATATTTAGTGGGGGCAATGTTAGGATTAAATTATAGGTATAAAAAAACAAAAAGAAAAAAAGAAATATGTGGAAGAAGATGCTTTCACTGGTCTTATAGTACATCTGCTTACGCTCCTTCATTATTCAAATATTATCGATTTTTTTATTTAATTTCAACTTAATTTTTTTGATGATTTTTACAAAATGTTAATCTGTTTGATCATTTGATAGATATTTTAAAATGAACTCAGCAGGTTGCCAAAACAGTTGGCTAAAGGATCCCTAGTGATCAATGATGCCTATATGTGGGTTTTAAATTAAAGCCGGTATGGATGAAAAACCCTAATAGAATTGGGAACAACTAATACGTAAGAAGTGCAAGAAAGAGAATTGAGCAACCACCAAAAAAAGAGAGAATTGAGCAAATTCCAATATTCTTAAGTCTGTTCACATTTGATCCAGGGACTCCGACGTACAACCGGTAGACATCCGTGGTCCGATTGAATTGAAATTTGGCAAGTGTGTTCACAATACATGGTTCTGTTTTCAAAGGTGGAAATCAAATTTTAAAGTTTTTCTGGAGCAGTTTTTGGATCCATGAAAGTAGCTCTTTTTGGTAAGATCTCTCATTAATCCTTGACCAATAGTGTTTATTTCCCAAGAAATATTATTTCTTACTATGGTGTACCCATTATTTATGGATAGTGGATATTTGGCTGGACTACGGTGCCATAAGATTTTTCATGTAACACCCAGCTCCAACACGTGCACAGTTTTGTTCTTGGGCTCCTCCTCAAAATGCCTCATACAAATTGGAGACATACATGCACATATATAAGCATATCACCAAATCTATACCCGGGAAAGGTGGGACGTCACAATCACCCCCCCTTGGGACCCTGCGTCCTCGCTAGCGTATGCCACGGGCTTGTGCTCCCATATCTAATTTCGGTCTGGCTCTGATACGAATTGAAAACACACATACACGTATACAAGCACATCACCAGATCTATACCCAAACGATGTGGGACATCACAATATCGTACCATGCACATAGATACGAACATCATCATGTTTGCTATGAATTTTTATTTATATTAATGATGATGGTCAAGATATGGAGGCAATGGCCAGGGACGATGGAGGTAGTAGCGGATAGTGGTGGCTGACGATGGTAGGTGGTGATGAAAGAAATGAGCGATGGAGGCATTGGCTGATAGTTGTGGTTGAAGGTGGCCGGTGGTGGTGGTTGATGATGGTCGGTGGATGAGAGTGGTGGTTGACGGTGGTTGGTGGTCGGTGGTTATTGGTGAAGGAGATGGTTGGTAATGGTGGCCATTGGTGGTGGCCGGTCGTGGTGGTTGGTGGTAGTCGGGGTGGTGGTTAGACTTATCAAGGGATCAGATTTTGATCTGAATCCAATCCGATCTGATTAGTCGGATATGGATTAGTCAAAAATTTTGATAATCTGATTATGATACAAATTCAATAATCCAATTTTATTAACAAATCGGATTTGGATTTAGGATGATCCGATCCGATTAATTTTATATATACACATATATCTACTATCTTATTAATATATAAATATGAAATGGTATACTTAATTATATTTCAATTTCTTTTTCGCTTTTCCATTTTTATGCTTTCTATAATCATGTATTATAAGCATTGATTGTAAAATACATAATTTGGTTTTTATATTCTTAAAAACTTTAAAAAAAAAATTAATAATTTTGTAATTTTATTTTTACCTAATTGGTTTGGATTATCATATCGGATATCCGATAATGAAGAAATTCAGATTTGGATCAACTAAATAAAAATCCGCCGGATTATCGGATCAGATCAGATCGACTAATGTGCTTATCGGATTCGGATCGAATATGTTCTGATCTGATTCGTTGACAGGTCTAGTGGTGGTTGATGGTGGTCGGTGGAGGAGATGATCGGTGGTGGTAATCGATGGTAGTGGGTGGTGGAGGTGATTAGCGGTTGTGGTGGATATAGTATATAATGATAATATTTTATAAACATAAACAAAAAATAATAAATATCGTTTTAGTGTTTATAAAATCATGCGTTAGCTACAGTGTTATTTCTAAAATGTTTATACTTTTTATAAACAAAACAGAATTTAACAAACGTATTTTTCTTTAAATCTATTTATATAAACGATAAATGATAAACATAAAAAGTTACCAAACGGGCCCTAAACTTATTATTTTTTATTAATTATCTATTGATTGCAGAAACTTTTTAGATGGACGTTGGGATAACAATGAGACATATGAAGAACAAGATTGTGAAGAAAATATATTGGGCGGAAATGTGCTTGAATATTTAAATAATTGGGAAAGAGACAAAAAAATTGAAGTGTTTCAACTTATTTGTTCCATTGTTCACGTACTTTACATGATGGGAATGGCATTCCATTCACACAACGTGAATAGAACAATAAGTGACATCGATGGAAAAAAAATTATTTTACGTGAACATTTAATGAAAATATTGTTTTAAAAAAATTGTCGAAATATATTACGTATCGGACCTTTTACATTTGCAAAATTGTGTAACATACTTCGTTCCAGTGGTTGTCTCAAAGATAATAAAAGTACTTTCGTTGAGGAGAAAATAGCCAAATTTTGTTATATTTTAGCGCATAACGTGAAGAATCGTGCTATTCAATTATTTTTGTTCGATCTGGTGTGACGATCAGTCGTCACTTTTATGATGTGCTAAAAACAATAATCAGTTTAAATGAATTACTTCAACAACAACCAAACGATTCTGAAGTCCCTCCACAAATACGCAATAGTGCCAGATTTTATCCATATTTTATGGTAAAAAATAAATTATATCATTAATATAATTCTTTAGATATTTTAATTATATTAAATAATGGTAATCAATATTTTTTTAATAAACTTTCAAAATTGTGTGGGAGCCATAGATGTGACTCATATTCGTGTAAAATTATTTTAAAAAGATGAACCAAGATATCGAAGAAGAAAATACTATCCAACATAAAATGTTTTACCGGCATGTTTATTCGATTTGAAATTTACCTATGTTTTGCCAAGATGGGAAGGAACAACATTTGATTCAAAAGTCATGCGAGGGAGAAAGGAAAGGGACCATGGTCCCCCCCCTAAAATTTGGGTGGGGGGAATTTGTAGGCATCAATAAAATTTACAAGTCCAAAATATTTCATAGTCCAATACGCTTTAAGAGTCTAAAATCTTAAAAGCTCTATTAATTTTATGACCAATACATTGTAAGAGTTCAAAATTGGCCTATCAATTTAATAGCCCAATACATCATAAAATTAAGTAACAAAATATAAATCCTAACTAAAAAACAACATCTGGACTCTTCCAGACCCTTTTGCGATAACTTGAATGGCTAATCTGCTCCTATTTTGTGAGTTGCCGACAACAGCTTTCAAGCTCAAGCTCCGACCACCGCTTCTACTGTTTTGGTCGCTTTTTGTGAGACGCTTTCTCCATCTTTTGCCTCTCCCTCTTTGTTATTGGACTATTTGTAAGTAGTATTCATTGTATTTTCTCATTATTTTTTGTGGGTAATCTAAGACTATGATTCATTAATTTATGTATTATACTATTATTATGTATGTGTGTGTGTGAGTGTGTAATAAAGTGTGTTGGGTGCTCTTTTTTTATTTATTTTTTGTTGCTAGTGCCTAGTTGTAAGAAAAAATAATATAAAATTATACTTCATTTAGGTGTTGTATCTTGAAATTATGTGAGAATCGAAAAGGATCATAATGAAATTGTTAATGCTTAAATACAAAAATAGCATTCTTTTTATTTTATGTGACTATTCTGTGATAATGTGAGCTAATTGATTTGTGTGTTATTGTGTATTTCAATATGTGATGTTGTGTGTTGGGTGCTCATTCTTTTATTCTTTTTTGCTAGTTGTAAGAATATTTAATTTAACATTGTACTTCTTATTAATGACATTATGTGATAATTGGAATCACAATAAAATTGTTAGTAATTATACACAAAAGTAGGTTTGGAACAATACTTTGGCCTATTTACATAAAATTAGATTTACAAATTTTGTAAGGAAAGATTAATAAAAAGAATATATTTAAATGACTAACTATTATATTAAAATTTCAAGTTAATTTGGTTATTTGGAAGCATAGACTTAAAAATTAGAATTAATTAAGCCGTCAAAAACCATTAACTCATTCTTTACAAGGAAATCTGATAAGACAGTAGAAGATGTGTCTTCCACTTCTAATATTGATGTTTCTGTTTATGAGAATCAAGATCCTCCAAAATCTTCAAAACATACAGATGGGTCAAAACATAAAATGTGACCCAGGATTGCATCATAAAAAATGAAAATATCCTCCTAACCAATGTGATAAAATTTGAAGAGCTTATATCAAAACAGGACCATACCAATTTGTTCTAGCAAAATATCCTCATTCTGGATTTCAAAAGCATCCTCGCCGATTTCAATCATTTTGGTTCAAATTATTTTCTTAGTGGCTATAATATTCTCCTTCTAAAATGCCGCATATTGCTTACATTGCTTTGTTTTACCCGGGTGTCCAGGAAGTAATGCATTTATTAGTGAAGGATTTCGAAGTTGGAAGAAAGTTAAAGATAGAAAGAAGTGTGCTTTCTTAACTCATGTGAGAGAAATCCTTGTTCGTCTCATAACATTGCCAAGAGATGCTGTAAGGATTTAATAAATAAACTTTATCATGTTGATAGAGTGATAAGAAGACAAATAGTAGAACATGTTGCAAACAATCTGTTGAGATTTAAGACGTCAACTAATGCGGTGAGATGGCTTACCTTTCAAGGTCAACCTTTTAGAGGCCATGACGAAAGCCTCGAAGTAAGTAATAGGGGTAATTTCATTGAGATGATAAAGGTTTTAGCCACCTACAATGATAAGATTGCTAAAATTATTCTTGAAAATGCTCAAAAAAATGTCAAGTATACCTCACCAGATATTCAAAAGGAGATTTTGCATGTTATTTCTATAAATGTGAGAAATAAGATTCGTGAAGATATTGGAGATGCCAAATTCTGTATTCTTGTTGATCAATCAAAGAGGGAGCAAGTGACTCTTTTTTTAAGATATGTTGATGAAGATGATTTTCTACAAAGAACGGTTTTTTGATCTTGTGCATGTCAAAGATGCCGCTTTATTAACATTAAAATTAAACTTTTGGAGGTTCTTTCATACTATACTCTTAGTGTTCACAGTCTTTCGAGGTCAAGCTTATGACGGTGCTACCAATATATGTGGTCAGTGGAATGCTTTGCAATCATTATATCTCATTGACTTCTTTATGCATATTATGTGCATTATTTAGCTCACTGACTATAACTAACACTCGTTGCCGCATCTAGAAAAGTGATTCTCATTCATCAATTTTTTTTAAAGTTGAACTTTATTATTAATATCATTGGAGCTTCTTGCAAACAAAATGATGAATTGCAATCTGCTCAATCTACTGAGATTGCAAATTTGATAGATCTTGATGAACTTAAGACTAGTAAAGGAGCTAATCAGATTGATAATTTACAACAACCTGGAAATACTTGTTGGAGTTGCTATCTTGATTATGTTTTTAGTATGATAAGGTTATTTGGTGAACATATTTCGTTGTCCAAAACATGATTGAAGATATATCGTTTAATTATTCCCTACGGGGGAATGTCGATGTTGCGCATGATAGTATTACATTCTTTCAGTTTGTGTTTATTTTTCATTTGGTGGAAGATATAATGGGACTAACTAATAGTATTTGTCAAGCTTTGCAACAAAAATCTTAAGACAGTGTAAATACCATGCATTTGGTTTCTACTACAAAACATCTCCTTTTGAAATTGAGGGAAGATGGTTAGAGCAACTTATTTGAGATTATTAAACAATTTTGTGAGTCCTATAATATTGATATACCTGATATGAATGCACCTTATCCCAAACAAAATAAAGGATCGAGTACGTCATTAACAAGAAAATATCACACTTAAGCATCACTATCGAATTGATATATTTAATAGCACAATTGATTCACTGTTGGAAGAGCTGAATAACAGATTTAGTGAAAAGGCGGTGTAATTCATAATTCTTATCTCGACTTGAGATCCTAGAGATGGTTACAAGTTTGAAAATTGATGATATCTATAAACTTACAGAGATGTTTTACCCTCAAGATTTTACGAACCATGAGATGAATCTTTTGGAATATCAGTTACAACATTATGATGTTGACATACCTCGCCATCCAATTTTAGAAAATATGTTAACAATTACTGAACTATGCAAAGGATTTGTGGCAATAAAGAAGAAGTTAAAAGCCTATTGTTTGATTGATAGATTAATTTGACTTGTCTTGACTCTTCCGGTTTCCACGGGAACTACGGAAAAGACATTTTTCACAATGAAGCTTGTCACATGTGACCTTGAAGTGATCGATTTGATGTGTTGTTTAATTCTTTTCATTTCCCTTTTATTTTCTGATGACTTTTGTGACTTCCCTTGGGTTGAAATGACTATTATACCCCTATATTGGGTCTATGGATGACGGGGAGTGACATGTGAGGTGATTACTAACATTGATGTGAGAGAATATACCTCTTTATGAGTGTAATTATGGTGATGTGGATATTAGAAGCTTAGTATGCTCGTGATCTAGGAAGCGTGATTTGTTATCCTTCCTGGGGTGTTAGTGAGTAGGAGTGATTCTCCCATGGTTTAGTGACAAACGTTGTGTAGATTGTTAATGTTGGATTGATGGTTATAAGTCATAGTGATCTCTGATGTCGTCCGTACTACGTGATTTGAATTGTTTATTTGTCTATATATATATATGTATGTATATATATAGGTGTGCATTTGCCATGTATTATTATGTTATGGTTTCACTATGTGTTAGTTACCCTATTTGTTGATGCATGGTAGGGGACTAGAGGGATGTGTTTCAAGGGTCTCATATTGGCGTAAATGCCATGTGGAAGGATTGACCGACCTAGGATAGATGCATGTACATGGGTTAGTTAGCACAATTTGGACGGTCGGGGGATGTGGCAGTTTAAGGTTTCCCCTGTTGGGTTGTCAAGCTCCCCCTTTCCCCATCTCCCAGGTTACAGGTTTCAAGGTCTTCTTGCAGGATGTTGTTGTGGGACTGAGACGTTTTTACGTAATGTTATTCCTATTAGCTTTTCCCTTTGTTTATCCCATTATTTTGAGATTGTTACTGTATTTTTGGGAGCTAGTCTATTAACGTATCCCTTCCTTATATTTGGTATCTTTGCATTTGTTGATGCGTAGAATGGTCGGGTCGAAAACGATATCGTACCTATCAAAAAGAAAAAACAGTGACCGGGAGTGGTACCGGTGGGGTACCGACCAAATAGGTTCCGACGGTCAAGTTAGTACTTGGAACGTCAAGAGGGTAGTAGTAATGAAGAGGGTGATTATAGCGTACCTCTCTAGGTTGACCCCGACCCATATTTGTAGGGACTTTAAAGCGGTGGTGTTAATAGGATGACCATGTAGTTGTGTTGATAAGGTCGTGATATGTATAAGTTATCCTTTGTAGCTTCTTGGTAGAGTCCTTCCCATAGCCGGTTGACAACTATTTATCTCTTCATAGGATTGTCATGTAGAACAAATAATACTTCCCGAATTCGCTTGTCAGGTATAGGGAACAAAATATTCTTTTAACACATATATAAATATGAGAATATAAAAATGTTTCTTTGAATTTTCCCACTTGTAATTTATTTAATATATCCACATATATATGTGGAAAAAGGTGAGAGGGTGACATAATGTGGGCCATTTTCGTGATTATAAAAAATTGAGTGGGTGCAAGGCCAATAATTTTAGTCACTTGGTGACTAATGCTAGAGCTTTTATTTCTCCTTCTAATTCTATAAAAGTTCTTGTATTTCATATATATATATATATGTGTGTGTGTGTGTGTGTGTGTGATAAATAAAAAGGGAATCTTGAATTGATGTTTTGACCTTTGTGCCATGCACAGCTCATCAACCCCTTATATTTATTCATATGTTTGTAGGGTTTTTATGAGTGGAGAGAGAGAAATTCATTAGCATATCTATATATATACACGTGTTGATGGTTGGAGAGAGAAAAGTGGGTGGGTGATATGACGAATATCCATTGACCTTTGGTCACACCTTATATATTAATGTACTTTATATATATATATATATATACATACACACTAACTTGTCCACAACAGAGCTGGCAATAAGAGTTAATTTGATGGTGGGTCGCGTGTAGGCAAGAGGATTGAGTATTTGATGCTAGGTCGCGTAAGATACACGCGACCAAAGAAAATTAGCAACCTACATGTTGCCTTAACGACTCTATTGACCCTTGGATCACACTTCAGGAGAGCTAATGATGGTGGGTCACGTGATGTACACGCGACCAGAAATGATTGGTCACCAACTTGCTGCATTCCCTTTAATTCTTCACCAATTTGACTCCAACTCTTTACTAGGCTGCCTCTAGTTTACTATTCATCCTTATATCTTTGCTTTTTATTGGTCTAGAAAATTTTCATTGTACCAATATTTTCATAAAAATATTTTATGGCACCTTCTAAAGACATAAGAAATGTGATAACCACTACTAACCTGAATTTGCTCAGTCAGTTGTCGAATGATTTTTTTTATTCTAGTCAATGTTGCACATGGTAGTGGGGCTTGTGCCCGGGAGCTGGTTGACACCCAGTAATCATGAGGCTTCAAGAAAGGCCAACCCGATATATAGTGTCGGGTTCGGGGAAGGATAACTGTTACTCCAACATATAGCATCGGGGTCGGGGAACAATAATTCATCACTCCGACGTGGAAGGGCCCATCACTCCAACATTGAAGAGCGACCCGTCACTCTAACGTGGAAGGGGTACCCGGAAGGGCGACCCGTCACTCTGACGTGGAAGGGGTAACTCGTCGCTCCGACGTATAGCGTCGGGGTCGGGAGGAACAACCCGTTGATAGGTGTCAAATATTAGACATTTTGACCCCTTAACTCACTATTGTTACTTTTTTTCATTCCATTATTTGGTATTTTTATTACATTTGCGTGTTAAGGCATGTTTCAGAAGCTTAATGAGGAAATGGAGCTAACTTCGGTGAATTAATTGAAGAGTATGTTCTTTCTATCTAAGAGGAGAGTCAAAGAGGTAGTCCGAGACAAAAATGGCTCCCGGAGGGCAAAAATGGGATTTCCAGAAGTCTTCATCTTCAGCAAAAAGTATCGTGGGTTTAAGACAGTCGTTTTGGTGCATTCACGGAGAAAAGTGGTTTTCCACAAAATACCTACGTTTTTGCCTACGCTTTTAGTTTCAAAAAATGGCTGAAAACTTGGAGCTAGGCTTGGGACCTATGCTTGAAGCATAGGCCTTCTACGCTTGAAGCATAAGACATCTACATTTGAAGCGTAAGTGCAGTAACTTTTGATGGTTTTTTGTGGATTTTTCCTGTTTCACCCCCGACTTAATTAGAAGACGTGTTTACGACTTCAGACCTCTATATACATGTATATACACTTATATATATGATAAATTAGGGTTTGCATGAGTTTTAGAGTGAAAAGACTGAAAATGACCTCTTTATACCATTGCCTATATAAACACGATCATATATTATAGAAAAGGGAGTTCTGAATCTGAGATTCATTATTGAGAGTTGGTTTTGTGAGACATTCGTAGAGGCTGGTTCAGAGGTTCATTCATTCATACTTGCTACTGTTGAGAGCCATATTCAAACTTAGAGATCCGGATAAGAAGATTATGGAGAGCGTTTCTACATCAACGATGCAGTCACCGTCTTCCATTGCTAACTAACTCGGTATCTAGGATTTTCTAGCAAAACTCTATCCAAGTAATGTAGTTCTTTCATTGTTTTCAATTGTAAAGAGGGAAAACTATTGACCATAATATGATGATTATAGTAGTTAAGAGACCGTACTGATTTGCAATATAAAATTCTATGTTTGTTCTAAATTCTTGTCTTAGATAGAATGAATATATTATTTTACACAACTATGATTACTCAATATGAGAAGGAACTCGGATGCTTAATTATGGTTTTTTATACAATGGTGGTAATGAAACTTGAAATCTTAGGTTGACACGGGTCGTGCCTTTGCAATTTAATATAGACATGATTTAGTTTATTTTCATGCAGTAGGAGTAGATTAGAGTAATATAATTGGCATGTACTAGTTAGGTCAGTCATGAAACGAGTTGTCGCGATCCGGTTAATGGTACTCCTTTTTGGGGTCGTATTTAGCTATTATCGGTACGACCTGATTCACAGTTATGGATCGCCCTCGTATAATTGATACAGTGATAAACTATATTATGCAGTTAGTGGTGGAGTGGTGAAAATCTTAGTTTCTCTCTCTTGAATAACAACCCAATTTACTTTACTTTTTAGTTAATTTAGTTAAGATTAGATAATTTGGTCTTTCGACCACCAAAACAAACAATTTTCAGAAATATAATTCAGTATTTTTGAACTATTAAAGTGAATAATCTTAGTATTTGTGGGATCGATATCCCTTACTCAAGCTTTACTATTCTACAATTGATACGTGCACTTGCGTAGGGTAAAACCTAGAGCGTCTTTAAGGTGTTGTTTTTAACCACATATTTCGTACACACCTGACACGCATCATCCGTCTCCTTTGTTTCTTCTGAGACATGCTCTACTATTTGGGGCACCATTATGAGTAGCTTGCAGGGCACTCGTAACCAATACTCGCACTAGAGGCAGATGGATACAACTATTAGAGTGAAGGTTGAGATTACATTAGCTGAGGCGACTGCTAAATTACAGCAAAATTATGAGTTCGAACTCTAAGAAGAGAGAGTCAGACATTAGTTTGAAATTGATGCATTGTCTAAGTAGTTGAGTGGGGCCAAGTGTGCTGGTGTTGAGGAGTTTAAACGTTCCAATGTCTATATTGACTACGGAGTCGAGTACCTGGAGCATGACTACTCCAGATTTCTTCCTACTTTCTGAGGTGGAGTGTAGATGGCCCTTTTTATGTAGTTATTGTTGTAGCGTCGCATTACTTGTACCTCGGAATTTAATAATGAAGTTGTTTTTCTAGATCTTGGACTTGAAGTTTGTAAGCCAGGCTTACCCGTTTTGGCAAGGTATGTTTTATTTAAAGTGGAAGCAATAATTTGACTTCCCTTTTTTTTTGTAAGGTTTGGGGCTTTACTCAGCCATACTTTTTCAATAATGTAGTATCAGATTATAAACTCGATCTTCACTCAACCCCCCCTTTCTGATAGGGGACCCATTATTTGGGTGGAAAAAATATATTTATGATAACACAGTAGATACTCAGAAATTCAAATGAAATTATTTCCTTTATTGATGATGAGCGAAATAATCGCTTCAATTAAATATAAATAAAATAAACAATAAAGTGCTCGATGGCTTATTGAAAACTAGATGTAAGTGAATGAAACTACTGACATGATACTAATGAAAAGAAAATAGAAGGTAACCGAAACTGACCCTGATGTTATCTCTCTGCATCTACTAGTAATACTTCCTCAAATGTTGAGCATTCCAGGGACGGGGTAGCTATTTTCCTTGGAGGGTCTCTAACCAGTACGCTCATTGTCGTTGAGTGAGGGTTATCCTATAGGGACCTTCCCAATTGGGAGCCAGCTTTCCCATTTTCACAATTTCACGGTTACGGGTGAGCTAGGTGACCTCCCTTAGGACAAGGTCTCCTAGATGAAATCTCCTCTACTTCACCCGCGCATTGTAATATCGTGACATTGCTTGTTGGTAGACAGAAACCCTTATTTAGGCTTGTTCCCTCATTTCCTCAATCAGGTATAAGCTGACTGCCAATTCCTTTTCATTATGCTCCGGATCATAATGGCTTGTCAGGTAGCTTTCCAAACCGGTCTCTATTTGGGTTACAACCTCACTAACAAAGGCAATGAAGAAAGGAGTCTCACCCATAGGTGTCTTGGCCGTGGTCCTATAAGCCCCCAATATAGCGGGCAACTGTTCGGGCCATAACCCTTTAGCCTTTTCTAGACGTTTTTTTTTATCATTGCAAGAATTATTCTGTTAGCAGCCTCTGCCTGGCCGTTCTCCTGCCGGTGTCTACGAGAGGAGTAGTGATTTTTTATTCCTAAACCCGAGCAAAATTCTTGAAACTCACTACCTTCGAATTGTTTTCCATTATCTGTCATAATAACCCTAGGAACGCCGAACCTGTAAACAATTGACTTCCAGGTGAAGTCTTTGACATTTTTTGTTGTAATTCGAGCTAGTGGTTGTGCCTTCACCCATTTAGTGAAGTAGTCAATTGCCACTATTGCAAATTTGGTTTGACCTTTACCCTGAAGCAGTGGACCAACCAAGTCGATTCCCCATTGGGCGAAAGGCCAAGGTTCGGTTATGGGTGTTAATTCTTCATATGGAAGTCTGGGGACATTAGCAAATCGTCGGCACTTGTCACATTTCTTCACATACTCTAATGCGTCTCTTTGCATTTTTGGCCAGTAGTACCCTTGTCTTATAGCCTTATAGGCTAAAGATCTGCCCCTGCATGGTTTCCACATAAACCCTCATATATCTCCTTAAGGATGTATTTTGCCTGTATAGTAGAAACACTACGCAAATATGGAAGAGAAAGGTTCCTCTTATAGAGAACTCCGTTGATGAGAGCATATATGGTGGCGCGGAGCCTTATCTTTCGAGCTTCCATTCGGTCTTCTGGAAATTCTCCATCCTGGATATACTTAATGATGGGTTGCGCACACTCCAGACCTTGCTCCACTTGCATGATCATGGTGGCCTCCTCTTAGGAAATGTTTGGTTGATGCAAGTGTTCTAAGAGAAATATATTGTCCTCTGGCTCGATAGTTGTAACTAGTCGAGCTAGGGCATTTGCATGACCATTCTCTGCTCTTGGTATTGGGCAGATTACACATTTCTTGAATCAGCTGATTAATTCCTTTACCCTATGCAGGTAAGCCTATAAGGCTTGCGCTATTTGGAGTCCTACTATCAAGGTTTCGTACTCTACCTCATTATTAGTAGCCTTGAACTTGAATCGGAGGACGTAAGGGAATCTTTCTCCCTCCGGTGTAATTAATAGCAACCCGATTCTGCTCGCTTGGGAGTTGGATGAACCATTCACAAATAATGTCCAAAGTACTTCTAGGTCTATCAGTTCTTCCACCTTAGGGATGACTAGTTCACCGGCGACTTCAGAGGCCTCTTGTAAAGGATAAGTGAACTCTGCCACAAAATCTACAAGTGTCTGCCCCTTAATTATGGCTCTGGGCTTGTATTGGATATCGAATTCTCCTAACTCAATCGACCATTTCACCAGCCGATCGGATGTTTCAGGTTTGTGGAGTACCTGCCTGAGTGATTGATCAGTGAGGACTACAATCATATAAGCCTGGAAGTATGGTCTCAGTCTCCTAGCAGAAATAACCAGGGCGAATACCAACTTCTCCATTGTAGGGTACCTTTGTTATGTTCCCCGTAGGGCTCAACTTGTATAGTAGATCAGTCTCTAAACCCCTCCATCATCTGTCATCAAGGTGGAACTCACTTATGTTAGGGAGACGACCAAGTATAATATAAATTGTTCCCTTGGCACCGCTCGGGACAACAGGGGAGGAGAGGCGAAATAATTCTTTAAATTTATGAATGCTCACTCACACTCAGGGGTCTATTCAAAGGCCTTTTAAAACACCTTGAAGAAGGGTAGACATCTATCGGTGGCTCGAGAAATTAGCCTATTGAGGGCAACTACCTTCCCTATCAGTCGTTGCACGTCTTTGGTTAACTAGGGAGACTTCATATCTAGGATGGCCTGGATCTTCTCTGGTTTGGCCTTGATGCCCCTTCTACTGACCATAAATCCCAAGAACTTTCCTGATGATACACCGAAAGCACACTTGGTTGGGTTGGGGCACATCTGGTGTTTTCTAAGCACCCAAAAAAGCTTCTTTGAGGTCCGCCAGATGGTTCTCCTTCTTGACACTCTTCATTAGCATGCATCAATGTAGACTTCCATATTTTTTCCAATATGATTTTTGAACATGTTGTTGACTAGCCTCTGGTAGGTTGTACCGGCATTCTTCAACCTGAAGGGCATTACTCTGTAACAGTATATGCCTCGATCGATGATAAAAGAGTTCTTTTCATGGTCGATGGGATGGATAGGGATCTGATTATACCCTGAATATGCATCTATAAAGGTGAGCAACTCATTTCCCGAAGTAACTTCCACTAGCATGTCAATTCTTGGTAAAGGAAAACTATCCTTTGGACACACTTTATTTAAGTCTGTGAAGTCGATGAAGAGCCTTCATTTTCCATTTTCTTTCTTCACTAGGACCACATTCGACAACCAGTCGGGGTAATGGACTTCTTGAATGAAGTTTGCCTTCGGAAGCTTGTCGATCGCCGACATTATGGCTGTATTTCTCTTCTTCTGCCTTACAGGCTTGGTAGTAGGATCCATATTTAGCCGGTGTTACATAACTTGGGGATCAATGTTAGGCATATCTTCATTTTCCATGTAAACATGTTTTGGTTTTGCCTTACGAACTGGATAAGTTGATCTTTAACATCATCGGGGAGCAACGACCCGATGCTTACCTTCTTTTAGTTCCTTTCCTCTTCTAGGCTCACCTCTATAAGGTCCTTCATTGGTTCTGGTCGCGGAATGGATTCATCAGCTTCGAGGTCTTCAATAACGAGTGTCTCCCATGACCTTCTCTCTTTCACAGCGGCTGCATAACATTCTCGCGATATGGTCTGGTCTTCTCGTACTTCTCCTACACCATGATCGGTTGGGAACTTCATTAATAGGTGATAAGTTGAGGTCACCACTTTCAGGGTATTGAGAGTAGCTCTTCTGAGGATAATATATTAGGTGGAAGGGCAATCCACTATAAAGAAATCTACCAGGATGTTAAGTTGTCTTGGCACAACTCCTACTGTCAAAGGAAGGGTCACCATTCCCAACGGAAACACCTTTTCTCCAGTGAAGCCGACTAGAGGTGATTTGGATGGATTCAACCTCTCTATTTCTATACCCATCTTGTCGAAAGCTTCGGAGAATAATAAATCCTCATAACTTTCATTGTTGATTAGAACCCGTTGTATGGTAAAATTGGCCACTGCTACTATAATCACCGGTGGGTCATCATGGGGATGGTGAACTCCACGTACATCGTTATCGGAGAAGGTAATGACTTGCCCTTCTAGTCATGGGGACTTGGAAGGTGGAGCAAAGGTATCTACCCCTTGAACCTCCATCGTACTTCTGGCTCTTCTCACATGAGCTTTTCGGGATGAGCTTGTCTTACCGCCTTCAGTAAACCCTCCAGAAATTATATTAATCTCCCGAATGGGCTATTTCTTTGGTGTATGACTTCTGCGTGGGGCATCCTGGAGTCCTTTTCCTTTGTCGACATGAGTCTTGTACCAACTCAGATGCCCTCTTTGGATCAAGCTCTCTATATGAGTTTTAAGGCTGATGCATTCATCTATTGTATGTCCATGGTCGCGAAGAAAGCGAAAGTATTTATCATGTGTTCTTTTCGATGGATCCGACTTCAACCTGGGTGGCCAGGATAAGGAGTGGTCATCCTAGATCTAAAAAAGGATCTCATTTATCGGCTTGTTCAACGGAGTGAAGCTATTGAATCTATCCTGGCCTTTTGAAGATCGAGATGGCCTGTCCACCTGGGTTAGTTGGGTTCTCTTGCTCTTAGCTTCTCTCTCATCCTTGGTGGTTGTTGTTGGCCTCTTCTTCTCTACCTTCTTTTCCTAAACCCCTCTTCCTTTTTGGGTGTTCATAGCATCCTCCGCATTCATATGCTTCTGGGCTTTAACAAGTAGTTCCGTCATCGTCTTGGGTGGTTCCTTTGATAAGGAAAATAGGAACCTAGAAGACTGTAGCCCTCCCATGAAGGTTGTCACAAGGAATGAACTGCCCAATGTTGTCACTGATCTCATCAAACTGGAACATGTCTGTATTGAATTGACTTATATAATCTCGCAAAGATTTTCCCTTATCTTGCTTGACATTTAGTAAGTAGGTAGCGGGCTTCTTATGTCTCCGCCCGGCAATGAACTACCCAATGAATTTCTTGTTTAACTCATCAAAACCATGAATTGAGTTGGGTTTCAACTTGTTGAACCATACTCGGGCTAGCCCCTTCAGGGGATAGGGAAAGCCCGACACATGATTGCGTCTGGGACAGCTTGCATGTGCATGAGTGCCTTGAAAGTCTCCAGATGATCAAGGGGGTCCTTGGATCCATCAAAGTTCTCCAACTGAGGCATTTTGAACTTGTTGGGTAGGGGAACACTCATCACCAGTGCATCGAAAAGGGGGTTAGTTTTCTGTAGCAGGTCATCCACGATGGCATGGCTTTTGCCCTTCATGGCTTGTGTCATATCTTCCATATGTGCCTTTAGATTTTGGATATGTTGATCTACTCCCGTAGCTTTTATTGGATCATCAGGATTCGGGTGAGTCTTACCCCGACGTGTGCTCCGAACCACTGTCTTCTGTTGATCCTGGTTATGGTTATGCTCTGCCCCCTCATCTAGATTGTTCTGCCTAGTAACATCTGGGGGAGGGGGAATGGGAGCAGCTAGTCGTTGGAGGATCGCAGCGTTCTGCTAGATCAACTGGTTCATCCATTGAGTCAAAGTTTGGACCTATTGTTCTAGCACTGCCACACGTTCGGTAGGATCGCCTCATCTCACACGTTCTGTAGGATTGCCTCGTTTGACTAGGTTTGGATTTGGAGGATCTTAGGAGTTACATGGTGGCTGATCATCACCAACGTCATGCTCCTCCAGAAAAACACGGTCATCCTCCTAACCATCAGGTCACGGAGGGTACATCATAGGTAGCCCCGTTTGGGAGGGTGGTAGTACCCCTTGGTTGGTTGTGAGCAGTGGGTCTCCGGGTGGAGGAAGAGGATCTCTGTTTTATCTAGAGGCCTCACCAACCTTACTATTGCTTCGTACTTGGACCATTTTATTGTTATATGGAAGTAAGAAACTGTCGTTTCCCATAAACGGCGCCAAATGTTGATGCATAGAATGGTCGGGTCAAAAACGATGTCGTACATGTCAAAGAGAACAAACAGTGATTAGGAGTGGTACCGGTGGGGAACCGGCCAAGTAGGCTCCGACGGTCAAGTTAGTACTTGGAACGTCAAGAGGGTAGTAGTAATGGAGAGGGTGATTATGGCGTACTTCTCTAGGTTCGACCCTATATTTATAGGGACTTAAAGCAGTGGTGTTAATAGGATAACCATGTAGCTGTCTTGATAAGGTTGTGATATGTAGGAGTTATCTTTTGTAGTTTCTAGATACAGTCATTCCCGTAATCGGTTGATAACTCTTTATCTCTTTATAGGATTGTCGTGTAGAACAAATAATACTTATCAATATCGTTGTAGAGATGTATTCTTTCGACGCCTCGATGTGCCTTGTGTATCATTTGGTTTTAGCTTCCGCTCAATTGTGTATGAAATTATTGTTATTAATACTATTCCATTTGTTTTTATTATTATTGATGATCTTAGTTGATCGCTCTATGTATGGATCACACCCCGAAATTCTCGAAAGTCCCAATTCGGGAGTCTTAAGATTTTAGGGCATGACATCAATGGAGTTGCAAACTTTGTTGGTTATTTAACTTATTTTTGCGAACTCTTTGTGGATAATTGATGTTTAACGTTTTGCTCATAGGTTGTTAAACATCAAGCATCTTAATTTCTCTTTTGCTAGCTATATTATAGCCTACTGGGGACCTTTTGGTCACAAAAATTTACAAAAGTCATCACACACACACCTCATGTATATAATGAGGACATTTATAATATCTCAAAATTACACACACATGGAAACTAGATGTTTGGACCTTTTACATACAAAAATAAAAACAAATAAAACAATAATACACAATAAAACATGGTGAGGTGATAAAACTCATATTCGAAGATATTATTTTGGGTAAATACTACTGACACCCCCTCAAAGAGACCCTAATTTCACATGGACCCTCTTAATATTGAGTATTTCCACACGAACCCCCTCTAAATTGAATTTTTTTCCCACACGGACCACTTCCGTGTCAACTCCGTTAGATTAGTCCGTTAATTAGTGATGTCGGCCACTATTCACCCTATAAATAGTCTATTTTGCACTCAAATGATATCAAATGACTTATATACCCTTGAATATATATTTTTGTACGAATTTTGCCCTCAAACCATACCATGTCTTCCTCTCTCAAATACCCAGTTCCTCTGAGCTCCATTGACGGCGTCACTGACTGGAGTTGACGCCGG
Source organism: Cornus suecica (assembly GCA_963922005.1). Classification (NCBI taxonomy): domain Eukaryota; kingdom Viridiplantae; phylum Streptophyta; class Magnoliopsida; order Cornales; family Cornaceae; genus Cornus; species Cornus suecica. The sequence continues at coordinate 33,209,311 of OY998247.1, read as the reverse complement.
CGAGGAGGTGGAGGGCGTCTGTTGGTGAGGAATCAAAGGCAATGCCGGCGAGGAAGTGGAAGGCAACACCCAAACCCTAGATGGTGAATCGGTAGATTTTGATGAGGGTTTCGAAAATTTTAGGGGTTAGGGCATAGGAATATTGGCTGGAGTGAGAGAGGGTGTGGATGATGGTGGAGAAGGAGATGAAGTTGATGGTCACTGTTCAAGATGAGCTCTTCGATTTCGGCAAAAACGGTGGAGCTCTTCAATTAGGAATTTGTTTTCTCAACTGGAATTCATGTAGTATACTAAGTGTTGATCTTTATTCTTTTTAAAAAAAAAAAAAAAATTACCAATTCTCAATTCCACAAAATTTGAGGAAGGTAATTGATTTTAAGGTTGGTCTATAGAAATAAGAATTTTCTTTATTTGATAACTTTGAAGAAAAAATATAAAATTTTTAATTCTGTTTTGAGGCAAATTTTTATTTCTTTATTTCTTTATTTTTTCAGATTTTAATATAATTTTTCAAAATTTTATAATTTTTTTGAATTTTATTTTGGTGTTTGAATTTTAATATTTTTTTCGAATTTTATATAATTTGTTTGAATTTTAAATATTTATTTCAAAATTTATATATTATTTTGAAATTTTATAATTTTATATATTTTTTCAAATTTTATATATTTTTTTCTAATTTTAAATATTTTTTAAAATTTTATATATGATTTTCGAATTTTTTATTTATTTTCAATTTTTTTATATTTTATTTTCAAATTTATATATATTTTCATTTTTTATATTTTTTCAAATTTAAAATTTTTGAAATTAAATTTTATATATTTTTGAACTTTATAATTTGGGTAGTTGGGGGTAAAATCGTCTTTACATATATTGATTTTTATTTAATTTTTTTAAATATATATCGAAGGGAAAATTAGTAATTTCACAATAAAACGTTAGAAAACCTAACCACCGTCTGTCTGAGGGGGATCGTGTGGGAATATTGAATATCGAGGGGGTTCGTGTGGGATTAGGATCTCTTTAAGGGGATGTCAATGATATTTACCCTATTATTTTTATAATTACTTTCATCATCAGTGAACTAAAAAAATTAATAATCATTTGTTTGATCACAGAATTTGAAATATGAACATTTGACTTGACCGAAAAAGTTTGTTATTAAACTACTGTTTGGATGACATTTTATATTGGTGGGTCATGTTCGTGTCGAGTTGAGATTATATCGTGTCGAAAAGAACCTGATTAATATACATGTCAAATACGATCAATTCTAATCCAATCCACAGGCAGAGCGGAGCCAGGAAAGTTGTCTAGGGGGGCCAATACAAATTTTTATAAGTTTATTAATAAAATTATACTAGAAGAATTTTTTTTTGAAAAGAATAAGAATGGAAATGTGATTTTTTATCAATTTATTAGTAAAATATATACTTTTTAAAGCTATCCGATGATTTTTTTTACAAAGTGGCAAGGGCTGTAAGTAATTTTTATAAATATATTTATAATTTATATAAGTTTTTAGGCTAAAAAAACTTTTCATAAAATTTGGGCAGAGGCATCCCCCAAAACATAGCTCCATTATCTGTGTCGACCCATGTAATCCATTTAACTTATTTATTATAATATATTAAATTAAATTTAATACAATCCGACACGAAATGAACTATTTAACATATTATCAGTAAAATTAAATTGAAATTGATACGATTCAGTAATAATTTATTTGATATATTTCAATCTATGACCAATTAGAGAAGAGAAAAAATAAATATAAATATAATCATGTTAAACGTGTCATGTTCGGATCGATCTTTATATTTTCGTGTCGTGTTCGGATCGACCCTTATACAATTCAACCATTTTATGATTAACCATAACCCTTTTAATTTATGTCGTATTCGTGTCGTGTCTTATTTTGTCAGCTTTAACTACCACGAGAGATGGAGTCATTCCTTGTCACTTTTCCCTCCCAAAATTTTTGAAAAAATTCTTTGCAAGTCTATAAAAATATATATTTTACATATAAGTTTACAAAAATTACATATACCTACCTAAAAAAAATCAATTTTTTTTACTATTACACAGAAAGCTAATAAATACTGCTGGCTCCGCCCACTGGGATGAATTAATCATAAGATGGTAGAGCTTGTCTTTTCAATTTTTTAATTTTTATCGTCTTAACGAGAAACAAATTAACACATGCATCAATCAGTGAAAAATACCACTAAACTATTGCATTCAATTGTCTAAATTCGAGAATAGAACTTGGATACTGATTAGTGCTGACTTTAGAGAACCTCGAGTGGTCAAGTATTCTTGACTTGAATATATGGATATATAGATACAAATATATACATACATGCATGTATTCTTTCGGTGTCTGGTCAAGCTTGGCCTGCTTTAATTTGAAAAAAGAAAGGAAGTGATGCGGGGTATAATAGTCATTTCAACAAATTGATGATGAAGGCGTGCCATGGGCATTAATAATTCTCCCCATGAACATGCCACCCACCCTCTTAAAGTCAAAAACAAAATAAATTTTATCCTCAATTGTGATTACATAACATTACATGCCAAACAGACAAATCAGCACCACAAAGGTCACAGTGCACTACCAAATAGTTGTAAAATAGTCTTGAAAAAACGTGACATTTCTGTTCTAATTAATTCATACTTTATCAAATACACCACCTCAGTATTACCTCAAGTATACTTATCATATATATATATATATATATATATATATATATATTATATATAAATAAAATTATGTTTTTAATTTATTTAACTATATATCGGATTGAGGAGAACACATCTGGATCCTAAAAATAATATTGCTTTCGAATGCATTATAATTTCTTTATTTGAGTTACATAAAAAAAAAGAAGAGGAATGGTGCGTTTGGAAAGCCTGTTTTTTGTATTTGTTTTCTGTCTTCAAATATAAAAATTATTTTTGTATTTATCTTTATTTTTTCAGCAAAAAACTAAAAACAAAAAAGCGTTTGGATCAAAATTTGTATTGAAAAATAAAATGGTATTGGTGGCGGCGGTGACCGACGGCGGCGGGGGGCGGTGGTGGTGGGGGTCGGCAGCTGGTGGTGGTTGGTGATGGGGGCGGTGGCTGAGGTGGTACCCTAAACAGTGAAAAAACTCAAAAAATAACTAAAAGTTGTATTTAGTGTTTTCACCACTATTCACAGAAAACAGTTTTCTTGGGAAAAAAAAAAGTGAACAGTAAACGCGTTTGTCAAACGTGTTTTTATTTTTGAAATGGGTGAACAGTAAAAAAACAAAATTATTTTTGCGTTCGCCAAACAAACCGAAAATAATTGGTGTTCTTTGGATGAAATACCCTTGTCTACACTCGGGCACGGAGCCACGTACAGCAGATAAGGGCAGTTGCCCCCTTTGAATTTCTTTTTATATATATTTATAATAGTAATATAAATTATTTTAAGAGACTTATAAAAAAAACTAATATTTATCCCCCATTAAAAATTTTAAAATTTTTATTTACTGTGCCTCAATTTCAAAGATTAGAATAATTTTTTTTAAGGATAAAATTATTATGCTAAAAAATAAAATTACATTAAAATTGTATGTAATATATAAATTAATTTAATAAACTAATTAATTGAACATTAATTCCCTTCTTTTGGTTCATGTAACTTATAACCAAAAGCCCACAACCAACAATCCAAAATCCGTTTAAACCGAGCCCAACAATCTAAATTAAACTCGAAACTTTTACTTTAATCCAGCACAACCCACAACCCACTTATCTAATTGAACCCTAACTCTCTTTTAAACATAGACAAAACTTTATGATTCAAGGACAATTGTAATTATATTTAAATAAATTATCAATGTATTTTGAACTTTTTTTTATTATTATTATAAATTTTAATATATTGTCACTTTTAAAGGTTTCACCTCACTATTTTTTTTTTCTTTTTCCGCTCTATCCCGAATACACTGGATATCCATAACTACATGAGTGTTATGAATTGTAATAGCTAAAATAATGCATGACCCAACCAAGATGGGCCATAGGAGTGATGGGCCGACGACTGATGGGCTGAAGGCTGATGGGCCAAAGACGGATGGACTGAAAACAAGTGGGCTAAAGAAATAACTGGCCTATGGAAAATTCTGGAAATTAAGTAATCCACAAGACAAAAGAGTAGTCCAATAATAGAATAAAGAGTCCAAAAAAAGGTTAGAGTTTATCAAATCCCCTGATTTAAGGGATTGATATACTTGGATACATGGGCTTAACCCATCTTGCATAATTATATATAAATACATGGCTTTGATGAATGAGAAAGGATCCAAAATTTTACTCCAATTTTTATTGTGTAGTTTTTCTACATCTACACAATTGGCGCCGTTTGTGGGAAATCTCTATTATTGAAATCTTTTTCAATAAGCTTCCCACTCTCTACAAAAAGCTAAGATTCTTACCATCAATGGCGATCACACGTTCTTAACAAACCGATTTACCTCCAAACGGAGGCCAGCATCTAGAAGATCTGATCAGACGAGTCCTAGAGGAGAGGACTGCCGAGTTAGAGAGGCAGAACGCTGAACTAGTGGCAAAACTGGCTCAACTGCAGAACCCACATGAGGTTCATAACGACGAGCAGTCCGGCCAGCATGAACGATCTATAGGCCGCCAGACAGACAAGGACGATCTCCCCGTTAGATCCCATAAGGATCGTGAAGAGCACGCGGAGTCATCTCTACAGGTTCTTGGGGTACATAACCCCGAAGAGGTCCTGACCATGAAAAAGCTGGAGGAAATCATGTCCAGATTCCAGCGGGACGTGCTTAAAAATTTGAAGGTACAAACCCCAATCGATCTGGCATCCGAGGCATCCATAGACGCCATTTAGACACCATTCACCGTCTCGATCACCAGTGTGCCCTATCCGGAGAGGTTCAGATTACCGAAGTTCACCTTGTTCGATGGTACGAAAGATCCAACAAAGCACATCTACCACGTTCATACCAAGATGAATCTTTACAATGAGAACGAGGCCTTGCTCTGCAAAGTTTTCCCCACCAGCCTGACTGAAGTAGCCCTCCTGTGGTTCAGAAAGCAACCGCCTCGATCGATCGGTAGCTGGCTTAGACTCTGCGAGTTATTTATTGCCGAGTACTTCGGCAACAAAACACAGAAGAAGACTATCTCCAGTCTGTTCACCATGATTCAAGAAAAAGGTGAATCCCTGAAAATTTTTGTCTCACGATTCAACGTGGAGATGTCTTCAATTGACAACTGCGATCAGCACTCAGCTGTCGAAGCTTTCAGAATGGCCCTGATCCCTGGAACCAAGTTCCATCAGTCCCTGGTCAAGAGACCACCAACAGACAATGGAGAGCTTAATTCCAGGGCACAAGGGCACCTCCGAATAGAAGAAGAGTTGGCCATACGACAAAGAAGGATCGCCTTTGCAACAATATAGTCAAGGGCATCCGAACCTTCGAGGGTAAAAGATCGGGTACCAGACCGGAAGCGACCGAGCGCTCCTCCTGCACCCTCCCCGGTCCTAGAGAAACGCCTGAGGTTTGAGGACAAGGTCACCCCTTTAAAGGTGACCCTGACCAAGCTGTACCAGGAGACAAAGGGCAAAGGAATCTACCGGTCACCACCACCCATGAGACAACCGATGGATCAGAAAGATATGTTGAGGCACTGTGCCTTCCATGGCGAATACGGGCACCACGCCAACGAATGAAGAAGCCTTAAGAGACGGGTGGAAGCTATGATTGCAAAAGGAGAACTAACCGAGTATGTTGCAAAAGAAGGGGCCCAATCAGACCAAGCGTCGCATGCGCCTGCCAAGGGAGCCATGGGACAACCCGTACGGGTCATTCATATAGTCCATAGAGGACCAAGTTGATCAGAGATAGAAGAGGCCCAGAGGTCCCAGATGCGACAAGTTTAGAAATTGTGAAGGGTTGGAGAAGTCAGCGAGTTTAGAGGCCCGAAAGAGGATGCCCGGATAGTTTTCACTTCTGCGGATATGCGGAGCATTCAGACGCCACACGATGATCCTGTGGTGATCTCCCTCATGGTCTCAAACTGTTTGATCAAGAGGGTGATGGTTAACCCTGAGAGCAGCGCCAACATTATCACCAAATGGGCCTTTGAGAAGTTAGAAATCAACCCTCAGGAGATTGTACCGTCCAGAAGCCCGATAACAGGATTTGATGGCAGAAGAGTGGAACCAGTGGGAGAGATCCAACTGCCGGTAACAGTAGCAAGACGCACGCTCCGAGAGACTTTCGTGGTGGTAGATGTCAAACCTTCCTATAATCTCCTCATAGGAAGGGGTTGGATCCATCGGATGCACGGAGTCCCTTCAACCATGCATCAAGTCATGCGGTGTATTGACCCAAATGGAGTTGACGTGATTGACATCAGGGGCGATCAGGTAGTAGCAAAGGAATGTTATGTTGTCACCATGAAAAGTCTAAAACGAAAGGCGGAACCAGAACGAGGGTCATCATCTAAGGTGGCATCCGATGGCAAATAGCAATTACAGGAGGGTGGTTCGGGGTCACCAGTAGTAGTTGAACCCCTACTGGAAGTTCAAATTTGCCCCGATCGTCCCGAAAGGTTTACTTATATTGGTTCAGGCCTCAGTCCATAAGAAAAAGAGGAAATGGAGTCCCTTTTCCGTTCTAATGTTGACATATTTGCATGGAGCCATATGGAGATGACCGGCATTGACCCATCAATAGCCCAACATTCCCTCAATGTAGATCTCAGCGCAAAGCCTGTCAAATAGAAACAAAGGCGAATGGGGGCCCATCGAAACCAGATCATAGCTGAAGAGGTTGATCGACTTCTTCAAGCAGGATTCATAAAGGAGGTCCAGTATCCTTCCTGGTTGGCGAACGTACTGGTGGTCCAGAAGAAAAATGGAAAATAGAGGGTATGCGTAGACTTCACTGATCTGAATAAAGCCTGCCCGAAAGACTATTTCCCCTTACCAAATATCGATCAAATGGTAGATGCCACCGCAGGTTTCGAACGCATGAGCTTTCTTGATGCATACTCCGGATATAACCAGATCCGAATGAACCCAGAGGACGAGGAAAAGACTGCCTTCATCACTGAGTCAGGTACATTTTGTTACACAGTTATGCCTTTCAGATTAAAGAATGCAGGTGCTACCTATCAAAGGTTGGTCAGAAAGGTGTTTCAGAGAATGATGGGATCCACTGTAGAAGCCTACATCGATGACACGGTGGTCAAAAGCAAAGCGAAGGGAGATCACCTGACTGATCTGCAACAGGTGTTCGACACCCTCTGGAAGTATAATATGAAGCTCAACCCATCCAAGTGTTCTTTCGGAGTGTCCTCAGGCCAGTTTTTGGGGCACATAGTTTATCGGACGGGAATACAAGCTAGTCCAGTGCAAGTTAAAGCTCTCGTAGAGTCAGCAGAGCCAAAGTCCCGGAAGGAGATCCAGGTGCTAACCGGAAGAATAACGGCTCTTAGTCGTTTCATCTCTCGACTAACCGATCGGTGTAAACCATTCTTTCAAGCAATAAAGGCAGCAAAATGAGAAGTCTGGGGGCCAGAGCAGGCGGCAACCCTAAAAAGACTCAAGAGTTACATGGCAAAACCGCCTATACTGACAACCCCCGAAGTCGATGAGCCGATGCACTTGTATCTGGCCATATCATCAACATCTACCAGCGTCGCTCTGGTCAAAGAGGGCAAGGGGTACCGGACACCAGTCTTGTACACCAGCAAGGCCCTTGCTGATGCAGAGACCCACTACTCAAAACAAGAGAAACTAGTACTATCAGTGATCCATGCTAAGCGACGTCTTCGGTACAATTTTGAAGCACACCCGATCATAGTGCCTACTTTAACTCCGATCAGATCTATAATGGCGAAGCCTGAGTTATCCGGGAGAATATCGAAATGGGTAATTGAACTCGAGCTTTTTGACATAACCTATGTCCCCCGAACGGCCATTAAAGGACATGCAGTAGCAGACTTCCTGTTAGAAACATAAACTACTGACTCCGTAGAAGAAAGTGAGCCTGGACAATGGGTCGTGTTCGTGGACGGATCATCCAACATCAACGGAGCAGGGATCGGAGTAGTACTCGTAACACCGGATGGTACTAAAATCCAGCAATCCGTTCGATTGGAATTTCCAGCCTCTAACAATGAAGCCGAGTACGAGGCCCTTCTTGCAGGAATTCGGTTGGCCTGAAGCCTTCAAGTACAGAAAGTAGAGGTACGAAGCGATTCCCAGCTAGTCGTACGACAGTTAAAGGGGGAGTATGAAACTCGAGAACCGAAAATGGAAGCATACAAGAATTTGGTTCTAAAGGAGGCTGAAGGGTTCCAGCAAATAACCTTTGAACAGATTCCCAGAAGAGATAATACCGTAGCAGATCATCTGTCTAACCAGGCCTCCACTGCAAGAGAAAGTATGACTCGCACTTTACCAATAGGCTTCATCGTCCGATCCAGCTTGGAGCCCCCCGAAGAGGTATTGATCATCCCATGGGAACCGAGTTGGATGGATCCCATAGCAGATTATTTAAGAACTGGTGCATTGCCTGAGTCAAAATCAGAAGCCCGGAAGATAAGAATGAAGGCAGGCAGATATGCTCTCTACAACGGCCAACTATACCGCAAGTCTTTCTCCGGGCCATATTTGAGATGTCTCACACCCTCCGAGGCTTCAGCGGTCATGGAAGAGATTCATGCAGGGGTCTGTGGCAATCATTCCGGAGGAAGATCCTTAGCTCATAAAGTTCTCACCCAGGGATACTTCTGGCCCTACCTGGAAAGAGACGCTGAAGTTTATGCCAGACATTGCAAAAAGTGTCAATTTCATGGAGATGTCATTCATCCACCACCGGAATTCTTGAACCCAACAATTGTTCCTCACCATTTTGCCCGATGGGGTATGGACATTGTGGGCCCTCTCCTACAGGCTATACGTTGTACCACGCATGTTCTCTTGGCTACCGACTATTTTACCAAATGGGTGGAAGCCGAGGCATATCCCACCATAACAGGTAGCCATGTTATAAAGTTCATCTGGAGCCACATCATCTGTAGATTCGGTCTACCCCAAACCTTGATAACAAGAAGATTCAAGCATTCCTGACAAAGCATGGGATCAATTAAAACACTTCTTCCGTCGGCTATCCATATGGAAATGGACAAGCCAAAAGGACGAACAAAACCATTTTTGATACACTGAGGAAAAAACTTGAAGACGCAAAAGGGACATGGTTGGAAAAATTACCTGAGGTGTTATGGTCCTAACTACTCCAAGGCAGCCCATTGGAGAGACCCCTTTCGCCATGGCTTATGGGGCCGAAGCAGTTATACCGACCGAGCTATGGGTACCTACTTTAAGGAGTCAAGCATAGGAAGAAGGTCCAAACAATCAACACCTAGCCTATGATCTAGACCTCTTGGAAGAAAGAAGAGAAGTTGTTAGGATAAGACTGGCTGCCTATCAGCAGCAAGTCAGGGCACGATTCAATCAGAAATTCAAAAGAAGTGAATTCCAAGTTGGCGATATGGTTCTTAGAAGAAAGATTGAGATTGTGGGCAAATTACGAGAGACATGGGAAGGACCTTATACAATTGTTGAAGTTATCGGGCGTGGCGCTTATCGGGTCCGGAAGAACGAGATAGGCCGCCTTGAGTCCAACTCTCAAAATGCTTATCGGTTAAAGAGGTATTATCCTTAGATAGTTACTTTTCCTGTTAAAAAATAAAGTTGTGTCTTTCTATGGCACCCTTTTTATAAAGCATCTGTGCCCGATGTCCGGCACCTCTGCTTCATGATTTTTAAGCTCATTTCAATAAATATACATTATACTTCTATACGTGTATTCTTTTTCATTATAATATTCCTAAGTGTTTGAGTTCAAACCTGATTTGAACTAACCAGAGGATAAAATTCAGCCTCAGGGGCCAGATGCCCGAAGGCTCCATTTCATTAAAAAAATTTCCTAAGTGTTGAGTTCAAACCTAATTTGAACTAACCAGAGGATAAAATCCAGCTTGAGGGGCCAGATGCCCGAAGGCTCCATTTCATTTAAAAAATTTCTTAAGTGTTGAGTTCAAACCTAAATTGAACTAACCAGAGGATAAAATCCAGCCTCAAGGGCCAGATGCCCGAAGGCTCCATTTCATTAAAAAAAATTTCCTAAGTGTTGAATTCAAACCTGATTTGAACTAACCAAGAGGATAAGAACAAACCCCAGGGGCCAAATGCCCGAAGGCTTCATGTTTATTAAAACATTTCTAAGTGTTGAGTTCAAACCTAATTTGAACTAACCAAATGATAATGATAAAGCCTCAAGGGCCAGATGCCCGAAGGCTCAATTGTTTCGTAAACGGTTAAGTACAAACACTAAAACCAAAATAAGAGTAGAATAAATACTGAAAAGGGGGAAACATTCTTGTTCATTGATAAGAAAGAAATTACAAAAATTACCCCTCTGGGGGGAGCAAGCACAAATAAAATTAAACTGCCTAAACTACTGATCGGGAGGATGATATTCTTCCCCCTTTAGGATGGCAGCGAAACGTTTCTCGTTCTCAGAGGCAGGAAGGTTTTCGTAGGGCATAGGAATTCCCATATGGGCGTCGAATTCCTCTGCGGTCTTGAAGTCCCGAGATTCCAGAAGGATATGCTCCATTTCATGCCTCCGTCACCAAGCTCTGGCCGATCAGATGTCACAAATGACACAATATCTTTTGTACATGTCAAGACCTCCTAGTCGGCACACTTCTACTTTTTCCTGCTCAAGAGCCAGGAGCTTCTCTGATTCAGCCAGGAGTTTATCTGACTCCGCCTTTTTGGCTGCCATTTTCTTGATAGTTGTCCTCGCTTTTTCCAGCTCGGCAGCCAGGGCCCGCTTCTCCGCCTCACCGATTTCCAAAAGAATCTTCTGTTCGGAGACGGTCTGGCGAATGCCATCTGCCTCCTTGACTAGAGAAGCCCGGTGGGTATCATTCTGCTTTATTTGGGCCTTCATACCGGCTATTTCTTTGACGTCGGCCTCCAAGAGGCTGTTGTAGGCCTAGACGCCATAGAGAAACTACACAGTAAAGAAATGATTATTACACAAAAAGGCGAGCAACAAATAAACTAAGTACAAAAGAGTGAACAAAGTTTTTACCTCCATAACCATTATTGAAGTCTTCTTAGCGAGATCAGTTATGGTGATTTTGGTATGGCCAACCCTATCAGCTAGTGTCCAGATCCCTTTGGCCATAGCCCGAAGAGCTTCTGGCTGATTTGATCAGCGCAGACCGGAGTCGCATCTGGCAGAAGGAACTTCGGCTCCCAGGGAATCAAGGATTGGGATGATTCAGGAACAATAGGAGTTTTGCTTGAAGAAGCAGTCTCAACTTGAGTTTTAGCCCTTTTATTAGCCACTCCACTTGTTGTACTAGACCGGACCCTAATAGCTGGAGGATTTACAGGAGGCGGGGGTGGAGCTACCGGAGTCTGTGTTGGTGGCGCTACCGGGTTCTGAGCAGGAGAAGGTACCGAAGCCGCCGGATGAGCCATTGAGAGTTGTACGACGTCAACCAAGGTAACCCCTTCGGGAACTTGAGGGATTCTGGCAGACAGGGGTTTGTCAGGCAAGTCCATCATGTCAACAGCAGCGCCCAAATTAGAAATCGACTCACGATTTTCCAAAGTTAGCAGGTTAGTAGCCGATTGGGCTTTGCCCCAGACATGGGTTTTCAGGAGGCCTATACGTTGTTTTATGAAGGTAAGGGGAATATCCCTATCCTCATAACCCATAAATTTGTAGGCATAATCCCCCCCGATGAAGGTCACAATGTTCGCAAAGGCAGGAGACTTTATGAAGGGGGCAGTAGATGGGCAGACGGATGGCATCGAAAGTACTCGGGATCGGAAATATACGCGAAAAGGGATAGAACCAGTTGCCACTCACAACTACCATTCTTTCTTTCCATCCCTTGTCAGACTTTTCGGTATCGGTACATATGTTCTGTCCTTGGAAAGGAAAAAGATTGTATCTACCTTTACTCGCACGGGCGTTTTGGAAAAAGTAGCAAATGAGCAGATCTGCTAAACCTAAGTTGAGATCTAGGTCCCTATTATACAACAGAAGCATGGACATGATCCTAAGGCTGTTCGGGTTCAGCTGAAAGGGATGTAATCCTAGCATGAAGAACGCATAGTGAAAGAAGGGGTGAAGGGGGAACCTTAGAACCCTAAGGTGAGATGCCGACATCAGAATGCTACCGGGAGCTAGTCCCTGACTCTGGGTAAAGTCAAGGTAACCTGGGTAAGGGGATACATCAACATCCCCAGGTACTTGTGTCTCAGCCCGAAGGTGCTTAACGTCTACTTCCGGTCGGACTCTTTTAAGTGGGGTCACTACAAACGGTTCGGAGGGCTTAGGATTCATAGATTCATTCGTGGATGAACCCGGAATATCAGTATTTTGGGGAATTGTTTTTTAGGCTCCCTGACGATTGGACTGGGGACTATCGCTACTGGTAGGATCGGTACCAGTAGTAGATGACAAGACGACCTCTTCAACCGAACGGGTATCGTCGCTATCAGACATAGTGCTAAAGAAAGGTAGAAAAGATAGAAGGGGGGCCGAGGTGAAGATAAAGAGAAATGAAGAAACCGTACGACTTACTCAGTTGACAGTGAAACGACAGGAGAGGCTTCGGGTAGAGGCAAGGTACCGTGCTACTGGAAAATCTGGAATTGACTAAAACCATGAATTTCTCTCAATAAGTGGATGGGGACATGCTTCAGAGAATGGAATTGAGAGCAAAATTGCAAACAGTGAAAATGAGAAATGAGAAATGAGAAGTGAAACAGGCTTGAATGGTTTTTATAGAGGAGGAGAAGGAGGCCAAAAGGCTGCACGAAGTCCGAAGGACACGCAAAAGCCATCATGGTGCGTGATTTGAGGAAGTAATGGCCTCACGATTTGAAATGCCATTAAATGGATAATGATGGCATGTCAACTCATTGTTTTCATTCCCCATAAAAGCTATTAGTGTATATATACATATGTATTTACATTTATTAGGTCATGAGCTTTAAAAAGGATATCAAGCTCATTACCTCAGAGGCCTGTGTAATAGCTAAAATAATGCATGACCCAACCAAGATGGGCCACAAGACTGATGGGCCGACGACTGATGGGCCAAAGACGGATGGGCTGAAAACAAATGGGCTAAAGAAATAACGGGCTTATGGAAAATTCTGGAAATTAAGTAATCCACAAGACAAAGGAGTAGTCCAATTATAGAATAAAGAGTCCAAAAAAGGTTAGAGTTTATCAAATCCCCTGATTTAAGGGATTGATATACTTGAATACATGGGCTTAACCCATCTTGCATAATTATGTATAAATACATGGCTTTGATGAATGAGAAATGATCCAAAATTTTACTCCAATTTTTATTGTGTAGTTTTTCTACATCTACATGAATATTAGAGGTTTTTTTTTTTTTTTTTTTACTTAAAAATTAAAATAATAATTTTGATACCTTGCCGACCCACAATTTTTTTAAATGGATTATATGTCACAACTTATACTAATTCGTGTGAATACTACGTGAGTTGGGACATTTTTCATTACTTAATTTTCACATTCGTCACATGACATAATAAAGCATTAGATTGTTTTATGATTCTAGTTTTTGGATAAGAAGGAGAAAATTAGGAATGAATAAGAATTTCATACTAAAGAAATCGTCCGTCCTTTCGAATGAAAGAGAAAATATTTAAATAATTTACTTTGATAATAAAAAACTTCCACAATAGAGCCACTTGTTTTCCATTATCTCTACCGTTCATTTTCTCCTTGTCACCTACCTATTTACCTATAGAAATAAAAATAAAATCATGCGCTTATTATTTTCATTGAATGGAAAGAAGAGAGGTTTTGAGTTAGTGGCTCAGTGATATAAATAACTTATTTTAATCCGACACAAATTCTTTAATGAATTCAGTATAAACTTACGGTATGTTTGTTTCATGTTTCTAAAAATAATTCTCAAAAATTTAAATTACAAAAAATACGTTTTCATATAACAATAAAAAATAATTCTAAAAAAATCTGTTTATAACTGAATTTTCTAATACAATTTTCATAAAAATAAATCAAGCAAATTTTTTTATATAATTTTCAATTTTTTCAGTTATGAGAGAAATAAAAAAAATTTATAACTTTCACCCAAGTAAATAAAAGTCTAGTAATGTCAAGAATCGGATGACAACGACATGGATTGAAGCTGGGATCAAACTCTCCACCCCTATTTCCATTTAATTTTGCTATCACTCTCACTCATACAAAATCGTTTATTAAATGGGGTAGGTTAAGGCTAGACGAGGGTAGGGTGAGGAGGACAGTTTTTCACAATAAAATAATTTGTTTTCTCTTATGCTCATGAGAATAATATTAAACTTCTCAATTAAAATTTTCTACTTATTATTATTGTGCAAATAAATATAATTTTTTGATGTATTTGAGATGAGATTAGGATGAGAAGACTTAATTTTTTAATACTACTTTCTTATCATTTTAATTCAAATATTATTTAATTTATTTGTTTTTAAATATTAAGGGCATTTTTGGTATTTTCAATGTTATACTTAACTTGCTACCATTTTTCTCTAAATCTTCTCACTTTTGGAAGGATAACAAATAATTAATCATTTCTTCTCTTATAAGTGACAACCCAAACATAAAAATCACTATCCTTTCTTTTCAAATCATTCCAAATCTCTTCATCCAAACGAAACCTAAAAGATAAGTAGACTACATGTAAGGGTGCACACGGTTCGGTTCTAACCGAAACCGGAACCGAACCGTTATTTTCGATTCTTTAAAAATGAGAACTGGAACCGAACCGTGCAAAGAACTGAACCGAACCAAACCGTTTTGTTTTTCGACACGGTCCTAGTTCCTACTATCGACTTTAAAAAAATTAAAAAATGTCAAAATATAATATAATTATAAATTAAATTACAGAGAGTATTTCAACTATTACAAACTCAAAATCAAATCAAATGCATCATTAGTGGAATGGAAATAACTATTTCAAAATTACATCCTATAAAATTACATGTATCCTCTAATAATCAAACAAGAATTTACATTTGGTAGTTACAAAAAATAATTAAAACATCCTTGAGTATACTGATATACATATAATTTATATAAGTGATAACTTTTAAATTATATACAAATATTGATATGTATAACTTATACGCCAAGTAGAGATAAGGGTTGTCAACGGCTAATTTCTACAAGGACTCTACTTGTCAGCAGGATACCTACGGGTAGCTATCACAATCTTATCAGAATACCTACAGGTAGCTATCAAGATATCTACGGAGGACATAACTCTATTAATGTCACCGTATTAAAGACCCTATAAATATAGGGTCGGGGTCAACATAAAGAGGTACGCAATAATCACCCACCATTACTCCTGCTATATTTCTCTGGACGATCCAAGTTCTAACTTGACCGTCGGAGCCTAATTGGTCGGTACCCCACCGGTACCTCTTCCGGTCACTTTTTGTTCTTTTTGACAGAAACGACATCGTTTTCTACCCGACCATTCTACGCATCATCAGTTGGCGCCATCTGTGGGAAGCGACAGCTTCTTACTTCTAGAAAGCGTTACAATGGTCCAACTACGAAACAAAAGTAAGGTGGGTGATGCCTTTGGACAACCCAGATATCCTCTCCTTCAACCCAACAATCCCTTGCTCCCAACCAACCAAGGAGTACCACCGACCCATATCGGTCTACCTCTAGTGCATCCTCCCCGACCTGATGGCCAAGAGGAGGCACGTGTTTCTCTGGGAGAGTAAGAAGTTGGTGATGACAGGTCATCACACAACTCTGAAAATCCCTAAAATCTAAACCTAGTTAGACAAGGCGATCCTACAGAATGTGTGGCAGTATTAGAACAACAGGTTCAAACTCTGGCCCAAGGGATGGACCAAGTGATCTAGCAGACCCAACAGAACGTTTTGTTTCTTCAACGACTAACTGGTCCATTTCCTCCCGCTCTAGATGCGACAAGACATAATAATTTGGAAGAGGGGGCAGAGCATAACCACAACCATGATCAACAGAGGACAGTGATCTGGAGCACCCGACGAGGCAAGACTCCCGATGATCTTACAGAAGCCATGGGTGTGGATCAATAGATCCAAGATCTAAAAGCACAGATGGAAGATATGACATAGACAATGAAGGGAAAAAGCCCCGTTATTGTGGATGAACTCCTACAGAAGACTAATTCCCCCTTTGATGCTTTGGTGATGAGTGTTCCCCTACCTAACAAGTTCAAGATGCCACAGTTGGAGTACTTTGATGGGTCCAAGGACCCTCTTGACCACCTGGAGACTTTTAAGGCACTCATACATCTACAGGCTATCTCAGATGCTATCATGTGTCGGGATTTTCCCATCACCCTAAAGGGATCAGCCCGGGTCTAGTTCAACAAGCTGAGGCCCGGTTCTATTCGTGACTTCGACGAGTTAAGCAGGAAATTTATCAGGCACTTTATTGTCGGGCGAAGACACAGGAAGCCCGCTACCTACCTGTTAAACGTCAAACAGTATAAAAGAGAGTCGCTTCAAGATTATATAACCCGGTTCAATAATGAGATGCTCTAGGTTGATGAGGTTAATGATAACGTGGCAGTGATAACATTCATGGGAGGACTACAGTCTTCTAGGTTTTTTTTTTCCTTATCAAAAGAACAGCTCGAGACGATGGCAGAAACATATGAATGCAGAGGATGTCATGAATGCCCGAAAAGGAAAAGGGACTGAAGAAAATAATGTGGAGAAAAAGAGACCAGCAATAACTACCATGGACGAGAGAGAAGCTAAAGGCCGGAGAACCCAACAGACTGTTGACAGGTTATCTTAACCTACAAAGAGTCAGGATAAGTTCACTAGCTTCACTCCGTTGAACAAGCCGATAGACGAGATCCTTCTTAGATACAAGACGATCATTCCTTATCCTGGCCACCTAGGCTGAAGTCGGATCCATTAAAAAGGGCACGCGATAGATTTTGTCGCTTTTATCGCGACCATGGGCATATGACAGATGAGTGCATCGACCTCAAAAATCATATTGAGAGCCTGATCCAGAAAGGGCGTTTGAGCCGGTTCACGACCAATGGCGATAAAGGAAAAGGCCGACAGGATGTTCCCTGAAGAAGTTGCACACTAGATGAACAGCCGGTTAGGGAGATCAATGTGATTTCTGGAGGGTTTGCTGGAAGTGGGGAAACAAGCTCATCCTGAAAAGCTCATGCGAGAAGGGCTAGAAATATGATGGAGGTTCAAGGGGTGGATACCTCTGTTCCACCTTCCAAATCACCATGACTAGAAGGTCAAGTCATTAACTTCACCGACGATGATGCACGGGGAGTACAACATCCCCATGATGACCCACTAGTGATTGCCATGGTAGTGGCCAATTTTACTATTCGACGGGTGTTAATCGATAAGATAGGTATATGAATAGACTAGTTAAAGCCATCCAAATTGCCTCTAGTCGGTTTCTTTTGAGAGAAGGTTTCTCCACTGGGGATAGTGACCCTTCCTCTCACTATAGGGGTGCCAACAAGACAGCTTACCATCATGGTAGATTTTTTGTAATGGATTGCCCTTCCATCTACAATATCATCCTCGGAAGAGCAACTCTCAATGCATTGAAAGCAGTAACTTCAACTTACCATCTGCTAATGAAGTTCCCAACTGATCAGGGTCTAAGAGAGGTAAGAGGAGACCAAGCTATGGGTGCGTTTGGATAGGGGCATTTCCGTTTTCGTTTTTGTTTTTTTCACTATTCACGGGAACAAAAATGCGTTTGGGGAGTCTTTGATGGTTTTTGTTTTCGTGAACAGTAAAAAAACGTTTTCTCACCATTAGTTCAAATTTTGAGAACACCAAAATGGTGTTTTTTTTTTGTTTTCGGCACTGTTTGTTCTCAGCCAAAAAAAAAAAAATTGTTGCAGATTCCCTAACCTCCATTTTCAACCTCTAAACCCTAACCTCCATCTCCAACCTCCAAACCCTAACCTTCAAATTTTTATTTTTTTTTCGTTCTCGAAAATTTTTTAGACAAAATTTCCAACCAAACATGTTTTTGTTTCCGGATTACCCTTAGGACAAGAACAAGAAAATTTTTTGTTCTCAAGAGATAAAAAATGAAAACAAAAACAGTAGTTTCCAAACGCACCCTATGGCACGGGAATGCTAGGCAGCCGCTCTAAAAGATAGAAGGTCACAGGAAGCACTTACTATCGAAGGTCTCGAATCAGTCTCAAGTGAAATTACTCCCCGACCAGAGCCAGTAGAGGACCTCATAGAGGTAAGCCTGAAAGAGGGCGGGAATCGAAAAACAATAAGCATCGGGTCTCTGCTCCCCGATGATGTTAAGGATTAACTTATTCGATTCTTAAGACAGAATCAAGACATGTTTGCCTGGACACATGAAGATATGTCGGGCATTGATCCTCAAGTTATGCAACACTGCCTAAATGTGGATTCTACTACCAAGCCTGTAAAGCAGAAAAAAAGAACATTTGCCCCAGAGAGGAATGCATCTATAATGTCGGAGGTTAACAAGCTTCTAAAGGCGGACTTCATTCGAGAGGTCCAGTACCCCGACTGGTTATCGAATGTGTTCCTAGTAAATAAGGTAAATGGAAAATGGAGGCTCTGTGTCAACTTTATAGATTTGAACAAAGCTTGTCCAAAGGACAGTTTCCCGTTACCAAGAATTGACATGTTGGTAGAAGCTACTTCAGGGAATGAACTACTTAGCTTTATGGATGCATATTCAGGTTACAATCAGATCCCAATGCACCCTCTTGACTGTGAGAAAACATCTTTCATCACCGACCAAGGCATTTACTACTATAAAGTCATGCCCTTCGGGTTGAAGAACGCTGAAGCTACCTACCAGAGATTGGTCAACAACATGTTCAAAGATCAAGTTGGAAGGAACATGGAGGTCTACGTAGATGACATGTTAGTTAAGAGTGTCAAGAAGGAGAATCATCTGGCAGACCTCAAAGAAGTTCTTGATGTGCTTCGAAAACACCAAATGCGCCTTAACCCAACTAAGTGCATTTTCGATGTATCATCAGGAAAGTTCTTGAGGTTTATGGTCAGTAGAAGAGGCATTGAGGCCAATCCGGAAAAGATTCGGGCCATCCTAGACATGAAGTCTCCCCAGTCAACCAAAGATGTGCAGCGGTTGACGGGAAATGTGGTTGCCCTCAACAGGCTAATTTCTTGAGCTACTGACAGATGTCTTCCCTTCTTCAAGGTGCTTAAAAAGGCATTCGAGTGGACCCCTGAGTGCGAACAATTATCTCACCTCTCCACCCCTGTTGTCCCGACCAGTACTAGGGGAACAACTTCTACTTTACTTAGTTGTCTCCCTAACGGCAGTGAGTTCTGCCCTGATGAGAGATGATGGGTCTATTCAGAGACTAATCTACTACACAAGTCGAGCCCTACGGGGAGCAGAAGAAAGGTACCCAGTAATGGAGAAGTTGGCATTCGCCCTAGTTATTTCTGCTAGGAGATTAAGGCCATACTTTCAGGCTCGTACGATAATAGTCCTTACTGATCAACCACTCAGGAAGGTGTTCCACAAGCCAAAAACATCTGGTCGCCTGGTGAAATGGTCGATTGAGTTGGGAGAGTTTGACATCCGCTACAAGCCCAGAGCAACGATTAAGGGACAGGCACTTGCAAATTTCATGGCGGAGTTCACCTATTCTCTAAAAGAAGCCCCTGAAGTTGCTGAAAAAATACTCATCCCTAAGGCAGAAGGAGCAATAGACCCAAAAGTGCTCTGGACATTATATGTGGATGGTTCGTCCAACTCGCAGGCGAGCGGGGCAGGTTTGCTCTTAATTACTCCTGTGGGAGAAAGATTCCCTTACGCCCTCCGGTTCAAGTTTAAAGCTACTAATAATGAAGCAGAGTATGAAGCTTTGATAGCAGGACTCTGAATATCGTAAACCTTGCAGGCGCCCTACCTAAAGGTCAACACTGACTCCTGACTGGTTGCAGGCTAGGTCAATGGGAAGTATGAGGCGAAAGGAAAAAAATGAAGGCTTACCTACTGAAGGTAAACGAATTGATCGATCAATTCAGAAAATGTGTAATTTGCCCAATACCAAGAGAAGAGAATGGTCATGCAGATGCCCTTGCCCGTTTAGCTACAACTATTGAGCCAGAGGATGATATATTTCCCTTGGAACATTTACATCAACCAAGTATTCACCAGGAGGAGACTATAATGATCATGCAAGTGAAACAAGGTATGGAATGGGCACAGCCTATCATCAAGTATATCCAGGATGGGGAATTACCAGAAAACTGAATGGAAGCCCGAAAGATAAGGCTTCGTGCCATCAGATATGCTCTCATCAACGGAGTTCTTTATAAGATGGGTCTTTCTATTCCATACTTACATTGTGTCTCTACTACGGAGGCAAACTATATCCTCAAAGAGATTCATGAAGGCTTATATGGAAACCATGCATGGGGCAGATCTCTAGCTGATAAGGCTATAAGACAAAGGTACTACTGGCCGACAATACAAATAACGCATTACAATATGTGAAAAAATGTGACAAATGCCAGCGATTTGCTAATATCCCCAGACTTCCAGTGGAGGAATTAACACCCATGACTGAGCCATGGCCTTTCGCTTAGTAGGGAATCGACTTGGTTGGCCCATTGTTTCGGGGTAAGGGTCAAACCAAATTTGCAATAGTAACGATTGACTACTTCACTAAATGGGTGGAAGCATAACCACTAGCCTGAATCATTGCCAAGAATGTCAAAGGTTTCACCTGGAAGTCAATCATTTGCAGATTCGGCGTTCCCCGGATCATAGTGTCTGACAATGGAAAACAGTTTGAAGGAAGTGTATTCCGAGAATTTTGTTCGAGTCTGGGAATAAAAAAACCACTACTCTTCTCCTTGACACCCGTAGGCTAACGGGCAGGCAGAGGTTGCCAACAGAACGATTCTTGGGATGATAAAAAATCGTCTGGAGAAGGCCAAGGGGTTATGGCCTGAACAGCTTCCCGTTATACTGTGGGCTTACAGGACTACGGCCAAAACACCCACGGGTGAGACCCCTTTTCTCCTTGCTTTTGGTAGTGAGGCTATGACCCTAGTTGAAATCGGGTTAGAAAGTTACAGGACAAGTTACTACGATCCAGAATATAATGAAAAGGAATTGGCAGTCAGCTTAGATCTGATTGAGGAAAGGAGGGAGCAAGCCCAAATAAGGGTTTCTATCTACCAACAGGCAATGTCACAATATTATAATGCACGGGTAAAACAGAGAAGATTTTAGCCAGGAGACCTTGTCCTACGGGAAGTCACCCCACTCATCAGCAACCGTGAAATTGTGAAAATGGGAAAACTGGCTCCCAACTGGGAAGGCCCCTACAGGGTAACCCGCACATACCGGTAGGTAGCATACTGGCTAGAGACCCTCCAGAGAAAGCAACTACCCCGTCCTTGGAATGCGCAACACTTAAGGAAGTATCACCATTAAAAGTGGAAAGGTAGCATCATGGTCAGTTTAGGTTACCCTCTATTTTCTTTTCTTTAGCATCATTTTGGGTAGTTTCGTTTACATAGATTTAGTTTGCAATAATCCATTGAGCATTCTATAGTAGATTTTATTTAATTTACATTAATTGTTAGAACAGTTATCCCGCCAATTATCAATAAAGAGAATTCTTTTTCTACAATTCTTGAGCACCTACTGTGTTATCATAAACATATTCTTCCACCCAAAAAATGGGTCCCCTAACAGAAAGGGGGGGCTGAGTGAAGCTCGGGGTTATAATCTTATTATTGAAAGGATATGACTGAGTGAAACCCAAATCCTATAAATAAAAGAGAGTAAAATTACTACTCATCTTCTCACAAAAGCTGCCTTAATATGAAAGGTCAAGTTTTTCCTACATAAATCAAGGATCAAGGTCCATAAACATTGCTTCATTCATAAACTTTCAAAGTACATCAAATGAAAATGAAAAAAAATGAAACATCACAGCGACACTATAAGGATTCAACATAGAAAAAGAAAAAGAAACAACTACTGCCTACGACGTCCACTAGGATTGAATCCTGTGAAATCTTGTGCTGGATAAAAAGTAGTCACCTGCTCGCGAAGATCCTCAAAACCACCAAGGTAATATACCAATTGTTGCTCCTGGAGCTCAAGAGAGTGTCTGAATTCCTCAACTGCAATAATCCTTGCTTCGCCCAACTGTTGGGTTAAAAGAGAGGTATGTTCCTCTTCTGCCCTCTTGAGGTCAGACTCATAAGTCCTCTTTAGCTTGTTGATCTTCTCCAGTCGGGCAGTATCAAGTTGTTGGTGCTGACGCTCATAGTGGCCCCAAAGCTCGTTGATCTCCGCCTGATGATTGACAACCATCTGATCTCTCTTAGACTCAGCTCGCATGCATCTATGGGCTATGTATCTGCCTCGGGTCAAATTCTATAAAAACAAAAATGGGTCAACATATAAAATATAAAAAGTGGACCATGAATAATGCAAATATACTAACCCGTCCTGCATCAAGGAGAGATCTCCGATAAGCCTTTATAACATAGTCATTCTCATTCTCCAATGACCGAAGATCCTCATCCATCAAAGCGCCCATGAGCTTTTCAGTCGCTACCTACACGCTTGACATCAAGGTATCACCAGATGAAGACTCAGACTCAGGAATGAAGGAAGGGGTGGACATCCCAAAAATGGGCCCAGGCCACGGAGACTAGCCGAAAGTAGGCAGTCTAGAAAACTGGCTGAACCCAGTCTGAATGGCAAGCCCCCTGGTCCTAGTATTTGAATCAAGATCCAAGGTCCTAATGGGACCAGAAGATGTTCTCGCCATCATCTGGGGAGAGGGAGAAGAACCTTGGCCAGGCAGGGAGGAGGAGATGCGGGGAATCGGTGGTGACAAACCTGTCTTGCGCTTTCTGTTTAAAAAATTATCAAGCACATCCTGGGGAAACCATTGAGATCTTCCTGTGTACACAAGAAAATATTGGTATTTGAGATCAAGTAAATAAACAACACTAAAAAAAATGAATATACCTGCACTAGAACTGGTGGAAAGTGCCCGACTCCCGCCAACTGTCGGGGGTACACCAAGATCTCCAGGCGTGGAAGATGCTCGACTCCTGCCAACTATCGGGGATGAACCAAGATCTCCTGGAGTAGAAAGTGCCCGACTCCCGCCAGAAATTGGGGTAGGACTGGAGAATGCCCGACTGTCGGTCGTCGGAGGAGCAGGGGAGGTCTGACCAGAGTTAACAGTTACCCGACGTCCTTCAGATGTTAGAGAATGGAGCTCCGGATGTGATAGCAAAGCTGATGAACTCCCACTCGGAGAATCAGGGATAGGAGGTACGAGTGGGAGATTAGGGCTTCCACGAAGGCCAAAACAATATCCCGACAGAGCGCTTGAATAAAAAAAAGACTATTCCTTATGTCGGGCCACGAAAACTTTTGCCCTCTTCAGTCTCTCCTTCATATTCTTTTTCTCTTCCGATGAAAGAGAAATGGATAGCTTCTTTTTCACTACAGAAGAAATAAGATTTGTTAAAAAAAAATTCTTCAATCATTGTCCTCGCCTATAGAAGAGAGAATGATCTTACCCGCTTCATTAAGATCACCCGCTTCCTTTGGAACAGATGGACCATTGTCCTCGCCTTCGATCGCATCCAGAAACTACAATCCGTCGCCTTTAGCGTGGAATAAACGACTCCACCAAAGCTTTGGATTGTCACCCGTCTCCTGTGGGAAGCCCTTTGGTGCAGTTAAAAAATTGGCCCAGGCACCATTATGCTTAATGTAATAGCAAAAGAGAAACTCTTAAAGAGACATGGATCCATTTCCGCACAGGCACCATAGAAGAGAAGCCCCTAGTATAGCCTAAGCATTCGGATAGAGCTAGGAAGGGATGAGACCAAAATGGTCCAAGATCTCTCTCGACAGTCGGGGAAGCGGGAGGCACAACCCAACATCAAAATA
The DNA here is from genome assembly GCA_963922005.1 of Cornus suecica. Taxonomy (NCBI): domain Eukaryota; kingdom Viridiplantae; phylum Streptophyta; class Magnoliopsida; order Cornales; family Cornaceae; genus Cornus; species Cornus suecica. The sequence continues at coordinate 33,185,162 of OY998247.1, read as the reverse complement.
TGAGGTGTAGAGAAACATCCCATGTGGAAGGGAGTGGTTCGCCCTTTGATTCAGACCCGGACAATTTAGCTCAACCTCATACGAAAATATAAATTTCTTCTTCAGCTTATCAAGCATGGTTAGATGGACAATGGAAATTATGTCCCCTGCGTTTTTTGGTTCCATAGAATATTTTCATAAAAATATTTGGGCAAATAAAAAAAATAGACCAAAAAAGAGGAAGATGTAAACTACAAAAAAGAAAGAAAATGGAAACTGATGGAGCAAACAAAACAAGATCTTGGTAAGGCCTGGAAGAGAATTGGTAAATCGTAAGGAGGAGCTGAAGAGGAATTTAAAAAGCGAAGCTTTCTTTTCTAACCATTGGGATGATTTTGAATTTATGACCGTTGGAGGAGTAATGAAAGCCAATGAAGGAGCTGGCGTAAGTTTCACACTCATTGGAGTAGTAATAAAAGCTAGTAAGGGGTCTGGCGTGTGTTGCACGCTCATTGGAGGAGTAATGAAAGCTAGTAAGGGATCTGGCGTAAGGTTTACACTCATTGGAGGAGTAATGAAAGCTAGGGAGGTGTCTGACGTGTGTTTCATACTCGACAGACACATGTGCACACATTAAGTATATATGATTGAAAGGTTAAAAGTTTTTACCCACTTTGACTTTTCATAACAATTACCTATATATATATATATATATACACGAAAACTTGAGAATCTGAAAAGCTTCAGAGAATTGAAAGATGAAAATTAATTAGTTTTCTTACCCACAAAGTTTTACATAATTATTTGGGGACCCCTAGTTAAAGGTTTTCTATAATTAGTAAAATGACCCCTTAAATATTTGAAAGAAAATTTTGAAGGGATTACATTTTACTTTAAATATATATATATAAGTAAATCACAAAGGAAAAGATTACGTTCCCTAAACCCGATAAGAGAATTCGGGAACGGGGGGCAACTAATATGTATAACTTATACGCCACGTAGAGATAAGGGTTGTCAACCGGCTAATTTATACCAGGACTCTACTTGTCAGTAGGATACCTATGGGTAACTATCACAATCTTATCAGAATACCTACGGGTAACTATCAAGATATCTACGGGGGGCATAACTTTATCAACATCACTGCATTAAATACCCTATAAATATAGGGTCGGGTTCAACATAAAGAGGTACGCAATAATCACCCACCATTACTCCTGCTATATTTCTCTGAACGATCCAAGTTCTAACTTGACCGTCAGAGCCTAATTGGCCGGTACTCCACCGGTACCTCTTCCGGTCACTATTTGTTCTTTTTGACAAGAACAACATCGTTTTCTACTCGACCATTCTACGTATTATCAAATATTATAATAACTAAAAATATTATAAAAAAAAATGGGTTTGGTTTCGGTCTGGTTCGGTTCTTGGGAGTTAAGAACCAAAATCGAACCTAAAAAATCGGTTCTTTAATTTTAAAAACCGGAACCGAACCGAACTACTTTGGAACTGAACCGAACTGAACCAAACCAAACCAACGGTTTTCATTCAATTCGGTCCGGTGCTTTGATTTTTCGGTTCTATGCATAACCCTAACTACAAGAGTCAAGCATTAGGGTAGTAGTTTTTGTTATCTCTAACTACTAGTCAAGCATTCTAAAAAAATAAAAGAAAAGTAAGGCCCTGTTTGTTTACCTGGTTTTAGGGGTTTAGTTTTGGTTTGTTTTAGTTTTTAAGACTAGTTTCTGCTTGGGAAGGTTGGTCTTGAATTTTCAAGACAAGACTAGTTCAAAACTTTTAAAACATGACTGGCCATTTTCTTAATAAAGAAAGACGAATTTTTTTCTTGTTTTCGTCGATTTTGCCCTAAATTTTCAGATAAGCCTCCCTCACGCCTCTCTCTCCCCTTTACACCTCTCTCTACCTTCACGCCTTAGACCAGACCCGCCTTCACACTTCTTCCTTCTTCACCTCACGCCTCTGAATCATCTCTCATGGTTGTCAAACAAACCCTTGCTGGAAGCTACGACCCTCTCATCTCTCTCTCACAAACCCTTTCTCCGATTTCGTTTTAGGTTAGGGTTAGGGTTTGGGTCTGCTAGTGGGTAGATTTCGAAGAGAAAATGTTTGATCTGGTACGAGAAGACAAAGGATAGATCTGGTACGTGTGTAGCTTTCTTTGAATTTTAGTGTTGGAGATCAGCCTCTTCTCTCAAAGTCTCTATCTCAAAGGTGTGAAGTTTAAAGTTTATTTGTTTCAGACATTTCAAGTGTGAAAGGTGTAGAGTTGCAGAGCTCTGTGAAAGGCAAAGAGGTAATATGTGTTTAGGGTTTCTTTATTCGTTCTGATTTATGTTGTTTCTTTTTATTATTCATGATATATCATACGCATATACATACACACCCACATATTATATATAGTGTTATATATTCTAAAGTTCTAAACCTAATACTCAATCTCATGTGCATCAGAATTGCAGCTTCAATATGTCTGCAATTATTTAAATCACCACCATTGTAGATTGGAGTTGCAATTCTGTATATTTTGGCTTATGAGACCTTTCACGCTTCTGTTAAGCAAACAACCCATTCAAAGAATGTCAGAATTGTTGTTTCATTTTTTTGTGAGCTTAATTTTTAAGTCTTGATGTGTTTTTTTGAAAGGTCATAGACTCATAGTACGAACCGGTTGGTTCTTTGCCCGTTCGGTTTGGTTCCGGTTCCTTAAAAAAAGGAACCGAAAAAAGGGTACCGTACCGTGTGTTCCCCTATATATGTATATGTATATGTATATGTCTGTGGTATGAATATATAACCTTGACAGTGATATAAAAAAAAAAAAAAATTCACCATAAGAACTGAAAGAAACAAAAAATGAATAAAAAAAGTTACAGAAGACCATCTCACTGTTGCAAAGTAAATAAATAAACAAGTAAAAAGAAGTATATAATTATCAACTATACTTGATAGAAACTAAACATTGAAGAGAACAGGAACATACATCTTCATCACTGGCAAATAGCTCAAAGCCAACTACCACTCTTCGACACCCACACGTATAATTATCTGCAAAATGCAAAAGTTCAATAGAAAAATCTAAACATTATATCATATGCATCAAACAAATTATGATTGAAAAATGTATAACTCATAGACTTTCATTTCCATTCGAGAAATATATAACTACCCTAATACACTTTTACAATTAAAAGTTTCACTTGTATTTAATATTACAATCCTCCAGATTACCATTTCTCGTTCCTTGGAAGTCATGCCATCAAATAGGCATCAAATTAAACATCTTATTCATTATATTCTTCATTTCTCTTCCTAGAAGTTCAAAGCCCTAGCGATTTGAGGATCTACTTCTGAGATACAAATACTTAGTCTTAGCATCATGAGTCCATATTATATATATATATATATATATATAGAGAGAGAGAGAGAGAGAGAGAGATATTAGTGTATTGGGGTAGTTATATATTTCTCGAATGGAAATGAAACAGTGGGCTTACAAATTCAAATTACACCCAGTTGACTGAACTTTACAATAAATACAAGGAAAAAGGTAAACTTAATTTTTCCGAACTCTGTTTATTTTTGGTCTTTTTGTTTTCCTTTCATTTATTTTGAAGTCTATATGAATCATGATTTCATTGTGGTTATATATATATATATATATATGAGTAACTATGAAATGCCCATTTAATTACTTTTCATTTTTTGTAGTTTGAAGTATATGATGATTATCCATTAAGAATCTTCTTTCAATTATTTCCCTTTTGAGTAACTATGAAATGTCCATTTGGAATCCTCTTTTAACTTGGTTTTTGCTATTTCTTTCCATTTTTTATTGGCTTGGTATGCCCATGAATAAAATTCATTTTCATATGCGCAGTGTTTTTTATGCATTGCAATTATAGGTTTCATTTGATTGGTTGAGACTATGAACAAACTTGGTTAGTTGGTTTTAGGGTTGGAGATATTGGCCTTTCTATGCAATCAGTTCATAAAGCAAGAACCTGGTACAAGCGAGCAGGCAAAAGAATTTGCTTGTACAAGATTCAACGCTGAGTATCCTATTTTCCAAAAGGTAATCAGTAGCACAGGATATTAGGGCTTGGAATTGTTTTCATATATATACATATATTTTCCTCCTCTTTTCTTCGCCTTTGCTAATACTTGTTAAATTCTGTAAATTAAATAACTAATATGATTTTGTTAAGTTCCTAACACTAATTTCATAATTTGATATGAGTCCGAGTATAACAAATGCTTAGAGTTTGGTCCACACGTCTTGCTCTCACTTTCTCAATGGTTGTATCTATGGATGTACTTGTAAATTTCTAATATATACACACTAGTATATATGTTTGCCCAGGAACTATGAAATTTTTTGTTGTATACACACTAGTAGTATGTCAGCCTTGTGTGCTGAATTGCTGATATTATTTTGATTTGAGTAGATGGATAGCAATGATGTGGAGAATGTTCAGAATGTGGAGAATGTAGAGGGAGATTCGCATATTGGGAAGGGGAAGGGAAAAAAAAAGAATGGCCTGAGGATCAAACACATTTTTTTATGAATAAAATGGTGGAAGAGATGAAGGTTGGTAATTGTAATGGAAACAGGTTTACTACTGTGGCGTAGGATAATTTGTGGCGTGCAATGAACGAGTACACGGGCTATAAATGGAACATGGAACAACTGAAGCAGAAACACAAACGTTTGAGGGAGGAGTGGATGCTTTTTGATAGATTAATGAAATATAGCGGAACTGACTATGACCACAATACGAGTATGGTCATTCTCGACGAAGAGATTTGGGCAACTATACCTAAGGTGAGTACTATCAATCTCAAATCTTTTTGAGGATTTTTATATAACAATTGTGTTACTGTTGGACGAAATTAGTATTCATTGGGTTCCATAGCAATTGTGTTAGTGTTGGATTGTTGATGATGTGTTCTATTTTCTTTAATTTGTGCACTGTGTGTATGTGATGGCTAGTTCCATAACTGACTATTTTTTGAATATATTCCAAGCTTTCATATATTTACAATTAGATAATATTTGTGAATTTAAAGTCTGGTGCAAATACAGGTATAGAGTAATTGACCAATTGCAATTGAGGTTCCAAAAATGTTTTATTCACTGGTGGAAATTGGTGATTATATACTCTACTTTTTTGTATGTTTTTATTTTTATTTTTATGAATATAATTGACATGGTGCTGAATCAAGAGAATATACAACTTACTTATATATTGATGGCATTGGAATAACATATGGTTCATGAATACGACAACCCTCTTGTCAATTTAATCTGATTTTGTTTCTCTAGTGGACAAAGTATCCAAAACCCCTACTAGATTGTCACTGTCATCACATGTATATGCATTATATATCTTGATCCTAATTTGTTGGTTTTGATATGATTAAAGATGTGGGATTTGGGGAATATATAGTTCTTTCACTTTTCCAAAAGAGAAGAACCTCTAGCAATATTTGTTGATTAAAAGCTAGTTAGCAGAACAAAGAAAACATACATAGAATGAATCTAATTCCCTTCCAAAGAGTAGATTAAATTTCTATGGATGTTATACTTAGGTTCTATTTGACATGAATTCTACTTCTGCTTTTAACACAAGAAAAAATAGAAACAGAAGTCATTTTGAACAGCCTCCAAGACCTCCATATTCAACCTTTCAATTGCTTGTAGGGATTTATATATATATATTGAGCAAATACCACTTTATTTATACATACATTTTTTTATCTTATTTTGGGATATTTCTGTTAAAATCAGTAGGGCTTGATTCCTGCATTCAATTACTCCACTACTTCATTTGGACCTATCAGTGTTAGGTGGGATTTGAATTCCTCAAATACTTTAACGTTTGTGTTGTGGCAATTGCATCAAACGATCACTGGACATCAAGAGCAGATGTTGTCTGTGCTTGTAGATCTCATAAAATTCCACCTAGTCCTCTCCTAAAAGTTCAAGCATTTGTATGTCTAGGACTTGGGAAATCTTGTTATTAATAGAAAAAGTGTACACAATTTGGCTATTTTATTGACAAAGTATTAAAATTTATGTTGTAGGATCTAAAGAAGTTCAAGAAGAAAAGTTTTTCTTATTACCACGCTTTAGATGGCATATTCAGAGAGGGAGTTGCCACTGGGAAGTATGTTCAGTCTTCGGCTAGGGTACCACCATCACGTACTAATTCATCCTCTCGTCCTCCACCAGCTTACACAGACTTGGGTGACGATGATGAAGAAGTTGATGAGTTCACTCCATCTCCCAAACCTGGTCGTAAGAAAGCAAAAAGATCATCGGTTAGTTCGGAAGTTGCTTCAATTCTCGAACGTGCATTGGAAAAGGTCGGTTCTGTTAGCGTCCAAAATACCGACAAATTCGTTGCAGCAATGAAGGCACAATCATCAACAGTTCCTACCTCACGATCGGTGGACAAAGAGCAAGAGGCATCCTCTCCATCCCGTTCTACCAAAAAAACTCATGCTCAGATGCTTATCGAGTGTAATCATATCTTGGAGACAATGGACTTGGAGGACAGCGTTTACTTCAAGGTTCTTCACACCCTGAAGGCCGATTTGGAGTTGAGGGAATTCTTTTTGGCAATAGATGATGTGAATCAGAGGAAATGGATTCAGAATCTTTTGTCCCCGTGATTGTTAGGTTATGTGGGGCTGCTTCGGATGACTGTTTTATTTATTTCTTTTTAATGATGGACTATGTTTTAATTTGGATTCACGTGTCTACGTTTTTTCAAAGATTGTTTTATTTATGCTTTGGAGGACTGTATTTTATTCAGGTCTTTGAACTTATATCTATGGCATGGCATGTATTCTGTTGTAAACATTTTAATATGTAGTGAATTTATTTTCTTTTTTCGTTTTCTCTATAAACATTGTAATTCACATCAATGTTTTACCCTTAGGACAAGTGTTCTGTGACAACAAGCCAGTACACAACAAATCCACCAGAATTAATCAACAACTATTGTCATCCAAACCGGTTCATAATGCCAACTTTGAAGCAGTGTTTGACATTATGGAACATAAAGGCCATGACATAGAAAAAGGACAATTCAGTACACAATAAAACATAAGTATCAATCAACATATTGTCACTTTGAATTTAAGGGAAAATATATTTAAATGAAAGAGTTTGTCCAAGAAAGGACAACTTGGAATCATCCAAACCTCCAATAATGTTAGATAAGTGCAATCAGTATAGAAAATTCGTGCCATACTGTAAACTCACAAGTGCATACTGTGCACTCACAAGTATGCATAGTGTGAAGGAGTGTTGTCTATTAATACAACAATTTGCCTTTCAAAAATAATGGAATTCAGTAACAAGAGGCATTCAATATATCCTGGTGTGCCAATCAGAGTTCATTCATTATTTCCAGGTAAATATGTTATTATTATTGTATTTGATTTTAATTTTTTAATTCTTAGATATTATGTATGTTTATTGTATTTAAATTTTTTTAATTTTATAATTCTTAGAAATTTTTGTTTAATTTAGTATGCGTAAAAAAATATTCGAGTTTATTAATAGTTTATGAGTTATTTTTGCACAAAATCTTTATTGTTATGGGTAATTTTATTAGAGTATTTTGGAATTTTATATATTATTTATGTATTTTTTATATTTTTTATTTTATAAATAACTCCTGACATTTCAAATACTCCCCTCACATAAATTTTCATATCAAATACTCCCCTCACTTAAAGTTTCAAATCAAAATGACCTAAATGCCCCTCACAAAAATTATACAATCAAAAACAATATCTCAAAATTTAAATATATATATAATTAAAAACATAATATAAAAAATTCTAATTTTATATATAAGAATCAAAAAAAATTATAAAACATTAGAAAATAGGAAGCGTATATAAAAGTAAAAAATAATATAAAATATTCGAAATATATATATATAATTCAAAAAAAATATATAAAAGTTTGAAAAAATATATAAAGCGCTCCAATTTTCTAGATAAAAATAATTTTAAAACTTTATATATTATTTATGAATTTTATATATTATTTTTGAATCTTATATATTATTTTCGAAATTTAAATATTATTATCAAGTTTTATATATATATATATATATATTTCGATATTGTGAAATTTATTAACCAAAATTTAATATAAAAAATTAGAATTTCATATTTTATTTTCGATTTTTGTATATTATTTTTGAATTTTTATATATTATTTCTAAATATATATATAATTTCGAATTTATATATTATTTTTGAATTTAAAATAACAATTTTTTGAATTATATATATATTTTTCAAATTTTATATATATATTTTGAATTATATATATTTTTTCAAATTTAAATATTTTTAAATGAATTGTAGTTATGTGTTAAATGAATTGCGGAAGCATTGACAAGATTTATTTGATATGATTTTAATTGCCAGAGTAATTGAAACATGGATAACTGTTTGCCGGTTTATCACTTGCTGCAGACAAATGACACAGTGGAAGAATGTATTAATATAATGCATGAAGTCTTCAAGTATCTCGATGAGATAAAGGGCAACCCAATTCCAAGTAGGAATTCAGCATTAAGTGGTCACAATTACATAGTTGAGATCATCAACAACGAAACACGTTACGAAAATTTTAGGCTTTCTCCAGAAGTTTTCATATCTCTATGTGAGCGGCTAAAACTATTAGGGCTTCAAGAATCGAGAAATGTAACTGTACTGGAACAAGTAGATATTTTCTTACTTACTTTATCCCATAATATCAGAAACCGGGTGTCGACAGAAAGATTTCAGCATTCAACAGAAACGATTAGTCGACACTTCCATAATGTGTTAGATTATGTTGAACTCCTGGCTTCGGAAATTATTGTTCCACCCGATTTCACTGCCATCCCAACTGAGATTAGATTGAACCCAAAATTTTTGCCGTATTTTAAAAATTGTGTGGGTGCAATAGATGACACCCACATCCATGCACAAATCCCTTTGCATAGACAAACACCATTTCGTTTCAGAAAAGGCGATACGACCCAAAATATCATGGCAGTGTGTTCTTTCGATCTGAAGTTCACATTTGTCCTAGCAGGTTGGGAAGGATCTGCAAATGTATCACAGATTCTTAATGAGTGTATGGTAGACGAAACGCTTGGATTTCCAAATCCACTAGATAGTATTTTCCAATTTACGGTATATCCTGCATACAATATTAGAAAAGTATATTAAATTTATTTTGTTTATTTTTTTTTTCTGTTCGCTCAATACAGGGAAGTATTATCTGGTAGATTCTGGTTACGCAAATCACTCGGGTATTTTGGCACCGTATCGGGGCTATCGATACCACTTGCAAGACTTCCGTAGGAGCCGTAGAAATCCACGCAACAAAGAGGAAACATTTAATTACAAGCATTCTGCTTTGAGAAATGCCATTGAACGATGTTTCGAATTGCTAAAGATGAGGTTTAATATATTGAAGCAAATGCCTGAGTACAAGTTCAAAACACAAGTATCAATTGTGACAGCTTGTTGTACGCTTCACAATTTCATTAGGATGCAGTCTCTACCGGATATATATTTTGATAATGTTGACAATATTGATGTTGATATCGATGCGGACCATACGGGTGACAATCCTGGTTCAAGTTCACGCCACAATCAAATGGACACAGTGCGTAATGAAATTGCTAACGACATCTTTACATACACAGTTCGTACTTGAAATGACAAAACTCATTAGAGGCACCTAATGTTTTGATTGGCCTTATAATGTGGGAACGTAGTTTATGGTTATTTGAAAGTTGGTGGAGTTGAGATTTTTTTACTTGTATCCATGGAGTATGGCTCATGTTGTTAATAAAGTAATTATAATAAATATTATAATTTTTTCACCTGTATGCATATATAAAATTAGAGTATAAAAAATACATATAAAAAGTTAAAAAATATATAAAATGTTAAAATAATATATTGTGAAATTTTAATAATATATAGCATTAAAAATTATATATAGAATTAAAAATTATATATAAAATTTAAAATTTATTTTAAATTCATAACTATATCAAAAATTTCAATCAATTATAAAAATATAATTTCATAATATATATTTATAAAATTTTTTAGGGAAGTATTTTGGAATTTTATATATTAATTTTGTATTTTATCTATATTCTATTTTATATATTATTTTTTAGATTTATTAGAGTATTTTGGAATTTTATATATTATGTTTTAATTTTTTTACCGAAATATTTTGGAATTTTATATATTGTTTTTGTATTATATATATATATTTTAATTGTTTTCGGGAAGTATTTTGGAATTTTATATATTAATTTTGTATTTTATATAAAAAATATTTTATATATTTTTTAAAATTTTATTAGAGTATTTTGGAATTTTATATATTGCTTTTCTATTTTATGTAGAAATTATTTTATATATTTTTTAAATTTTATTAGAGTATTTTGGAATTTTATATATTGTTTTTGTATTTGATATATAAAATATTATTTTTAAATTTTTTAGGGAAGTATTTTGGAATTTTATATATTGTTTTTGTATTTGATATATAAAATATTATATATATATTTTTTTACGGAAGTATTTTGGAATTTTATATATTGTTTTTGTATTATATATATAAGAATAATATATTTTTATTAATTTTTTTTGGGAAGTATTTTGGTATTTTATATATTAATTTTGTATTTTTTATATATATTGTGAAATTTTATATATATTTTAAATGTTATTAGAGTATTTTTGAATTTTATATATTGTTTTTGTATTGAATATATAAAATATTTTTAATTATATATATAAAATATTGTTTATATATATTTTTAATTTTATTACAGTATTTTATTTTATAAGAATTGCATTAATTTTATATATAAAATATTTTTTATATATTTTTTAATTTTATTAGAGTATTTTGGAATTTTATATATTATTTATTTTATTATATATATATTTTTTAATTTTTTTACGTTAAGCATTTTGGAATTTTATATATTGTTTTTGTATTTGATATATAAAATATGATATATATATTTTCTAAATTTTATTAGGGTATTTTGGAATTTTATATATTGAATTTATGAATTTTAGGAATATTTTTAATTATATATAGAAATTTTTTTTTATTGTTTTTTATTTTATTAGTGTATTTTCGAATTTTATATATCAATTATGTATTTTATAAGAATATTTTTAATTTTATGTATAAAATAATTTTTATATATTTTTTAATTTTATTATAGTATTTTGGAATTTTATATATTATTTTTTGTATTATATATATTTGTTTTTAATTTTATACATTAAATATTTTATTTATATATTTTAATTTTATACATAAAATATTTTATTTATATATTTTAATTTTATTAGAGTATTAGCTTTATTTTATATATTATTTATGTATTTTAACAATTTTTTAAATTATATATATAAAATAATTTTTATATATATTTTATTTTATTAGAGTATTTTGGAATTTTATATATTATTTTTGAATTTTATATATATTTTTAAGAATAGAGATAGTGACTGTTTGAGAATAGTGATATTTTTAAAAATAGGGATAGTTGTTGTTTGAGAATAGAAATAGTAACTAAAACATTCTATAAACATTTATATTTCGATTTTTATATACATTTAATTATATCTTATTTTAAGAAAAAAAAACTATTTTGATTTATTTATTTTTGAAGTTTATTACAAAATAAAGAATATTATATTCCAATATATTTACAATCAGTTTCAGACCAGATCATTATTTGGAATCAGACAGTTTGCCAAACATGATTTTGTTTTAGTTTTTCAGACAAAACCTGAAAGACCAGACCGTTTGCCAAACATGATTTTGTTTTAGTTTTTCAGACAAAACCTGAAATATCAGACCGCTTACCAAACAGAGTTTCAAATCAGCACCCAGACAAAACCAAACAAGACAAGACCAGACAAACCCCTTTCCAAACATGACCTAAATGTCACAAGCTGAGTAGGCTCAAGTGTAGGATAACAAAACCCACAACTCTCTTGCTCAGCAACTTCCCATAGTCAGAGAACTGAAACGGAAAAGTCAAACACCATTTGAATCGTTCCCTTGTTTTGGTCGTGGAGTGGGAATAGAAAAACATATATAATATATATATATATGGGAAAATTATACAAACTATTTCTGAACTATGATTTAATTATATGCGGTCCCTTTTATGTTTCAATAATATCATAAACTATTTTTAAAATCACATTCGTTGTAACACTTAGCCCCTTCTGTTCAAAGTCAACACTGGAAACTTTGTGTATTGTTTAATAAAGGCTGTTTTTATAGTGAACTTCCATTTTTGCCTTCATATCATTGCATGTGACAATTTTGCATACAAAATTACTTAAATACCCTATTTTTTTTGAATTTTCATTATGTTCCAAAATATGAATTTATTTTTCGAAAAAGTATATATTATGTTCCAAAATATGAATTTTTTTTTTCGAAATTTTTTTTTTTTTACGAAAAAGTATATATTATGTTCCAAAATATGAATTATTTCCGAAAAATATATATTATGTTCCAAAATATGATTTTTTTTGCAAAAAATACTTATTATGTTCCAAAATATGAATTTTTTTTTCGAAAAATAATTTTTTTGCGAAAAAGTATATATTATGTTTCAAAATATGAATTTTTTCCGAAAAATATATATTACGTTCCAAAATATGATTTTTTTTGTAAAAAAGTACTTATTATGTTCCAAAATATGAATTTTTTTGCGAAAAATATATATTATATATTATATTTAAAAATATGATTTTTTTGCAAAAAAGTACTTATTATGTTCCAAAATATGAATTTTTTTCCGAAATTTTTTTTTTTTGCGAAAAATATATCTTATGTTCCAAAATATAATCTTTTCCGAAAAATATATTTTTTGCGAAAAATATATACCATTATGTTCCAAAATATGATCTTTTCTAAAAAATATTTTTTATGCAAAAAATATATACTATATTCGAAAATATGATTTTTTTTTAAAAAATATATATTATTTTTTCCGAAATAATTCATATTTTGGAAAATAATATTCTCCCTCCGAAAAATAATTTTTTTGCGAAAAATATATATATTTTTTAATTTATAATTTTTGTGGCAAAGTGGACACCGTAATGGTTAGTTGATAAAACTGGATAGTATAGGGGGTTTCTTGAAATTAACCCTAAAATATAATAGAAAACAAGGGCTTAAGTAAATTCACGCACAAATCTGACTGAGGCAGTTCTAAGGGATAATAACTGATATTATTCAAACGTTAGGGGAACTCTCTGCAATTAGGTCATAGTTCAGGGATAATTTGTGTAATTTTCCCTAATTCAGGGATAATTTGTGTAATTTTCCCTATAATAATTATATACGCATATATACATATTTTAATACCGATAAAATATTCAAAAAATTAATATTAACAGTGGCATCAACCTTTTTTCTTCTTTCTCTGGTTCATTGTTGAACGAGATTTAATGTTGATTTGAAGTCCGGATAAAGAGAGAGCCCAATTCCTCTGGGTCCTAGAAGATCCTCCATTTTTTCTCTGCATATAAGGTATGGATCTTCAATCTTCCTTTACCAGTCCTCATTATATACATACTCGTGTCTATATATATATATATGTGCAGAGTGTAATTTCTTAGTTTTCTGGGTAAATCTCGATATGCCTTTGAACTCATTATTTTTGATCTTTTGTTGGGTTTTTGTTGCTAGAAGGCCTAAGAATCTAGTGGGTTCAGCTCTATTTGTCAGTTCATCAGACTATGTATATATATATTCATTTTTGTTTTATTTTGTCTTGTTTTAACATATACTTCGATTTATCTTGGTTTTTGTTTTGGTTTGTTTGGTTCTGATTGTTGGGTTTTTTTGTAGTTTGTTTTTAACAATGAGGTTCTGATGAATTTTCAAGCTTCAGTTTATGGTATGCTAAAGAATTTATGCATTTTACATGGGTTTTACAGATCTTTGAAAAAGCTCATAACTTATATTTTTGTTATTTATCAACAGGTTAGTTTTCTAAAGCAAATTTTATTTTTTTTGGTGATTGAAGGAATGAGTTAGGTCAGTGTGTGGGTGTTTAGATGTGTGTGTATGTATCTTTGTGTTTATCAAATTTTTTTTTTTTAAAAAAAAACAAATATGCTTGTTATACCCCTGCAAATGATGAGGATCATAAATTTTTGTTTATATGGGGACAATCTATTTTCTTTTAAGAATTTTTAATATAAATATGACCCAGGATGAGGAGAAAAAAGTTGTAGTTTAAGGCACGATTCACAATCAAAGCTAGAATGTTTGTTCATGTTCCTGTTTCTAGCTTGTTTTGTCAACTTGCCATTAAGTTGTTCTATTTCTAACTCAATTTGCTTGTGATAGAACTATTATGATATATTTGTGATATTTGTTTTCAATCATCTTGTTGTCGGTTTTTGTGGTCTATATTGCAAGTAATTCCTTGGATAATTCTTAGATTCTTGTAAGGAAAGTGTTCGTGCATGAAGTGCTTGTTGTCTTGTTTAATTTCGGCGGCTACCTTGCAACATATGTGATGAAAAGAGAACAAAAATCCAAGATCTAGGTGATGAGATGTAGCGGGAAACATGTAGAAGTAGAAGTATTTCAAAGCAAGCGGTTTATAAAAGTATTGGCGTTTAGAGGATGCAACTATCAAAATATGTGATATATTAGCCAACTTTTTAAAAGGAATATCAAAAAAGAGGTTCTTGGTGAATAATAAACAAAAGGTTCAGCAGTTTTGGAAACTTTTTGTAGAATGAATAAGTTCGAATCTGAATACCAAAGAGCAATTTGATATAAACATATGCCATAAATTGGAAATTTGGGAAAAAGGACTTGGAGAGAGGAACTAGATAACATAAGTGTACATGTGAGTTTTCCCGACCCATGGAAAAGTCCATCCTGACCTGATCAGGTCAAGAAAGATCCGAGATCCGAGACTATGACCCGACCATTGTGTCCGCATCTTAACACCGATTGATATATCATCCCCATGGTCCGGGAAGTAGCACGACCCGACCATCATATTTATTGTTGCCCCGACCCGAAGAGCATTTTTTGGAAGGAACTCGGAGGTTCTAGAAGATACTTGTAGCTCAAGGCAATGGCATGATATAGGATCTGTATAGCTGACGTGTAAAGTAAGATATCGTGTAAAGTTGAAAATGTTGCCCTAATGGGTCAAAGGCCCATTAGGAAAATGTATATAATTCAATGAAAAGTAATGAGAAGGAGATCTTTTTGTGTTGTGCAAATTTTGTATCTACAATAAGTATTTTTTTTTCTTTCTAAATTAGGTAAAAACTCAAAAGGATATAGAGGAGTGTGCAACTAAAATTGCTATGCTAAAAAGAGAACTAGAAATTTACATTATGTAATGAGTGTGTATGTAAAGGTCTTGGTGAAAGGGTAGGAAACTGTTGAATGATGAAAAAGATAATTATATAAGGTTTTGAGTTAGACTTGAAGGAATATGGCAATCTCTTAGAGAAAGGAAAAAATAAATTCTATTCTAAGATGAAGGTATTTGAGAAAAATGCATTCTGAAACATGAAAAACATCAGGGCTTTAGGAGTGCATGATATTCCCATTAGGACTTGGAAGTGTTAAGGGGATTCTGGTGTTTGAAGTAAACCAGAGAAATCGGCATGATAAAGGATATTTATGATGAAGGATTGACAATTAGAGAAACATTGTATTAGGGAGAAACATTAAGCTACTATAGATTTTGGTCTTGGTAATTAATGTACCGATCAAACTTATTCAAGATAAGCTGTCATGTTATATGTTATCTAGTAGTGTTATTTAATAACTGATACAAGTGCGATAGTGTTGAATGTGATGTTAGACTTTGGAGAGAAGCTTCGTGAGTCACTGCAACTGACACTCGTTGTAGTATACTGTAGAAAGATAATTCAAGAGTGAGAAAGAGAAACGAGGTATACAAAGCAACAAGGTATACACAGTGAATAATGTTAGGAATGACCAAAATTAATTTGGTTAGATACTAAATGATAATATAATACTATAAAAGTTCTATAAATTATCATTACCAAATGTGGAGGTGGATTGGATACAAACCTGATCTTTGGTTTTATTACAAAGTTGTTACATTCAAGATTCAAACCTGGAGCAGTTTACCCCTAAAGGTATGATATGAAGTGCCTCGTTCAAACAAAGGTTATAGCGTTAATGGTGAAACATGATTCACGTAATTGACCTAAAACCATTGAACATATTTTGTTTGAGTTTAGTTGAGGTGACTGATTAGAAGTATCAGAAACTTTGCCCATTTGTCGTGAAGTATTTCCTAGATCCAATCAAAATGTCTGACATTTTAGGTTTTGCTGTGAGCTTTCTGTTTGACATTTTGAAACCTTGCAAACCTAGGTTTTTGTGTGGTTTGTCTCAAATGTTTTGAGGGATTCAATTTGTGAATCTTTTGGTGATATTTATTGCTAATTGGGTCCTAATGTTTTCTTCAATGACTATATTTTGTGAAGACCAAGCGGGCAACTAAAATTATTATTTTTTTATTTTTTTTGTTGCAATTAAATCTTCTTTCTACATGCATGTGAATTTATCATTTCTTACCTAACTCCTCTTTCCCTGTATCATTTCATTTTCCTTGGTGCGCCTTTTTTCATTATTACCATTTGTCCACTTCCCTTGGTCTTGTTTGTATCCGGTATCCTATGCTGCAGAATAAACCTGATTTGCCTTTTGTTTATTTGCAGATATAATCACATAAATAGTGGAATATAATTTTTCAGCAGACAGAGATAATTATTCTGGCATTTGATTGCCATCTACCAGTTTAGGAGGTTAAATGTCATTCCGCAGCATAGTTCGTGACGTTAGGGATGGCTTTGGAAGCTTATCCCGGCGGAGTTTTGATGTCAGGTTTTCAGGCCACCACAGGGGGAAATCACATGGTTCCTTTCAGGATTTCCATGACCAGCCTTTTTTGGTAGTTCAAAACAGCCGTTGGGCCAACCTCCCTCCAGAGCTACTTTTTGATGTAATCAAGAGGTTGGAGGAGAGTGAGAGTACATGGCCTGCTCGGAAGCATGTTGTAGCTTGTGCTGCTGTTTGTAGGTCATGGAGGAGTATGTGCAAGGACATTGTTACGCGTCCAGAGATCTGTGGGAAGCTTACTTTTCCTGTTTCCCTTAAGCAGGTAGTTTATTTATTGTTAAAAAATCACACTCCCACTCCCATTCCCCTCTCCTCCTATGGAGACTTAACGCTCCCACCTACCTTGGAAGGTGAGGAGATACCACTAGGCTACAAGTCACTTGGTAAAGTATTTACTATTATTATCACTCTTGTCATTACCATAAATACTATTATCCTCATCATCATAATTTTAAAATTCACTGTTGTTATTAACATTAGTATTACTACTATTATGTGCATCTAGGTTATATATGGCACAAATTTATGTGATATATTCATCTATGTTTCAATTCATTTGTTATGAACATAACCCAGATTTGTTTATGTTGTGGATTTTGCTTTTCATCATAATGTTATCGCATTTTATGATGTTAGGACAACAATATCTTAAATCCTTTTCATTGACTTTTCAGCCAGGGCCTCGTGATGGAACTATTCAATGCTTCATCAAAAGGGACAAATCTAAGTTAACATACCACCTTTTCATGTGTCTCAGCCCAGGTAGTTTTGTCTTGCTGGAAACTGAAAATGTTTGATGGGTTCTGAATATATGGTGACTGTTTTAGTCGTGATTGCCATTTGTTCCTATGCAATAGTCCAGAAGAAAAGGTTTTCATGTTAATGTTTATTATGGTAAATTGTAGAATCTAAATATGTTCCCATTCTATTTGAAAATTTTGGAGAGAGTTTTTCATATTTCTTTGTACAAAACCCTAGAACTAATTTACAGAAGTAAAAGATATTAATATGCTCTAACAAAAGGGGCAAACAACTAGACTACCCACAAAGTAATAAAAGACTACGAAGTGTCAAAGACTAAATTGCTCATGTAAAGGAATAAAAGAATAAAGAAATAAAATAAACAATACTCTTACCACCCCCATGTGACGGAGAGAAGCATTGGGAGTTTGTCAATAAGAAAATGATAACGCATAATAGTGTGGGACTTTGTGAAAAGATATGCAGTTTGCGGAGTGTAGAGAAATCGTGCCAAGCTAAAGATGTGGCACAAAAAATGACAATTAATATTAATATGCTTGGTACGCTCATGAAAAACACTGTTGTGAGTAATCTGAATGGAACTTTCCTTATCACAATACATAAGTACATACGAGTAGGAGCAGAATAAAGCACACCTAATCTGCAATCAACCATCTAAGCCAAACTATTTATGTTGTAGTAACGGTCATGAAACAATATTTAGTCTCATCAGAATAACGAAAAACAATAGTTTGTTTCTTATTTTTTAAGGAGATGAGAGAATCGCCCAGAAAAATACAAAAGCCAGTAGTGGACTTCCAATCCATGGGGTCTCCAGCCTAGTCAACATTAGAGAAAGCTCAGAAGTTCCAAAGCAAAGGTAGATGAAAGTAATAAACTTTGATGTAGAGTACCTTGCTGATAGTGCAAAATGCAGAGAACAATAGCCCAATGGACAGTAGTAGGAGAAGACAATTTGACTGACAATATGTACTACACAGGTAATGTCAGGTCGTGTGGTCTTGTCACAATGAGATACACTAAACTCCTAACCATAACGTAATACAAAGTAGGATCAGCCAAAAGAATACCATATAAGAAAGCATAACGAACATTGAGCTCCAAGGGAATTCCACTACTTGTGAATTTGTGAGATGTGCTTTGCGAATACCTTCTACTGCATACTTGGACTGTAAAAGAAGCTAGTCTTTGGGATAATCGACAACTTTAATAACAAGAAAATAGTGGAGAGACCCAAGATCCTTCTTCTCAAATTGTTGTTGCAACTGTGACACTTTAAGAGAGAGAGATTCCTTTAGTGTCATCATCAGTCACAATCATATAATCAACGTATAACGTATGATAGCTAAAGAATACGTCCCGCAGAAGTTGAACGAATAAAAAGAGTTGAATCATAATCACTGAAACGAAAGTCTTAGCCACATATAGTTGTTGAAAATTTCTCAAATCAAGCTCCTTTAGAGTTCCCAATGTTTATGAGAAACACCTGGGGGTGGAACCATATAAACTTCCTCTGTCAAAGTTCTATGTATGAAAGCATTTTTTACATTCATTTGTGAAAGACCCTATGGCGAACAACGACTATAGCAATTAATGCACGAACAGTCGTCATTTTAGTAATAGGAGCAAATGTTTTTTCATAATCAATACTGTCTTCATAAGTAAATCCCTTAGCAACTTAGGTGTGTCTTAAACCGGTCAATAGAACCATCAACCATGGTATTTATTTTATAAACCCACTTGCAACCAATTGCACATTTAGCAATAGGTAATGGAACCAAGTCTCACGTGTCATTCTTATACAAAGCAGAGAGCTCGTCGTCCATCGTCTGCCTATGAGAATTAAGAACAACATCCTTATAGGAATTAGGTCCAGAAAAAGAGTGAATAGATGCCAAAAAGGAATAAAAATTAAAAGAATATCAAGAATTGGAAAAATCAAAACGATCAGGACACTTACAGACTCGTGGAGGATAACGAGAAGGTGTGGGATTGTCACGCCCAAAATTCCAAGGACTCCGACGGTGACATAAAAGAGAGAAAAAAAGA